>CM070500.1:68226524-68826524 GCA_036346375.1 Guadua angustifolia | reverse complement strand
TCCGGGCCCTTCCTGTCTCTCTCCACCTTCACCCTTCGTCCCCCCCGGTCACCCCTCGAGCAGCGCCACCAAGATCTCTGCCTGCCACGCCACCCGCCTCTCTCTGCGTTTTCTCCTATAAATACCCCCTCCTCCCCGCTATTTCTCCCATCCCCGACCTCCCCGCGTTACGCTGCTCCTCCCCCGCCATCTTTTCTTCTCCCCCGAGCCCTCCCTCCGCCGTGCTGCGTGCTTCTTCCTCACACCCGGCAGCCCTCCACTTCCTCCTCTCTCTCCCTGGCAGCTGGGGCCCTTGCGTCACCGCCTCTCTCAGAGACATTTGGTCACTCTCCCCCAAGCAAGTGTCATGGGTCGGCCTAGCAAGTCACAAGACCGCATGGGTCAGGCGCCGAGAGCCGTGGTCACGACAAAAACGAAGAATCGGCCGACATCAGGCGGCCTAAATTCAATTTTCGGATTTAATATTATTTAAAATCCAAAAACTCAATTAAAAATTCAGGAAAATCCCCAAAAATTCCAGAAAAATCCCAAAGATCAAAAAATGCCCAAAAATATATATTTTTGACCAGTTCGAGCCACTGAGTCCAAAAATGATCTCCGTTCCACTAGACCAAGTCCAGAAAATTCTCAAAATGCCCTCGAACCCTATTCCAGCCATTTTCTCTCCGATTCTTTTTTCGTTTTCTCTCTCTTGGTTGTTTTTATCCATTTATTTATTGGTTGCATTTTCTCGCGTTAGATCCGATGCTAGAGCAGCCCTTAGAGCAATTCCTAGAGCAGGAGTAATACTCGAATCTGTACCAAGAGCAGAAGCCGTCCGGGATCAGACGCGACTTCGACTACTTCTCTCTAGGAGCACCCTCGACTCCGCAAGGCAAGCCACACCCTTGAACATTTTGAACCCTGTTCCACTACAGTATGTGTAATATTTTTGTACCGTATTACTTTTTAGTATTTTAGAAAACGACAAAAGGAGATAATTTGGAATGACATTATTAGATATAACCCAATGTTAAACATGTTGTTACGCCTTAATTTCTTTTTAACCTTAGGCTATAAAATATTGAACCGTCGTAGATTAGCAGTTAATATAATTTCACCTTTAGCTCAATTACTCACAATCTCCGAGAGATGGCTCGGGTGATTTTCAAAAATTGCTACGGTTAGGGGGACAGTGTTGGGCTGACCACAGGAGGTGGATGTTGGTCCAACCCCCAACCGATGACGAAGCCAGGTTGTGGTGTGGTGGTTAGTACAGTGGGTATCATGGTTTGTGGTATGTCATTGGCCCACTTTCAACCGATGTCTTGGACAAAGCAAATAACTTCAGTTTCCGCTCAACCACAACTTGGGCCGGTCAGCCTTGTTGACCTGTTCCAGCATAGCTCAATACATTGTACTCCCTTTTGGAATACCTATAGGAGATAGCTACCAATCTGGTAGGAGAATGGATCGCGTAGCGACTGGAGTGGAACGGGAATGGGGTGGCCATTCGTCGGTTCTCATAACAATAGGTATCCACAGTTAGCCAGATCATGCCGTCCGCTTTGGCTAGTGGGTCCTGGAAGCTATGGATCCACGTAACCTACTGGATAGGGGCTAAAGAAGGGAAGTTCAACAAAAGGTTATAATCATCTCAGTCCGGCCGCATGCATTTAAGTTGCATGTAATCATGTGGCACTGACGGCCGAAGATATCTTGTGGGTAAAGCTGAGCAGCTCTGCAGAGTGATCAATGGTATTCGAATACGTCGTGTTTCCGGTTAATGAAGCTAAGTTAATCTAGGGTGATTCCTGTAACTGCGCTCATGAAGTTTTCATAAATAGAACTTGTCGTAAATTTGAACTTTGCAAATAACGCCCATGGTATTATATGTTATTTAGTTTGTGTTTCAAATGTAAAATAAAAACTGGTATTTAACAACTTGCATCCACAATACTTAAACTTGTACCAACCTTTGTTTATCCTTGCATGTAGTATTTAGAATTTTCACTCACCCTTGCCTCCTACCCCCCTCCCTTAAACTTTCAAGAAGACGACGGATTCCAAGAGTCCATCGATGGCGATAACATTTGGTTTTGAAGGCCTTGATCTATCTGCTCAAGCCTTTCCTGTGGGTGTTTTGTAATGTATCTAGTGCAGCCACACTCTTTTGTAAAACTCTGGCCGTTAGGCCCTTAAATTATCTATAAAATATTTGCTTTCACTGCTTATATCTGGCAATGTACACTTGGTTACGTACAACTAAAATCCTGGATGGTTGTGAAGGTATTTATACATACCCCCTAGAAAGGGCGGTCCGTTACAACCTTGCCCAAACCGAACTCTAGTAGCATCACCATAGGCCGCCATCATCGCTAAGCCACCTCTGAGCTACTGAGCCAAATCAAGATATCATAATCATTTATCCTCCAATTCGACCAGGCTAAAGCAGAATCAAATTAAGCTTCTCATACCACCTCCCCTCCAGCAACAAAGCCTTAGTTGACGCACCCATTCCTACCATTGCCGCCATTGCCGAAGTAAAGCAAGAAAAGGGACAAAACGGATTCCAGTGACTCAGTGACTACCATCCCAATTCAATTGGCATATAGCATCTCAGAGCATCCATAAACACACCACCCACCTTGTTTTCAGCTTTTGTTGCCCGAATCGCCGCTGCCTCTGATGTCTTCTTCCTAGCCACTGGTGGCAGACCACCACTACCGTTCCCCACCATCATTAATAGGTAAAATGGAATCCTTTAAGTCCATTAATGCTTACCAAGCCTCCAATTGTACATAAGCAAGCTCTGGCAAGCTTTGTGACCAGTCAGCCATGGTGCAACCACTAGCCCTCGGTGGCACGCCACCTTTAGCCACCACCAGCTAGCTTGAAGCCCTAGCCGAATCCCTGTCGGAACACTGCCGTCAACGTGCCCTAGGCCACCACACTTTTTTCGACCACTGATAGGTGGGCCACCCTATTAGTCAGCGTGAAGGCTTGCCTCGTTCAAAAGACAGAATGTGCTTTCATATATGGAAAACGTATTCTCTATTTTCCAGTGAATATTCAAACCAACCCATACTCAAACATTAATAACTTTCATATTTTACGTCCAAAACCAGTGAAACAAATTTATAAAATCCTAAGCCTTAAAAATATATAAAAGTATTTATTTTTGAATCATATTTTACTTTCTTGCATTTAAAATTTAAATAAACCCTAATGTGGACTCTATAGGAAATGTGTAGACCCTAACTCCTAAGAATATGAAATAATTTCCACATGGTCCTGAGACCATAAGCAATACATTTTTGCAAAAAAAATTTAAATTTGACCCTTTTTTGAATAAGATTTTTGTATAGATTATTATTCAATGCATAAAAACTCAAATAGTTATAACTTGTACATATAAATCCAAAATATAGTGAAACCAATTTCTAAACTCTGTTAATACCAGGATACCCTTGTTTATGTAAAAAAAAATCATATTTGTATTAGTTTGGACCAAGTTTGTATTCGATCTTGCTTTAAATATATGCATATGATTAGTATATAAATAAAATCCATAAATAAGTGCAAATATAAAAGAAACAAATTTTTAAAGGCTCTATAGGACCAGACCACCTAATACAATAAAAATTAATATAATTAGTCATAGTTTGCACTTAGCGCCTTAATCAAAATATGTTTTCATGTATTAGATATATACTTAAGGACTCAAAGTATAAAACAAAATGACATAAATAAATGTTAAATCATGTAGAACTAGTCTCAAAATATTTCTAAGGACAAGGTCATATTAGTGAGCAAAAAGATCTAATTTGAATTATGTTCATAAAATATTTCATTTTCCATATACATACAAACTAAAATATTAATAACTTTCACAAATAAGAGCAAAAAGAGGCAAAACCAGTTTCAAGACACTTCTAGGGTTAAGACCTGCTAATACTACAAAAATTATTGTATATCTATGTAGGTTGCAATTGCAAATTTAAAACGAAATCTAACCTCTTATAACATATAATTTAAAAATAATTAAGATTAGAAAATGAATAGAATATCACAAATAAACACTAATATTAATAGGATCAGCTTAGAAATGCCCCCCTAAGACAAGCCATCATATTCTATAAGAATAATTCTATTATAATATGCTTTGCATCTGAATCCAATTAAAAAAACAACTTTGAGTAATATAAACCCAAAAATCCATATTTAATACAAATAAACAAACTTAAATAATAAGAAATCAGTAATTAAAATAATTTTATCACCAACACCTTCAATTCTAATTTATTTGGTTTTATTTGATTTCTTTTTGCCTCTCGTTGTTATTGCTTCTTATTATCGTTGTATGATACGAAAATCACGTGTAGATATCAACCTATCCGAAGCTACGACCATCTACCTCAACTCCGAATCAAATCTTAAACCAAAAGAGCAAGGCAAGCACCCTTTTTTTATCATATTGATTCCAGTTAATTTTCATTTTGTTTTGTCAAATCTATTTATGCATGCTCTTATTTTCTGTAAATTTGCTATATTGTGGTATTGGTATATATATATATATAAGTTATGTCGACGATCGGGATCGCTTGACCGCAAATGTGAAAATGGGGTTAGTGTGAATGGGGGACCCAGAAAGAGTTGCGCTCAACGATGGATCAGACGTAGGTTGGGGCGAGGCGTCAATGAGCTAGAGACAGCGGATTATATTAGTTCGAGCCCCCACGAGGGTAATAGCCCTACTCTAGTCTTCTCTTGAGGCGAAGGAATTCACTAGTTGTGAGTTCAGAGAGTGGAATACAGCTCGGGCTTGAGCATTCTGGTTGTGTCTACTGGTCTATTGCTAGTGCGCTGATGTCGTCTTGTCCCTCTGCCGTTCTGCTTTAGGGGATTTTATACCCCTCCCAACCGTTACAAGAAACGACTAAGAGAGATTCCCGGGGTAGTGCATGGCGTGCAATGAAGACGTGCTGCAACCACCCCGGATCTAACGCCCACGTCCGCCTTAACTCCGGGATCTTCGGTCTTGGTAACCGCCGAGTAAACGCACGCCCCCGAGCCAAGGTCGAGGTCGTGCGGGGACGGGACCCCCCACTACCCAAGCTCGAGGTCGTGCGGGAATCAGCGTTGCTTAGGTCGTGGTCGAGGCCCCTTGCTGCATCGTCCCGAGCTGGGGACCCTGTTGACTGTGCATTGACTTTGTCAAAGGTTTCTCAGTCCCCGACAACTAGCCCCCGAAACTCAAGGTCGTGGCAAGAACCTGGGTCGACCTCAAGCCTCCCCATATAGACAGATGGGACTGTTTTTTGGAACTTTCGAGCCTGAAGTCGAGTTCGGGCGGAGACCTACCGCCAGGCCTTGGCGACGTTACACCTGGCGGCCCTTGATCTTCAGAACTTTGGTACGGACATGATCGAGCAGTGGAACCATTCGCAACGCCTCGATTTCGCCGCGCAGCCCTTAACTGCACCTATCGAATCACCTGACCGGTGCGCCTTTTGAGGTGCCCTATCCTCCGGTCTGTAGCGCACCGGGCTTATAAAACTCGAGATTATCGCAACTTTGAAGAAATCTCGACTTCATCGCAGCCTTCTCCTCCCAACTCCTTGCTCGAGCCCTTCTTCTTCCTCCGACCAAACTTTCCCTCAACCGCCATGGCCAAACTCGGGAAGAGTTCTCGACGGCGGCGAGGATGAGAGAGCTGGAGGGCTTGGGGCTGTTGGACCCAGCGACGTGGCGGCTGCCGGACAGAGAGACCGAGCTGCAACCACGAGACGACGAGCTCGTCAGCACGAAGCACTACATGCTCTTCGGCCTGCGGACGCCGGAGAGCGACTTCCTTGCAGCCGTTCTCGCACAATGCGAGATCGAGCTTATCAATTTGGTACCCAACTCCATCCTCCTTCTTTCTGTCTTTTCTCACCTGTGCGAGGGGTTCCTTGGAATTCTTCCCACCCCTTGCTTTTCTTCCGTTTCTTCTCCCTCTTCCGCACCAGGAAGGACCCCGTGGTCGGATGCCTCTACTTCGTGCTGCTGACGGGGATCCCTTGGTCTTTTCCCCAAATGCGCCCTTGTGACTCCCTCGGCCCATGGACCGAGCGATGGTTCTACCTAAAGCGGGGTGAAGACGGCGCGCTGGCGTTCGACGGAGCCCCCATCAACGGGAAGAAGCAGACCCCGGAGGCGGGCGACCTGGAGGACGATCAAGAGGCCATCGCCGCCATTCACATCTGCGCCTCACGGGGTCTCACCGGGCAGGCCATCGCCAACGACTTTCTGAGGAGCCAGGTGTTCCCTCTGTGAAAGAGGTTGCACCCGTTCTTCGAGATCAAAGGACGCGACGAGCTCACCTGTGAGGGGACATCCGGTAAGCCGTCCCGGCCTGAAGCTTGCGCCAGCTTAGATCTTTGGGTTCCTTTGATGAGTTGATTTTTCCAGTAGCGCCGAAGGAATCTTGGATCGCCGCCCGAATGAGCGAGATGTTCGAGAAGGCAACGAACGACTACACCCACGACGAACCTGTGTTCCGAGGAATGTGCTACGCTGGAAAGCCGAGGTAAGTGGCCTTGAACCGAGCTTCTTAGTCGGCCTACACCTAGAGTCTTCCTTGATTCTTTGTTGCACCTGCAGGACAAGCTCGAATTGCTTGAAACGGCGAGAAAGATGTTGCCGCTGCCTGGGGCAGGCAAGGGCAAGAAGACGGGTAAGAGGCCAGCCCCGGACGGAGCGAGCGGCAAAAGCCCGAAGAAGCAACACGTCGAGTAGGGCGATCACACGATGGTGAGTATCCTTGGTCGAGCCCCCGAGCACTTTTTGCTCGTGCTCTTTCTGCCTCCTGACGCGCCTTTCATCCCGCAGTAGCAGAGCGCTGCAGCCGCCGCCAGGACTTCAACCAAAGACCCGGATCCACCGCGGGCCCCAAGGTCGCAAGCTCAAGGCTCCCGAGGAAGGGACACCTCTTCACCCCTAGGTCGCCAAGAGCCCCGCCAGCCCCCTGCGAAGCGGAGACTGCAGGCCCAAGTACACCACCGGCCCTTGGCTTTGCCTAGTTTCCTCTCTACCTCTCTAGCTTAGTAGTCTTTCTTTATCGCAGACCTTGAGCGCTCGAGCTCAATGCCTGTCCATCCTAACGATGACTGTTGTCCAGGGCGAATCTGAGTCCGATGAAGAGGAGGAGTCCTCCTACATGCTGGCGCCCCGCCAGCCCTCGAACCGGGGGCGCACCCCCCCAGGCCCCCAGAGTTGGGCCACAGTTGGGGAGTTCGACTAGGGACTCGATGACCTGGTCGAGGACGACGTCGATCCCGTGGCCATTGAAGATGATGCCGCCGGCTCCGCGGATGCTGAGGACGGTGCTGACCCGTCTGAGGCCGCCAAAGGAGATGGCGCCGGGGACGCCCCAGCCATGACCACCGAGACCGCCCCGACGGTGGCGGTCGGGACTCCCCGAGCTGCCGATTCTGAATACGTTTCGGTCGCGGCAAGCACGGAGGACCGAGCCGTGGACCAGACAAGGACCACCACAGGGGAGGGGGCTAAAGACCCTCCAGCTGCGGGGGACAAGGCCGAAGCCACCACTGGGACCGAGCTTGGAGGCGGGTCGAGCCCCCTCGAAGAGGAAGCTGGAGGCGCGGCCGCCCACGACGGAGCACATGAAGGCCTCACCCCCGATGACCCAGCGGCAGCAGTGGGCGACACCGCCCCAGGAACGTCGGGCAGCAGACCCGCTGAGTACTCCCGTGCAATCTTCGAGGGCCGTCTTAACTAGGTACTTGAGTTTTTTCGGACCTTGGCTCGGACTTTCCCTTTTTCCTTCTTCTCTCTCTTTCTTCTGGCGAGTACCGTGTTGACCCTTTGAGCCCCGCAGGCCATCGACTCAGTCACCCAAGGGCTGCAAGTCCTTCAGACGCATGCCGACACGCTGAGGGTCTTGCTCGATGTGGTGGAGGCCCGGGAGACGGCGCGCTCCAGGCTCATGGAGGACTTGCAAGCCGAGCGGGAGGAGGCCGCGCAAAAGGCGGCAAACGACTCCGACGAGATCGCCGGCCTCCGCAAGGTGATGAAGACGCTTGAGGCTTCCCACAAGTCCGAGCTGGAGCGGGCCATTGCCTCGGAGCATGACCACGCGTACAAGGCCGTCGAGGAGGAGCGCGCGAGGTCGGCCAAGGCGCTCGAGGCCGAGCGAGCCAAGGCCGAAGAACTAAGCAAGGCCGCTGCGGACCAAGCAGCCACCGCGTCGAGGGCCTCCCCTGAGCTCGAGGCTAAGGTTCAAGAGCTCGAGGAGAAGCTGGGTCGGGCGAGCAGGATGGCAAAGGGCGCCTTGTCCCAACTTCGAGAAGAATGATGCCGCGCCACCGAAGCCTCTGCCGAAGCCCTCCGACTTCAGGGCGAGCTCTCGACCTTGAGAGCCAAGGTCGCCGAGCTCGAGCAGGAGAAGCTCACGCGTGAGATGGCCGATTTGTAAATAGGGTTAGATTTCCTGTAAGCAAGACCTTTTGTAAGACAAAAAAGGTTCAATGAAATGACATTATTTTGGAAAGAATAGTTTAATGTCTTGGTTTGCTTTATCATTTCTCGATCAAAAGATTTTTTCCCTAATCGTGCACTTAGCCTTTTCTGGTCATGGTATATTTCGTCTAGCCCCCGTTGGGCTCAAGGTCGAGCGACGCCGGCCTTGGTCGCAAGTTAGAAACCTGTAGAAACCATGTCCTGCGAGACCGAGAAAAACCCACAGGGAGCATAACATAGGCGCACGAGGAAAAACTTAGGCTCTGGAGTATTAGGATTGTTTCCAGGCCAAGCCGCTCGAGTCCTGACAATGATTTGCGTCTTGCTCGTTGGACCCGGGCACGAGCTTAATTCGAACCCCGGCGTAGAGGGAGCGTTGATGCGAAGAGATTCGGCTTATAAGCAGCTCGACCACTGGGGGTGAATGTTTAAGCTTCCGGCACCAGGGGCAAGAGCAAGCGCGCTCACTCGCAGGTCGGACTCAAAGAAGCCCCGAATTCGAGTCAACACATATCGTAGAAAAAGGGCGTGAAGACCAAACATAACAAATAAACAACAATAGCTTTATTGAAATCTGAGGTAAAGGGGTTACACATAGAATTTTCGAAGCTGATCAATGTTCCATGAGCTAGAGAGCTCTCTGCCATTAGGCAACGCTAGCCGGTAAGCCCCCGTGCGATCTGTTGAAACAACTCTATAGGGGCCCTCCCACCGCGGGGATAACTTGTTGGTGTTGGACGGAGCCTGAATCCGTCTCAGGGCTAAATCCCCAACAAGGAGCTCCCTAGGTCGTACCGATCGAGACGCATGTCTACGAAGAGCTTGCAGGTAGTGCGCCGATCGTAGAAGTGCACGGCACCTTACTTCTTCTGCTAGGGTAAGGTCAAGGGACCGTTCTAGCTCGAAGTCGATCTAGTCGACCAAGCTGACCCTAGCAGAGCCCAGCGTGACCTCTAGAGGCAGGACGGCTTCGGTACCGAACATGAGCCGGAAGGGTGTGGACCCTGTTGCTCGGCTGACTATGGTACGAATAGACCATAAGACGGTGGGAAGTTCATCCACCCAGGTCTGACCGTGTCGTTCGAGCTCATCCGATACTCGCTTTTTGACACCTTGAACGATTTGTCCATTGGCATGCTCCACTGCTCCATTGCTCTGTGGGTGGGCCACCGAAGCATAGCATACTTTGGTGCTGATGTCTTCGCAGTACTCCTGGAACAGCTCACTGGTAAATTGTGTTCCATTGTCAGTGATGATTCTGCATGGAACCCCACACCTGGTGACCACGAACAAGCGGAAGAACTTGACCACCGCGCGAGCCGTGATGGTCGAGACGGGTTCGGCTTCGATCCATTTGGTGAAGGTATCGATGGCGACGAACAAAAACTTCTTCCCCCCGGTCGCCTGCGGGAAGGGACCAAGGACGTCCAGCCCCTCGAGAAAGGCCAAGCTAGTGGGATGGTCTGGAGTGCATAGGTAGGATGATGCGCCTTCCGGGCATGGAACTAGCAGGCTCGACAAGTGCAGACGATGTCGCGAGCATCCTGGAGTGCTGTTGGCCAGTAGAACCCCACGCGGAAAGCTTTCCCGACCATGGTCTTGAAAGAAGAATGTGCCCCACAGAGACCTGAATGAATGTCGTTTAACAGGTACTTACCCTCCTCTGTGGTAACGCACTTCGTCAGGATGCCTGAAACATTCCGACGAAAGAGCTTGCCGTCTATGAGCCTGTACGAGCTCGCCCGGTGCCTGACCCTGCTCCTCTCCGCGGGGTTAGTCGGGAGCTCCCCTCTTGTCAGGAAATTGTGGATTAGCTCGGCCCATGAGGGAATACCTTCGATGAAGGCGACCGAGGCCCCTTGGTCAGAGATTGAGGGTGATGCCAGGGTCTCCAGGATCACATCTGGAGGGACTGCATCGTCGGACAACCCGAGCTTGGAGAGAAAGTCCGCGTCGGAGTTGTCCTTCCGCGCCACATGCGTGATCTCCAGGTTCTGGAACCACCTCTCAATCTTGCGCGCCTCGGCGAGGTACTTGGCCATGGAATCCTCTGAGCACTGGTAGCCCTTGTTGAACTGGTTGATGACGAGCTGTGAATCGCCCTTGACGACCAACCGGTGAACACCCAGCGCCTTGCAAGCCCGGAGCCCCGCCAGAAGAGCTTCGTACTCCGCTGCATTATTTATCGCTGAGAATCCGAAACGAACCACATACCTCAGCCTATCGCCCTGCGGGGTGAGAATGAGGATCCCAGCCCCCGAGCGTTTGAAGGATCTTGAGCCGTCGAACTACATGACCCAGGGCCTCTCCTCCTCGACCTCGAGTTCGGGAGCCGGCTGCGAGGTCTGCTCGACCACGAAGTCGGCCAGCACCTGCGACTTGATTGCCGTGCGTGCCACGAACTGGAGGTCAAAGACGGCCAGCTCTATGGCCCACTTGGCGATGCGGCCTCCAGCCTCTGGATTCCTTAAGATCTCCCCGAGCGGGAAGTTGCTCGGGACGACCACGGGGTGAGCCTGGAAGTAATGCTGGAGCTTGCGCGAAGCCATGAGGAGAGCGTACAACAACTTCGGACAGGGGTAGCGCCTTCGCCCATGGAGAACCGCCGACGTAGTAGATCGGGTCTTGCCGTCGTCTCGCTCGCCACGGTGATGCCAACGACGGCTTGGACGGTGGCTGCGAGGTAGAGCAATAACTTCTCACCGGGCTGCGAGGTCGTAAGTAAGGGTGGGGTTGACAGGTATACCTTCAACACGTCAAATGACCGTTGCACCTCGGGCGTCCACTCGAAGCCCCCTTGCTTGCGCAGAGCCTTAAAGAATGGTAACCCACGCTTGCCGAGCCTCGAGATGAACCGGCTGAGGGCGGCCATGCGGCCGGTAAGGCACTGTACCTACTTTACCGAACTCGGGGGGGCATCCTTTCTATCGCCTCGATCTTCTCTGGGTTCGGGCCGACCCCCGAGCCCCCGATCATGTAGCCGAGCACCTTCCCAGAAGCAGCGCCAAACACGCATTTCTCCAGATTGAGCTTGATCTTGTGCTTGTTCAGGTTGGCGAAGGTCTCCCCAAGGTCTTGAACGTGGTCGGCCTCGGCGGAACTCTTGACGATGATGTTGTCCACGTAGACCTCAAGGTTGCGGCCGATCTGAGGCTCGAACGTCTTGGTCACGCGCCGGTGTTGCGGAGACCAAACGACATGGTCGTGTAGTAGTAGGTCCTGAACAGCGTGATGAACGACGTCTTACTTTCGTTGTCAACCGCCAGCTTGATCTGGTGGTACCCAGAATAAGCGTCCAGGAAGCTTAGCAGCTTGGCATTCGCCGTGGAGTCGACGATCTGGTCGATGTGCGGGAGAGGGAAGTTATCCTTGGGACATGCCAATTTCAGCCCCGTGTGATCTACGCACATCCTCCACTTCCTGCCTTTCTTCTGCACGATGACGGGAATAGCCAGCCATTCGGAGTAATCGATCTCATGAATGAAGCCGGTTTTCAACAGCTTGTCGAGATTCTCCATGATTATGGTGACCTTCTCGGGAGAGAAACGCCGCGGTTTCTAGCGCACGGGCCGGCAGCCGGGCCGCACTTGTAGCTTGTGCTCGACCACCTCCCTCGGGACACCCGGCATGTCTGCCGGTTCCCAAGCGAATATGTCTTTGTTGGCGCAGAGGAAGGTGACGAGCTCGAGTTCCTATTTGGAACTCAGCTCGGCCGAGACGTGGACGCACTTGGATGAATCCCCCTCCACGAGCGGCACAGCCTTCCTTGCCCCGCCGGGCTGGATGAACGTCTTCTGGCGGGCGACCTTCGCAGTCGCGTCAGGGCCCTGCTGAAGCAACATACCGGCGAGGGCCAAGGCCTGGGTCTCGCAGCCGTGTACCGCCTTGAGGTCGCCCCGCACAGTGATGATGCCGCCAGGCCCTGGGAGCTTCATGCAGCGATGGCCGTATTGGTTGGCAGCCATGAACTTGACCAGAGCCGGACGCCCGAGGATGGCGTTGTAGGGGAGATCACCCTCGACCACCTCAAAGGTGACCAGCTCGGTGCGGAAGTTGTCCGAGGCACCGAAGGTGACGGGCAGGACCACCTGTCCTCGAGGGGTGGTTGAGCTTCCGAGAACGATTTCGAAGAACGGAATCGTGATGTTCTTGACCTTCGACCGAGGAATTTGCATCCGGTCGAGTGCGCTAGCCAGCAGTAGGTTGAGGGAGCTGCCCCCATCAACCATGACCCGCCCGACCAAGGTGTTACTAATGGTTGGGGTCACAACCAAGGCAGTCTTAAGATCCTTAGACATACCTTAGGGGGCATCCTCCGGCGTGAAGGTGATCGTTACCCCGGCCCATTTGCAGGGCTGGTCCGCGGGCTTCCCGACGGTGGCCTGGTAGACCACGCGTGCGGCATCCTTGATCTCGCGCCGGGACTGATACGCCAATGAGCCGCCGAAGATGACGTTGATCCGGCGATCGCCCTGCTGGAAATCCAGGTCGAGGTCGGCTTGGCCCTCTCCGGTGTTTACCCTTTCGAGCTGGTCTCCCTCTTTCGGGAGCGTGGGCATCTCTCCATGCCCATCGTAGAAGGCCTCCAGCTTGCTCTGCCAGGCCAGTAGCCCCGGTGTCGTGCCCTGAGTCTTGTGGAACAGTGACTTACCTTCGTTGAACCAGGGGCACCCTCGTGGCCTTTGCGGCGATCGTCGGCTCGCCGCGACTAAGACCGGCGATCCTCCTACCGAGGTCGGCGCTGCGCCTGCTGGGGCCGTGGTCGATTTCGCTGGCGATGGGTCCTCTCCTGGGCCGAGTCCCGCACCTCCATGACCTCACAGTGGCTGTCTGCCGAAACGGTCACCCGCGGTCGGCCCTCGCCACGCTTGTGGTCCCTCTTCCACTTCTTGGTAGCCGAGCCCGGGTCAACTCCCCTGGCGTTGGAGGGGCCGGCCTCGCCCGAGTTAACACCGAGCTTACCTTGGTCGTAGTCGTGCTTCCAGCGGACCGTGTCGTCCGCGTCCGCGTAGCGCTCCACCATGTGAAACAGCTTGCCGACGGTGAGCCTTGTCATAATCTCCAGGTCTTCGGTAAGGCGCCGGTCGCGGACGGCGAACTTGAATGCCTTGATCACAGCCTCGTCGGAGACACTTGGGATCAGGTTCCTGGTGCGGATGAACCGCCTCACGAAGTCACGGAGAGGTTCGTTCTTTCCCTGAATCACTCGGTCCAGGTCCTTCTCCCTGCCGGGCCGCTCGTAATAGCTCTGGAAGTTTGAACGGAGGGCGCTCTGAATTTGGCGCCATGAGCGAAAGGTACCTGGCTTCTGGTTGAAGAGCCAGGTGCGGGTAGCACCGTCCAAGACGGTAGGGAGGTAATTAGCCATCACGTACTCATCTCCCCCCGCGGCCAAGATAGCGGTGGTGTAGATCGACAGAAACTCGTCGGGGTTCTTCGTTCCGTCGAACCGCTCGATCAGGGCGGGCTTGAAACGAGCCGGCCAGCGCACCCGCCGAAGGTCGTCGGAGTACGCCGCGCAGCCGTAAGCCGGGACAAGGGCGCGCCTGGGGAGATGCTCGCTGCTGCTGGAGTCGAACTCCCGATCGCCCTGGCGCTCCACCCTATGACCTCGACGGCCGCGGTGGTGGGACCCGAGCATCACCCGGGAGGTACTGCAGGTGCTCGTGGACCCGACGACGCCTCGAGGGAACATCAGGAGAAAGGCCCGACGTGCCGCTGCTGGAGCGAGAGCCGCCGAAGACCGGCCGTCTCCGCACACCATCCGGAGTCGTACTCGGGGAGCGACGGCGAGGCGGTGTATGGGACAGACCTCGGGATTGCCAGCGCGCGGGAGACCAGTGGGGACGCTGGCGCCTGCACGAGGAGCTGCCATCGCTCCTCAGGGACCAGGACCCAGAAGGACGGCCCTGGTGCTGCGATGGCATAGCCTCGGTAGCAGCCTTATCAAGCTCGTCTGTGAGAGCTCGGCCAAAGAGACCCGACCTCGGACGGGAGGGGTCGGTCATGACTCGGGCGATCGCACGGAGGCGCTCGCTCGATTGAGGGAGCTTGGAACGACCTGATGACATTTCGACTTTCTCGCGCTCCTCCCACCGGAGGGCAGTCACGGCCTGATTGATGGCGACTTGTGCCATCCGGCGAGCGTCTTCAGGGGTCTTCGGGCTGCGCTCCCCTCCTCTACGCTCGTGCCATGGCTAGCGGCCATGAGAACGAGCCGATTGCGTAGCGGCGGAGAGGGTGAGAACAGGGACGTGGAGCTTCCATGCTCGGGGACGGCGTTCGAACCCGAGCCCGCGGAATGTGCTGCTGCGTCAGATGCCATACCTCGAAAGTCTTGATTCTCTTGGTGAGCGAAGCTTTCGGGCCCCACGGTGGGCGCCAGCTGTCGACGATCGGGATCGCCTGACCGCAAATGTGAAAATAGGGTTAGTGTGATTGGGGGACCCAGAAAGAGCTGCGCTCAACGATGGATCAGACGTAGGTCGGGGCGAGGCGTCAATGAGCTAGAGACAGCGGATTATACTGGTTCGAGCCCCCACGAGGGTAATAGCCCTACTCCAGTCTTCTCCTGAGGCGGAGGAATTCACTAGTCGTGAGTTCAGAGAGTGGAATACAGCTCGGGCTTGAGCGTTCTGGTTGTGTCTACTGGTCTATTACTAGTGTGCTGATGTCGTCTTGTCCCTTTGCCGTTCTGCTTCAGGGGATTTTATACCCTTCCCAGCCGTTACAAGAAATGGCCAAGAGAGATTCTCAGGGTAGTGCATGGCGCGCGTGCAATGAAGACGTGCTGCAACCACCTCGGATCTGACGCCCACGTCCGCCTTAACTCCGGGATCTTCGGTCTTGGTAACCGTCGAGTAAACACATGCCCCCGAGCCAAGGTCGAGGTCGTGCGGGGACGGGACCCCCCACTGCCCAAGCTTGAGGTCGTGCGGGAATCAGCGTCGCTTAGGTCGTGGTCGAGGCCCCTTGCTGCATTGTCCCGAGCTGGGGACCCTGTTGACTGTGCATTGACTTTGTCAGAGGTTTCTCAGTCCCCGACAAGTTATATCATGGAACTTTCTTAATAAATATTCACATGTGAACTTTGATACCCTAGAATATGGTTAAACAATACATAATATCGATATGGGTATATATGATTACATATTAATCATGCTTAGCCATGCTTTAGTATTGGAAATTGAAATAATAAGATTAAACAGTTTCTTGAGAACTTAAAAAGGTTGGATATGACATTGAAGGTTGCTGGTGTTTTAAATAAAAATAAATAAAACTATGTTTTGATGTGAGCAATTATTGGTAATAGCTGGATTTGCATGTGACTTGCATGTAGTGTATGAGGAGTTATCACCCGGGTCAGATTAAGGACTGAACGTAGTGTTGAATAATCCAAGTGATATTCGTACAACCACAAGTGCTAATATGGGACAGCCTTAAACCAATTAAGTTATTTAGTTTAACTTTGCACATTGGAAGGCTGGAGTAGCACGGGTTTTCTGAGACTGAATGCTCATAGGGAGTTTTACATACTAATGTAACGGTGTACGCCTTGCTATGATGGGGGAGTGGGGACTCAAAAGGAGCAACTGTTGGGAGCACAACATTATACAAATATTTTTTGCCTGTTTAGAGCATGGCCGGGGAGGTGAGGACTCATTAGGAATAACCTATTGAAAGTACGATGGGTGTACAAATATCTTTTGCCATTATAAAATGGGTTTGTTATCATCGAGCTGATGCAAAGTTAACCTAGTTAATGTAAAGGCTTTCATAATAAACATTCTGGCCACACACTAAAGAAGCGTGAAAATAGTGGCAAAAAGAATAGGTCATGACTTGTGGGTAAAGTTGTACACCTCTGCAAAGTTTAAATCTCTTTGAAAAGTTGTGCTTGTGGTCAAGGGAACTTGGTAAAGTAATCACATAGTTAGATGTTTTATTATTTTCAAAAAAGAATGTTTTGGAAAGCATACCCTGTAAATGATTTAAAACTATACCATGTGTTGGCAAATATTGGTATCAGCTGTTGTGCCATGTATTGGCAACAACTGGATTTATGCCATGTGTTGGCAGGAAATGGTGTGATTCTCACAGTCATGGAGAACTATGAGTTATTCTATGCTATACTACTCTCATTTATTTATATACATGTCAAATTTGCTTTTACAAATTTTGCTTTACAAATTACTATTTGGTTTACTTGTTAAATTTTGCTTTATACAAATTAATCATAGAAGCCTCCTTTGACATAGGTTGCATTACTATATTTTGCAAATATACCTTAAGTCTTACTGAGAATGAAAGCACTCACCCTTACTTATTGGTTGGTTTAGGTGAAGATAGTGAAACTCCAGACGACATATACTTTGACGCAGGTTGCAGGAATTATGTTACCGAGTTTTTCTAGGGTTTATGCCTTCTCAGTTGCCTGAGGATTGGAAGGGTACACTACAAGACTTTTATTTATTTCCACTGCAATATACTCTACTTTGTAAGATCTAATTGTGATGCACTTTTCATTACTACTAAGTATATTGATTGCTCTGTTCGTAGCATAATTTAGGAAGGTAAGAGTTTAATGCCTTATTTTCTTAGTTAATTATTTAAGTTCAGTTATGATTATTTGACCCTACGTGTAGTGGAGGTAAGAGATTAATCTCTAGCAGCTCTACACTTTGTTGCAAGAAGGCTAAAGGTCTAACGACCTTTAGTAGCCTGACACCTGAGAGCACTCTGTCCATAATCTATACTGTTGTGCAAAGAGGCTAGACTTTATAGTCATTGGGACCTTTCATGTGGCTAAGAGAGCGAAGTGACCTCTTCTCTTTCCTTATTATGAAGATAAAAATCTTTTTAGAACTATAATCTCCCCAGCAAACAAAAATATTTCTAATCCCAAAAATAAAGTGCTGATAATAATAACTCTCCAACCTGATCTCTGATAAAATGTTGTTAAGAAAGGAAGGAAATTCAACTATGAACAATACTCTTCTTACAAAGAGAGCTGAGCGATCTAATCTCTTTCCTTGTTCTAAAGAATAAAGAAACCCTTTTTAATTGTTGATTTCCATGTTCTAAACAATACTCTTAAATTTACTTTATTTCCTCTTCTATGCCCATCTATGAATTGTTGATTTACCAACCTGACTAATCTTTTAAGACCGAACACAATCTAGTTAAAAAGAAGATGACGTCTCCTCATTCCTCGTTGCTGAATGTATCCGATGAGCCTTACATAGGAAAACTAAGGCACAATCCAAGAGGACTAAGTAAAAGACCCCAGAGCTGATATAACATTACGGCAGTCGATCAACAGGATAGGGCCCCTACCGCACCTTCTAAGGCAACGGCAGTATTCCGGACATTATGTAGTATAGTTGTACGGGAAAAGGTCCCCAACACCTATCCATCCTGGAAGTCACTGACAGATGTGGAGTGCGATAGCCTGATAATAGAAATTTTCACATCATTTGAGTTTCCAGAAGACGCCATGCATGCACTATGATGGTATATATTGGTAGTGGCGGGAAAGGCGTGGAAGAACTTC
Organism: Guadua angustifolia; assembly: GCA_036346375.1. NCBI lineage: Eukaryota > Viridiplantae > Streptophyta > Magnoliopsida > Poales > Poaceae > Guadua > Guadua angustifolia. The sequence goes on along the minus strand of CM070500.1, from coordinate 68,808,469 downwards.
AAAAACACCCGTATCAGTAATTACGTGAATAAGAAAATGAGTCTAGAAGTACGGGTTCATCACTAAAAACATCTGGAAATGATTTGTTGAGATGAAGAAGATAGAAGAATTTGTGCATTAAAGTGAAGCGCACAAGACCATCTAGGCAAAAAACACCCTCACACAGACTCGGCACCACTGGGTACGTAGGTAAGATCACGCAATGGAGGAAGGACAACGATGAGGCAATCTAGAAAGAGGTCTCCACACCATTTGCCTCGTAGACCTGCACGCCCGAAACATAGTAAGAGCAAGGTCACGTCCCACGTCTTCGAAACGCCATGTCCTTTGCAATCCTCGCAAATGAGAAAGTGTCCCAACGCCTAGTAAGATATCGAACTACATAGTTTGTAATTAGTCCATTTATTACTTCATAAGTGAAATAACATATTTGGATCTTTGATGTAGATAGCTTTGAATACATAATCTTCTTAGGGCTCTTTCCAAGCAAACAAGGAGAAAGATATACTCTCCACGGTTTTGGGAAACAAGTAGCACCTGGGTTGCATGCGAGGCAAAGGTGTTTTTTTTCCTAGAAAAGTAGGATTTCCACAAGACTTTGACAAGTACCTGAGTAGGAAGAGAACTAAAGCCAAGCATGAGGAATGGCTAATAGCAATCACTGAGGAAAGGATTGAGGAAAGGCTGAAAGTGCAATTCAATGATCACCTAAGAAACCTTGAGGAAAAGATGGAGCAAAGGATGGCTGTGAAGAGGCACGTATAGAATGTGCAAGCCCTAGAAGCACAGATGCAATTCAACCTAACTAACCATCGGAGAAGCTACATGTCCGCCTTTGAGACAAACGTGGACGACACCAAATTTCCTATCGATGACATCTAGGTAATATATATGTATGTAATGTTTCATAGATAGACTTGTTGGATGTGTTAGTTAATTGTGTACTCTTGTGTAGATGACCACGCCGTGTAATCTCCAAGTAAGGCTTGCCAACAGCTCTATTTCCTTGCAGGCTACTTGGGGTGCGTGTATCCATCCGGTTGAAAGGCGATTATGCACGGTTGCACAGTAGCACTGAGTTACACGAATGTCCATGTCGATGATGTACATGAAATTTTTAAGGCCGTCACGCTGGAGATGCCCCCAATCAATGAGATCGTGACACTAGGGGATGCCATTGGCACATTCATTCAGTGACCCAAGAGGGACATCTTCTTCGATGACCGTCCTGCAGCACCGAAGCTACATAGACAACATAAGCTACCTGCTGCATCGGAACTACCAACACTACCGGAGCCACATGCTGCACTGAAGTAAGCCACCAAATTGGCTATCATGGCCCATACGGTGTAGGCCAGTACTTCACTTTAGGCCTAGTTGTCTCCCATGAAGATGACCTATGATAGAAAGTGAAGCGGCAACAAGGTCAAATCGAGGCGGACCATAGAAACCAATGATTTTTCATTGGCCATGTTGGCACGGCAAATCAAGCTAAGACAATCGTTCGTATCGGTAAAGTGCCAAAAAATGCTTACAATAGCATGTATTAGATTGCAAAATTGGTGCATGGAGAAAGCCTACAAGCTAGTGGCACAACGGGTATCAAGTGTCTCGGTCAGCTTCAAGGAGGAGCAGTTTTTGCACTAGTTTTTAGGGGACTTCTTCATAGTTGGCCTCAATGACTTGTTCGATCTCTACAATCTTGATGCCCTCAACGCCTCACTCATCAGATGCTAAACATTGAAAGTTTGTGCAATCACGGTCTACATTCGTGTCAAACTGATAAATATCATATATATGATCCATGCTTTTGTATATACAGATACATGAAAAAGAGAAAGAACCTGGTGGGTTTTCTCGACCCACACATGGTGTCCAAGCAAACCATAGATGAAAATTTACAAGTCATTCAAGAGCACATGGAAAACGCATTGCTGCCTCAACAAGAAACAAATTTCATACTTTTACCCCACAACCTGGGGTAAGTGCTTCACTAGTTGCTATACTTGTTGATATGTACTTTACACGCAGCTCGAAGTTAAGTTGAATAACCATAGCGACATACCTGTGTAGATTTCATAGAGTTCTATTTGTGTCACATCCTGAAAATATAAAAAAGTAAGAAATATAACTCAAAATTTTTATTTTATTATTTTTGAACTTTTCTTGATTTTCCTAGATTGTTTCCTGATTTCCTTGGTTTTCTTGATTACGCTTAAAAGGAGAAATCCTTGTTAATACCAATTGAAGTAAGAAATAATGAGTAGGAATAAAACCCTATGTTAATAAAATAAGAAAAATCATTGAAAAATCTTGAGAAATATCCAGGACCGTGTATATAAATTTAAAATGTCCTATGACAAATTGAATGGTGAAAGGAAAGGCAATTGAATGAGAGCTAATAGTGAATAGCAACCAAAGTTAGAGTTTAATAAAAATAATATAAAGATTATTTCAACCTAGAAATTTTATACTATTCTTTGATAGGTCATATATATCCACAGTAAAAATATCAGGATTTAATAAATCAGTTTAGAATATTTAAAATTTCAAAAGCAGTAAAGATTGAAAATCTAGAAATGATATTTTATAATTTTTATAAATTAAACGAGGAAGATCTAAAGCTTAAATTTTTACTGGAGATCATTATAACCATAAGGAACTAGTGTAATTTTTTTTAAATTTTTGATAAGATATTGCCCTCCATAAAAATTTAAAACAAAGAATGCAAATTTAAGCACCGTACATTGTTAGAATTTTTACAAATTCTGTATGTCTTATCTCAGTCTAAAATTTTAACAGTAAGACCAGCCTTGTAAAAAGTCTCACATAAAAATTTTTAGAAATTTTTGACATATAATTTATGGCCCAATTAATGACCTTACCTTGATGTAGAACGCAAGGGGGGATGAACTTCCTTCCTCTCAGCTGATGAGTGGGCCCCTTTTCCTGAAACGAATCAACCGAGCTCGCCAACCTTCGGTCTCTGGCTGGTGGTCCCAGACCCATGCGTTAGTTGCTCTCCTTCTTCTTCCTCTAGGCCACTGAGTCTTCGCTCTGCCGCTCGCCTAGTACATCAGCCACACCACCCCTTAAATTGTCCATCTCATCGCCAGTACCACCAAGCCGTGCTTCGGTCATTCCCGCCATGATCTCACACACAGAATTGACCAATCCATCCTGCTCTCCTCACCGCGTGCCTGCCATGGCAGTCGCTTCTCCCATTTCCATCGCCACGGCAAGCGAGCAACACTATGGCACCATCCCCCTTCAATGGCGCGCCATACCACGAATCCTTGGCTCCGCGAGGCTCGCGCCTGCCTTCCTTTCCCCTCTAGTTATATAAGCCTATGATTGCCTCCTGACTTCTCACACCTGACCCCATTCTTCCATTCCAGTCGTGCATGACTGAAACCTCAATCTCCCCTATGAACCGCCATTTTCAGTAACCTTGAGCTCAGGAGCCATAAGACAATTTGACCTCCACGGTTTGTCAATCTCAAATTCATTTGGACTCTAGTAATCTGAGTACTTAACGATCATTTCACCTCTTTTAAATCCAGCTCTCACACCTTAGCTTCAAGTGATCGAAGTCATCTCCTTCCCTTGTGCCAACGGAACTAGGAAAAAAGGGGAAATCGAGAGCCTACCAATTCGGTGAGAATTTCCTCGAATCAATTGGACTAAAAGCTTGCTAGAAAGATGTAGATGACTGATTCATCTTCTCTTTCAGCTCATACCGTCTGTCACCACCACACCAGGCCATCTTTGTCTCCATATCCCGCGAACGGTGGTAGATCTCTTTGAGCAATTCTAGAACACACTAGTTAGTAAAATGGGAACTAATTGACATATTGATGCTCATATTGCACATAAATTGTGAAAATGCAACAATTTGAATGGCCATCCATGCTTCGGCCATAGCATCACCACACGTCTCTGGTGGGAGCTCATCTCTGGCCATCTTAGGCTAGACCCAAGCTGCCCCTTAGATGTGCCGAAGGATGCTGATGCCTACCTTGCCAGTGGCTCACTGATTTCCACGATGGATTGTCGTCGGCGAGTCCAAAGCTGGGTGACCTTGTTTTGTTTCACTGCACTTTGGGCCCGAGATGTCAATGACCGAGCCATCTCTCAGCACACTCCTACTCAGTCAGTCAAATGGGGCCCCGATGTCAGTTAGAGTGGCTAGATCCAAAGCATCACGAGAAAAGCTGAAAAACATCTTTGCGCAGTGAAAGCGTATTTCACTTTTTCTCTAAACCGAGTCAAAACAAATAGCCATAACTTGCGCATTATTTATCCAAATGAGTTGAAACAAAATTCTAAATTTGTATAAAATCAAGAGCATTTAGAATGTCAAAACATTTAAAAAATAATCTCCGTGTAAATTTGAATATAAAGAGAATGGTAGAAAATATTCTTAATATAAAATTTCTACAAACATGCTTAAAAATTAAGGGAACAAATTTTGATGGAATTCATATGCTACCTGAAACACAGATATGTAAAAATATTTAAATTTCAACTTGTTTTGAACCATTTTTTCCAAAAAAAGATGTATTTCATTGTGCTAAGTACTATGGAATGCATAATCTTTGCAAATAGACTCTAAATTGAGTAGAATTAATTTAGTATTAGAATGTCAGAGGTAGGGGTGCAAACGGATCAGATACGGACGGATTTCACTCATTTTGTATTCTATTCCAAATTTTTTCTCGGATATAGAATCGGATACGGACAATGCTGGATTCGAATACGAATACGGATTACTTCGGTCGCGAATACGGAGCGAATACAGATCGTTCCGGATACGGTTAGTCTCAGTCACGAATAGTTAGTCGAATAATGCGTGAAAGCAGAAACCATATATGTCATGCATATTAGGATCGATTAACCATACACAAAACTTTACTAGAACCTTCAAGACATGTAAGTGTTTCAAATTCAATAATAGGTGTCTTCCCTATATAAGAATAATATGCAGCCAAGTATAATTTCAATCAACATATGAATTTATATGATGTATAATGTTTATGTTTATCGAATCTGTTATCGGATATCTATTTCACTAATTTACACTGATATTTTTCGGATATCTCGGATATGCGGGTACGGATCGGATACGAATCGGATACTTCTCTTCCCATATCTTAACCCATATTTTTTTCGGATAGGCGGATTCGAATCCGGATATAACCGGATATCATTTTTTCGGATTCGAATAGGGTTTTAAACGAATTCGGGCTTGGATCGGTCGGAAATTATCTGCTCCGTTTACACCCCTAGTCATAGGGCTAGTTGAATGAAGAAGTATATGAGAATCTGCTTTAACTTGAAAATGTTTTATAACTTGATCTTGTCTTAAGAAGTAAAGAACAAAGATATATGCACATGTATCCACAAACTCACAATGAGCGCATGCACAAAATGTGACAGAGTGGAACTCATGACTAGATTGATAAGTTAGATAACCTCTGGAAGATCCTCATATATATACAAGTTGTCATGCATATAGGGTATAAGCTTTTACTATACCCAAGAATAATGGTATGCATATGCATCAGTGTGTGTGTGTGTGTGTGTGTATAGACACACACACATAGAAAAAAAGATGATAATGAGGAAGCTAAAGCAGAACTCATGACAACCCTTACAAATCTTAACTACTCTAAAACAGAGATGTAACTCTAGCCTAGTATACCTTGCAACTAACTCACTTTAACAATGCAACACTTGAACTATCCTGGCATTACTAATATTACTAATGATAACATGTTAAAATAAAGATTTCTTGAACACATGTACATAAGACATAATAACCACATCTGTCTTCATAAGCAGGTTTTATTTGGATTTTCTATCAGTATTCTTTTGCCCTTACTTTGGTTTATTATTTGTCACATGATTTCTTTCATTTGGACAGCGAGTAGATCCCGACGTTTCTAATTTGGTTGATGACGAGCTCGCTGACGACCCCGACTACCTACCAGACAACGAATAGCAAGGCAAGCACCTCCTTGAACATTTTGATCCCACTACTTAAAATTAAGTACTACACATGGCTCTTGTCAAAACTATTATGCATGCGAGTAATTGTTATAAAAAGAGCTATGATGGGATACTGGTAGATATACCTAGCCATACACGAAAAGTCCCCACAAAATGTGTGATTGTGAACCTTGATAATCCTTAGCTTAAGGGTAGATATTACATAATGTCACATGGGTATACACGGTTACTTGTCCATGCTTAGTATACCGCGTAGTTATCTTTCGTGACTTTAAAAGGGTGTTTATGACTAAAATGTTGGAATATGGTAATTTGGCTAAAACCCTAGAAATGAAAACTATGGTTCTAACATGGGCATGTATGGTTAATAGCTGGTTGTGCAAGGAATAAACTTGTATGTAGTGTAGGGGGAGATTCATACCCAAGTCACCTTAAGGACCGAACTATTGTGTTGCTTACAAGTCGAGAAAATAATACAACCACAAGTGCTGGTATGAGACAACCTTAACCTATTAAGTTGCTTAAACCTAACTTTGCACATTGGTAGGCGAGAGATAGTATAAGCACTCTTTTCTAGATTTGCTTGTAAGGGGCCTCCACACCTCGGTGTGGGTAAACGAATGTCGGTATAATGGTGTACGCCTTGTTATGGGAAGAAAATATTATTCCAGGGTTAGACTGCCTATGTTGTTGATCTAAATATAGGGGTAGACTGTTATACTTTATTTATTCATGTTTCTTCTACCATAGCAAGGGTTTCACGTTGCCGAGCTGTTGCAAAGTTAGGTTTAGGTAATGTAACGGTTATGTTGTGATCTCTCTACGGCACACCAAAGGGAGTGAGTCGATTGCACTGCATAAAGAGATGATCATTTTTTGTGAATAAAGCTGTACACCTCTGCAGAGTGAAAATCAAATCGATTAGCTGCGCCCGCAGACATGGGCACTTGGTAACATCATCACTTAGTTAGCTCTTGGTATTTTCAAAAAAAAGGTTTTTGTTTTGGGAACCATGTTGGGCAATATACTTCATGTGGATGGTCGATCATGAAGTGGTTCGAAACAGTCAAGTAGACTGTGATGCGAAATTTATAAATTCTATCATATACTTAGCATGATAAGTTGAGAATTTATTAGTTACCACTTGAGTTAATTTGTGAATTTTGTGTTGTGAATTTATGAGTTGTAGTTATGGATTCAATTGGTTAATATATCTAAGTTGATTTCTAAAATGGATGCGCTGCACGTAATGTGTAATATGTAATCTTAGTTGATTTCTGAAATGTATGTCATAATAATATGCTTATGATATAAATTCTATAATCTGTTTTATTTCAGATAGCATAGCTAGCATTTTTTAAGACTAGCCTGTAAATAAAAAGTGTAAATATTAAAAAACACAACATCACGGATGATTATAAATAAGAATCTTCTGTGATGATACAAACATCATAGACGGTTCCACATTATAACCATCTGTGATATAAGAAACATCACAAACGGTTCTACTTTGAAATTGTCTGAGATGTAATATACAACACAAACGATTCTAAATAAGAACCGTCTGAGATGACTTACACATCACAAACGGTTCTACAATTTTCCCAAACAGTTTGAGAACCATCTGTGATATGCCCTTTTATCACTAACACTTCGTTATTGACGGTTCACTAAACCGTCCGAGATGACAATTTTTAACCTTTTATGATATTGTGTTGTATAGTAGAGAGAAGTCATTTTAGACATGAACACGGTCTCCAAAATACAATTTTGAACACTAATTTTATTATAATATATCAGAAAACTTGATAAAATTAAATATCATTTTTTAGACTAATCTATATGAATCATTTTCATGTGTCAAATCTAAATATTCAAAAAGATACCATCCAATGTTTAGAATGTTTGACTATACATATCCGAAACCTACTTCCTTTTGTGACCCGAAGGGGTACTCTATTTGGCAAATTAGTTACAAATCGTCTATATACACCCTTTGTTGTTTGAGTTATTGTTTCCGGTTCATGTTTTGAGTTCACTATTTATGCGAGTAGAAAAAAACAACTATGCCTGGATTCTTCCTAGTGGTGCAAAGGTATATACTACTAGGTAGAGAGGTGCGCGATGCTGCGCCCAGTGAAAACACTCAATCCGAGTTTTTTTTCTTTAGAAAAAACGGATTTCCGTTTTTCTTAGAGGTGTTTTTTTTAAATTAGCTGGCTAGGAGCCATCAGCGAATTTGTATAACCACGATTTTTTCTATAAGGACCTACCCGAAATCTCTCGGGTTTAAATAACCGGGCTAAAAATTGGCTGGATAGTCTAGGTCTAAAGAATCGGTGTTCGTGTCAAAGTGTCCGTGTCGAATCTGTATAAGGACGTTTTTTTACAAAATAACCGTACCTAAACGAAATTTCAAATCTCTCAGGGCGAAAGAACCGGTGCGCGTGTTGAATTCGCGGAACTAAAGGGTCTTTTTTTGCAAAATAACCGGTGAAAGGACCTGTTCGTGAATTCAGAATCTCCCGGGTCGAATTTTTGAAATTACGGGGGCCTTTTTGAAAATAGACGTCAAAGAACCTGTCTGTGATTTCAGAATTTCCAGGGTCTCTTTTGCAGAATAAACGGTGGGAGGACCTATCCACGATTCTGAAATTTTCGGATGGCCTTTTCACAAAAAAACCACAATTCCAAATCTCTTAGGGCGAAAGAACCAGTGCGCGGGTTGAATTCGCGGAACATTGCGGGGTTCAAAATAACAGGTGAAAGACCTGTTCATGAATTCGGAATTTTCGGGGCAGAAAAACCAGCGTCGGGTTGAATTTTCGGAATGACGAGGCCTTTTTGAAAAATAGATGTCAAAGGACCTGACTGTGATTTCAGAATTTCCAGGGTCCTTTTTGCAAAATGAACGGTGGAAGGACCTAATGACGTTTTCAAAATTTTCGAAGGGCCTTTTCGTAAAAAATGTACCTTGCAGGCTGGGAGAGCTCCATTCCTTCCAGGCATAATATATATACTAGGTTGATCTGCGCACTACGTTGCGCCGGTTGAATTTTGATAGTATGTTTAGATTCTAAAACACATTTAGCGAAAGCATTCCGGCATATACGAATAAATGGGAACAATAACGAAACAAATAAAAAAACGTGCACGCCATAATGGGAGATGTAAAATTACCGGTAGAAGGACTTGGATGTATTTTTTTGTTTCTGCAAAACTACCCACCAGAAGACCCAACCGTGAATATACAGACTACGGAGTTTTTTTTCGCAAACGAAAAAATAAAGGCGGAGGACCCATACGCGAATATACGAAACGATAGGGCTCTTTTCGCAAAACTACCGATAGAAGAGCCTGGATGTAATTTTTTTGTTTTCGCAAAACTACCCACCGAGGGACCTGTCTGCGAATATACAGACTACAGATTTTTTCCATAAAATAACCGGCTGGAGGGCCTAAACGTAATTACGAAATTTACAGAGGGTCTCTTCGCAAAAAAAAGCGACACGTGGATAGGCTGGCTGGTCCGGGCTACGCCGCTCCGTACAAAATTTAGTTCGCTGGTTCTTCTCGGGAAAATAAAGTTGGAGGACCCGTACGCAAATACACGAAACTATAGGGTTCTTTCTGTAAAATTAACGGTAGAAGGGCCGGGATGTTTTTTTTGTTTCTGCAAAACTACCCATCGGAGGACCCAACCGTGAATATACAAACCACTGAGCTTTTTTAGCAGATGGTCCAGATCATTCTGGCCTGTGTCTGCCTTGTCAGAGCCCTCACATTGCCTTATCAAAGATTGAAATATCATTTCACTCTAAATATCGTCTATGACCAAAGAACGAAATATCGGTGAGATCTCTCTATTTTAAATAAATTCCAAATGAAATGTAAAAACAGAATTTGAATTCCGATTTTTTTTTTCCGCCAGTAGGACTGAGATCTCGGCCGGTTTTGCTGAGATCTCGACAAAATTGGACAGCACGAAATCTGGTCAAAACACTGTCAAACAATTTTGAAATTTTTTTGGAGGTTTCTAACACATCAGTGGTGTTTCCATAAAAATTTCAGATAATTATCAAATATAAGGAATTTTTTAAAATTCAAACATTGCTACTTTCCTGATAAAATGATGACCGGCATGTTTGAACCAAATGAAAAATAAAAAAAATCACGTTAGATAATTTTTAATTTTTTTCATGGTTATTATCCATTACTAATGTTCCCATAAAATTTTCAAATGATGATCAAGCTTTATAAATTTTTAAAAATTCAGACAGTACTACTGTCATGATAAAAGCCACACCGGCAAATTTCAACCAAATGAAAAATGGTAAAAACCACGTTAGAAAATTTTGAATTTTTTTATTGTTACTAATGTATCATTAATATTTATATAAAATTTTTATATTATGATCAAGCTTTAAAAATTTCTAAAAATTCTTACAGTGCTATGTCCTGTTAAAAGTTTGATGATCAAAACATAGATTTACTTTAATAATAAAAAATATTTTAAAATTTTTGAAAATTTTGCAGAAGGGTTCTAAGGAAATTCTTATGATCTTATAAAAATTTTAGTCATTATCACACTCTAGTGAATTTATAAAATTCTTACAAGTGCACTGTACCATTTATGTTTTTTTCTATTTTTGGTTTTTGAAATATAACAAATGAAGTTCAATGCATCTATAAATTTGATTGAGGAAACAAAAAAAAGTTTAAATTTTTCTAAACTTTTATATAATGGTACGGAGTCAATTCATAATCTCTCATAAAAATTTTGAATCAAGATCACACTCGAGAAAATTTATAAAATTCTAACAAGGTTACTGCCCCTATTATGTTCATTCGGTTTTTATTTTTAAAGATAATAAATGAATTTTAATTATTTTTAAAAATTTTCTGTATGAAACTACACTTCTTAGGATAGTACAATAAATTTTTCACATCATTATAAAACATATAAAATTTTATAAAAATCCGACAGTCTTTCTGCAGTTTTTAAAAATATCTCAAAAATTCAATTTTTCAACAAATTTTCATAGGAGATGATTTTATTAAGGGTTATTAGACCCAATCCGGTACAAAAAATAATCAAAAACCGGTTTAAAATCCTGAGATTTCAACGATATATGACGAGATCTCACCGAGGTATACCGAAATCACCGTAGCAATTCAATTTTTTTGGATCTTTTTACTTCGACCAGCATTTCAAATTTCATTTACATAAGATAAGATCTTGCGAAAAGCCGGTGAGATTTTGAACCGGCTCCTCATATTCTTACGTTCAGACGGCGTGACTGCAGCCTGAGATTTTTGACCTGTTGTAAAAAAACGCCAAAATCATCAGCTGAGAATAGTCGTCGACCATAGTGTCGTCGTCCTGCGCCACTTGATTCCCAACCAAAATTGACTTCGTTGACCTAATGGCCCCTCTCTCACGTACTTGAAGTCACACAATTACCGATTTTACCCCTCTTTCCCCCACGTCATGCTACGGCTACACCAATGCAGCCGGCCGGAGAGCCAACCTGTCATGCTGATACCCAGCCTGGTCCACCACTCGCTCTCCTTCCCGCCTTCCCATTGGTCGTCCAGATAGGATCCCTGGCAGTGCCATTGAGATCAATCCTAACTTAGGATCTGTTTAGTAGAACTCTAGATCTCAATTTTATTTAAGATTTGAAATTTATAGGCTAAAATAAAGTAAATCAAGTTTTATATTTTAATCTAAAATGTAAACAAGATGATTCATTTAAACACTCTTAAGGCCTGTTTGGTAGAGCTCCCTCTGATTCTGATTCTCTATTAGAAGTGATTCTCTGAGAGAAGTGATTCTGTCGCTGAAAGTGATTCTCTAACGAATCCATAGGATAAACTCTATGGAGAAACCGACTCTTTGTTAGGAGTGAATCAGAGAAGCGATTTTTTAAGCTCCCATTTCTAGTTCATTTCGGAGAATCACTTCACGAGAATCACCCTGGGAGCGATTATCAGAAAACTGCTGTTTGGCAGAGCTTCACAGATTCACTCCGCAGAAACTGGGAGCAGAGCTCTGCCAAACAGGACCTTAATGTACTCACAGCTTCAGCTTCACGGATCTGATGGAGCTAAAGTCCTACCAAATATAGCCTTAAATAGTTCTCGTGAAACCACTTAATTGAAAAATGAGCCATAGAGATTATAGTTTAAACTGTTCTCACAGAACCGCCTGATCAAAAAACGATAATCAGATCTTTGACATAACGCGGTAGCAAATTCACTGTGTTGTTTTCACTATAGCAATTTTTTATCTGATCCGGGCCGTCCGTAGTCTTAATCGGACGGTCCGCGTCCATGGGACAGCTGCGCCCCATTGGTCCACATCCTTGTTTAATTTCCTTATCTACCCCTCAGTTTATTATTTATTTGTTTCAGTTCAGTCCAAAGTCCAAGTTTTTAGCTCGGCTGCTTCGCTTTTGCGCAGCTTTGACCCCTAATTGATAAATCTCATAATAGCTTGCTTTTGGAGCAGTGCAGCTTTTACATGGAGTTGAGGCCTAAGCAGCACCACCACAGTCGCCGCGAGGAGGAGGAGAAGGAGGCCGCGATGGAGCCCGGCCATCTGTCGCTGCGCCCCGGCGGCGGCGGCGGCGCCTTCGCCCGGTGGCGCGGCGAGGAGGGCGGGCGCCGGCGTGAGATCAAGGAGGTGGACTTTTTCTTGGCCCGACGGCAGGACGACGGCCGCGGCCACGGGGTGGTGCATGGTGGCCGTGACGACGTCAACGTAAGTCTAGCTTCGTCGGCGTCTCGATCGTCTGAGCGCGTGCGTAGCAGCTGGAAGTTGTTCTTGATTGTTCGGTGCCCGAATTGAGGTGCGGTTTTTGTTCTTGTGGTGCAGATCGGGCTGGACTTGCTGACCACCACCACGAGCGCCTCAGCTGGTGGGGCAACGGCCACCACCGTCGACGAGGAAGGAACGGCGAAGAATCATAAAGTTGGTTAATTTTGTCACTACTACGTGTGTGTGCTCTGTTGGTTGACATCTACTTCTTCGAGCGGTGACATGATATCTATGTGGTATATAGATGGAGGCGGCGGTGGAAGCGGAGCTCCAGCGGACGGTGGAGGAGAACCGGCGTCTGCGGGGCATGCTGGAGGAGCTCACCCGGAGCTACGCCTCGCTGTACGACCAGCTGCTACAGGTCACGCAGCAGCAGCACCCGCATCGCCATCATGATCTGATCATGAACAGCCGATCACCACTGATTCAAGTGAGTAGTACCAGCTACTCCTGCTGCATGCCATGATCACACACATGCTTGCCTGACCTCCCCTCTTCTTGTCTAGCGATCGATTTTCTTCGATAGCTTGCCTGCATCTTTCTTCATTTAATTTGTTCAATTTTTAAGCTCGCTAGTTAGCTCGAGTTATTTGTTATTTGCCTTTGTTTCTCTCTTCAACAATTCTTGGTCTTTCAAGATCACAGGATTCTGAGGAGATTTATGATCGACATCTATGGTTTTTATTGCTTTCCCCCAATCCATTTTAAACCAGATCACTGCTCTACTCACTTTAATTCGATAATTTTTACACTTGCCATTACTCTTATACTAATCATCAACCCACACATTCGCAGGGCTTCATATTTTAAATTTCTCAATAGCACTACAAAACATGTGAGCTGCAAAAATAGCTCACATTCAATGTTATTTTTTAATTTGGAGATATTTGCATTTTTACTGAGATAATTTTACCTAATGTTTTTTTTGTGTTAACACTTGTAGATCTTCTTGTCAGATCAGGATTGAAGATTAAGGACCATCACCATATTTTATTTTTCATAACATTTTATTCCATTTTACATAACTTGCAATGTGAATGGTTCATTTGTAATTTTAAAATTTTCATATCTCCAAATTTAAAATCTAGCTTTCCAATTTTATAAAGAAATATTTAGCTTTCGAATTTGAATTTTCACACATTAAAAATTTGATGTGTCAACATTTTTCATTTTAAGTCTATGTTAATTTAGTTTTCATTTTAAAGTCTAGGTTAATTTATTTTTCATTTTATCCTAATACATGGTTTAATATTAATTTATTATTAAAACTATATCAACCAAATTGGAATTTACATATATTCCAATTTTTTAGTAGATATATAACCTCTCCGGTCAAAATAGTTATCGTTTTAGACATTGACACGCTTTTCAAAATACGCTTTTAACCATTATTTTCTATTATAATATACTTATAAAACCAAATAAAATTGTAATATTATGAAAGTACTTTTCAAGACAAATCTACACATATGATTTTTATATATTGAATTTAAATATTTAAAAAGATATTGGTAGTTAAAGCTTCAAAAGTTTGACCGTACGTACGTATGTCCAAAATGATAACTATTTGTAACTGGACGGAGTATTAAGTTTATTTTCTCAATTTACTTCTTGGTTCATTTAATGTGTATTTAATTTTAATGCTTGAGTAAACATAATTCATTATTTAAACTTATAAGTAATTCAAGTTGGAATTTACATATATTCCAAATTTTCTAGTAGTTCAATGTATTAGATTTATTTTCTTTTTCTCCGAGTAATTAGATAATCTGTAGGTAATTATTTTTATTCTTATGTTAAGGTATTATATTTATTTTATTTTTATCTTATTATATAGATAATTAGTAGATAATACTATTTTATATTAATGTATAACTTTTTAGATTTTCACCTCCTATAATTAATGTGTGGGCTTCTTGTTTGATGGCTAATCTCTGCCTCAAATGTATAACCCACTATTTGTTTTCCGAGAATACGACAAGATATCAATTTGATTTTCATAACTTTACAACATTTTATTTGATATAACTCTACAACATTATTTGATATATGTAGGTTGAACCACACAGCTACCTTTCTAAATTAAATCTCATGCATATGTAGCTAAAATTACCGTAGCAGAGTCAGACTGAGCCAATCGGATTCTACTTGAACGATGTTTCTTGTTTGTGTTATTGCATTCAGACTCAAAAGTAATTTTCCTTCCCTCAAACAATCAAAGGTTGTTAGGAGTTCAGAACGTTATCACTATTGTTTTGTCATGACCGAAGCATTATATGCATGCATCAGTTTTTATTTCTATTTTGGATTTTTTTCCTCGATCGTGTAATATGTAAATTTCTAGAATATTTATTTGCTATTGTTCATATGGTAATTTGTAGCTTTTATACTCTCGGGACTGATGTGAGGATTTCTACAAGACAACATATCTTGTGCACACAGGGTTTTCCGTGTACACACCATATACACCAACTAATAAAAGTCATGAAAAATTCTAAAAAAAGTTATAGATGTACTTCATATATTACTTTACCTATGTATGAAGTTTTAAGATCAAATTCATTATATATTGAGAGTTACAAAAAGAGAAAATTTTAACAAGTTTAAATTTAATTTGTTAGAATTTTCTCTTTTTTTTTATAACTTTTGACATATAGGGGCTATTTGGTTGCCGTCTCGAACGAGCCTGACCGCGGGAGCTTGCACCATCTCAGCCTGGCTCTGGGAAAACGGTCATAGAGCTCGTATTCCATGAGCATGGCTGCGAGTGTTTTGTGCATCGTGCTAGCCTGGCTTCCGCACCGCGCGCAGGCAACAGAACAATCATCTTGCATGCATGGGTACAGGCTCACGCGATACAACGAGCAACCAAACGCTGGTTCTCTGGCTCCCGCGAGTCTGACCGTGTGGAATCAGGCAACTAAACAGCCCCATAATGAGTTTGAACCTACAATTTTATACATAGGTAGAGTAATCTATGAAGTATATCTACAATTTTTTCAAAATTTTTCATGACTTTTATTAGTTGGTATACATAGTGTGTACACGAGAAGTTTGTGTGCACAGAATATGTTGAGAAGATTATCACACTGCACCATAAAAAATCTGTGCAATAATGTACGGGTCACTGCTAAACGTGCATGCACGCACGTCCGTGCAAGATCCTGCACATCAACAAGTTTTGCCACACATGAGCTTGTCAATGCCTTGGTCAACGCAAAAACTGATTAATCCTATATAAGTATGCCTGAAAGTATTATGTAATGCCTCAGCTCGCTCAGCGAAAAAAACTGAGGATAGCACTGATGATTATTATTTAGTACATTATTTCCTCCAAAAATTCCGGGGTTTTCTAAAAAAAAGTCATCTTCACCACATTGATTTGACTCACGTCATTGTTTAAGGCTCGTCTACGGAAATTGAATTATTTGCTGTAAAATTTATGGATTTCAAACGGAATGTGAATAATGTTGTGGAAGTCGTTACTAGTGCTTAGATCTTTTCAGTTTTAGTTTTGCTTCGCAGGGCACGAACAGTGTTGTAGGTACGAACAGTGACACACTAACACAAGATCAGCTAGCTTTATATCTACTCAAAACTGTAGTAGTAGTAGTTAGCATGTGCTAATCGATCTCATGCATGCACTTTCAATTGCTTGCTCGCTTTCGTCTGACTAACGAGCAAGACGTACGTTTGTACTTCTCGATCGTACCAAACCTCGATCGATGCAGACCCACCTAACCGCGGGCACACCGAGCCTGTCGACGACGATGCAGCAGTTCCTGGAGCCGCGCGCATCTTCCACGGGGCACCAAGTCGACAAGGACGGGGCCTCCGACACCGGCGTGGACGTCGAGGCCGGGGCTGACGCCGGCCATGCCTCCCCGTCTCTCAGCAATGCAGGCGACGATGTTGGCGACAGGAGCGCTGAGCCGTTTGGCGGCGGCAAGAGGAGGGTGGCTCAAGATGAGACGACGGCGCTGGGAAGGGAGGGCAGCGAGCAGGCGTCGTCGGAGCAGCTGCCGTGTCGGAAACCGAGGGTATCCGTGCGTGCGCGATCCGAAGCACCAATGGTACGGAACTATATCAGTTGATTGGTTTTAGTAGTGCAACTAGAGATAAAGGGCTGCACTTTGATTATTTAATTTAATTAGTAAAAAGAAAGGAAAATTAAACAGCGATTTTAATTTGTCACATGGTGTAGATGATTGAAGTACTCTAGGGAGTGTAGCTGAAACACAATTTACCATTTATGCATATATTGCTGATCTCTACACGCATACTTCGTTGTTTAGATAGTCTGATATTATGTAAACTTACGTGACTCTACATAATTTTCTGTGACCTCGCTGAATTCCAGATTAGTGATGGATGCCAATGGCGGAAGTATGGGCAGAAGATGGCGAAGGGAAATCCATGCCCGAGAGCTTACTACCGCTGCACAATGGCTATAGGATGCCCAGTGAGGAAGCAGGTACCTACGCATACTCATACCACTTTCCATCGAGTGTTGTGATGAGTCCGGATTTATCACTGAAAAAGGTTTGACTGGTTTAGTAGGGGCGGACAATTTTTAACAGAAAAACCAAACCGAATTGGATTAACCGAAAAAATCAGTTTTTGGTTTTCGATTTTTATTTTGATACCGTTCAGTTTTCAGATCGGTTTTACAGTTTGGAAAGCCGAACTACCGCTCGCCTCCTGCCTCAGCCCCCCACTGGCCACTGACCCATTGCCTTCCTCCGTAACCCCTTGCCTCCCCTCCCCTTCCCCCTCTAGTGTGAGCGTCGAAGCCGGCGCGGCAATGGCGGATGCGGGTGCACAGGCGGGAGGTTGCGGTCGAGGCGGGGTCTGCGGGGACGAGCGTCGAGTGGACATGACACACTCGGCTTGTAGAGCTTCAGCTGAGCGATCTTGTGCCGTAGTTCGGCTCACCGAAAAAAATTCAGTTAATTCATTTTGGTTTTCTTTTCTGAACCTAGAATTTCTGTTGGCAGTTTCTGAAAACTGATTTTTTTAAAACCGAAAAAACTATCGATCAAACCGAACTAATCGAATGCCCACCCTTATCATTTAGTGCCACTCAGTTTCTAATTTTTATCTTTAGATGTCACCTCCGCTAGCTCCCTTAGCCAGACTTTTTGTTAGACTGATCTAAGAACTTGTCAGATTTTTTACAAAATATCCATCTTGTCATCGCATAAACTGATGGCCCATATGTCAGTCCTGGGTTGGTCTTTTTTAGAAGTGGGCACTTGGGCTAGGTTTTTTTGGCTAGCCTGAGGGGGGCAATGTCATAGATGGTTTTTAGCTAAAACCGTCTGTGATGTTTTCTCATCATAGACGGTTTTAACAAAAAAATCGTCTGTGACATGCCCGAGACTCATTATTAATTGTTTTTGCAAAAAACCGTCTGTAATGACACTCACTACTACAGAACAAGACATCACTATCATTGTATCTGTGTCGGTTCTTAAGTTTTTCGAAAAAAACGATTGTTATAAGTAACTTCGGAGGGGTGTTAGTAATAATCACTATCGGTTCTGAGATTATAAGTGATTGTGATGTAGCACTGGACACATCCGAATCGGTTCTCTACTAAAAAGTGATAGTGATGTACACGGTCATCACTATCGGTTCTTTTCATAGAAGTGATAGTGATGTGCACGTGATCATCACTATCACTTCTATGAAAAGAATCGATACTGATGACCTACACATCACTATCACTTTTTAGTAGAGAACCGATTCTGATGTGCACATGGTTATCACTATCGGTTCTTTTTATAGAAGTGATAGTGATGACCGTGCACATCACTATCGCTTGTTGAAAAGAATCGATTCTGATGCGCTCGTGCTCATTACTAAAGGATGGTCGTGCACATCACTATCGCTTTTTGAAAAGAACCGATTCTGATGTGCCTCGCTAGGTTATATATACCACTCGCACTGAACTCTTCTCTGTTGTTGCTCCAGAGGAGATTTCTCCGCCGCCACCCGAGAAAATAGCTCATATTGTGTGGTTGGAAGCAATACTTGAGTGAGAAAATTTGAAGTCCTCATGGGTGGGTATTAAGAGGGCAAAATTGAAACCCTATCTTGAGGAGATTCCCTCTTTTGCCCTTTGCGGTTTTCTTCAAAATGTGTACGTGCTTTCAGATTTCACACTCTTTATTTGACAAGCACTCTTTATTTTATGAAAAGTTTTGCAGTATCCTGAAATATGTTTCTGCAAAATTTCTAATAATTTCAACAATGTATGACAAAGTTATGGCATTTTCTCTCTTTGATGAAATGCTGAAAATTCAGAACTTGCAGATGTCTGAAAAGGAATAGTGCAATAAACTACATCAGTGTCGGTTTTATTAAAAAAAGTGATACTGACGATTAACATCAGTGTTCTATTAGAAAAGTGATGATCAAGCATCAGTATCGGTTTTATTAAAAAAGTGATACTGATGATTAAGCATCGATGTCGGTTTTCTTAAAAGAGTGATACTAATGATAAAGCATCAATGTCGGTTTTTAAAAGAGTGATACTAATGATAAAGCATCAAGATCGGTTTTATTAAAAAGTGATACTAATGACTAACATCAGGTTCTATTAGAAAAGTGATGATAAAGCATCAAGATCGGTTTTATTAAAAAGTGATATATTAATGGTGAAGCATCGAGATCGGTTTTCTCAAAGAGTGATACTAATGATTAAGCATCAAGATCGGTTTTCTTAAAGAGTGATACTAATGATAAAGCATCAGTATCGGTTTTATTAAAAAGTGATACTAATGACTAACATCAGGTTCTATTAGAAAAGTGATGATAAAGCATCAGGATCGGTTTTATTAAAAAAGTGATACTAATGGTGAAGCATCAGGATCGGTTTTCTTAAAAGAGTGATACTAATGATAAAACATCAGTATCGGTTTTATTAAAAAAGTGATACTAATGACTAACATCAGGGTTCTATTAGAAAAGTGATGATAAAGCATCAGTATCGGTTTTCTTAAAAGAGTGATACTAATGATGAAGCATCAGTATCGGTTTTCTTAAAAGAGTGATACTAATGACTGAGTACTAGTTTTCGGTCAAAATGCACTGAGTGAAAATTGGTCTAAACGACGTCGCAAAATTTTCAAATTTTTTTTGTAGGTTCCTGACACACTACAGATGTCCTTATAAAAATTTCAGGTGATTATCAAATCTGTGGAATTTTTAAAAATTCAAAAAGTGATACTATGTAGATGAAACGTAGATCGGCAAGTTTGAACCGGATGACAAATAGTACAAACGACGTTAGAAACTTTTGAATTTTTTTTTGCAGATTCCTGAAATACTTGTGATATTTCTGTAAAAATTTCAGATGATTATAAAATTTTATGAATTTTTAAAAATTCAAAAACAGAGAGAGTTGAAAACTAGTACTTTGAATGTCAGAATTTTTATAAATTCCTGGAGAAATATTTTGAGTTGAAAATTTTACATAGGAATCCTTAGCTCAAAAAAATTTGAAAAACAAAATTTAAAAAAGTTATAAAAATATTTGAATTGCCTGATAAATCCTTAGCTCAAATGAATTGATTTTTGAAATATAATACAACAAATTAAGTTTAGTGCTTACTGCATTGATAGATTTTATTGAGCAAACCAAGAAAGCTGAATTTTTTTGAAAATTTTATATAATGGTAATGAGGAAGTTATTAATCTTTCATAAAAATTTTAGATAATTATCACACTCGACAAAATTTAGCAAAATCTAACAAGTTTACTGTCCCAATTATGTCCATTCTGTTTTTGATTTTTTGAACATAACAAATGATGTTAAATTATTTTGAAATTTTTTTTATATGATCCCAAACAACAAAGGATGGTCCCATAATTTTTTCAGATAATTATCAGGCATTTAAATTTTTAAAAAATCTGACAGTTTTTTTACCCAAATTTTAAAATCTCAAAAATTTGTTTTTCACCAAATTTTCATGTAACAAGACTTTGTTAAGGGTTATTGGACCCATTCCGTTCAAATCCGCCAACAAATTTGAAAATCCAGATTAAAACTCGAAATTTCGCGAAATTTGCCCAATTCACGAAAATCCCGAAAATACTGTAGCAGTTACTGTAGCAGAATCATTTTTTAAATTTTGAATTCGGCGGTAGATATAAATTCGGGGTCCAAACCGAAATTTCGCAAATTTCACCGAATTCGGCGGTGTTTGGATCCTGGCGGATATCGATAATCCTTCGGTCTAACCTAGCTTATTCATCCATTCATGGCGGGCAATGACGCCCGCCACGCCACGCCCGCCCGACATCACAGATGGTTTTAATTTGAAACCGTCACAAATAATAAAAATAGAAAATTTTAAATATTGATAATTACCTCTCCAAATTTCTAATTTGAAAGAATTGAAATTAAATAATATTATATTTGAAATAATTGGAACTAATATTCCATTTGCAATAATTAAAAAGAACGGTCAAACAGATTCAAAACTTCAAGGCCGTTTTGAGGCCCTAGCGACCTTTTTTTGAATTCGTCGTTGCAAGACGACTCGCACAAACCAAACAGGATCCGACCATCGATGATGAGCCAAATGAACGCCCGATCGGAGTTACGAGTCAAAAGTTATGACCATTTTAACAAAAAGTGCTCGTATTTTTATTTGCAAACTAGAATCGGTGCCCAAAAAATATAATCGGAGAGCTCATCATGTGATGATTCCGAAAGCTCAAGAACACCAAAATCGAAGGTACGAGTCAAAAGTTATGGTGTTTTTACAAGTACCGTGAATAGTAATGACACATATATTGCAAGCATCATTAATAGTCAAAAGTATGAAAAATAAATTTGAAAGCTTTATCGGTGTTCGTGGTGCTTCACGGGGTTAAAAGGAGGAGGAGACATAATATGTCGATGTTATCATACCACCGTTAAAATATCGGATCTTATAAGAACTCGAAGTTAAGCGTGCTTAGGCGAGAGTAGTAATAGGATGGGTGACCTCTGGGAAGACCACACGTGTGGTGTTAAAATGTCTAGGAAGATCACACGAGTGGTAATTAGACGAGAGTAGTATTAGTGGTATTAGGATGGATGACATCCTAGGAAATCTCTGTTAATTTAGTGTTTTTAAATCACCGGCTAGAAAAAGTGTTTTAATCAGGCTTTTTGGAGAATTTGCAAAATTAGCACACTAATGGGTCATCAGAATCGATTTTTAGGGAAGTGATTTGATGACTATCGAATCGGTTCTTTAAGAAAAGTGATTTCGATGACACCTCATCGTAATCGGTTCTTTTGTGGAACCGATTCTCGATGAGGGTGTCATCGTAATCACTTTTCTTAAAGAACCGATTCTCGATGAGGGGTCATCGTAATCACTTCCTTAAAGAACCGATTCGATGAGGAGTCATCACAATCACTTCCTTAAAGAACCGATTCGATGACGTTTTATCACGATCGGTCAAAACCGATTCGATAGCTCCACCTCATCACTATCTAAAGACATCGACGCCACTAAAACCGATTCTAATGCTAAAAAAGAACCGATTCTGATGTGCCGTTCTGTAGTAGTGACTTTATCAGACGGTTTTTGAAAACTGTCAGTGTTGAGAGTCTAATATAAGTCTTTTTTTAGTAAATTAGGATGTTCATTAGCCGGCTAAACTTGACTCTTTCAGTACTGGAAAAATAACAGTTGGAATTGTCGCACTGTGAATATTATCTTCCCACACATCTAACCTTAGAAAAAAAATGAAAAAAAAAACTAGCTAAGATTCAGCTAAATATATATGTTAGCTAGCTAGTACACACAACCTATAAATGCATGATCGGCTTTTGCACCAGATGGATGCAAAACTACATGCAGTACATAAACAAGGAAAACTCCATATATTAATACTGACGAAAAACACTGATTAAATAAAAGAAATCTACTTCTTGTTTCAATCATTATAACTTAAACCCGGTGTATCACATAACTAGCTGGAACCAGAACACACTCGTGTTGTTACCCATATGTAGTAACAGTACTACATGTAATTAATCTCCCTCGTTGCAAGCGACATAGAAATATCCTAATTGAAGTAAACGAGATGACGAACTGATTGACACTGAACTCTCCTCTTATCTTAGCTTGTACATGCGCGTACAGGTAGTTGTTTTCTGACATTATGTGAATTAACTAAGCGAGAAAGCATCCTAGCTACTGACTTCCAAGTTTGAACTCTTATAGTTAGAGCTCTTTTACAATACACAAGAATGAATATGGGCCGTCCATTTCTTTAGATCCAAAGGTTGAGATTAGATTAGATTTGACTATACTACCATGTGTAGTATGGGTAGTATAACCCGTGGAGAGGTATAATGGTAAATAATTTTCTGAGCCAGCACCTAACCCTGTGTCTCGTGGAGGGGTATAATGGTAATTGAGCAAAATGACATTCAGCACTGCCCCGACCCCAAGCCAAAAGACCAGAATGCATGCCCTCGACAAATCAACGGTCAGATTTAATTTCTACTACCGCTATATACTACCATGGTAGTGTACAGTAAAAATTCTCTATAGTTATAGTAGTAAACAACAGTACATGTACATATCAATTCATAGATAGGATAGATAGGTTGCTAATGTGAACACAATGCACCCTGCAGTGAGATTCAAAGCTGCGCACATATAGGCCACGCATACGCTCTACTCGGAATCATTCCATATTATACGTACCATCTCTTTCTTCATCTGCATACCAAAGCAGTACGCACACATCATATCTGCGAACTGTGTGCAGTGTTGCAGCTCAACACGTTTCCGTTGTTTTCCGTGCTATACATGATGCAGATAGCTTACCAAACACTCTCGGCAATATTCATTGAATAATGAACAATGCAAGTTAAAGTCTATATGACGCCGCTCCCTCACATGCCTTCACGCGATGAGCTAGATGCTGCATGTATGCATGCTTACGTACGTGCACGTAAATCCGTGTGCGAGCATGTGTACCGTTGTCCGTAACTATGCGAATTCATATGTGTGCAACTAACTATGCGTGTATGTGCATGGATGAAGGTGCAACGGTGCGCAGAGGACAAGACTGTCCTGATCACGACCTACGAGGGCAACCACAACCACCAGCTGCCGCCGGCGGCCACCACCATGGCGAACACCACCTCCGCGGCAGCGGCCATGCTCCTCTCCGGTCCGACCGCCAGCAGCGACGGCGCCTTCCTTGGCCACCCCGCGGCGCTGTTCCACCAGTCCCTCCCCTACGCCTCCACCATGGCCACACTCTCCGCCTCCGCGCCATTCCCCACCATCACCCTCGACCTCACGCAGGCGCCCGCTGGCGCGGCCGGCGGCGCGAGCGGCCGGCTACACGCGCTCCACCGCCCGCCAGCTATGCACCCTGCTGCTGCCCCGGCCATGCCGTTCGCGGTGCCGCCGCAGCCGGCGATGTACCTACAGCAGAGGGCGTCGGCGATGCTGCCGGCGGCCGGACTGCAGGGCGCGCGGCAGCAGTCCGTGATGGAGACGGTGACCGCAGCGATCGCGGCCGACCCCAACTTCACCACGGCATTGGCGGCCGCCATCTCTTCGGTCATGGCTGGTGGAGGAGCTCATCATCATCAGGCTCAGCCTACTCCCCGTGGTAGTGCCGGCGTAGCGGGGGACGGTAACGGCGGTTCCGGTACCGGTTCCACCTCAGCGGCGCCACATCCGGGGTCCGGCGGGGTGCCTCGGTTTGCGACGCAGTCCTGCACCACGTCTACTACGTGAGGGAGATGAGACCGCAGCTCACAGATCGATCTTCGCGAGCTGCTGCGCCAAGCACAGTATCGAGTATATTTGTGTGCCCACACATGAGATACATATATAGTTACATGCATACTTCTTGTATTATGCCAGTTAAAGTACAGTAGATGAATTTTATACACACAGTTCTCTTGAGAGAGAGAGAGAATTATCCAGCGCCAGCTGACGGTTATAACGATAACCGAATTGCTATACATCACTCGACTAAAAATTTTTGCGAAATCAATCAAATTTCTAACCTTCTAATTCCTTTGAAGGTTCATGCATGCTCCTGTCAGGATTCTTTGTCTTCTTTGCCTCCAACGGCGGCGATTTAGGGCAGGGTTTCATTGGGTTAGGGTTTGTGTTCATGGGGGGTCAGCTATAGAGGGGGAGGGAATTGACGACGCAGGGGACGTCCAACGCGCGGGAGGCCGTTCGATACTTAGTGCCCTTGCGGCCGCTCATCAAGAAAAGAGCGGCTCGGCACTCGGCTCGCTTCTCCAGCGTAGCTTGCTCAAGCGAAGTCGAGCGTGAATCGCGGCGTATCGCCGAGGAAGCTGCCGCCTCTGCCGCATCAATTCGTGAGTCTCGTGAAATCTATTGTTGTGCATATATATATATATATATATATATATATATATATATATATATATATATATATATATATATATATATATATATATATATATATATACTTGTATTTTTCAGTTGGTGTCGGTTAGTTTCAGTGCTGGATCTTCTCAATTCAATTACTTATTCGAATATAGGGGGTTCAAGTAGTGGACAATTTGTTCAAATGTGTTCCTACTATAAAGACAATGATGATTTGAGTAGGATGCAGGAATAAAGTATGGGAATTAATTTTTATATGCCTTGATGCTCAAATAAAGGATGCATGAATAAATGATCATTTGGTCAGTGCAGGTGTGCAGCCTTTGTGGACAATTTTATTAATTTAGTCTTTCAATGTTGTTTCTGTGAACAATTGGTGCCGAAAAATAAAACACCCAGCACTGAAACTAACCAACACCAACTGAAAAAATACAAGTGTATATATATATATATGCGCGCACAGACAACAATAGATTTCACGAGACTCACGAATTGATGCGGCAGAGGCGGCAGCGCGCTCCCTCGGCGCGTACGCTCGCGATTCACGTTCGGGACTTCGGCTTGAGCAGAAGCTACGCGCGTGGAGAAGCGAGCCGAAGTGCCGAGCTGCGTGCTTTCCTTGATGAGCGGCCGCAAGGGCACTAAGTATCGAACGGCCTCCCGCGCGTTGGACGAGTGGCGCCGTCCAACGCGCGTTGGACGTCCCCGCGTCGGGGGATTGAAGGCACGACAGTGGGTAATTAATGAAGGCAGTGGGGCGATGAGGTGGTAATGGTGTTGCATGGAGGAGGGCGGTGGACTAAAGTGAGGGCGTCGTCGGCCACAAGATAAGTTGCGACGAGGCAGTGAGGGCACCGTCGGCCGCTAGTGGTGGAAGCAGCCGACAGCAACATGGGGGGCAGCCGCAGCACCGACAGCTGCGGCAGAAGGTGGGTCGCTAGCAAAGGGTGGGGCAGTGGGGGAGGCTTGGAGCTCACCAGAAAGGAAGGTGGAGGTGGTGGCCTCTGAGCTCATCTAGATTTGAAGGAAGAAGCGACAAAATCGGAAGGAGGGGGAAGATGGCGGTGTGTGTGGGCGGTAATCTCGATGTAATTGTTGTGGTGTGCGTGAGTTGATGGGCCAGGACTTAGGAGGTAGTTGGGTTGTAGGGTTTTTCTAGGACACATATTGTAATCTAGTGGAGGTGTACTTCGATCGGATGGCTAAGAATTCAACTGATTTTTGTTGCATAGACACTCTCTAAAGTTAAAGGATTTAGCTGTGGTATGAAGTTTCCTCAGCAAAATTCACGACAAACTATTGCATTTTGATTAGCTCGTCGCCGTTGGGGTTCAACATGGATTTGGCCAACCCTACCAGCCCGTGCGTCAGGCCCATGATGAACCAGCTTGACCAACGCTGGTCCCACATGTGCTGAGTTGTCCAATGAGATGTCAGAGAGATATGCATCAACGGACGGCCCAGACAGAGCGTAACTTAGATGAGCGCTGTCGGCCGTCGTGCCATATATAGTGAAGGTGGGGAATGAACGCGTGCAGCTTCCGCGTGACGACAGAGGCATATATATGCGCATCTTCTCCAGCTGGCAATCTTGACTAGCTCTTGAGTCGTCAAGTTTGATCTAGTCCCGTGATGGCAATGACAGCTAAGGCGCCGACTACTAGCAACTCTTGATCCTGTACCATCACCTTTACAAATCGTATACCAGGCGCTCAGTTAATTGTGTTGACAATGTAAATGCGGAGTTGCTAAATATCAATCGTATGATATTTTTTTAGAAAAATCAGTCAATTTTTTGACCTTGTGATCACTACTACAAAATACCTCTTTCTTACCGGTCTATCACTGTCGGTTCGGCTAGAACCGACAGTGATAACACTTTTACTGCTAGTTCATAAGCTAAATTGGCAATAATACTATTACCGCCGGTTTATAAGAAGAACCGGCCGGTTCTCAACAAGAACCGGCAGTGATAATAGAGAAAGTATCACTACTGGTTCGGAATCGAACCGACACTACTGCAGAACTGGCATTCGGTACCGATTGAAAACGGCCTTTAGTACCGGTTTTTGAACCGGTACAAGCCATCCGGGACTGATGCTCAAAAACATCAGTCCTGGTTCCCTCACCCGGTACTGATAGAGTATCAGTACGTACCGGTTGGATATCACACGTGGCAGCGCATTGTGAGCCCTAGGGCCCTTATCAGTATCGGTTGGAGACACCAACCAGTACTGATGTGCTGTATATAAAAAGAACCGATTTTGATGTGCCGTTCTGTAGTAGTGACACACACACACACACACATATATATATATATATACACATTAGAATCGGTTCTAGTGGCGATACGATGTCCTTAGATAGTGATGAGGTGGAGCTATCAGAATCGGTTTTGACCCGATCGTGATAAAATGTCATCAGAATCGGTTCTTTAAGGGAAGTGATTCTGATGACCCCCTCATCAAAATCAGTTCTTTAAGAAAAGTGATTCGATGACGGGTCCGTCATCGTAATCACTTTTCTTAAAGAACCGATTCGATGAGGGTCATCGTAATCACTTCCTTAAAGAACCGATTCTGATGACCCATTGGGGTGTGCCATTTTTGCAAATTCTCCAAGAAAAATACAGATTAAAACAGTATGCACAATATATATCATCACATTCTCAATACAGAACACAGGATGCATATATCACATTCACAGAACAGAATCGCTTTAATTACAACACATATATATCATAGTCGTTCACAATATACAACTCAAATATGCTTGACAATCAGTACATGGACTTCCTCTGATACATATCACATTGACATATATTATTAATATTGTTTACATATGGACTAGTAGGATGCTTCAGGATGAAGGATCGAGATGGCGAACAGAGGGGGGGTGAATGGTCGCAAATAAATTTTCCCCCAAAATACTCCAACTAAAACCGTGAAAAGATCGCGCAAGGGAAATCGTGAAAAACCCACAAAAACTGGAACGACTAGACAACTATGTGCATCCCTAGCTTACATGGATGTTATCCATAAAATATGTGAGGGATTTTTCAATCACAATCCTGGTTTTCAAGTGTCCAAAAGAAAGAGGAATCAATTCAAATACTTCTTTTCTAAAAGAGATAAAGCCAAGACACAAAAGTCTCTTTTAGAAAAGCAAAAGCAGATATTTCCAGAATATGTCTTTAATTTGAACAGGAGGTTGGTGGGTTTCTTCTGCTCACAAAATTATGAGAAATTTTCTCCCTATGAGCAGATGAGTCGTGAAGAACTCTACCAAATTTCAGATCAAAAAGACATGTAGAAAAATCATCATAAATATATGAACACAGACAGTCAGGAACTTCCAGTAGAAAATTTGGGGCTTGGTTTTCACCTCATGGCGCCCAAACGGTGCAATAAGTGAACTCCACAATTTTTCTACAGATGGGTCTGGGAGTCCCGCACAATTTCCAACAATAATCACACAAAAATGATTTTTCTATATTTTTCTAAAAATCAAATACTAACTGCTGCGCGAAGAACAAGTTCTGGACAGAACTGGAACTTGAAAGAAAAGATGATCTCTACTTAATCAAAGAGTGCAAAAGAGATGTAAAACCATATGAACACACTCAAAACATCCAAGATCAGCATTTAGAAGGAGGGGAGGCAAATCCAAATTGCATGAATGTAAATTACGCGAAAGTAAATGCGTAAAGTAAATGCTGAATTTTAAATTGCGTAAAATAAAGACATAATGTAAATGCGCAATTTAAATTCACAATAATGTAAAGAAATTTTTTTATATTTCTGGAAGGAGGAGGTATACAAAGCCACACAACAAGGTGGGCAAAGCTCAAATGAGCACAAAAACCTCTACAACCTTCATGGGGAGGAGGCCACCCCTCCACCCCTATTTATACTACTCTTGGGCCACCTACCACCCTTGGATGAGTCCCTCAACCCTAGGACACTCATCTAAGGGCTAGGATTGACCCACTCACACAGCCATGCAAGGGCTAACCCAAAACCCACACACATACCGGGTTTTCTTGCACGGTTTTCAAAGCATACTACCTAGACCCGCTAACCTATCAACTAGACCGCAATCCGACGGCCCTCATTGATCCACGCGGCATCTAGCTAGCATCATCTCCTTTCCTTGTCTTCTTGACTTGCCCGGACTCCGTCTCCGATCATCTTCCGGCGATCTCCCGACCGTTTGGACCTCCGACGCTCCTCGCCTAGTCCCGGTCATCCTCCGCCTCACCATGACCTAGCACCGTCGCCCTGCAACCATCAAAGACAAGGAAAACCTTCACATAGCAATGCCCACATAGATATTCAATGATCATCACAAAATCATTAATCAATCATAATTACGCTCAATGATCCGGTGCTACTGCCCCCAGGCCGGTAGCACTAGGAAAAGCAACCAATACTCAAATTGCTTCAATTTGAAGATCCAATTCAAATCAAACTCAATTTCAAATCAACTAAGCTCAACTCTTATCAATTACTCATCACACACAAGGATAGACCTCCACATGGTCTTTCAATCTCCCCCTTGATGAGTATATTGACAAACATATGAAAAAGGCATAAGTTTTGAGTTTGAATAAGAGAGAAGAAAGCAATTTGAATGCAAAGCCAAACTTGATCAACGAAATGGAAATCAAGGACATGATCAAGTTGGCA
Organism: Guadua angustifolia; assembly: GCA_036346375.1. Classification (NCBI taxonomy): domain Eukaryota; kingdom Viridiplantae; phylum Streptophyta; class Magnoliopsida; order Poales; family Poaceae; genus Guadua; species Guadua angustifolia. Next base: position 68,778,545 of record CM070500.1, on the reverse strand, counting down.
GAAGAATCAAGTGCAAAGTGATGCCTTTTCTACGATTTCTCCCCCTTTTGGCAATATAGGCATCAAGATAACATTTTCTTTTCTCCCCTTTTTTTGTTGTTTTTATGCAAATAATGCAGCCTAAGGGAGCTTTGAAGATTATCCATGTGACCAATAAGACAAGTTATGACACCAAGCTAAGTTATGACAAAAATAGACTAAACTAAGGCATGTCCAAGTGCAAATAATCATTTTGTTAGCAAGATTTAATGAAAACCATGTCATTTTTTGCATGATGGAACATGAGCAGCACATGTCATTAGTTTCAAAACTAGAAGCAAAGCCATTTAAAGGATCAAATGGAAAACCGAGAGTTCAACCTACTCAACACTTTGGGGAATCTAGAAGTGCACACAAGGTCCTTCGAGCTTTTTTTTTTGTTTCTTGTATGCAAATTTTTCTTTGAATCTTTGAAAGACATAGCGGGGTGCAAATGTTTGACATTATTTGCATTCTTTACCCACATATGTTTTTTTGCATTTTTTTAAAGCAATTGACTCAAGCCATAATCGATCATCTCAAGAGAGACTCTTAAGAGAATGATCTTGGTCATACACAACCCATTCCAAGTTCATCTCAAGTGCAATGAGAAGCCGTCTTGTGAATGTGAGGTGTTGAGTCTAATGCGCACAAAAAGAGTCAATTTTGCTTCACTTTTATTTTTAGCATTTTCATCGTTAAGCTAGTGAAGGACTCAAGTATGGATCAAACAAGATTCACCCAAGTTGCTATAGGGACTCTAGAGAATTCCAGAATTTCACAAATTATGGCAAAAACACCTAGAGAAGAAACTTAACAAGTAAAAGCAACATGTTTTATCAAGTTTTTCTTTTAACGCTCATTTTTCAATTTTGTAAGCTTAGCAAGATAAATGAACTTAGACATATCTAAGCAAGTAATTTTCTTCATAATATAGCATGGTGTATAAAATGAAACATGGATCATTTGCATAATAGACAAAGCTCATAAAATGAAAAATCAAGTCTATATGCAATGCATGAGACAGATTCTTAAACTCCCCCTCAACATGTGATTCCATTTTAAGCACAAATCTGGTTCAAATTGAGTTATTAGCAAGATTAAGCTCAAGAAAGGACGAAAAGAACTCAATTAAAGCCAAAAATACAGAAATGAGGAGAGAAATATTGAGAAACTGCAAACTGGGTGACTATAGAGTATAGAAAAGATAGCAGAGAACACTCGGCTCAAACTCGCTCTCATCTTCCCCAATGACTGACAAAGGAAAGCTAGCTCTCAAACTCCAGCCCAGGAGCAAACACGACCCTGTCTACCCAGGGGGCCCAACACCTGCTAGACTTATAAGACTGTGAGGGAACTCAACCTAGAGAGAAGAGAGAACAGCTAATTAAGCATGATAGCAACCTAAAGCACAAGATGAGAGGTCCATGCAAAAGCATGCCAGAAGTCTAAGTGATGTGAACTCATAACTCTAAAGAATAAAAACCCATAAGCACCCAAAGCAAGGCACAAACTAGCATGGTATAAACTCAGAGACTCTAAACAAGCACAAGCTCAAGTGTACACTTAGTCAATTTGAGTTCAATTTAGAGTACTTGCTTGAACTAAATGGTATAGCATCAAAGTGACATGGCATAGGCTACAAGGCATGAAAGAATTGCACATAGATACCACTAGCATCTAAAGCAAAGATAATAAACAAAGCCTGACACTAAATGCCAATGCAAAAGATTCAAAGAGGTTTCCTAACTCCCCCTCAACTAGTGAGTCAAGTTTTAGCCCAGATTTTGGTTCAAATTGGAATTAGTCAAGATTAGGGATAATGGGGTGAAATGAACTCCAAAGGAACCAAAACACAAAAGCACCAGAAAGCAGAAGCTAGAAACCACAAGACACAGCCAGACTCCCCCTGAGCTAACCAAACCCCCGTGAATGAGTTAGTCAAATTTTATTCCATTATTAGTTCAAGTTTATTAAAATCAAGTTAAGCTCAAGAGAGACTAAGTCCTAGAAACACAGAAAATTTCGACAACACCTCCCCTATAAATTGGACATCCACTCATCAGACAAAATAGCACAGAACATATATGCAATCACACTACACCATCATCACACAAGTATATCATCAAGCACAATGGTAGGAGATGAACCAAAGCATCTCCAGGCCACGGGATAGAAACAGTTACCTTGTGTGATGTAATCGAAGTAGTGGAAGTAGTGGTAGCCAACTTGAGCTGGATCCAAGTAGCAGAGGAAGAAGACCCAAAGCTGATCTTCTAGTCGCACCGATTGAGCCAAGAGTGGAAGACCTCCACGTCTCATGCCGCCTAGGCCGAGGTCATGGTCTTACGCGCCCAGAAGGTGTCTTCCTCTTCCTTGCTGCATCGCCATGGCCAGATTCTCGGACAATATGGTCTTCCTCTTACTAGAAGCCTGCACACATGCACCAAAACACATCTACACTTCGGAGCTAGGGTTAGTCAAGCAAAACTAGCTCCTTGGCATAGATTTGACAAAATAGCAAGCATGGTGTGGCAAGAATCATCTAGAGCATGAGCATAAAGATAATGGCAATAGAGAGTGATGCATACAGGCTAAGACAGGAAAGAGCACATGATCCACATAACCTTGGACGACAACAAACAATACATCCCAAACAAAACAGGCTCATCCAAGTAAGACACTTTGTCCGGGCAATGAAAAGCTAAGCAAGGGCACTCATAGCAACATCATGCTAGCAGGGATCAAGAGATGTCTAGGTACACATGGATCACAATACTACTCTAGGCAAGGCAAATATGCATATGAATACATGCCAACAACGAACCACAAACTCAAGCTACTAAATATCAAGCATGAGCAAGACAAATGATGACAATAGATGATGATCATACATATGTCAAGCCAAGAGCAATATCAAGCTCCATATGTCCATGGTCTCAATGATACCATTCACATGTGGCAAACGCGCCCAACATCCGGGGCAAACCAAACCAAACCAAACCGACCAACAAGGTCAAAGCGCCAACATGGAAGTAAGTGACGACCATGGACACATAGACAAGATACTACACATGGCAAGACACATACATGATGGTGAATTCATGCCATGAATGAAGAACACAAGCTCATGCAGAATTGGTATGAAGCATATAAGCATGAAGAGCAATAAAAGGTGATCATGAGCAATACAAGTCACAAAGCAGTAGCTGAATCATATAACCCTAATCTCATGAAAAGCATTCACATGTAGCACAAAGTCTGACAAATAAAGTCTAAGCAACAAAGCCAATCATGTGGCACAAACTGTAGCATCACAAGTCAAGACACAAAGCTAATCATGGATGTAATAGAAAATCAGGATCATACAACCTAGATACTACTCATGACAATGTAAAGCAAATGATATATAGCACATGCCCACAATTAAAACTAATGCTCATACCAAATGAATAACAGCATGAATAGGATAAAACAAGAAAATCACATGATAGGGAAAGGGCTCATGAATACATGATATAATACATGAAGCACAAAACATGGCCGGGGGAAACATGCTAGGCATAAAACAAGAAAGACAAAAACTAACAAGACCTAGCAATGTACATATAATACGTATGGGAGCAAGAGCAATTACAACATGTCATAGAAGTGATGATCACAAGTATAAAGGACATGAGGGTATGAGATAGCTCACCATGGAAGTGGAAGTGCCCAATGCTATTATCATGAAGCTCAACACCTGTGGAGCTAAACACGAGGCAGACGAAGTTGAAAGTACATGCAAGTTAGCATGATGCACATGATGGTTATGCAGGAAGATCCAACCCTCTAGATACAAGCCGCAAAGGCCAACTCAGAATTCACATCGAGTGTCGATACTGAAAAGCGACAAAACCGATCCTAGAGGAGACTAGGAAAGACCAACACGAGCAACACACTTTCTTGAGCTCTTGCCGTGAGTGAGCACCTCGAGGAAAAATGAGGTCCACTACTTGCGCACGGCGGAGATGATGCCCCGGGACAACTCATGGACTAAGAATCGAACTAAGAAAGCATAAGTCCACAAGATAATCCAAATCCACTCCACTAGGTAGTAATTAAATCCTCATGCTAGCCTTAAGCGACTCATGCCATGAGAAAGGCAAAGAGCACATAATAGCATCATCGCATAGACATGACACAAGGAATCAGCACAAGAGGGCAAACAACCACAAAATGTCCATCATTCCCGCTAATGATCAAGCACAATTAAAAAAAGGAAATCATCTGGACAAGCAAACAAAACACCTAATCTACCCGGCAAGAACACCCAAACGAAATTCAACTCTAAATATAAGGGTGAATGCAAGGCAGAAGTTGTAAAAAATAAGGCAATGCACATGTGAATGATGCTAACGTGATAATCAATGTATACATAGCATCAATAGACAAGAATAAGCAAGCATAGCCTTAAAACTACTACCACCATGAGCAGTTATTAACAATTAAGCACAGAACTAGGGCACAAGTATGAAAATAACAAGATATGGCTCTAGCTAAACTTAACTGCACAAAAGGGAGATCAAATCCTAGATCAAAGCAATTATTACCAATATAGCACATACCAGAGCATTTGACATGATATCAACAGAGAATTAGCTCTAGCCAAAATTAATTGCACAAGGGAGAGGGATAACGCAAGCAATGCCTACTCATGATACAAGCAAAATTCTAGCCATTGACCTAGGCCATTGCCGACTACCAAAATAATACAATCAAGCAAATGTTGATAGGCAACACAAGTCATGTGGCAAGAATGGCATGATAGCAAAATTAATTTTCAACCTAGGCATGCAAGCATCAATATCTAAACATCATCAATGATAGGTAAGGTATCAAGAATAACCAGTGGTAAAAGAGCAACCTAGTATATCTATCAAGCAAAAAAGGAGAAAGGTCGCTAGGTTCTCACCTCACGTATCATGACGATGAAGATGGTCCATAGGAGTCGATTACGATCAACCAAGAAAACCACTCCACCATGGGCCATCAGTCACGATCAGTCACAAGAAAACCATCGCCAAGCTTGGAGTAGTCCACACTAGTCGCCGGCTCTCGGATCGGTGAAGATCCCAAAAGAGAGCACCACCATAGCTCTGATACCAATTGAAGGATCGAGATGGCGAACAGAGGGGGGGGGGTGAATGGTCGCAAATAAATTTTCCCCCAAAATACTCCAACTAAAACCGTGAAAAGATCGCGCAAGGGAAATCGTGAAAAACCCACAAAAACTGGAACGACTAGACAACTATGTGCATCCCTAGCTTACATGGATGTTATCCATAAAATATGTGAGGGATTTTTCAATCACAATCCTGGTTGTCAAGTGTCCAAAAGAAAGAGGAATCAATTCAAATACTTCTTTTCTAAAAGAGATAAAGCCAAGACACAAAAGTCTCTTTTAGAAAAGCAAAAGCAGATATTTCCAGAATATGTCTTTAATTTGAACAGGAGGTTGGTGGGTTTCTTCTGCTCACAAAATTATGAGAAATTTTCTCCCTATGAGCAGATGAGTCGTGAAGAACTCCACCAAATTTCAGATCAAAAAGACATGTAGATAAATCATCATAAATATATGAACACAGACAGTCAGGAACTTCCAGTAGAAAATTTGGGGCTTGGTTTTCACCTCATGGCGCCCAAACGGTGCAATAAGTGAACTCCACAATTTTTCTACAGATGGGTCTGGGAGTCCCGCACAATTTCCAATAAGAATCACGCAAAAATGATTTTTCTATATTTTTCTAAAAATCAAATACTAACTGCTGCGCGAAGAACAAGTTCTGGACAGAACTGGAACTTGAAAGAAAAGATGATCTCTACTTAATCAAAGAGTGTGTTGACGCCAAAAACGTGAAGAGGGTTTTTGGTTGCAACACACCGGACGAATACTGGGTTCAAGTGTACGCGAGCGTGCCAATCGATTTGACCCTGCAATCGATAAGGAGAATAGTTGTAAAATTCAATCAAGCCGATCCTCAAGATGAATCGGCTAAAAATCGGGAATCAGCCAGGAAGCCGATTAGAAGGATAACTAGACTAGTTGATTAAAACTAATCCAAGGGTAAAAAGGGGTAACTAGATTAGCCGATTAAGACCAATCCGGGAGTAAAAGGTAGATTGATTCTGAAAAGGCGATGCGCAACAAGGCAGAACAAATCAAACCTGAAAAAAGCCAATGACGGTCAAACAATCGGCGATGCGCAACTTTATTTGATTGATGTCGACTTACAGAGGAAAGATTATGATGCTAAAAAGACTAAAGACTACAGAAAGTAAAAACTGGTAGATATGTTGATTGATTGTGGTCCCTCTTCAAGCAGCCTTGGTGCGCCTTATATACCCGTCTAGCCGATCCGAGTCCTGATTCAACACGACAGCATAATCCGAATCGGCTCCATAGTTTCCGATCTGGTCTCTAGTTTCCAAACTTTTATCTGCATGTTAATATTTCCGTATGCTATCCAAACTTTCCATAGATGTCTTCGTGCCTAACCCAAACTCATGCTTCTCTGCCGATTCTTCCGAAATTCCAAAAGCGGTGCAAACAATGCCCCCATTTTGGAAGATAACTTGTTATCTTTCAAAATATATCGACTTTTCATCCGCTTCTTCTTTTCCCATCGGTATCTTTCTTTGTTGGTTTAGGGAACCGTGTCAAAAACTGCCGCGCCGTAAAAATCTCAGTGCGGTTTAATGACATGTGTCGCCTAGAATTCACTTCCCGCCATTTTACTTTTCATCGTGCTATATATATGCGGGACCCCCACGGTCATTTTCATGCTCTCCTGCTCCCGGACTGCTTCCAATCGGCTTCCGTCTTTCGATCGACTTTTCAGCTTCGCAAATCTTCGCACTTGCAATCAGACTTTCCCTTCTTCATCGGCTTGATGGATTCCTCAAAGGTACTGATTCCAATCCCGGAAAGCGATGACCAATTTTATCTAGGGCCAGTAGGAAATCTGACTGCTGACATAGTAATAAACGAAGACATCCCAAGACTCCCTTTATCGGCTCAAGGTTATAATATATCGGAATGGGGTAAGAGCTTTAGAGCACGCCAATGACCCTTAAAGGATGGAGAAGCTGGTTCATCAGAGTATCGGCTCAAAAGAGATCTGAGTGGGAAAGGATGGGCATAGCAGAATGTCTCCCTTTGAGCTTAGCAAACCCAGAAGCCAACGAGCCCTTGGTGGCCACGGCATGTTATTTTGGTCGGATACTTTTAATGCTTTTTTTTTCGACCGGCCCCATCGCCCACTCTCTGGATGTAGCGAAATTGTCTTGCCTTAGGCCCGACGGGACCAAATATCGGCTTTTAGTGGCATGCCAAGGTTCAAGTTAATTCGGTCAAAAGGTGAAGGCTGGTCAAAATACATTCAGCATAACAACAAAGTGAATGGCCTAGTATCGGATGAAGAACATGCGGCTTTTCTGAACCTGTGGTTGGATCGTTTCCTCTTTTGTGGCGCTTCTCTAGGCCCCACCCAGGTTTATCAAGTACTGGCAGAGCAACTGGTGAACGGCCGTCGGCTTGCACTTGGAAAAATGCTTCTTGGAGCTGTATACCAGATGATGCACGTCATTAGAAGTCGGCTTTTCTCCGGATTCGCCCAGTTTATAGTTGGCAACGTAGGCGGCCCATTGTGGTTTGTACAATTATGGCTTTACAGCATTTTTAGCCGATCGCTGATTCCAGACCTTCTGAATGATACGGCTTTCCCTTGCGAAGATTACCCTGAAGGCACTACCCTCGATGCATCGAGCTAGCCGATCATATGGAGAGAGACTTGTAATGTGCACGAGTGGAGATGTCAGAATCACCCCTGCTGATTTCAAGAAGTATCTTTCATTTTTTCTATACCTGGACAATACGACTTTCAACCAACAGGACTTTTTCTCCTACAGCAACATAGCCGATTTTCAATGGCCCTCCTTCCTTCACTTGGATGCAGATAGCTCTTTGATGCCAGCACCCACTATTGAGTTGTATCGGATCTTTCTTTCCCCTTGTATTCTCCATGTCGGCTTGAACTCCCGTAATAGGACTTTTCAACCGTCATACGAATTCTATCATCCTTCTGTGTACGCTCGTCAATTGGGTTTCGGCCAAGTGATACCTTCCCTGCCGATTCTTGATCGCCTTGAACCTAGGGCCAGAGTGACAAATGCAACAGCGGCCGAGATAATCTTAGAAATAGCCGATGAGCTTCAGGTTGTCAGCCTTCCGCACTTCGTCTTGAACTCCCGGCGGGCCAGTCATTTTTCAGCTTGGTGGGCACCGATATCAGAAGCGCTCTATTTGGATCGCACTCCATCGGCTGTTATTGAGAAATTTTTACCGGACTATCACGAGCCGACAGTAGTTTCTCCTAACAGCAGCAGCTCGAGCGATAGTTCGGACTCTTCCAGCTCATCGGGTTATACTAATTCATCGGTAGCTGTAGAGGTATCAATCTGTTTTTCTTAAGGCCTTATACTTCATCGGCTCTTTGATTTCATTCTTATCCACTCTGCTTTCCATTTTCAGAACGCTGCAATCGGCGACAAGGCTATTGCTGCTCCATCGGCTAGTGAGCCTAAGAGGAAAAGACCAAACCAGACAACCGGTTTGACTGGTTACTCTTCTAGCAGTCTTGGTGTCGACAGCCCATTATTGTCGGAGCTTGAAAAAAGCCGATCCTTAAGTAAGAGTTTTCAGACTGATAATCACAAGTATTTTTTGAACCTATAATTTACTTCCTGATACTGATAAGATTCACCTTTGCAGAGAAGCCCAAATCAACGAAGGCTCTGGCTCGTCGGCCAAAACGTACAGAGCAGAGTGCCGAGAGTTCACACAACGTATCGGTTTTAGAGGTGAAGCATCCTTATATGCCTAAGAATTACTTAGGTTTTGCGATACTAACCCTGCCTTGATCTTTTTTTAGCCTACGGCATCGGCTCAGGCGGCTGGCATCTTGACCAATCTTCAAGATATACCTGTTACCGATCCCTCCGCGCCTTCTCCTGCGGCCTCCCTATGGCAATCGTTCGCCCACTCTTCCGCCTTCTGAAACTGCTCCAGGTGATTTGTCCAATCTGCTCGGCTTTTCGCTGGATGAATTAGTCGACCCGGAGGTAATAGCGACGGACGACTATCCTGCTGACATTCGTCAAATTATCGACGTATCTCTGGAGGCATCGACTTCGGTTGTTAAATCCGCGCCAGACATGCAAGAAAAGTTGAACCGGCTTTTTATTGCGGTGAGTCAACCAGAGGCTGCAATTCTTGCCGATACACGGCCCATTCGTGAAGCATTGTCTGCCGTCGAAGCCGATCTACCGGCCAAAGCCATGGAGGCGCTCTTGAATGTCTGCTTCTTGGAAGAAAGGAAAACAGAAGTTGATGCTGCTAATGCTAGAATCGCCCAACGGCAGGCACAAGAGGCCGATCGACTCCTGTTAGACAAGCTAGTTGCTGAGGCCAAGGCCAAGAAGAAGAAGTTTGATGAAAATGCTTCATCACTTGCAGCGGCCAAGTCTTCTGTACGCGAACTGGAATTATCTAAGAAGAAGCTTGAAGATGAATTGGCCAACGTGAGCAAGCAGCTGGCCGATTCCCTTGCTAAGGTGACTTCAACTACTACATCCTTGAGGAGTCTCAAGGAAGAGGTTGGATTGGCCATGGCTCAAGTCCGTGATCAATCGGCCAAGATTGTTCCAGTGCCTGGCACCGCTAAAGCTGATGAAGATATCATTTACGGGGTTACGGAGACTCTGGCTAAAGCAGCGGCGGCGTTGTCGGCTTTGGGCGCCAGGATCCCCGGATCCGGGTTGTAATTTTATGGCCTTATTTGCAACTTCGTTTGAGATGATGTCTCGCTTTCTGATTCGTAATACTTTTGAATCAATTTGCTTAACCGATTATTCTATCTTGTTAAATAATTTGTTTTAACCGATTTATTTCACACTTTGTATTGTATTTCCCAATCATGCACCGATCCAAACGCTAGGGTAATACCGCTTTAGGTATTTTCCGTTAATCGCTTTTGGTAATACCAATCCCTCAAGCGTTTCTAGTATATAAGCATTCCCGCTAACAAGCCGATTCACTTTATACGGTCCTTCCCAGGTAGGTGACCATTTGCCGAATCGATTGTCTTTAGAACCAATCGGTAATATTGTTTTCCAAACCAAATCGGCTTCATTAAAGTTTTTTGGTACAACCTTTTTATTATATGCTCTTGCAACTCTTTCTTTATTCCTTTTAAGCGATTGAGTAACCAAATTTCAATTCGCCAAGTCATCCAAATTGTACAAAGATCAATTCCTTGTATTCATCGGCCGATAGATTATTCTGCTTTGCTACTCGCATCGATTCAACGTTTATTTCTACGGGCAATACCGCCTCTTGACCATATACCAGCTGATACGGTGATAACTTAGTCGATCCGTGAAAGGCTAGCCGATAAGCCCATAGAGACTCCGACAGCGTAGTATGCCAAGTTCGAGGCTTTTCATCAATTTTTCTTTTGATCAATTTGATCAAAGTCTTATTGGACGACTCGGCTTGTCCATTAGCCTGAGCATAATATGGCGACGAGTTAAGCAATCTGATACCCAGATTTTCTGCAAAACTTTTAAAATCGTTAGACATGAACACAGTCCCTTGATCGGTTGTGATAGTCTGAGGAATGCCGAATCTATGGATAATGTGCTCATTAACAAAGCCGATTGCTTCTATACTGGTGACTTTTTTGAGTGGAACGGCTTCGACCCATTTTGAAAAATAGTCTGTAGCTGCAAGGATAAACTTATGGCCTTTGCTTGATGCTGGGAATATTTGGCCGATTACGTCTATCCCCCATCCTCTGAACGGCCATGGTTTAATAATCGGATGTAGAGCCGATGCTGGTGCAAGCTGCACATTCCCAAACTTTTGACAACTTTGGCACCCTTTGTAGTACTTGAAGCAATCCTCTAACATCGTCGGCCAAAAGTATCCTGTCCTCCTCAATATCCATTTCATCTTGTAAGCCGATTGATGTGCACCACAAATTCCCTCATGGACCTCACCCATAGCCACTTTTGCTTCTTCATCGCCTAGACACCGCAGAAGCAATCCTTCCAAATGTCCGATATCTGACTCATCTTCCATCAAGACATATTTCAATGCTTGCCGTCGAACCTTTAAATGCGAGAGGTTTGGATGGGTCCATCAGGTAAGCTTTTATTTCTGTTCTCCAATCGGCGATGTTGACACACAGCACCGTTTTGTCGATTGAGTCTAGTATCTTACATCGGCTATCTTCTCTGTAGCCTGATGCTGCTTGGGCTAACGTATTGGCTCTATTGTTCAACTCTCGGGGCACATGGCTAATAGAGAATGCAGTAAATGTTTCTATAGCATTATAGCAATGTTCCAAATATCTGCATAATACTTCGTCGTTGCATCGGAACTCCCCTTTTATTTGTTGAACAATTAACAATGAATCTCCGAATGCTTCTACATCGCTTACTCCGATACTCTCTAGTAATCTAAGTCCCTTGAGTAATGCTTCGTATTCAGCTTGGTTATTGGAGCATCGGCTATTGAGCCGATATGCGAATTCGGTGCTATACCCTTTCGGTGATATCAGCACGATGCCTATTCCACTTCCTTCCTGGCAAACTGACCCATCGAAATATAACTGCCATGGGGCTACTCCAACCATTCCTGCCGTGGTATCATGGCCTGTTATGAAATCGGCTACTGCCTGACCCTTAACAGCTTTAGCCGACTCATATTGTAGATCGAACTCGGTCAAGGCGTATGCCCATTTCCCAAGTCGTCCTCTCAAAATTGGTGCAGACAAGATATATTTGATGACATCGGTTTTGCACACTATTATACAAGTTGATGCCAGATGTAATGCCTCAACTTGGTGCGTTTAAATACAATGATAAACATAGCTTTTCTATATAAGGGTACTGATTTCAGCTCCCAAAAGTCGCTCTACGGTGAGATAAAATACTATCGTTCTTTGCCATTGATTTCTGTGCCAACACGGCCCGATAGTTTCCTTTTCGGTAAACGATAACTTGAAAGGAATCCTTCGTAGTGCGGCAGATCGTGGTGAAGCCAAGTATTTTTGATTTCATCAAAAGCTTTTTGTTGATCGGCTCCCCATCACGAACTCCCGACGATCTTTCAATTTTAATAACGGCGTAAAAGCTTGGATCCTACCGCATGATTCGAGATAAATCGTCGTAAGTAGTTAATTTTGCCGATCAACTTTTGCGATTCATTTTTGCGTTGGCGGCTTGGTGTTAACTATGGCATTAACCCTTGTCGACTAACCCGATACCTCTCGATGTACCACGAAACCGAGAAAGCGCCACCGACACCGCCAAATGCGCACTTCAAGGGATTCATTTTTAACCCATGAGCTCTTGTGTTTTGAAATACTTTTTCCAAATCGGCTAAGTGTTGCCAGTCCTCCTTAGATTTGACCACCACGTCATCGATGTAAATTTCAACGACGTGTCCGATTAGATTGTGAAAAATTAAATTCATGGCACGTTGATAAGTGGCACCTGCATTCTTCAAGCCGAATGTCATCACTGGCCACTCATATAGCCCTAACGCGCCAGGACATCTGAAGGCCGTTTTGGGGACATCGGCTTCTGCCATAAATATCTGGTTATATCCAGCGTTCCCATCAAGAAAGCTAATAATTTTGTTACCCGAGGCAGCATCGATAAGCATATCGGCTATAGGCATTGAATATTCATCCTTTGGCGTGGCTTTATTCAAATCTCTAAAATCCACACACACCCGAAGCTTACCGTTTTTCTTCATGACAGGAACAATGTTGGACACCCACTCGGCATATCGGCAAGGCCTTATGAACTTGGCCTCCAGCAACCTTTCAATTTCTTCTTTTATTACATTATACAGTTCTGGATTAAAACGACGAGGGGGTTGCTTATATGGCCGATACCCCGGTTTGATAGGTAGCCGATGTTCTACTAACTGTCGGCTTAATCTAGGCATTTCGTAATACTCCCAGGCGAAACAGTCCCTGTACTCTCTAAGTATCTTGACCAACTTATTTTTGTATTCTAGATCTAAGTTTGCACTTACAAAAGTTGGCCTTTTTCGATCACCTTCTCCTATGTCGATCTCTTCAAGCATATCGCGTAATAAAGCCTTGGCCCAATTTTTCGCTTTGAAATCTTCAATGGCCTCGCAGAGTTTATCCCATGCCGATATCTCCTTGCTCTGTCTTGTAAGAGTTGGATCATTTTGACTCCATCTTCTCAAGATCTCGGTCGTCCGATCAATCGGTGCTCGGTTTGACAACGATCGGCGTAAAGCCTGTCTTCCCAATGCTGATGAAATCACAATCGTCTAGTGCCTTACCTGATATGCATTCTGCTTCTTTGTGTGACCAATTTGCGTCGGAGCTGGCCATGGCAATATGAGCCGATGTATCGGCTGAGACAACTTCGACTTCATCTCCGTTCCACTGGACAAGCGATTGGTGCATAGTTGAGGGTATACAGCAGTTCGCGTGTATCCAATCCCGTCCGAGAAGCACACTGTAATTTCCTTTTGCCTCAATTACAAAGAATGCAGTTGGCAAAGTTTTGCTGCCGACGGTTAGTTCTGTAACCATTACCCTTTTGCCGATGGGATCACCGGTGAAGTCATTTAATACCATGTTTGTTTTGATCAAGTCTTCATCGGTCTTTCCCAACTTTCGCAGTCTTGAGTGGCATTAAGTTTATAGTAGCTCCTCCATCTACAAGCATCACGAAATCGGCTTTCGTTAATAAAGCCTTTTAAGTATAATGGCTTTAAGTGCGATGAGGATCTTGTGGCTTTTTAACACCTTGCCTCTGCGCCTGTGTACAATTGAGCGAACGTATCTTTAGCGATTCATCTTGATCCACGAATTCACCGGCAGAGTGAATACCATGTTGATATCCATGGGAGGAGTGTCGTTTGGACTATTGGTGACAAATAAATCGTCGAGAATCGACTTCGTTGTCGGTTTGTTCTTTTCTCCTCCATTCCTTTTTGACAAGTTTTATCGGCCGCAATTCGTTGAATGTTTTATCCCTCTGTTTTTCTTCATCGGCCTCTCTCATTTCCTGCGTCCTAGGCGTATTTGGAGCCGTCTCACGTTGTGATCGGCTCAGCCTAGTCGGACACCACCTAGGCTTGGGCTCCACCGGCTTGCGGGTTTTACCAACCAAGTTCTCCGTTGGTTCTTTTCCCTCATCTTGGTTTGGTATGCCTAGTCTTTCTTTCACCGGCTTCCTGTGCTCTGACTCAGTATGATTTATCGTTGGCCTAAATAAACGTTCTTTCACTGATTGTTTGGGCCAATTTTCTTGCGGGTAGTGTTCCATGGGACATGTCCTTGAAGATGGTAAGGCCATGCCTCTTTCCCAACAGAATCGCCAAAAAGGACATCTCTGATGAGCTCTTTCTGCGGCGTCTAGCCGATACAGATTGTTTGGCCGATACGGTCCACTTGGTCGGCGAGCCTGCTGCTCTTGCCGATGGCTTATCCTTTCATACTTTTCGAGCAACTGTGAAAAAGTTGGCTTGGGCTTGAATATTGGCTTTCGTGGTGGAGTTCTTTCAGCTCTGTACCATCGCCTGACTTGCAATTCTCCTTTTGGTTTCACAGTTCTTGAATTCTTTCCATTCTGATCGGCTTCGATTTGAAGTGAGCCGATCGTTATTTTTAGTGTTTCCTTTGAGCTAGACTCTATGTCGACTTGCCGTGTAGTTATGGGTCGTTCCTCTACGGTTTGTTTCCCTTTGCGATAATCGAACCATGTTAATTGGGAAGGGATTGACATCGACTTCCATGGCTGGCTCTTCTGCGAACTTAAGCCGACCATCTTCGATAGCTGCCTGTATGTGCTGTCGTTTCTTGACTTCATCGGCTGACGGTATAGTATGCCCTTCAGGTAGACGTATTAGTTTCTCTTGTAGCAGCATGTCGAATATACGGTCACACTTGGATATATCAAAAGCGTATTTAACCTCTGACTTATTCTTAATCGGCTTAAGCCACGAACAGACAAGCGGCTTTTTAGAACCCTTTATCCATTCGGCTATATTCACGTCTGCTTCATCTTCAGAGGTTTCACTAGAGCTATACTCGACCATGTTTATTTTAGCCTTTTCTTTTCCGTTGTTATTTAGTCTAATCTTGTCTTTGAACTCTTTACTTAAATATCGGCCTTCTTGTGCCGATACCCGATGGAGCAGATGGCTTAGATCTGTGAACTCCTGTCCAGCAAGCTTCTCTTTAAGCGGAGGAATTAACCCCTGATACGCTAAATCGGCTAGTTGATTATCGGGCAATACTACACTGAAGTATCGATTTCGCACTTCTCTAAATCTCTTAATGTAATCAGAAGCTGATTCACCAAATTTCTGCCGGACAGCACTTAAATCCGAAATCCTTAGCTCCAGACTGCCAGAGAAAAAGTATTCGTGGAATCGGCTCTCTAAATCGTTCCAGAAGTGGACCGAATTTGGAGGCAGATTCGTAAACCAAGTGAAAGCAGTCCCTGATAGAGATAAAGGAAAAAGTCTAATCTTCAATCCATCAGATTGAGCTGCTTCTCCACATTGGGCGATAAATCGTCCGACATGCTCTAGAGTGGTGACCGAATCATCCCCCGAAAATTTTGCGAAATCGGGAATCCTAAAGTTATGAGGATACGGCATTCGGTCGATATAGTCTGGATATGGCTTTCTATAGCCGATAGTTTTTCCTTTGGGCTGTAGGCCAAATTGATCTCTCAAGACTATGGAAATCTGATCGGCCCAATTAATGTTATTGGCCGATGGAACACAAGGGTTTGGCTAGTTGGGATGAATAGTATCCTGCCCCCCGAGTGTAAACTCGGCTGGTCGGCCCGTTTTAGCCGATGGATGCTGTTGTTGCCATGATTCATATCCATCGGTTCGAGTAGCCATAACCTCGGGCAATGGAATAAACGGCTCTGTGTATGTGACTACTTTATACGGAGCCGGATTTCTAGCCTGGGTTGGCCCTTGAGGATGTTTATAATTTCTATCTAAATCAATCTACCGAGAAGCCGATGGACATAGGGAGTCCACGATAAAGATGGCTCTATTTTAGTAGCGTCAGTGTGTGCATAAATGTGAGTCATCGGATTTGAACGGGGAATGGTTGGAGTTAACACGGTGGGCTGAGTCGGCATTAATGAGGGTACAGGTGCCGACGGCTTGACCGTGTTGGTGTTTGGGGCCACAGAATATACGGGGTATGTTGGGAGTGGCTGTAATGGGTCCATCAATCCTCCGGATGTTGCTAACTCTTGTGCAATTGTCTTTACGCTATTTTCTATCATCGGCTTCAAGGTTGTAACCAGAGCCGACGACTGATTGATTAAAGCATGATGCACAGATTGATCGATCATAGCAGATAACTCGGCTTGAGCCGGAACATATCGACTTACCGAATTTGACGTAGTGCCAATGTCGCCGAAGAAGTTTAGTGTAGGTAGCGCCGTCTTCTGCGTAACTCCTCGTCGGGTTTTTCGATAACAACCCAACATCAATTCCTCCAAGGCGACTTCGATCCTCGATTTCTTACTTGTTGCTTTGGGGTTAAATCTTCAAGGTAGGGACGATTATGGCATCTGGGTTCACATCGGCGGTCGCGGTGGATTTGCTCGCGCCATCTTGTCGTCGGGTCCCACCGTGCCAAAAATGTGTTGACGCCAAAAGCGTGAAGAGGGTTTTTTGGTTGCAACACACCGATTTAACTCTTGGGTTCAAGTGTACGCTGGCGTGCCAATCGATTTGACCCTGCAATCGATAAGGAGAATAGTTGTAAAATTCAATCAAGCCGATCCTCAAGATGAATCGGCTAAAAATCGGGAATCAGCCAGGAAGCCGATTAGAAGGATAACTAGACTAGTTGATTAAAACTAATCCAAGGGTAAAAAGGGGTAACTAGATTAGCCGATTAAGACCAATCCGGGAGTAAAAGGTAGATTGATTCTGAAAAGGCGATGCGCAATAAGGAAGAACAAATCAAACCTGAAAAAAGCCAATGACGATCAAACAATCGGCGATGCGCAACTTTATTTGATCGATGTCGACTTACAGAGGAAAGATTATGATGCTAAAAAGACTAAAGACTACAGAAAGTAAAAACTGGTAGATGTGTTGATTGATTGTGGTCCCTCTTCAAGCAGCCTTGGCGCGCCTTATATACCCGTCTAGCCGATCCGAGTCCTGATTCAACACGACAGCATAATCCGAATCGGCTCCATAGTTTCCGATCTGGTCTCTAGTTTCCAAACTTTTATCTGCATGTTAATATTTCCGTATGCTATCCAAACTTTCCATAGATGTCTTCGTGCCTAACCCAAACTCATGCTTCGTGTAGATTCGTCACGGCTCGTAGTCTCATTATCCTGCAACTCGTGTTGAATGTGAGAAAACATAATGCAAAATCCTATGAAAGTCATGAGCGCAAGCTATATGGTGTGATACTCACAGCGTCCATGATCGTAAAGTAGAAATATCGGCGTCTTTCATTTGGTACACACGGAATAGATCCTCAAAAGCGGCGGGAATGTTCCATTCTCCTCACGGTGAAAATGTACCATTTTATACTTCACGTTGAAGTCGACTCGGCGCTCTTCCCCTTCACCTTATCAAGGTACCATCCATGGAGGAGGCGAGTCCACTGCCTAGATCATTGATTAAATGCGATGCAATCGGGGGCTTTCCATGCTCGTAGGCCTTCAATAATGTGCAATCGTGGTGCTGTGGCTGTCCGACTTTTTCTTTTCGGGGTCGAAGGAGTCTCCGAGGTCGGGCGATGGGCTTTTCAGTACCTTAAGGGCGTTGTGGCCTCTGTCGCCTTTGCCCTCTTGGCGGAAGGAGTCTCGGAGGCCTCCCTGTGGTTCTCTGGTGTCGTGTTTGTCCTTTTACACGTCAGTCTGCACTCTGTGTCATCAGTGCGGTTGGAGAAGAAGGGAGCAGGAGGCGGGAGCGAGGAGGCGAAGCGCAGGAGGCAGGAGCAGGAGCGGGATCAGCGCAGGAGCGGAGCAGGAGCAAAGGAGGAGGCGGGATCAGCGCAGGAGCGGAGAGCGAGGAGCGGCGGAGGCGGAACCTCTGGCACGCATATATTTAACTTATGCTGAGAGTACTAGAATGGTAGAGAAGGCGTGGAGGGACTTTTTACCTTGACCAATACGACACCGTCGTGGGCCACTTGATGAACAACATGCGTGCTTGCCCGAGAGTGGTGATATCTTCGTGGGGGAAATCGAGCACATGTGATAAGAAGTCTTCGTGGGCGTAGTCCACTGCACCCTCATGTAGCCCTTCCCCACAGGTGACCATGCACGATGTCGGTCTCATTGCATGGAAATGCAACCCGCGCGACCTCAGCGGAAATCCATCCTCCGTCGATGGTGGTGGCACTTCGCAGCACCGCAAGAAGTGTACAACTTGAGGAAAAACATTGCGGGAGTTACACTCGTAGCTTTAACTCGGGAAAAATTAATTATTACCTTCACCGGGACCGGTCTTATCATTTTGGAACCGCTTGTTTGCTAGGTCGGGCACGAACTTCTCTATGAGAGTCGAGGGCATCTGGCTCTGACTCTGGCAAAATCATCGCCATCATCTCGGCCCTCAGGCGATCCTCACGTGCCATCATCTCCCCTCTTTTCTCCTCCTCACGTGCCATCATCTCCCCCCTCATCTCCTCCTTAATCTTCTCCCTCAGCTGCTCCCTTAGTGTATCCTTGAGGCGCTCCTCACGTGCCTGCCATGACCTTGATACGGCACTCGCAGCGTCATCTTGAAAGTAGGACTTCTTCGTGTGTCCCGCCTCTCGGCAAGCACCGCCCCTTATGGTCGGACTTCCCGATCGAGACGACAGGATGTCCTTCGACCCTTGGCTCGGGAAGGTCCCTGTTCTTTTATTTGGCTTACCTCTTCCCGTAATAAGCTTAGCACTGAATTAGATTTGAAATACAACAAGTTGGGTCAATTGTATTGTACTAAGTTAGATGTCTTACGATGGTAGAGACGACTTGGCGGTAGCGAGGTTTGCAACTACAAGCTGCCCGTCAGGGTTTTCTTTGTCCTCGCTAATACCCAGCGTGCCGCTCCTCGATATGTGGGAGTAAGGCATCACCGTCCCGAGTGAGTGCACTCCTCGGCTAATCGCGCCCACTCGCCTTCTTCCCTCATAGCCGCTTTGTCAGCAAGGTGGTGCGGGTGCGTGTTATGCCTCGGGCAGTGGTGTTCCTCTCTCTCACCGCTTCGCCTCGGGCGTACCCTTCATCCTCGTGAACTCCGCCCAAACATCGTGGGTCACAAATGGATACCTCTCGAATGGTGTCTGGCCTTTCAAAGCACATACTGGCAGTGCATAAGGGTCTTGAAGTGCCTCAAGGCCACACCCATCCTCTTCAAGGCGCACTGTCTCGCTTTGGGTTCATCTTCCTCCTCTATAATCCATTTACTCTTAACCTCGCCCCACAACCGATTCTTACGCTCCACGCTTGACTTCCTTTCTCCAATCCTTAATTGTTATGGGCACTCTCTCCCTCACCAATTGGCCAAGAAATGACCGGTATCGCCCCATGTACTTAGGAGGGCCCGTGCAGACCCCCGTGGCGTTGAAGCGGAGAACCTGCGGCGTTCTCCCTATAGCCCCTTTGTTTGGTCCTCGGGTCTTCCTCACCTTACTCGGCCCTTTAGTAATTGGAACCATGCTCGGCCCCTTAGCAGCACCTTCTACTGTCATGCATTTGCGATGCTCTCTAGTTACTTACATTTTGAGTTTTCTTATCGATAAGGTCATATGTGTGACATGAGAGAAAGCAATTTGAAGCTACTATATGCACTTGACAATAAATCTTGTAAGGATCAACAGATAATTCATAGTATGCAATTGTTAGAACAAAAGTCTATCTATTGACCAACTAAATAAGTTCAATGATAACTCCTAATCTCTAAATTAAATGCGAATACAAGTGGGTTACATAACTTAAACTCTAACCTATGCTTAGATAAAAACAAAAGCCCATTCCATATGACAAGTGAATTTAGCACTAGCAGATGTTTGGAAATACCAACAAGTTTCAGATTTCACAACATCAACAGAGAATTTGAGCATTAATGTACTAATGCAATGGCAATAATACTTGCAAGACAATGGGAACAATATTTGGTTTTCGATACTTGCAAGAATAGCAACACAAGAAGGTCAAGTTAGTGGCGACATAACATGCAATATCTGTTGACCAACTAAATACGCACTCAACGATAACCCCTAATCTCTAAATAGGTTTGGTCCTAATCCCATTCGAGGATATGTGGTTCGAGCAAGTTCCTAAGCCGTTGTACAACCAGAGAAAATTTGGCAAACATCTCCCATTGTTCTCCGGATACACGTCTCGACAACATGTCAAGAGGGTGTGTATCAGGAGAACACCAGGAAACACTACCAAATCAACTCGAAGTTGTACAACATCTTCTCAGAACTTACGAACCACATATCTCAACTAATCAAAAACGTGGACAATTCGAGGCGCTTGTTTATGAATATGCTATTCCGGCATATTTATAAATAAGCACTTTCGAACGGGAGACGAGGTTACATAACCTAAACTCTAACATATGCCGAGATAAAAACAAAAGTAAAATGCTGAAAGTAAACACATGTCTAAACAAAAGTAATATGCTAAAAGTAAACACATGTCTAAACAAAATTAATATGCCGAAAATAAGCCATTAGCAAAACTGTGATTCGTATATCTACATATAACAAAATGGAACTTAACAAAGACTTGTAAAATATAGGACCTCACAAACATGATGAAGGACATTGTGAAGATTGATCATATCTGTGACAAATGCCAAAAAAAAAGCTGGCGACATACTATCCATACATAAGAATTCCCTCTTGCCAATATGACCTACAGCTATGCATCACAGAACCTTGGTTTTTTATACCATTGAATGAGTTCACCATCTATATTATCGATCGGTGAATCGCTTCACCGCAAAACAAAAGGCGAAATACCAACCTAGTTCATGCAAGGCTCACAATTGTTTTAAAAGAAGCGAGGATAAGAGCAGGATTTTATTGATTATTCCATTTAACAGTATGATAAATATTACACAATTCAAAAGTAGCATAATTGACATAATCAAAGATAAGAAGACACTCAAAAGACCGTTGTCAATTGCTCTATGTCTACAAGACCCAATATGGTTTATGATTAGTGCTCTCAGATTAGGGTTTGGATGAAGATAAGAATCTTCACCACAATCACAAATGGGCTAACAAATTATTCAATGGATTAGGCCTTGAATTCTTACCACCTTAAAATGCACACTAAAGAATTGTAAACTTGCTAACCGAAACAGTACACGACTTCCATATCAGCAAGTAAAAGCAAAGTTCTTATTGTTTGTCTTCGCTTACTTCTTCCGAATACGTGAACAACTGATTTACTCATACCACTAGCATGAACTAAATCAATTTAGACATCAGTTAAGATTACTCATATACAGATCAATCAAAATAGATCAATAATCAAACAAGTACTGATTAATCAAGAATGCGCTAGGCACCGATCAATCTTGAGTATGGGTCAAAGCAATCGAGATCGATTCTAGTAACACAAGTAAGCGTAAACTAGTGAATTGAACTAAAGCGGACAGAGAATGAACTAAGCAATAACAAGTTATCACACGAGTATATTACGGACAGCAAAATGATCAATTCTTCTAAGCATTCAAGTCTATAATTCAAGGACTAAAACACGTAAGAAAATATTACGATCATATATATAAACCCTAGTTCATCATTGAGCGGCACCAACACCTCGGCAAGCGAGAACAAAGTGTGGCGAAGATACTCACGAAGGCGGGCGGTGTCGGCGGCGGAGGATGCGTCGTCCTCGGCGTCGGCGTCGGGCGGTGTGGGGTGGCGTGGGGCAGCGTCGGCGTCGAAGGCGCATGGCGGTGTCGGCAACGGAGGGATGGGTGTCCCGGCGACGGGCGAGGGAGGCGGCGGGCGTCGGGCGGCGAGGCGGGAGGCGAGGCGGCGGTCGGCCCGGCGGCTAGGGTTAAGCGTGGAAGCGAGGGCTGCTTGTGGCCAATGTCTATGGTCGCAAAATGGGCACAGGTTTTAAGAAAACATAGATTGCTTTATCATTAGTATCACTCTTTTAAGAAAACCGTCTTGATGCTTTATCATTAGTATCGCTTTTTAAGAAAACCGACTCGATGTTTTATTATTAGTATCACTCTTTTAAGAAAAGCGTATCGATTCTTCATCATTAGTATCTTTGTTTTAAGAAAATCGATACTGATGCTTTATTATTAGTATCACTCTTTTAAGAAAACCGATACTGATGCTTTATCATTAGTATCACTCTTTTAAGAAAAGTGATACTGATGCTTTATCATTAGTATCACTCTTTTAAGAAAACCGATACTGATGCTTTATTATTAGTATCGCTTTTATGATGAAAACCGACACTGATGTAGTTCATTGCACTATTGCCTTTCCAGACAAACCATGCATGCAGTACATTTTCAGAATTAGATCAAAGAGTGTAAAAATTTTGCAAATATCATTGGAATTATTTGAAATTATGCAAAAACATATTTCAGGATACTGCAAACTTTCCATAAAAGAATTTTTGGAAAAAGCGACTTCATTCAAGAAATATGCTAAAATTCATTTCGTAGACATGATTTGTGCGTAAAGCATAGAAAAGTCAAAACTTTTTCAAATTAATCTGGAATTGTACGAAAATTTCCAGAAATGAGCTTTCGACTATTTACAAGCTTTCCCAAAAGTAATTTTGTCAAATGGAATTTTCTTTCACAATATATGGCACAAAGTGCAGGCATAAAGAGAAATTGCATGCATTTCAATCGAAGCCTCCAAACAGCAATTTTACATACATTATAATAGTTATTTACAATACTGCCCTTCATGATGATCTACTCGCATGTAATTGGCTCCATGTGTGTCGTCATCCCCGCTAAGACAAGCCCCATCTGCAAATGAAGGTATCTCATCGAATTGGTTATACTCTTCTTCATCTACAACATCTTCAACTCCTACGATCCGTCTTTTGCCATGAAGAACGGCGTGCAACCTCGGATTGGCGGATCGCGACGTAAAAGACTTGAGTTGCTTGCCCGCAAGGACAAAGCGGATCATCTTTGTGGCGAGTCTCTCGAGATCCACAATAGTAAAGCCTCTCTTGTCGACCTTCACTCCATGTGGAAGTCGTACCCACTTACATCGGAACAATGGAACTTGGTATATTCCGTGTCGAGCTCCTAAATTTCTTGATCATCCCATAGTAGGAGTTCATTGCGGTTGGGGAGACTGTTTGAAAGTGATGATCATCGAGAAAGCATTTATACTCACACCTTTGTTTTGGACAAGACTCTTGGCATCTTGACTCTCGATGTAAAAGGTGTAACCATTAATATCGTACCCTGCCATATGCGTACATTAAATCTTGGTCCGTCGACCAACCATTTTACATTCTCACTAAAGGAGACCCCGCTTTTCTTTGAACCATGTGAGGAATCGATCATTGTGTTCTTGTGCGATGGAAAGCTCATCCATTTGTGGATTCTCTTCCGTAATATCAACTTATGCTTTCGATGTATGGGCGAACCTGCGCTATTCTACAAGGCGTGAAATCGCCTTGCAATACATATCAAACCTCGGACTCATTAGTTTGGACCCAACGGTTCCTTTACAACAAATCTGCCCTCATGACGAGATACAGGAACACCGATTGCTTGTCTTTTACCCAGGTAGTCCACGCAAAACTCAATAACCTCTTCAGTCCCATAACCTTCAACAATACTACCCTCAGGCTTCGACCGATTCCTCATGTACGACTTTAATATACCCATGTACCTCTCGAACGGATACATGTAACGTAGGAAAGCGGGTCCACATATCTTAATCTCTCTGACAAGGTGAACAACAAGGTGGACCATTACGTCAAAGAACGACGGTGGGAAATGCATCTCAAGGTGACACAGAGTCTGCACCACCTCACTCTGTAAGTTGTCTAGTACATCGGGTCAATAACTGCAGAGATCGCATTGAAGAAATAACACAACTTTGTGATTGCCAACGACATCCTCTGGGAGAATATTTGGATTGCAAGCGGGAGCATTTGGGTCATCAAGACATGGCGATCATGGGACTTCATGCCCAACAACTTCAAATCATCCATAGACACAAGCTTCTTAATGTTCAGCGGAGTAGCAGATGGAACTTTAATACTTTGGAGACATTTGCAGAGATCTTCTTTCTCCTTCTTGGGCAGGTGTAGCATGCAGCAGGATGTACGGACCTTTTCCATTCTCCTCTATCACTGCAAGTCTGGGCCTGATTCCCATGTAGGCCTTGTCGCGACGAGCATTGACACCATCTTTGGTCTTCCCAGGTATGTTCAGCGGGATGCCAACCAAGTTGTCGCAGACATTCTTCTCAACATGCATGACATCAATACAATGCGGACATCTAACTCCTTCGATGCAGTAAGTCCCGAATATTGACCTCTTCTTCCAAATGGTCCTAGGGCGAGCAGATTCTGGCTCTTTCCGTCTTGAACATCGATATCCTCTACACGTGAATATACTTGGCTTCCACTCATAGGTCTGCGGTGCGAGCGGACTTCCCTCTTCCCATCAAATTTGTCATCCATCTTACGGTATCGATGACTTCGAGGTAGAAACCTACGGTGACCCATATACGATTTTCTTGGAATTAACGACCATAGACTCTCGGTCTCCCCTTCACAAATAGGACACGCTTTGGCTCCTTTCAGATCAGTAACCGCCAAATTACCAAGGGCCGGAAATCATTTATGATGCAAAATACCATAGCGTAGGGTGAAATGCTCTCTTTATACGCATCCCACACGCACGACCCCTCATTCCACAATTTTACCAAATCCTCGATCAATGGTGCAAGGTACACATCAATATCATTTCCTTTGTTTGGGTCCCGAGATTAGTAATGACATCATGATATACTTCCGCCGTGCCTGACCAAGGAGGAGGTTGTAGATACACTACAGATCGGCAGTCTTTGTGATTTGCTCATGTTACCAAACGGATTCATTCCGTCGGTACTCAACCCAAATCTTATGTTCCTCATTTCGCACCAAACTCCTCATGTTTCCAATTGATGTTTCTCCATTGAGCCGAATCAATAGGTGTCTCGACTTGCCATCTTCCTTCGAGACTCGTAATGCCAACGCAACAATTTTGCCTCTCTCGGATTTGCAAACAACCGCTCTAGACGGGAATGATGGGCAAGTACCACAATACCTTGGCGGTGCACCTTTAGTGACCTCTTCACCGTCGTTGCCCGGCTCTTCGCTTCTTGTCGTTACGCTTCTCCTTTTGTTTGTCCGGGACACCGCAAACCGGACAAGCGTGCAGCTCTGATGTGCGTTACGGTACAAGATGTAATCATTCGGACATGCATGTATCCTTTCTATTTCCATTCCCATGGGACATAGTAGCTTCTTCGCTTCATAAATGCTTGTTGGCAACTCGTTTCCCTCAGGAAGCAGATCCGATAGAAGAACTAGTAGTGCATTGAAACTTGTATCGCCCAGCGGTGTTTTGCCTTGATTCGAATAATGCAAGGACCGAACCCAACTTTGGTGTATTCCGCTTTGCAACTTTGTGAATAGCGGTTTGGCATAAATCTTCTATCAAACTTTTAAACTTTTCAAACTCTCTTTCCGTGTAATTACCCTCCACATCCCGCAACATTTGCTCCAAATTATCCTCCTCAAACATATCGGTCGCAACTCGTCATCCGGTTCCACCGTATCTTCGTTGCATATCGGAGGGTACTACCGCCTCCCCGTGATGGATCAACATGTGTAATTCCTCACGAAGCCACGTCGAATCGTGGTCCTCAATTTGAGATGAGTTGTTAAATCTCCTCGATTCGTGCAATCAATGCAAGGACAATATATGAAGTTTACACCTCCTCACCATGTCGTCTTACGCAATTTTTTGAACTCCTTAACACCCTCGAAATTCAGCACTCACACGGCTTTTACGATACATCCATTCCTCACGGTCCATCCGCAATTAAATTTCGCACAATAAATTAAAGAAAAAGCTGGAGCGACAACTAGCTATAGCTATTTTAAATATTGAGACATCATTTCAATTAATATTACCTTTGCAAAATAGTGGACAGGTTCCAAGATATATAAATGTACTCCCGATCGATACCTAGCTTCTTCCCTGGTTTAAAGCTTCCAATTCCCTACATAAGAGACATAAATTTTAACATCAACAATGATATCAAATAATCTAATTATATAGCTAGTGCAATAGCTTGCAAATCTTTCTACTACAACTAAACAAAACAAGGGTACCAACGATGACTCCTAATCTCTAAATAGGTTAGGTCCTAATCCCATTCGAGGATATATGGTTGGGCAAGTTCTAAGCCGTTGTACAACTCGAGAGAAAATTTTGGCAAGATCATCTCATTGTTCTCCGGATACGTCTCGACAACAGTCAAGAGGGTGTGTATCCGGAGAACACCAGAGAGACGCTATCAAATCTACTCGAACTTGTACAACATGACTCAGAACTTGCTCGAACCATATATCCTCGAACTATCCAAAAACGTGGACAATTCGAGATCGCCGCTTATAAATATGCCCTTTCGTTCAGCATATTTATAAATAAGCACCCTCGAGCAGGAGGCGAGGTTACGCCGTCTAAACTCTAATAATGATTACCACATGATAGCAATAATAATTCCATATAAGCAGGAGATCGCACTACAAAAATTAAATAGATATGTGCTTGTCAAATAAAGAGTGTGAAATCTGAAAGCACGTACACAATTCGATTGCAACCTAAACTTTATTGACGACATATCGAAATTACCAATTGCAAAATTGAAGGGTTTAAAGAATTGCTAATCACATTTTGAAGAAAACCACAAAAGCAGGGCAAAAAGCAGGGAATCTCCTCAAGATAGGGTTTCAATTTTGCCTCTTAATACCCACCCATGATGACTTCAAATTTTCTTACCCAAGTATTGCTTCCAACCACACAATATGAGCTATTTTCTCGGGTGGCGGCGGAGAAATCTCCTCTGGAGCAACAACAGAGAAGAGTTCAGTGCGAGTGGTATATATAACCTAGCGAGGCACATCGAATCGGTTCTTTTCAAAAGCGATAGTGATGTGCACGCCATCACTAGTCATATGCACGAGCACATCGAATCGGTTCTTTTCAATAAGCGATAGTGATGTGCACGGTCATCACTATCGCTTCTATAAAAAGAACCGATAGTGATAACCATGTGCACATCAGAATCGATTCTCTACTAAAAAGTGATAGTGATGTGCATGGTCATCACTATCGGTTCTTTTCATAGAAGTGATAGTGATGATCACGTGATCATCACTATCACTTCTATGAAAAGAACCGATAGTGATGACCGTGCACATCACTATCACTTTTAGTAGAGAACCGATTCGGATGTGTCCATCTACATCACAATCACTTATAATCTCGTAACCGATAGTGATTATTACTAACACCCCTCCGAAGTTACTTATCACAATCGTTTTTTTCGAAAAACTTAAGAACCGACACAGATAAAGTGATAGTGATGTGTCGTTCTGTAGTAGTGTGTGTGTCCACTAGCTATTATATATATTTGTGTGTGTTAAATCACAACTAATTAAAGCACATATAATCAATCATGCACATCTGTCTGATAATTAAATCACTGAACATTCATTAACAAATTTAATTACAACTAATGTATTACAATATGTACACATATTAGTTCTTTTGTTCATCGATCGAGGTCACAGAATATTCATTAACAACTTCAATTACAACTTTAGTCTTTCTTTTCCTTCTGTTCATCGGGATCTTTTACGTGCATCGCTATTGCTAGCCGTCGACCCCGACAGTTCACCGGTCCTATCAAAGGGCTCAACCTATTTACATTTGGTTCGTGAAACTCGCCGTTCGGATTTATGACCTCATCGTAAATGAAGCCGACGAGTTGTTCTTGGATTGCTCTCACTCGCGCCGGCGAGAGTTTCAATCCTTGTTCCGCCAAATATTGAGGCACCTATCATTAAGTCATTAACTAATCAATTCTCGAATTTGTACAAGATATAAGGAGTACCTAGACATTATTAAAGCTAGTAATTATATTTACTCACCCCTTGTTGCCTTTTAGCATGCGGTCGGTGACTCCGGTTTGGGTGTGCATAAACTCACATACATAGTAGCCAAGATAAATTGTTGTTCGACGGTTGTCTCAAGATCTCGGTGAAAAAAAGTTGAAAGCGTAAAATGGATCCAAAGAAATTAAGTTAACTAACTAAAAAGCTAGCATTATGATATACGTACTTGAGAAGCAATTGTAATATCAAATTTCTTCTTGAATACGCCCCTGTTTTTAGCACGGAACCGTGTGAATGCACCACATATGTGATTACGAATTGTACATGATTAGAATTTGTTTCAAATGGAAGGAAATAGAACTAGTACAATAATGAAAGGAACAAGAATTAATACCAGTTGAGCATGTCGATAAAGTTTTGAAACTTTTTAACTGGTCTCCTTTGCGAGTCCATAACTGTGATCAGGCTACGATCTAGCTCGATCATAAGAAGAATCTAGTGAAAACTGTACATATATATGTCAACGTAGATAACTAACTAGTTCTAACATCGTTTTATGAAAAAGGAGTAGAACGAGGTGGTACGAAAACACGTACTCAAATGAGTAGGGTAGATATATCTTTGACTTATATTGTTGTCCCATTAGCGTATTGTATATATTAGACTCTGTTTCGCTTGGGTAGTCTCTAATAGTTATCTCATTGATAATTACTAGGTCCATGAAGCCTATGTCAAAGATACGATTCCTTCGGCATCTTTGTATCTCCATTCTACATAAGAAGAAATTAGTTAAACTTGCAAGTTAGTATACTACAAGGGCGCGCACGATGGTTTTTTTTATAAATAAGACACTTACAGAGTCTAGCAACTCAGCATGGCCACGACAAGGGCGTCTGTCTGGTATAGATCATACATGACGTTCCATTCGACATAAAATTCACCGTCTCCGTGGTAAAAATCTTGTTCCTTGTACTTGACAGCGAACAAATCTAGACCCTGCTTGGTCGCGTCCAAGTACCATTCATGGAATTGCCACATCTTTGTTGTTAGCTGGAGCAGCTCCTCACGCCTGACCAATGATGCGCCCA
The DNA here is from genome assembly GCA_036346375.1 of Guadua angustifolia. Classification (NCBI taxonomy): domain Eukaryota; kingdom Viridiplantae; phylum Streptophyta; class Magnoliopsida; order Poales; family Poaceae; genus Guadua; species Guadua angustifolia. Next base: position 68,749,152 of record CM070500.1, on the reverse strand, counting down.
GTTTAAATGGCCATCTTACTTGGGCATACTCAATATTCGCCGTGCCCAATACTTGATTTGCATCAAGTCCATTTTCTTTCAAGAATTTTTGCATCACCTTGGCCTTCTCCTCAGCTGATGTCCTCTCCTCTGACGTCTTCTTCTTGTGGCTTTCCTTAGTCAATGTGCGCTCGTAGTTTGATAGGAGAGGCATTTCTTTTTTATCCTTCAAATTTTTAATAGTCCTCAAGCCATTGTGAAATTCTTCTTTCTTCTCTGGTGACTTGGGTCAAAAAAATGTAGTTATCTCTCCTTGTACTATCTTCTTAGTCTCCTCATCGGTCATATCAAATGGCAGCTTGAATCTGACCTTGACATCTTGGATTGGGTGGAGGACCTGTCTTCTTGGGAGCCGCCGAGCCTGGCTTGTTTGTCTTGGTCGGCGCCTTCTTGGGAGGAGACGGGCTTCTTCTGGGGCTTATGTTTGAGGGAGGTGGTGTAGGAGTCGGTGCCTTCTTGGGAGAAGACGGGCTTCTTCTGGGGCTTATGTTTGAGGAAGGTGGTGTAGGAGTCGGCGCCTTCTTGGGAGGAGACGGGCTTCTTCTGGGGCTTATGTTTGAGGAAGGTGGTGTAGGAGTCGGGCTTCTTCGTGGAGAGGATACGTCCAAGTTATCTCAAAAAATTATGCACTGTTTGCGCCACAAGATGAAATTGTGTATCGCCTCTTCTAGCTTCGTAGTCCCGTCACCTCCGGGAATTTCGAGGTAAAGGTCCTCGTACCTTGGGCAAACCTCCTCCACCGAGACCTTGGAGTAGCCTGGCGGTATCTGTTGGCCATGGATGAGCTGCCCCGGCTCCATTGGGTTAGCCATGCCGTGGGCCGCTTTGAAGGAGAGGTTCCGTGCTTGGACGTGCAGCTCACAAGGTGTCCACTGCCTGATGTCATCTACAAGATAGTGGCCCAAGTTCGCTTCGGGCAGCCCACCGAAAGCGCAGTTGCTCCACTGCACGAAGGGGCTGACGATATTAGGATTACTTGGAGGTTCCTAGCCCGTCTCCCACTGTTGGCTCAAGGCTAACTGCACCTCTCTTTGAATCTCTTCTTGCATTCTCTCCTATGTTTGATTCAAGCGTTCTTCAAGTGCACTAAGTTGTTGTGTTTGTCGAGCCTTACTTCTCACCTTCTAGGGGACGATGCCAACGCCTCGTGTACGTCCAGGGTGCTCTGGGTTTTGTAGGGCCCTTGTTAGCTCGTCGTTCTCTCTGTTTGGCACGAAGGTGCCCTGGGAAGACTCCTTGATCGACTGTGCAAGCTTTCTGGCCACATCTCGCAGCACCTCCCCAAACACCACATTGCCTTCATCATCAAGGGCGCCGCCGTGAGCATAGAACCAATGCTTTGCTCTGTCGGGCCATTCCATTGTTACGGGTGCAACAACCTTAACTAGCAGGTCCTGTTCCCTCTTCTCCCATTTGGGTATTGCTTGGCGATAACCACCAGGGCCAAGTCGGTGGTGGTAACTCTTCTTCTATGCATTCAGCTTGTTTTTCTCACTCAAACTTTGACCTTCGTTCGAGGTCTTGTAGTTCACAAATGCATCCCAATGATCCTGCAACTTTGGGTACTTGTTGAAGTCGGGCGTTCGATTCTTCTTGATATACTCCGTATTCAACTTCTTTGTAAAAGTCTGGAATGCAATGGCCATTTTCTTCAGAGTGTAACTCTTCACCTTCTCTTCGGTCCCTTGGGGGAAGGTGAATGTCTCCTTCATATCATTCCAAAGCATATTCTTCGTATCTTCAGGGACCTGATCCCATTTTTCTATACTAATAGGTACGTGGTCCCTAACGTGGACGCCACATGCCGAATTGAATGGCCCAGACGCCCCCAAGGGTGCAAGAGGTTGGCCGTTCTCGCCGACTTCGGTGATAACGTATCTTGCCTTCGACTTCTTGCTTGGACCTCGCTGACATGATTGCCTGCTTGGTTGACCGATCTAAAAGTACAGTACAATCATGAACGGGTCAGAATGTTGGCTTAGCATAATAGTGGAACCGACAATCATGAACGGGACCGATTGTTACCTCGCCGGCCTCATCGTGCTCTACGCCCTCATCGGCCTTGGTGGCCTCGGCGTCCACAGGTTGATCCACGAGGGCGGGTTCAGGCTCTCCTGCCTCATGACCATCATTTCCCGCAATCAAATTTCGCACAAATTCTTCTTGATCAACAATTTCGTCTGCCATCATTGTTTCTTAGGCTAGAAGAAGGCACTGAAAATTAATAATAATATGTCAACAAAAGGCCAAATACTAGCGACGAGTATACTTATACGTTTCATGTAAAACTGATGGTACTACTCCAAAATGGCGAGGAGGACGGTGGGGTAGAGAAGGTAGAGAGGACGGGCCTAATACTATCGACAAGTATACTTATACATTTCACATGATACATATACAATTGACAATTCACATATACTTATACATTTCACATATACTAACACATTTCACATGATACATATACAATTTGACATTTCACATATACTTACACATTTCACATGTTACATATACAATTGACAATTCACATATACTTATACATTTCACATATACTAACACATTCCACATGATACATATACATCTCAAAATGAAAAAATTCATATATTCTTTAGAATATTATTGCTTATTTGCTTAATAAAAATAATGAATCATTCTTATTCCACACTAATATGATTTTTAAAAATAAAATAAGGTTATAAATCCACAACTAGTATGTTAGTAGTCTATTACACCAAAAGAAAGCAAAGCAATCATTCCATGTCAACCACATCGTCACCTCGTGGTTCGCCTCTCGGTGTCTTGGACGTTCTCTGGCGATACAGCTAGCTTGACCAGCCCCTGCAAGTTCAAGAAGCATGGCAGAACCCGAGATTTGGAAGTGTAAACTTGATTGGAAATATATTATCTGTATGTATTTTGCTCCCTCATTTGGGCATAGGCAGCATAGATCAGAAGAAGCTAAACATTAAGCACACAACCACAACATCATGTCCACTCATTCAAGCAGTAACTAGTTTGGAACAAGTCTCTCTCATTTTATATAAAAGGAACAACACATATATAAAAGGTAGTGCTACAATTAAACTCTGTGAGACACCTTGAGGTCCATGTTCTCGCAGTCTACAAAAATTAGTTCTACTTCATAGTTCATACAAAAGAAATACATGCAATTTCCCTAGTGCCTCGACTACTCGATACTCAACTAACCAAATAGAATCATCATGCAACCATGAACAAAATGCGGAGTCAGAGGTGAGGAAGACGGCATTGAACTTACATTGTACTAAGTCGGAGGTGAGGAAGACGGCGGCAGGGTCATCGGAGCCGAGGAGGACGGCGGCGGTGGGGTCATCCGGAGGCGAGGACGACAGTAGCTCACGCGCAGAGGCGAGGAGGACGGCGGCGGTGGGGTCGTCAGAGGTCTTTGCAAATGAGCGGGAGGAGGAGGAAATTAGGGGACAAGGGCGGGAGGAGTAGGAAATTGGGAAAGAGGCGGCGGCGGGAGAGACTTATATGTGCACCATCAGTGTCTCACATCAGTCCCGATTGGATACACCAACCGGGACTGAATCCCTAGTTTGCTCTAGGCACTATTAGTACCGGTTGGTGTATCCAACCCGATCTTGATGAAGTCATCATCGGTTTAATACACCAACCGGACTGAATCCCTGATTGCCCTAGGCACTATCGATGCGGTTGGTGTATCTAACCCAGATCGATAGAAGACACAATTCTGATCGATTTAATACAATAACCAGATCGATTATAATTATTTTTCAAACAATCTAATATAAATTAAAATTCATATAGTCTTTACAATATTATTTTCCAACCATCTAATATAAATTAAAATTATAGAAATTTATAAGAAATAAAGTAATTTTTCCACTCTTTGCTTAATAACAAATAATAAATCATACTTATTTCACACTAAAATTACTTAAAAAATAAAATCAGGTTACTAGTCATTTATAAATTCCTTTTATAGTTTCTACAATTCATCAATAATATGATAAATTCATATATCCTTTAGAATATTATTTTCTAACCATCTACTATAAATTAAAATTATAAAAAATATAATAAATAAAGTAATTTCTGCACTCTTATAATTCCATTGCAAAGTAATCTTCAGCGTGCAGCTATCTATGGACTTGTTCGCACTTCTTTTCTTCATCGATCCCTGGATCACGTACACTGATGGATCCTTATTTGCTAACATACTTTGTTTTTACAAGTGATCCTTCATTATGATCGCGGCATACGTAGGGAGATTCCTCTGTATCATTCAGGACACTAATGTCTATGTCCACCGTGAAAGGAGGCAGCTCGTCGAACTGATTATACTCTTCTTCGTCCGCGACACCCTTAACTCTGACAATCCTTCTTTTACCTGGAAGAACCACGTGGCACCTTGGCTGATCGCTACTGCTAGTCTTCTCCTTCTGCTTTTTTGGTTTGCTATCCATGTCCATCACATAGAATACCTGTGTCACATCATTAACGAGTACAAACGGTTCGTCCCTATAGGCCACTTGCTTGAGGTCCACGGTTGTCATACCGTACTCGTCGATCTCCACGGTTGTCAGTTTGATCCATTGGCACCGAAACAGAGGGACTTTTAAAGGTCCATACTCGAGCTCCCAGATCTCCTCTATGAAACCATAATAGGTGTCCATCTTTCCATTTTTGTCCAAGGCATCTATACGGACGCCGCTATTTTGGTTAGTGCTCTTGCTATCTTGGGCTGTCGTGTAAAATGTGTACCCATCTATCTCATACCTTTGGAATGATACGATTGTCGTGGACTGTCCCCAAGCCAAGAGTTTCAACTGTTCATCGTCTGTCTGGTTGCCCAACAGTTGCTTTTGTAACCAACCGCCGAAATGATCCATTTGCTCGACTGCGATCCACTTATCTAACTTTTGTGGGTATTGGTCGCGTAGACTCATCTCGTGATCATAGATATACGAAGCCACTACAGTTGCTTGTTTCAATACCGTGAAATGTGCTTGTTTAAATGAAAGTAGATCGTCGCTATAGGATTCTTTTCTCCCTAGAGTCCCTTTTCCCCGTAGCCTCCCCTCATGGCGTGATACAGGGGCGCCAATTGGATTCATATCATCAATGTAATTAACACAAAACTCAATCACCTCCTCTGTACCAACACCCTGCGCAATGCAGCCTTCAGGCGAGACCGCATTTAACATACTTCTTTAGGACACCCATGTACCTCTCGAAAGGAACATATTGTGGAGGAACACGGTCCAAAATTTCTATCTCTTTAACAATGTGGACCATGAGATGGACCATAATATCAAAGAAGGACGGAGGAAGATCATCTCAAGGCTAACGGACTATCGACCACGCCATCCCGCAGATTAGATACCTTATTCGCTCGATGACTTTCGTGACATCGCATTGAAGAACAAACACAACTTTATGATTGTCCCTCGTACCCAGTCCGGCAGAATACCTCACGCCGCCACTGGGAGCAACTGTGCCATCAACACGTGACAATCATGGGATTTTAGGTGTACGATTTTATTCTCTTTCGTGTTTATGAGTCTCCTTATGTTTGAGGAGTATTCGAAGGACCTTCACCATTGCTCAAAAACTTAATCATGTTTTTCTCTTCCTTGCTCGAGTGTAGCTCATGGGGTGTAGGTAATGTTGTCCTTTCTCTCTCTTTTTCGGATGTAGGTCGTTCTCGAGTCCCAATAGTGAGGTCCTTTCATGCTTGAAGTGTATCTTTTGACTTACTGTACATATCTAGGAAACCTAGCAGGTTCACGCAGACATTCTTCGTGATATGCATGAAGTCCAGTAAGTGGCGGACCTCTAAGTCTTTCCAGTAAGGTAAGTCCCAAAATATTAACTTCTTCTTCCAAATGGCCTTCGTGTGACCTTGTTCAGCCGGGACAGGTTTGCTACCAGGACCTTTTCCAAATACTACTTTTAGATACTTTATCAAACAAAATACAAGCGTCCCACTGCGATGCATGGGCTTCTTACGTTTCTCTTCTATCCCATCAAAATTCTGTGTAATACCGAAGATCTCTTTTCTTAGGATTTTCTGCTGGTAAAGATTTCTCCTTCATGATTCAAGGATGTTTACTCGTGAGGAATTATTTATCATCGTGCAAGTGAAGCTTTAATTATCGGTTTTGGATTTTTTTGCCCTAGTTTTCGGAATGAGGTATCTTCCGAGCTGTTTAGTTTTGCGGCGAGTTTGTTTTTCCGGGCAATTGTTTTTTTTCGTGCCAAGAATTTAATTTGTTTGGTTGGCGCTAAGGGTTTAAAGTTGGCCTTTGGTTTTCGTTTTATTGAGGGGCTTCATTTCTTTTGTTTAGCACCTAAATTGATGGAGTTTTTAAAGAAAAGAAAAAAGGGGATGAAACCCTAGCCCTTATTTCTCTTTTCCTTTCTTGCCCCCTCAGACCCCCACTCCCGGCAAGATCTTGTCCCCAGTAGAGCTCCTGCGCCTCCAGTTCCCCCTCCGATTCCAGCACCTGCCGGCCTCTCCCCCTGGCCTCTCCCCAGCGCCCTCCCTCCGGTCGAGTGCCGCCCCTGGTCTCCCTCATTGCCGGTGCCCATTCCTCCTTTTCCCCCCTGCCGAATCAGCAGCAGCAGCTCCAGCAAGCCTTGGCTGCTCCGACACCTCTGGCCGGCGGCGAGCACTACAACAGAAACACCCCTATAACAACGGATACATAGCAACACATGATTTTATGCGTTGCAAGCAATAGGGTGGTAACGCTTGCAAACCGTTGCAAGCATCATCCGTGGAGTTAAGTACCCATTGGCAACGTTTGTCAAGTGTTGCAAGAATCATCCGTAGAACTCTTTGTTTTTTTTTCGGTTGGATCCGTGACCCTTTTTTTTCCACAGGCGTGACCTTTTTTTCCACCGGCGTGAACCCGTGTCTATGTGCAGCAAAACAATTGCGATAGAAAGGAGAGCTAGGCTCGAACCCAAGACCTGGCGTTGATCGGTGTAACGCGCTAACCAACCAAGCTGCGATCCGTTTGCGTTTACGATTTTAACGTTGCCTATTTATTGTATCTACGAACGAGACGAGAAGCGTGTCCTCACGACCCAAAGGGCTCTAGGCCTCCAGCAGCCCAGAGCGGAGAAGCGCGCGTATGTATACCGATCCGCTGCACCGCCGCCAAACGCGTCTTCTTCGGTGATTCATCGTCCGCGGTGACTCGGCGTGAGGCTAGCCAACGGCACCTTAGAGCATCTCCAGAAGCCTCGCTATCTCGCTTCCCATCTCCATTTTTTACCGATTCTGAGTACTATACAAACTCCAGGAGAATCGCTAACTGGCTCTGTAAATCTAGCGATGTAGCGAGCCTCTCTCCGCTCGCTATCGGGGCGGTTGTGCTCTCCAACTTCGCGCGTTGATGGTGAAGACTATCCGGTCGCTATCCAGCGAGCCTCTCTCGTTCCTCTTCCTCCTCCTCCGCTCCGTGCCAATGGAGGCCGTCGCCGTATCCGTGTCCAGATTCTGCACAAGCCGTGCTCCCTCCTCCCCCACAGTCCACGCCCGCAGTCCAAGCCCCCAACTCCTACGATTCGTGTTGCTAGCTTCCATTGATCGATTCCTTTTCGGGTTTTTGTTGATTTTTTGGGGTGGTTCCGTTTGGATCGGATCGAGTTGGGAGAAGATGCGAATTGAGGAGCTGTCGGGCATTCGTGGGGAGGAGGGTGAGGAGATGGTGGGAGCTGCAGCTGCATTGCGAGGATGGCGCGGGCGGCGCCAAGCGTCGAGAGGTGAGCAACCGTGATCTCGCTTGTTTACTTGCTTCCCTCTCGAAGGCAAGAACAAAGCAAGAGTGAGCTCCATTCTGCCCGCCCAAAACCCCCTAGTCCATCACTTTCAACCTTGTCGTCTCCATCCGCATCACCTCCTCCTCCTTCCCGATTCGAACCCTAGTTCTCTCCCCCACTTGCAGAGACCACCACCAAAAGGGTAAGGCGGGGAGCGAGCGGCCCCCCCAAATCCGGCAAGATGGTGCTCGCGCAGCTCGGCGGGAGCATCTCTCGTGCGCTGGCGCAGATGAGCAACGCCACCGTCATCGATGAGAAGGTCCTCAGTGACTGCCTCAACGAGATCTCGCACGCGCTCCTGCAGGCCGACGTCCAGTTCAAGATGGTCCGCGACATGCAAAGCCAACATCAAGCGATCGTCAACCTCGAGGCGCTTCGCGCGAGCACCAACAAGCGCCGTATCATCCAGCAGGTCAGGTCTCCCCTCCGCCCAAACCCACCTAGGGAGCTTTGGGAGATGTCGGTTTATTTTGGGGGAAACTCTGCGCCTTGTTGATTGCCTTGTTTTGTAGGCCGTCTTCACAGAGCTCTGCATCATGTTGGATCAATCACGACATGAATGTGGGAAAGTTTCATCTTGTTAACTAGTCCTTTCCTTTGTTGTTTAGGCAAAAAGCAAGCCATCTGAATCAATCACGACATTATGGAGCCGTTTGTCTTTGTCTAAGTAGTCTCTGTAGAGTATTTTAGTTGTCCTTTTAAGAATTTTGCTGATTTTAAACGACCTACACATATAAATTTTACAAACTTTGGACACATACTAAAGGAGCTCTCCTTGCAGAAATGATTATGGTGCATTACTCGCATTGGATCAAAATAACCACCAGCATGCTGGTGCTTCAGAAAGTCAGATCAATAATTTGGCTCAATCGGTAATTCAGGTTAAATTTTTCTTCAGTACTTACAAAGTGGTATCTATTTTCTGATTTTTATCTTTGGGAAGTCCTAACTAGACCTCTGTAATTTTTCTGGTCTGTACAGTCCAATAGCATCGAAGAGCCCTGTGCAGTTTCCCCTTGAAAATCTTTCTGTCGGAGATACCATACGCCATTTTCCATGCTTTTACATGTTCCATAAATAAGTATGCAGTCTGGTTGTCATATGCCATTGATCTTTACTGAGTTCTGTTGCATTTCAGATGTCAAATTGTTTGCACTTTTGCAGTGTATCGAGGTGTGGCTGAGAAGAAAGAAGCTATGCCCAGTTTGCAAGTATGGGATAACATGAAGTTAGCCAATGTGGCTGAGAAGAAAGAAGCAATGCATTTTTTTTCAGCATGCATTTTTTCCGTGGCTGCAATGATTCAGAAAGCGGTCTTGTGAAGCTTAGACAGTTTGAGGTATATTTCCTTGGTTGAGAAATCACTGAGTTTAAGCTCAGAGTCAGACTACCAACAAGATAACTATCTTTGTGCTGATTCGTTGGAGGTTGGTGCCAGCCCCAGGTAGCTTGTGTCTATTAGCTTAGCATTATCATTTTCATCTCTTGAACATTTGTGTAGTTTATCATTTTCATCTCTTGAACATTTGCATCACTTGGTCCACAAATGCAGGCTTAGTAATGTTTGATGTTTCAATCCAATTCATTTAGTTGGATCACAATCGAAGCATAGAGGAACATCATGCAAGTTTTTTTTTGGTTGCTAATGAATTGAAGTTTTGAGAAACAGATATGCTTGTTTCCGGAGTATCATGTTGCAAACTCAGGTTGGGTAATTGAGAAGGGTGGATGTTCTCAACTGATTGTCCTTCCACGCAATGAGTTCAATCACCCAGAGCTAAAAAAGAACACAGCTGACACTGTTCCGTTCGAGCACATAACCCGCATATTCCCTGTCCTGAGCTGATTCAGTGACCATGATCAAATTGACATTGAGCAGTTGTGTGGTCATCGTTTCCTCCAGACCTAATGAAAGTTTTATAGAACTAGAGCAACTGAAGCTACTCTGGGCACTTGTATTTTTCTCTTCTATGGCATACCACATTTTGAGGTTTTGGGAGTATCCAGGTGCGCCTGTCTTCAGCTAAACGAGTATTGTCAACTAATAGTGCCTACCCAAGCATCATATATTGCTAAGTTATGAATATAGTCGTTGCGATGACCGTTAGAATATAGCCGTTAAGATGACCGTGTGAATATAGCCGTTGCGACGACCGTTTCAATATAGCCATTGCGACGACCGTTATGACATGACTCACTCAGTACAATAATTTTAATAATCACCATTATAACATAACCGTTCCAGGAAAAATTCAAATTTAAAACTCCCACGTTCAAATATAGCCATTCGAATTTACCAATTCGAACATAACTATTACAATGTGATGGTCAAAATAAATTTTAATTTTTAAATTCCTGTATTTAAATATAGTTGTTTAAATTTATTGGTAAAAAAAACGATTGTTGTTATGACTACACCCTTCCCCACACTCAAATTTTGCATTGTTCTATTAAGTTTTCATCTTACGGCACTATCTGGCAATTCAAGCATGCATTTACTATTGAAATAAGCTAAAATTTTCATGGAGGACTCTCATTTGCACTAATAACATGCCACAAAAATTCACCGCAGGAATTCCGTCTGTGGCACATAGGAAAAATAATGGAAGCCAGCATATTCTATTAAGCTTTCATTTTACGGCACTATCTGGCAATAGCATTTGCCATTGAATTGAGCTAAAAATTTCACGGAGAACTCTCATTTTCACTGCTAACATGCCATAGAATTTCGCATGAGAATTCATTCCGTATGCTGCGTTTAAATATAATGGAAATCATCATATTCTATTAAGCTCTCATCTTGCGGCACTATCTGGCAATTCAAGCATGCATTTACTGTTGAAATAAACTAAAATTTTCATGGAGGACTCTCATTTGCTCTAATAACATGCCACATAAATTCGCCGTAGGAATTCCGTTTGTGGCACATAGGAAAAATAATGGAAGTCAGCATATTCTATTAAGCTTTTATCTTGCGGCACTATCTGGCAATTCAAGCTAGCATTTGCTATCGAATTGAGCTAAAAATTTCATGAAAAACTCTCATTTTCACTGCTAACGTGCCACAGAATTTCGCCGTAGGAATTCATTCCGTGGCGCGTACGAAATATAATGGAAGTCAGCATATTCTATTAAGCTTTCATCTTGCGGCACTATCTGGCAATTCAAGCATGCATTTACTGTTAAAATAAGATAAAATTTTCACAGAGGACTCTCATTTACACTGGTAACATGCCACATAAATTCGCCGCAGGAATTCCGTCTGTGGCACATAGGAAAAATAATGGAAGTCAGCATATTCTATTAAGCTTTCATCTTGCGGCACTATCTGGCAATTCAAGCTAGCATTTGCTATCGAATTGAGCTAAAAATTTCACAGAGAACTCTCATTTTCACTGCTAATATGCCACAGAATTTCACCACAGGAATTCATTCCGTGGCGCATACGAAATATAATGGAAGTCAGCATATTCTATTAAGCTTTCATCTTGCGGCACTATCTGGCAATTCAAGCATGCATTTACTATTGAAATAAGCTAAAATTTTCACGGAGGACTCTCATTTGCACAGGTAACATGCCACATAAATTCAATGCAGGAATTCCGTCTGTGGCACATAGGAAAAATAATGGAAGTCAACATATTCTATTAAGCTTTCATCTTGCAGCACTATCTGGCAATTCAAGCTAACATTTGCTATCGAATTGAGCTAAAAATTTCACAGAGAACTCTCATTTTCACTGCTAACATGCCATAGAATTTCGCCGCAGGAATTCATTCCGTGGCGCGTATGAAATATAATGGAAGTCAGCATATTCTATTAAGCTCTCATCTTGCGGCACTATCTGGCAATTCAAGCATGCATTTACTATTGAAATAAGATAAAATTTTCACAGAGGACTCTCATTTGCACTAGTAACATGCCACATAAATTCGCCGCAGGAATTCCGTCTGTGGCACATAGGAAAAATAATGGAAGTCGGCATATTCTATTAAGCTTTCATCTTGCGGCATTATCTGGCAATTCAAGCCAGCATTTGCTATCGAATTGAGCTAAAAATTTCACAGAGAACTCTCATTTTCACTGCTAACATGCCATAGAATTTCGCCACAGCAATTCATTCCGTGGCACGTACGAAATATAATAGAAGTCAGCATATTCTATTAAGCTTTCATCTTGCGGCACTATCTGGCAATTCAAACATGCATTTACTGTTAAAATAAGCTAAAATTTTTACGGAGGACTCTCATTTGCACTAATAACATGCCACATAAATTCACCACAGGAATTCCATCTGTGGCACATAGGAAAAATAATAGAAGTCAGTATAGTCTATTAAGCTTTCATCTTGCGGCACTATCTGGCAATTCAAGCTAGTATTTGCTATCGAATTGAGCTAAAAATTTCACAGAGAACTCTCATTTGCTCTAATAATTTGCCATATAAATTCGCTACTGAAATTCCATCTGTGGCACATAAAAAAAATATTGGAAGACATTCTCACCATTTTTCGGTTTTTCTTCGTGGCTAGAAATTTCCCTCCATTTTCTCTGTTCTCGCTATTTCCTTCCGCCACAAACAAATTTCCCACCTTTTTTTTGTCAATCCCAAAGGGCCCACCTTCCATAGAGAGTTAGGACTCCAAGCCTGCATCCATCTACTAATTAACCGCCAGCTCCCCACGCACGCATTCATCCTAAAACTCCGCCCCTTCCATATCTTCAGTGCCCTAGGACTCCAAGCCTCCATCCATCTGCGATAGCCTTGTGGTGGCCGGTGGCCGGCGCCCTAGGAGGACCATGGCGGCGGCGACATAGGGAGAGCAGGGAACGTCGATCGAGTTTGCGATGATCCGCACTGCGTCGATCCCTTCCACGGTAAGAGAATCCCATCGCTAACTCGAGATTTTTCTGCTTTTCTCCTTTTTGATTCCGCCTCGCATCCGGTTCCGATTCATTCTGCAGTGGGTTAGATCCTGCGAGATTCTGGTTTTTCTGTCGGTTTTGTGCGAAATAGCAGCCATCACTCGCGCTAGACGGTTTCGATGCCGCAATTGCTTAGTTACTCGTACTAGTTCCTGGTCAGATTCGGTGGCACATGAGATGAATTTGCTTGGATCACGTAATTTAGGAGTTATTTGGAGGTTTAGATTGCCCGGGAAGCTGCTGGATCACAAGCCGATTGGTATCCACAGGCAGTGCCAATTAACCATTTGATTGTGTGGTTTGGGCAAGCATGGGCCTGCTTATTGGTAGTATTCATTTTACTTCAGCTCAAATGGTGGTGTTGGATCTATGAGCATACGTGTAATTGCGTACTAATGAAATCAACAAGGAATGTTGCTCTTGTGTGGCACAAACAATATCGTGCTTAGTTTTTCTTCTTCCCTGTGAGAGTCCCCTGTGTACTAGTGATGTCATATTATTGTGTTCATCAGCATAATGTTTTTGTTGTGTGAACGATGACCGGAAAAAATTAATGGTCGATTATGAGTATTTTCGTGGTCATATGAATCTCATAAATTCTTTGTTTTCAATTGACCGTATGATCTTTCTTTGTTGGATTTCAGTTCATTACCAATGAGCGGATGACATGCTCACTTGCTTATTTTGCTGCCGAGTTCATATGACTATAAATCGGGATACATACACCATTGCCTTGTTGATGGCCTTGAGGTAAATATAAATTCATTTTTCACATCCTTTAGGCTTTAAATTATACCCTTAATTCCTTATGCAAAATATTTATGCGGCATTGTATTTACCCGCCAAATATAATAGCTCAAAATGTAATGCTTTCTCTTCTAGAGATCAATTCTCTGGTAAATAAATGCACGTAGTCTGAGTAACCGGTCAATTGTCTCATCCATGATTTCATAATGGATCTAATTCTACTTTAATTATAGAATTATTGTGCACAAGTTGGACTTGCCAAAGAATTTCTCTTCATCAAATTTTAACGAAAGAGGATCATTACGAACATGATGGCCACTGTATAAATTGATTTCAGACATTTTCTTATTTACTGTTAAGTTTGGTTTCTAGCCCAAATGCATTAGTAAGATATTACTGTTTATACAAAGCTTTGTTGTCAATGCCGGACAAACTGCTCTGTATACATAATAGCTTGGTGATGGAGGCAACCGGGAAGGACTTGCTTCAAGGTAAGGCGATCGAATTGTTAACCAACAAACTAGGGGCACGGAAGCCACTTGAAGACCAAGCTGTGTGAGAACTTCAGAGATTTAGAATGTCTATGCTTTTGTGGCATGATCTGATTATACATCTTAATAATCTAGAGACTTGAAAGAGAGAAAGGTGATGGCGGTACATGCGGCTTATTACCAAATGGTATATCAATGTACCATTTGATAATGTTTCCTCATTAGTATTATCTTGTTGCTTTTCACTACTCATGTGGCATCATTTGGCTATTTGCGAGTTGACATGGTAATTGTACCAAAGACAGGAAACTTTGAAGCTGAAGCACGTGGAAATCAACGTAAAACAACTCACAAACTTTTGATTTTTATTGGCGATGCCCTTGCTAATTAGTATCCACGAGTCACCCTTTTCTTGAAGTAATTACTCACTGTTGTTGCTATTGATCATTTGTTCTACAATTAGTATCCTTGATGTCATTCTAGTTGTTTTGGTGGCCTTTGGTTGTTTGCAAATCTGCTCAAAGCCCGGCCAATAATGCAAAGTGGCCAATAATGTATATGCTTTCAATCTAGAATGTCGAACATCTATGCTCCACAGTTCATTGATATGGTTTATATTATGTCGATTTGCCTCATTGAAGTAATAGTAGTCAGTCTATTAGCTGTTGTTTCTACAAGATTAAATTGTAACAACCACGAACATATCATTACATTTTGAGGTTTGAAACTGCTGATGAACTATTTATGTGGTAGCCTTAAAAAATCTCATGTCCAGCTATTGAATTCCTGACCTCATTTCATTTTTTTTCTTTTCTTTTTCATACCAGTAGATGTTGTTTCCTGTTGTTTCATTCTCCCTTTGTATTCTTTGTTTCCTGTTGTTTCATTATTTCTTTTTATTAAAACTCTTATGCCTTTTCAGGATAAAGAGTTCAAAATTGATTGCAAGAGGGTGGGAATCACAAGTTCATTTGGATTTCACTGGTTGGTTCCCTAATTTCCCTCATATTTTCACATTGGGCATGAGCAGATGATGTTTGATTCAGTCTTGTTATCGTTTTTAATAATTCATTGCTGTTTTTGTGTCACTAACAATGAAAAATCTAGAAGTATATTCTGTTCTTCCGAGCTTCGCACAGTTGCCACATGTTACAGAAAAAGGACCAAAAGAGGCCCATAAATATAGTCTTTGAAATGGTAAAAGCATCATATAATAACAAAAATGAGAGTCACACTTCATAATCCCAATCCTACACCTATGTTTTAAATTTCGGTAATCATATCTACCACATTATATGAATGTCAGTATATCTGTATATGGTGTACAATGGTTTAAATGGGCATTTATAGAGTCAGTTTAAGGATATATGCTTTGCTTGAATATATCTTAGGCTGCTTGTTTTCTAAAATCGCACTTATATTGCATGCATTTCATATATGCTTGTTTTTCAAACCGCCCCATCCTTTTGGTCATATGCTTGCAGCTTGGTGAGACACAAGCCAGCTATGAAATCTTTACAAAAGAATTTGTTGGAGAAGGCACAGTGAAAGTCTTGGTGAAGCCTTGGAGAATCCTAGACACCGCCGTCGACCAACTCAAGGCAGTGAAGATGTTGCATCAGACGATAAACAAGTGCCATCAGTATCATCCGATGATTTGATTGTAAGTACTCCAATATGTACTAAAGGATTCATGCGTGTGCACATGAATTCATGATAGATGAAAAATACATCCTATGACATAGTTTCCCACATTTGGTTAGCTGTTTTTTCTGAATAAGTTGCATTTCAAATACGGCTTTGTCTCTCTGAACTTAGCTGTCATGAATCTCTAGTTAATGCAATCAGTTCGCAAAATGGTTTAATTGCAACAGTTGTGGAGCACTTATTTCTAGACTGTAACTAACATATATCGGTAGTTGTCAAACAAATAATGCTAAACAAAGAGTATTGAGAAAAGCTGATTTCATCAATTGGGAAGACTGGAGGGTAGGAAGGCATACTGATCTGACCCGAAAGGAATGCTCATGAATTGGCGGTAAGTAGCAGTTATGTTTTGTAACGCTTTAGTTGAAAACTAATGAATGCCATGGAAGCTGCAAAAACATGGAGACGTAGGCGAAAGTCCTATAGCATGGCCTTCAACCTGTGTATGATTTTTTTCGATCTCCATAAGATTTATTCCTCCTTAACATTGCATCATATTAAAGTATTCAATTTCATTTGTAGATTGAGAAGATAAATAGTTGAAAAAAATCAGTGACACGTTGGACTGAGATGGAGAATGGAGGCTGCGCCACACGTTGGACCGAGATGGAGAATGACGACTGGTGGCATTCCAAGATGGCTCGGTGTTTATATATATTTTTCATTACAATCTTTGTTCGAACAAAATTATGATCTGCACTTATGAGGATGTTACTCACTGTAATGCAACAATTTATTTATAATACACAACAATGTTTGCTTATTTGCCATGTGTGGGTCCATGATGGTCTTCAAATTTCCAATTCCATTGCATATGCGTTTTAACTATAATTGGCGCCAAATTATATTATTTAATAATATTTTTCATCGCTTGGTTTATTCCTTGCAATGCATATAAGCGTTGCCACAATTCAAATCTATATGTTGCAACAGGCTACAGAAGTTATTCGTCCATGGGTAGTACCGACATATGTAAGTGTTGCCGTAACCACTCAATATCCGTTGCTGCTTAGCAACGGTTAATTCTAGGCCTTACCAACGCATATATAAGTGTTGCAATAGACCCTAGCAACGGCAGCATAGGCAACGCATAATAATGCGTTGGTATAGACCCTAGCAACGCATATACGGACTTTTAGCAACGCATATATGCGTTGCAAAAAGGTGTGTCCTTTTGTAGTGGAGCCGCCCTCCGACCGGCAGCGAACCCCCTCAAGGCAGCCCTGCCTCGGCTCCTCCACCTCCCTTTCCTCCATGAGTCAGATTTGAGGTAAACCCTAGAAATGTGGGGATTTAATTGCTTGCATGTATGGTGTTTGATCAAATGCCCAGCTAGGATCCTTATTCTTTTGATGTAGTTAGTTGAGGGATTTAGAGTCTAGAGTGTTCTTTTTGGAGAGTGCTGCTTGAGCTGAATTCTGTCCCGCTATTTGGACTACCATTTGAAAATTCTACAAGCGTTTCCTGGGGGTCTGGCTATTGCGAAAGTTGTAGATAATTAAATTACCTTTCAATAGAGATAGAAATCATTAAGTTTCGTTCAGCCATTTAAAAGTTATGGCTATTTTACCGCGTGCTGTCCAGAATGAATTATTTTTTGCGGTTGTCTGCTGTTTGTCGCAAAACTGAGATTTATCGGTGCATTTCTCGATTGGTCGGCTGTAGAAAAAGTTGTAGATTTGTCTCTTGTGATCGTTTATAGCCTGTGCTCATCCTTTTTGGATTAGTTTAAAAGTTACGACATTTTCAGTGCCGGCTGTCCGGAATTTCATTAGTTAGAATTTGGACTGTTTTGGATTAAAACACGGAAGTGTTAAGCAATGTTGTTCTGAGTCGGTTTTTGATTGTTTCTTGTGCGCAACGTTGTTTTTCAGGGAGAGTGTCTTCAGAGTTGGTCTTGACCCTGAGTTGCCTCACGCGTTGGTAAAGGCAAGTGTAACCCGTATATCTCTTATAGGGTATTTAGTTGATTGCTTGTGTTCTGTATATGCTTGCGCTATGGTTGCATTTGTGTTTATAAGCACGGCTAGCAGGGTAATTGTCTTTTGATGAAAAGGTTAAGTAATCTGATGCAAGTGCATCGGTTGTGTGTGTTGAATGATGAAACCTATACCGGTATGTGCTACAGAAGAGATGAGACATGCATAATGCATCATGTACAATGAGGTGTGAGTGGTGAAATGAGACAAGATAAGATATGCATGAGATATTATGTGAATGAAAGTTGAGAATAAGAGGTTATGAAATGAGATGAGTTATACCAGTATAATCTATGAAAAAGAAAAGAATGCATATTGAGCATGAAAGCATGGTTGTGTTGCATTATATAGCATTGCATTGTACCGCGTTGAAATTGATAACTGTTGATTTATGGGAATGGAAGTGACAGGTTGAGGATTGAGTCGTGGACTCATCCAGAAATGCTTAGCGAGGCGTGGGTAATGTTTACTTACGTTTTTTTGAGTTGGTTGCGGTAAGTGGAGGTAGGTACTACTTCTTGTACTTGATGATTTCATTTAAATATTGGCTATAGTAAATTCTAAAGTAAATGTAATCCAGTTGAATGTATTATATTTCTTTATTGTTGCACTTTACTGAGTCTTGGACTCACGTTTGTTTGCTGCCTGTTTTAGGTACTTTGAAGCTGACTCGTCGGGTTGGGAGTAGTATCACGTGCACGACTGCAGTCTCCAACAATTTATTTAACCAATTCGTAAATCTGGATGTAATTAATGTGATTGTAATTTATTGTTCATCGTGGTGAAATTTATTAATTTCTGTTGGGTGCTTGATTGATTAACTAAGGACCTGCTAGAACGATATCATAACTGCTGCTATTCTTTTGTCTACTGAGTGGATGTCCTCCGTTCTAGAGAGGTCATGCCGAAATTTAGTAAATTTCGGTGGCTTAGTTTTAAGCCAGTTTTAAGCGTGTAGAAGTTGATTTCAGTCTTTCCGTAGAGTTGTCATTAGTTATTTAGAGTTTTGGTAGCATCCGTGGCGCGTTGGGCTTAGTTATTTAGAGTTTTGGTAGCATCCCTGGCGCGTTGGGCGTCGGGGTGTTACTGTTGGTATCAGAGCGGGCTTCAGGTCCGAGGTGTTTGGATGTAGTGAGTAATTCTAGAATGAATTAAAATTTTGCTGTGTG
This sequence comes from Guadua angustifolia, assembly GCA_036346375.1. NCBI lineage: Eukaryota > Viridiplantae > Streptophyta > Magnoliopsida > Poales > Poaceae > Guadua > Guadua angustifolia. The sequence goes on along the minus strand of CM070500.1, from coordinate 68,730,262 downwards.
AAGGTAGAAAACTGGTATGGGTTGAACCTTTAAAATGTGGCCCTAGGGCAATAACCGTAAAACTTGATGTAGAATGACGAATTAATTTAAAAATTTGACACACTCTGATGCACAGTAGGAAGGGATGGGATATCGTTGTATTGTGTTACAATACTTATTTTGTTATTGATGCTATGTTGATACTTGTGGTTACGTTATTTGCTAGTTTTGTTCAGGCTATGGTAGTATGTTGGCTATGTTTTTGAAGTGGTAGATTGCTTATTGGGGCTCGGTGGGACTCCTTGTGCCGAAGGGATTCCGGCCCTATTTGTGTAGCCGTGTTGGTCAGTGTGGCAGTTGAGAGCCAGCACCGGAGGATTCATAACCCCGGGTGAGGATAGTCCTAATTCTTTGTCGTAAATCGGAGAGTAATCGATTTCTCGTTTTTCGTGGTTGAGAAACTCGTTTTGGTGACTCTCTTCTGTCGTGGGAGCTTTGTGATTTATCTTTGTTTCGCAGTTTGTGGGCATGAAAAGGGTTGAATCTTGTCGTGCGGTAAGGTGAAGAGTATCGTTTTGCACCTCTTTTGGTTGCTTTGCGGAGAAAGTTATGGATTCCTTCTTGTGTTGGACATTCTCCTAGTTTAAAAAGGAATCGTTGTTCTTTTGTTGTGAATTGGAGGATTGATGGAGTAAGTTTTCCGGGCTTTGATTTGTTTGGTCTTTTGTGGGTTTAAGTCAAAGAAAAGGGTTGGTGCTGCGCCCCATTGGTTGATGGCGGCGAAAGATATAGATTTCTTCGTGTTGTCGTTGTCCAAGTTGAAGTTTTGGTGAAAAAACTTAAGTCATGAGAACTTAAGGTTTGGGGCTTTAAAGGAAAAAGTGTTATTCGACCAATCCGCTTTTCCTTTCCGTGAATTTATTTGTGTAACTCCTGTCCTTCGTGGAATTTTGGAGGTTGATGATTGGTTTGGAGCTCTGTTGAATGACAAGGCTTGAGTCCTGTCATTTTCTAAGTCTTTTGAGAGTCGAGCTTCTTTAGAAGATTTGGTTGGCTTTTCTGGAAAGGAAAATACGACATTCAGAGTAAGTTGTAGGTTGATTGAAGATCTTCCCGCAGAGGATTAGTAGAATGTTTATGTTGTGGGGATAAGGTGGTCGACCCTAATTGGATAGATGGCAAGAAGTATTTTGTGGGTCATGGTGATCCACGGGTATAAGCGGAGGTTGCGTAAGAGTAGAAAAGATTTTGTTGAGGAAGTAATAACAATTTGGTTGAGGAACTTGATTAAATAAGTTGATGGGGTTCAATTGTCTAAATCATTGGTGACTTAGATAATGATCTTTGTGTTCGTCATATGGTTGATGAATTGGAATTTTGGATGGTAGGTTAATTCGGGATAAAATTTTAACCTGTTTTTCTTTGTTGAGTTTATGGGGGGAGAATTTGTTTAATGTTGGTGATAACATTTCCAAACGTGGATGTAATTAGTTGAAAGGATAAATTCTGGAGATAGTGATCCAAGGAAGAGTGGTTATAAAATTCCTGCTAAGTCTTGTTGGGGCTTCCCAAAGGCGCTAAGTGTGAATATTGAAACCTTTATTGTTAAAGGTGCAAGAATTTTAGAGATAATGGGATGTAAGATGAGTTTAGGTTTAAATACCTATGGAATTGGGTTGTCAGTGTAATCATTTGGATGTATGCCTTTTGTTTAAGGCGTTCTGTTTGGTGTGCAATTGAAAATTGCCATATGAATTGTGTTTCGCCATGGTGGAGTTAGTGGATGAAAGATTATGCGGAAGAAAGAATGCATACTTATGGAATGGTGTGATGATAGTCTTTGGACTTGCCATTTAAAGGAAATAAATAGATGTAATGGAAAATGTTGGAAGTTCTTGAATGGGAGCTATTGGAATCTTAGTTCGGTTGGGGTTGGACTTGAATAAAAAGGGATTGATCTTGACGAATGTTTCTAAAAGGTGAAGCTTATGATTAAGTCATAAGTGATGTCGGCTAGTGAAGTGGTCTTTGTTGGGAATGAGTTTCCCTATTCTCTTTGAGAGATTGTGTGGTGTTTGTGGGTTCGGATGTTGGGTTTGAGAATCGATTTTCTCTTCCAAAATGTTGATTTTGGTGAAATGAGCAGTTTTGCTTTGGTGACAGCAAATTAAGTTGTTTTTGGTTATTGAGAGCTTCTGTCAAAGAGTTGCGTGGAGTCTCTCTTTTATCTTGAGTACTCCCCGATGTAAATTTTATCGCATTGATTTGAAAATGATAAAAGTGGTTCTTGAGATGTACGAGATTTGAATTTGCCTTTGCGATTTGGCTTAGGAAAGGAAATAGAGCGATCATGGGTTTTTGTTGAATTTTTTTCTCTAAGGTGATGTATGTGGTTTATTGGTTTAAAGAGAATTGTATCTCTTTTGCATTCTAGCTGGAGTTAAAGATTATGGTTGTTCGTGGTATCTTGTTGAGTATAGTAAGGATTTATACTCTTGGGTTTGATTATGTGAGTGAAAGAATGTGAGGGCGAGACCCTCTTAAGAAAAGAACCGAGTGTAGTTTGGTATTGATTTACGGTCCTAACATGAGCTAGGCGTTGACCTCAAGTAGTTTAAAGGTGGATTATGATGGAGCCTTGTGATGTCGATTCAAATTCTTTTGGGGGGATCGTTGATTGTACAGAAGGTGATAGCAAGTTGATGTAAAGTGTTCCTTGTCGTGGTTCCGACTTTTGTGGGAGGATCATTTTGATCGCGTTGTCCCTGGGTTGTGTGGGACTTTGTTGTTGGTGGGCTGGGTGGAATCAGTCACTAAATGCTTTTTTTTCCTCAAGCTTGTCGGAACCCTCGGATTCATGGGTTAGACTCAATGTGGGTCAGTCAGAAATGGATGTTTCAGTTGTGAACCTTTTCCTTGCGTGGTTGTCTCGTTGTATGAGACAAATTGAAAGAAGGTCAAGTGCGATGTTGTATTATGAGGGATTATGATTGGTGCCCTGTGGGGCTAATCATTTCGATAGTAAAGAATGATTCTTGATCCTATTGTTTCCAAAGGGCAACCGTTGAAAAGGTAAAAGTTGTGTTTTGATTCCTAGAGGATTCCGGTGTTATTTGGCTAGAAATATTGATATGTTCGGAATTGGTTAGAAGCTTGTTGGAATAAAGAATCCTGTGTGTGGCTCTTTGGTTGAAAAAAAATTAATTAATGAGGAGAGATGGGAATCAGTGTTTTTCTTGGTTCGTAGGGGATCCAAGTTTAGAACCCAGCTGTTTAATCGGATAGCTTGGGTGTTTTGGTGATATTTGGCTGGATGCTTAATAGAGTGTTGTGACTCGTGTTTTTCCTGTCATCACGAGCTGGTTGATCTGTGGTATGGAGTCTTAGAGAGGTAAGTTAAGTTGGGTGAGTGAGTGTTGATTTGTTGATGGATGAAATGAGTTCAGTTGCTTGCTCCTTTTATTTGGAAAGGGAAGTGACTTGAGTTTTGAGGTTTCTTTTCCGCGAGGAGTACCCGGAATTGTTTATCAGTGTTTTTGTTTTGTGTTGCCGTTTAGTGGTTTATTGGTGAGTTTGGGGGTATTCCGAATTCGGGGACGAATTCTTTTAAGGGGGGAGAGTGTAATACCGAAGATCTCTTTTCTTAGGATTTTCAGCCGGTAAAGATTTCTCCTTCGTGATTCAAGGATGTTTACTCGTGAGGAATTACTTATCGTCGTGCAAGTGAAGCTTTTATTATCGGTTTTGGATTTTTTTGCCCTAGTTTTCGGAATGAGGTATCTTCCGAGCTGTTTAGTTTTGCGGCGAGTTTGTTTTTCCGGATAATTGTTTTTTTTTGTGCCAAGAATTTAATTTTTTTGGTTCACGCTAAGGGTTGAAAGTTGGCCTTTGGTTTTCGTTTTATTGAGGGGCTTCATTTCTTTTGTTTAGCACCTAAATTGATGGAGTTTTTAAAGAAAAGAAAAAAGGGGATGAAACCCTAGCCCTTATTTCTCTTTTCCTTTCCTACCCCTGCACTCCCCCCCACTCCCAACCGCATCTTGCTGTCCCCCAGCCGAGCTCCTGCGCCTCCAGTTCCCCCTCCGATTCCAGCACCTGCCAGCCTCTCCCCCTGGCCTCTCCCCAGCGCCCTCCCTCCGGTCGAGTGCCGCCCCTGGTCTCCCTCATTGCCGGCGCCCATTCCTCCTTTTCCCCCCTGCCAAATCAGCAACAGCAACTCCGGCAAGCCTTGGCTGCTCCGACACCTCTGGCCGGAGGCGAGCCGCCCTCCGACCGGCAGCGAACCCTCAAGGCAGCCCTGCCTCGGCTCCTCCACATCCCTTTCCTCCATGAGTTAGATTTGAGGTAAACCCTAGAAATGTGGGGATTTAATTGCTTGCATGTATGGTGTTTGATCAAATGCCCAGCTAGGATCCTTATTCTTTTGATGTAGTTAGTTGAGGGATTTAGAGTCTAGAGTGTTCTTTTTGGATTGTGCTGCTTGAGCTGAATTCTGTCCCGCTGTTTGGACTACCATTTGAAAATTCTACAAGCGTTTCCTGGGGGTCTGGCTATTGCAAAAGTTGTAGATAATTAAATTACCTTTCAATAGAGGCTGAAATCATTAAGTTTCGTTCAGTCATTTAAAAGTTATGGCTATTTTACCGCGTGCTGTCCAGAACGAATTATTTTTTGCGGTTGTCTGCTGTTCATCACAAAACTGAGATTTATCGGTGCATTTCCCGATTGGTCGGCTGTAGAAAAAGTTGTAGATTTGTCTCTTGTGATCGTTTATAGCCTGTGCTCATCCTTTTTGGATTAGTTTAAAAGTTACGACATTTTCTGTGTCGGCTGTCCGGAATTCATTAGTTGGAATTTGGACAGTTTTGGATTAAAACACGGAAGTGTTAAGCAATGTTGTTCTGAGTCGGTTTTTGATTGTTTCTTGTGCGCAACATTGTTTTTCAGGGAGAGTGTCTTCGGAGTTGGTCTCGACCCTGAGTTGCCTCACGCGTTGGTAAAGGCAAGTGTAACCCGTATATCTCTTATAGGGTATTTAGTTGATTGCTTGTGTTCTGTATATGCTTGCGCTATGGTTGCATTTGTGTTTATAAGCACGGCTAGCAGGGTAATTGTCTTTTGATGAAAAGGTTAAGTAATCTGATGCAAGTGCATCGGTTGTGTGTGTTGAATGATGAAACCTATGCATGCATAATGCATCATGTACAATGAGGTGTGAGTGGTGAAATGAGACAAGATAAGATATGTATGAGATATTATGTGAATGAAAGTTGAGAATATGAGGTTATGAAATGAGATGAGTTATACCGGTATAATCTATGAAAAAGAAAAGAATGCATATTGAGCATGAAAGCATGGTTGCGTTGCATTATATAGCATTGCATTGCACTGCGTTGAAATTGATAACTGTTGATTTATGGGAATGGAAGTGACAGGTTGAGGATTGAGTAGTGGACTCATCCAGAAATGCTTAGCGAGGCGTGGGTAATGTTTACTTATGTTTTTTTTGAGTTGGTTGTGGTAAGTGGAGGTAGGTACTACTTCTTGTATTTGATGATTTCATTTAAGTATTGGCTATAGTAAATTCTAAAGTAAATATAATCCAGTTGAATGTATTACGTTTCTTTATTGTTGCACTTTGCTGAGTCTTAGACTCACGCTTGTTTGCTGCCTGTTTTAGGTACTTTGAAGCTGACTCGTCGGGTTGGGAGTAGTAGCACGTGCACGACTGCGGTCTCCAACAATTTATTTAACCAATTCGTAAATCTAGATGTAATTAATGTGATTGTAATTTATTGTTCATCGTGGTGAAATTTATTAATTTATGTTGGGTGCGTGATTGATTAACTAAGGACCTGCTAGAACGATATCATAACTACTGCTATTCTTTCGTCTGCTGAGTGGATGTCCTCCGTTCTAGAGAGGTCATGCCAAAATTTTTTAAATTTCAGTGGCTTAGTTTTAAGCCAGTTTTAAGCGTGTAGAAGTTGATTTCAGTCTTTCCGTAGAGTTGTCATTAGTTATTTATAGTTTTGGTAGCATCCGTGGCGCGTTGGGCGTCAGGGTGTTACATTCTCACCCTTCCTCCTTAACGGGTTCTTCATATGGAGGAACTTACAGTGGCCCATGTACACAACATTTCAAGAGTTTTTTAGGTACTTGCTGTCCGTATCCTCTATGCAGTGGATGCAAACTTTATATCCTTTGATAGATAGGCCCGGCAGGTTACCAAGTGCAGGCCAGTCGTTGATGGTTACGAATAGCAATGAACGTAGAGTGAAGTGCTCTCTTTTGTACTCATCCTATACACATACACCATCGTTTCACAGTGTTAGCAGATCTTCAACCAATGGTTTGAGGTACACATCGATGTCGTTTCTAGGTTGCTTCGGGCCTTGGATAAGCAATGGCATCATAATGTACTTCCGCTTCACACACAGCCAAGGAGGAAGGTTGTAAATACATAGAGTCACGGGCCAAGTGCTGTGACTGCTGCTCATATCGCCGAACAGGTTCATCTCATCCGTACTCAACCCAAACCTTATGTTCCTTGCATTCTCAGCAATTCTGGGTATGTTCTATCGACTTTCCTCCACTAGGAGCCATCAGCAAGGTGCCTTAGCCTTCCGTTATCCTTACAGTCTTCTTTGTGCCAGCGCATCATCTGGGCATGTGCTTTGTTTGCAAATAAACGCTTCAACCGGGGGATTGTAGGGAAATACCACACCATCTTAGCAGGAGATCTCTTCTTCTTACACTGCCCCTCTACCTCGCATGGGTCATCACGCCTGGTCTTATACCGCGAAGTTTTGCACACCGGACAAGTTTCCTAATTCTCATACTCATTGCGATAAAGGATACAATCATTACGATATGCATGTATCTTCTGTACCTCCAACCCCAAAGGGCAGACAACTTGTTTGGCATCGTACGTAGTTTCGGGCAGTGTATTCCCCTCTGGAAGTAACTTCTTTATGAGGCATAACAACTCGTCGAATCCCTTATCAGACAATCCATTGGTCGCCTTCCATTGCATCAGTTCTAGTGTGGTACGCAACTTTTTATGGCCCTGTCGACAGTTTGGGTACAACAGTGTTCCATGGTCCTCCCATAGGCGCTGGAACTTTTCGTAATGTCTTTCATCGATATATTCTCCCTCTCCATCAAGCAGCATCTGGTCTAGGTCATCATCACCAAACTCCCCCAATGTATCTTCGAAAGAACTGTGTTGGCCAGCGTCTGGGATATTGTTGTCCGCCTCTTCTTCTTCATCGTCTTCCTATATAATCTCTTCTTCACCGTACTTGGTCCAATAGGTATAGTTTGACATGAAACCTCTTGTGAGTAAATGGAAGTGGAGGTGGCTGGATTTTGGCTACTCCTTCTCATTCTTGCAGTCTATACATGGATAGCATATGTAGCCTAACGTTGTGTATGCATCGGCCGCACGAAGAAAATCTTGCAAACCCTGCAAGAACTCCGGGGAGGGTCTGTCCATGTACATCCATCGCCGGTCCATCTACATTATGTTACATCAAGGTAACTATTAGCTCATTTTCCGATAATGAATTGTTGGACATTTCCCAAAATCCAAATTAAACTAATATTTTCTTGATTTAAAAATTATTTAAAATTTTAGGTTGATAAATTTAATTTTAGGTGAAATTTTTTAAAAAGAGAGTATTTTTAAAATGATAATATTTCATCACATATTTTTTCTATACGAATTGTTATTTTTAAGACAGCTATATTTTTAAAACGATTTTATTTCATTACATGTTTTTAAAAGGACTATATGTCATTACATATTTTTCTATAAAATGATTATTTGCTCTGGTATTCATACTTGACAAGTTTTTGCAACCTACTAAAAGAATTGGTCAATCAAAATCTAGATTCAAAATTCTTCATCGATCGATAGAACCAAAACCTAAATATTAGCTAGATCCACACCTTCAATTTGAGCTGCATCATAATCCAAGCAAAATCTAAACTTACATAACAAGTTTTTGCAACCTACAAAAAGAATTTGTCCATTAGAGTCTAGATTCAAAATTCTTCATCAATCGATATAACCAAAACATAAATTTGAGCTAGATCCACACCTTCAATGCGAGCTACATTATAATCCAAGCAAATTCCAAGCTTAAACAACAAGTTTTTGCAACCTACTTCAAAAGATCGAGCTAGATCTCTACATTCATAATCTTTCATCCATCATGGGAAAAGATCAAATTTTCTTCATATTTCAAGCAAAGAAGAGGCTCTATTTAACACCAAATGTAGTGAGGAATGATGTTACTAACCTTAGTTACTTTGGTTTCGAGTAAAATGACCAAAATTTAGAAATTTTTGCAGCATCTCCCCTCCCTTGAAGCTCTCGGCCGAAGCTCCTATTCTTGTCGCACAATAAACTGTTCTTGGTTGGGCAGAGAGCGGGAGGACGAAGGAGTTTAAATTGGAACCTAGTAGACATAGTAGCGGTTGGAAACAATAACCAGTACTGATGATCTAACATCAGTACCGGTTCGTGACACGAACCGGTACTAATGAGCCCCGCTAAATAGTACCGGTTAAGTAACACTAACTAATCGATGTTAGATCATCGATCCGGTCGATCGCGTTGAACCGATCGAGCTGTCGTGCCCGAATTTGCAAATCCGGACACTCTGGTATTTCGTGCACTAGTCCAGATCGCGCTAGTGCATACAAAGCTTAACAGGTTTAAAGTACCAACAACATACACAGCAGAATGGTAATAAAGTATTTCAAACATGTATATAAACGAGTTGTACGACCTTATGGTCATCCTTACAATAGTCTGCCACGCAGGGCTTACAAAAATCAAAGACACAAGAGTTCAACAGCGGAATAATAAACGTTGTAGTGCACCATCTCCTGCCACAGGCACCCTGACGAGGCTTGCTTCCCTAGTTCTCTGGCTCTTCGATGAACTCCTCTTCATAAGCAGGCGTAGTCTCCTCCTTTGGTAAATTTTTGTCCGCAAGGGTGAGTACACACCGTACTCAACAAGTCATGCACAAAATGCAGTTCTATTACTACATGCATGGCTTGTTACAAAGGAATGGCTCAATGGGTTATTTTGCTTTGCGTCAATATTTTAAATTACTATTTATTTAGATGTAAAGCAGCAAAAACCTTAATAATGTAATAAGCTTCTCAATTGTTTTCCACACAGTTTTGGATACACAGTCCTTAATCAACTTTCATCATCAACCCTAGCACACAGCCTTCCACCCCATTTTATTTTCAAAACTCTACCCCTTGATTGTAATCCCCGAGCATTGTCCATTACCGTGGACTCCGCTATTCGAACAGTTTTAACACTCTGCAGAGGTTGTACACTTTACCCACAAGATACAGTCGCATGCCACAAAGGCAATTGACCGTAACAAAGCCTTTCAGAGACTTCTAGCTCAACCTAGGAACCTCTCCAGGTTGCTTCCACTATCACTTCCCTCACTCAGAGCCGAAGTATAGGACCGACGAACACCGTTGGATAGGGTACCAAGCCGTAGCACAGGCACGCTCCCCTGTACAGTTACCCCCGTGCAACTGCCACCCCGAGGTATCAAAGGTGAGATATCAAAATCCTACTAAACTAGGTCTTCCCATTTAAACATGTGGTTGTACGGGAGACTCAGGTCAAAGGCTTGCAAGGTGAAGTTCTTAACTGACCAAGGCAAGACATCCTTCTCTCAAAATTTGGCACACAGCCCTCACATCACTCAGCCCCACAAATGCCACACAGGCCCACCTGGCACGAAGCCTCGGTCCACTTGCCTCAGTCTAAATCAATATCCACCCCAATTTACTTAATGGTGCAACACATGCCCGTAATCATCCTTCATGTAGAACCACACAGGTCTCTACACTCCAACATCATTACCAACAACATTCCACCTTTTACCAAAATGCATTCACTATTTCTTTAGTCAATATTGCTTTTGTATTCAAAAAGACTATTCACGATATTTGCAAAGCTAAGCAACTATTCATGGTCTAGCCTCCCGTGTTGGCATGTCATTACAACCAACTAGTATTGTCCACTTAGGTTATCAAAGGAATCATGACGTACGCATATTAATAACAAGGTGGCAATAACAATTAGGTTGATTAGCTAATTCACCCAAAATATTTAAATCCATTTTTAGTTGAATTAGCATGCATAGTTTGAAACAAAATACATTTTCAAAACTTAGAAGCAATATGGTCAAAGCACAACTTGCCTTCAAAAAGTTGCTGGTTCTGATCTGGAACTGAGTCTGGTGCTGGAAATTCTCCCTTGTAACTCTCCAGCAAATCAACGTCTACTCAAATCAATTATACACACAATAAATATAATTTACAGAGAGCAAAATCAACTCTAAAAATTCCATAAAATTCACCAATAAATAGATCTTAATTTTACAAATTTTTAGAAATTGGAATCACCCAAATCAGAGTTAAAACGCAAAAGTTATGATCATTTGAAGTTTTAAAATCAATTAAAAAGAATAAACCGAATTTATTTATTTATTTTTATACTGGAAATTTGGAAATTATGATGTCAGCATGACATCAGCGCCGAATTAAATTTCCACCAATTTTTTTTTCCAAAGAAAAATCCGAATTATTGCGTAAGCATGGCGTCGACAAGACCGTAACGGACACTCATCGACCGTGGACCCCATCGCCGGCGTCATCGATGGCGTCACGGATGACGTCAGCACCCACAGTACCTCAACTGACATGTGGGTCCCACTGATGACGTCATTCTTTGGCGTCAAAGATGACACGCGGCACGATCTGGTCGTGACACGCGGCGACGAATTATCAACTGCAAACTTGATCTAATCTAGTCCATCCGATTCAAATCAAACGGTTACGATCCATGCGACGTTTCGGTTTTAATCTAACACGTGTTCTCACCACAGCCTTTAGATCCCGATCAGACGGCTGGCATTCAACTGGGTGACGTCGACAGAGTCAGCAGCTGCGCCGACGCCTCGGTCTCTGTGCGACACGCGTCTCAATCTCGACCGCACGCTGGAATCAACGGCGGGATTTCAAAGACGCTAGGGTTTCCGTGCGACACGCGTCGACTCGGGACTGGCCCGGCGCGCGGCAAGATCTCTACCGTTCATTCAAATTTGGACGGCCCAGATCGAATCTAACTTACACATCAGGATCGGCCACGCGGCTACTCCGGTGCGTGACGCGTGGACGCATCCGCACCGCACATCTAAGATCTAATGGTCCAAATTAATTCAATCCTACGCTATTATTGCAAATCCAACGGCTGCGGTTAATTAGACTATGCGGCGAAACAAGAACCACACGATCAAGATCTAACGGCTGAGAAATGAAAATGGGCTTTACTGTTGAATGGAGACGTGGCTTAATCTAAACCGCACATCACATATCTAACGGCTGATATTGCATCAAAGCTAAAACTACGCTAAATGATCCGAATCATTCATCCTAATCCAACGGCTAAGGGATATAGATGAAACTCACTGTAGCAAGGACGACGTGGATGGATCTAACGCGTCGATAGATGATCGAACGGTCGATGCAGCTCTGAGTCCCGACGATGGCGTGATGACGCGGTCCTTGCCGGAGATGAGGAAGATGATGACGGTGGCAACATTGCGGTGCTTCTCCGGCGACACGAGGTGAACGACTTGACACGGCGGAGAACAATCGACGGCTGCGCAACTAGCGGCGGAGTGTCTCGGAACTACGGCGAGTGCTAGCAATGGCTACGGCGAGTCTCGGAAGGCGTGAAAGGTCTCAAAACGTGCGGAAGGAAGTGCTTTATACAGTGCACCGGATAATGAAGCGGAAGAGAGGGCACGGCGGCGTTTCGACGTGCGGAATCCTCGGCAGTAATGGCTGACGGCGGCGCTTCCTGGTAACGTTCGGTGGCGCTTCGTGGCGCAATCACGACTGTCCACGCGGCATCAGATCAACGGCTCGGTGCGGTGAAGTGACGCGGGCAATCCTCAGCCGTGCGATCAAGATCGCACGGTTAGCGTGCGACGGCGCTAGGGTTACCCCAACTGGGCCGCGCGGGGAGCACAGAAACGGGCTCGGCCCAACACTGTTCAAAAGTTTTTCTCGATTTTCCGAATAAAATTAATTTCAGAAATTAGATTAAATCATTTGAAGCTTGTAAAATATCAAAAAAATTCTAGAAAAATTCCAAAAAATATTTTAGAACATTTTGAACTCAAATAAAGTATTTTCATTTATATTTTGCAAAAACTTATTCATTATTTAATTGATTTCCAAAGAAGGGTTAAATTCCAAATATTCCAATTAAATTCAAATAAATTCCAAAAATTCTCAAAAATCCAAAATAGCCATTAAATTAAAAATGAACCAAATTTTGGGATGTTACAAACCTCCCCCTTAACAGAATCTCGACCCCGAGATTCAGGACTGACTAGAGAAGAGATTGGGAAACTCCTTCTTCAAATCTTCCTCACGCTCCCAAGTTGCTTCGCTTTCTGAGTGATTATTCCATTGAACTCTGCAGAAGCGAATTGTTTTATTCCTGGTTTCTCGCTTAGTTGTGTCCAAGATCTGGATTGGGTATTCCTTATAGGTCAGATCTTCCTGCAATTCTATCTGTTCCAAAGGTGTCTGTTCTGCTGGCACTCGAAGGCACTTCTTCAATTGAGATACATGGAATACGTCGTGCACTCCTGCCAAAGATTCCTATGTAAGAACTGACAATCCTTTCTAACCTGAGAATCAATTGTGATGCGCCTCGCTAGGTTACTTATACCCTCAGGCTGAACTCTGCTCTGTTATTGTTCTAGAGGCTAAAAAACTGTTGCCACTCAAAAAACAGCATATATTCTAGTTGGAAGTAATACTTGGGTGAGAAATTTTAAAATCCTTGAGGTTGAGTGTTAAGAGGGTAAAGTTGAAGCCCTAACTTGAGGAGATTTTCTCTCTTTTTTTTCCTTTATTTGTGGTTTTCTTTAAAATGTGAGTATTCCTTCAAACCCCTTTGATATGTCGCAAAGAAAGTTTAAGTTACACTGGAATTATGTGTATCCTATCAGATTTTACACCCTTTATTTAACAAGCACACATCCATTTAATTATCTCTGTAGTACTCTCATGTTAATTGGAATTAATGTTGCTGTCATATGATGAATGTTAGTGTTTAGGTTGTGTAATCTACGTCTCCTGTTCGAGAGTGCTTGTTTATAAATTTGCCAAAATAGCATATTTATAAGTAAGTACTCTCGAATTGTCCATGTTTTTTGGACAGTTCGAGGAAATGTGGTTCGAGCAAATTCCTGAGCAGTTGTACAACTCCAGAAAAGGATTCAATAGCATCTCTCTAGTGTTCTTTGGATATACACCCCTCTTGACCTATTGTCGAGGCGTGTATCTAGAGAACAGCGGGGAGATACTACCAAAATTTTTTCTAGAGTTGTACAACAGCTTAAAAACTTGTCTGAACCATATTTCCTCTTATGAGATTAGGACCTAACCTAATTAGAGATTAGGAGTAGTCATCGTTGGTACATATTTAGTTGGTGATCAGATAGACATTTCTTTAAGATCATTCCATTTGTCAACTTTGTTAATGGTTGCACCCTTATTTTGTTTCATTGAAGTCATAAGATATGCAAGCTACTACATTAATTAGGTAATTCAATACCATTGTTGATGTTTTAAATGTATATCTCCTAACTAGAGAATCAGAAGCTCTTAACTAGAGAAAAAGGTATTAGGAGTAAAATTATATATCTTGAAACCCATCCTCTATTTTGCAAAGGTAATAAAATGATGTCTCAATATTCAAAATAGCTAGCTGTCGCTCCTGTTTTTTCTTAATTTATTATGCGTAGTTTAATTATAGATTGACCATGAAGAATGAATGTATCAGAAAAGACATGTGAGTGCCAAATTTTAGAGGGTGTTAAGGAGTTCAAAAAATTACAGAAGAAGATATGGTGAAGAAGAATGTAAACTTCATATATTGTCCTTACATTAATTACACCAAACCTCAGGAGATTTAATAACTCAGCTCAAATTGAAGACCACCTGATTCAACGTGGCTTCGCGAGTAATTACATATGTTGGATCTATCATAGGGAGACAAGTGTACCCTTCCAACATGCGTATCCTTCCAATATGCAACGAAGACATGTTGCAATGTGATGACAATTTGCAACATGATATGTTTAAGAAGGATAATTTAGAGTAAATGTTGTGGGATGTGGAAGGAAATTAAATGGAAAGAGAGTTTAAAAAGTTTAAAAGCTTTATGGAAGACGATGCCAAACCATTGTTCACGAGTTGTAAAGCGGAATACACCAAGTTGGGTTCAATCTTGCATTATTTAAACTGAAGGTAAAACACCGTTGGACAAATATAAGTTTCAATGCACTTTTAGTTCTTCTATCAGATATGCTTTCGAAGGAAAACGAATTGCCAACAAGCATTTATGAAGTGAAGAAGCTACTATGTCCCATTGGAATGGAAATAGAAAGAATACATGCATGTTCGAATGATTGTATCTTATACCGTAATGCGCATAAGGAACTGCACGTTTGTCTATTTTGTGGTGTACCCCGGTACAAATAATAGAAGCGTACTAACAAGAAGCGTAAGAGCTGGGGCAATGATGGTGAAGAGGTCATTAAAGGAGCACCGCTCAAGGTATTATAGTACTTTCCCATCATTCCCCATTTGGAGCGATTGTTTGCAAATTCCAGAGAAGCAAAATTGTTGCGTTGGCATTATGAATCTCGAAAGGAAGATGACAAGTTAAGACACCCCACTGATTCGACTCTATGGAGAAACATCGATTGAACATATGAGTTTGGTGCTAAGATGAGGAACATAAGATTTGGATTGTTGAGTACTGCTGGAATGAATCTATTTGTCAATATGAGCAGTCGTCACAGCACTTGGCCAGTTCTGTTGTGTATCTATAATCTCCCTCCTTAGTTGTGCATGAAGCGGAAGTATATCATGATGCCGTTGCTAATCTCGAGACCAAAACAACCGAAAAATGATATTAATGTGTACCTTGCACCATTGATCGAGGATTCGATAAAATTATGAAACGGGAGGGTTGCAGTGTGGGATTCATACAAAAGAGAACACTTTACCCTATAGGCTATGGTATTTTGCATCATAAATGATTTTCTGGCCCTTGGTAATTTGGCGGGCTACAGTACAAATGGAGCAAAAGCGTGCCCTATTTGTGAAGAGGAGACTAAAAGCTTGTGGCTGTCGAATTCAAAGAAAACTGTGTACATGTGTCACCGTAGGTTTCTACCTCGAAGCCATCGATACCGTAAGATGGATGACAAATTTGATGGTAAGAGGGAAGTTCGTCCGGCCCCATAGCCTATGAGTGGAAGATAAGTATATTCATGTATGGAGGATGTCGATGTTCAGTATGGAAAGAATCGTAAATTTGTTCATCCCAGGACCATTTGGAAAAAGAGGTCGACATTTTGGGACTTACCATACTGGAAGGAGCTAGATGTTTGGCGTTGTATTGATGTCATGCACATTAAGAAGAAACTCTGTGACAATTTGGTTAGCATCCTACTAAACATACCTAAGAAGACTAAGGATGGTGTGAATGTTCGCCGCAATATGGCCTACATGGGAATCAAGCCTAAGCTTGCACTGATAGAGGAGTATAGAAAAGACCCGTACATCCCCCTACATGCTACACCCTATCCAAGAAGAAGAAAGAAGATCTCTGCAAGTATCTCCAAGGTATTAAAGTTCCATTGGGTTACTCCGCAAATATTAAGAAGCTTGTGTCTGTGGATGATTTGAAGTTTTCTAGTGTGAAGTCCCCACGACTGTCATATCTTGATGACCCAAAGGCTCCCTATTGTAATTAGAAATATTCTACCAAAGGATGTTAGGTTGCCAATCACGAAGCTACGTTATTTCTTCAGTGCAATTTCTTGGAATGTTATTGACCCCAATGTGCTACACAACTTATAGAGTGAAAGACCATGTGAAGGTCTACCCATATTTGTGATGAGTTATTGACATTGTTTAAGCTAATAGTGTTTGAGTTTGAGGGAGATTTGAAGTTTAATTCGAAATTTGAAGCATTTGGGAGTGCTATCTAGCAAGGGCGGTGCTACCAGTCTAGAGGCGGTAGCACTGGCTAGTAGTGCTACTAGCCCAGGTGCGGTAGCACCAGCTATGGGCGGTAGTATCGGGACTCTGGCCGGTGTGAAAATTCCAGAGAGCGTCTTTTCTGGTTTGGCTATAGGTGTGGGGACCCGGATTAACCAAATCCGAACCCTCTGTGTTACAACCGTGCTAGTCCAGGAACAGCTAGCACACACAGTCGTACAGTGATGATAACACAGACATATCATAACGGAAATAACAGTAATAAGCAAAAGAGTGTAAACAACATCATCACATTATTACAAGTATGGAGCCTTACGGCTTAAGTGAAAATGTAGCAGCGGAAATGTAGAACAAAAAGAGCCAATCAGTGTGCCCACAGGCAACCGACTGGGGTACGCTCCCTAGAAGATCGCGTCATCCTCCTCATCATAGTCTTCACCACAGATGTCGAACGGTGGAATGCCAGCTCTGATCTCTTCATCTGCTTTATGGAATAAGCAGCCCCGCAATAAAAAGCGAGGGTGAGTATGCAACATACTCCGCAAGTCTCGGAAACTTAATGCAAATAACTAAATGCAAGGCTTAAACAAAGGATGGCATATAGGGTTCATTTTCATAAAGCGAAATTGAAATTTAAATACAAGTAATAATTTCATAAAGCAGCATTTAACAAAATGTAAATAGCATAACTAATTAACTTTTGAAGTATAACAATTTTCCAGGTTCCAACTACCTGGTTGGCTCCAACCGCCAAACTAAGATCTGGAAGCTCTAGCTCATGATTCCCAACCACATTTTCATTTTTAAACCAAATCCATCATTTTTCATTTAAAACCAAAACCGAAAATCTACTATGTGAAAGCGCCCACGCTTGCCCTTGTCCGTGGGCACGGCTACTCAAGTAGTTTTAAGACTCTGCAGAGTGGTACACTTTACCCACACGACATGATCAACCCTTTGCGCCAAGCTATTGACACACTTCCTTTGGTGTGCCGCAGGAGATCATGACAAGGCCTTTACAATGCATATATCGCTACCGACTACCACGAGGTTTCACATTGTTAGGGCATCCCACCCAATCTGAAGCCCCTCTTGCGCCGCAAGTACCGAATCGACAAACCGCACATCAAATGGCGAAGTCAAATAACGATACATGCAAATTACTTAGCAGTCGCATCCATAATAGACATGTGGTTGTCTTGTATAGCATGGCCCAAGGTAACACATGACCGGTCCTTAATTGACCAGGCGGACAATCACATTCAAAATTTTATGCATCCCGCACCCGCCATTCAACCAATCCGCCCGGTCTAAATCATTTTTCACTTCTAATTTCAAATTAATACCGCAACACCAATTGCCATAATTTCCACAATTCATTTTGAATCAAGAATGAAATCATTTCCATAATGGTAAGGTACCGGCGTGATTAAGCATGGCTAAGCATTTTCACTGTTCCCATAATCAAAATGATTACTATTAATTACAGTAATTAGTTTTCCTAAGGTGTCAAAGGTTGTCAAGTTGAATATCAATGTGGCATAACAAAGTTGGAATATAGCTAAACATTAAAACAGTATTTAAAGTATGATACGCAAATAATAAGCATGCAATAATTTAAACACAAAATAGCATTTCATAAACTTGGGTTCAATATGGTCAAGGGAGACTTGCCTTCACCCTCTCCCGCTGCTGCTACCTCCGCTGGATGCTCCTCTCGCTCAACCGATGCGTCGTCTACACGCGAAACACGCACATCGAGACAAGAAATAAATAACATAGAAATAAATAAAATCCAAAAATTCATAAAAACAACACCAACAGATATATCTTGATTTTAGATGAATTTAGAAATTTGAATCGTTCAAATCGGAGTTCGAACGGAGGAGAACGGGCTCTCGAAAGTTCCACGGGAGAGAAAAATTAGAAAAATCACAGACGTGACACGTGTCAAGCTGCGACTGGCTGGGGTTTCGGGTTTTCGAAAATAACAGAAAATAGAAAATAAAACCCACTGACATGTGGGGTCTATGTGTCATAGACTCGGCTCGTGGTGAACCAAGTTCACCGAGGAAGTTCACAGGCGACGTGGCGATGACGTGGAAGCTAGAGTATACATGTCAGTGATGTGGCGGTGATGTGGCGCGACGTGGCGGTGAGGTGGCGCTGACATGGCAACGACGTGGCGGACATGGGCGAGATAGGGCTGACTTGGCGTGACTCGGCGCAGATGTGGCTAGCACGTGGCGCGATGACGTAGGTTAGGGCTGACGTGGCGAAGCCAACGCATCAACCACGCGGCCTTCAGATCTATGATGACGCCGACGTGGCGATGACGTAGCGCCACATGGCAGTTCGGTGCTGATGCGGCGTGACACGCATGCTACGGCGGTGAAGTGGCCAACTCGAGGCGTGATGTGGTGAGGAGGTGGCGACCACGTGGTAGGTGACGGGGCGGCTGAGGCTTAGGGCTTACCAAAAAGGGCGTGGCGCAGATCTGACCGCAGCTGGACGATCGGACGGACGACGAACTCGCGACTGGAGTCGGCGGCGCAGGACAGAGCTATCCCGCTGGAGGTGAGGAAGACGACGCGCAAACGGCGGTGGAGTGGTAGATCGGGCAGAAGAGTCAGTGAATCTGGAAGAGGGTGACGGACGAACTCATTGGTGCCAAGAAATACGGCGGAGACTCACCGACGGCGGAGGAATCGGCGGCGGAAGGGCTCGGAAGGGAAGAGGTACTCCGGCGAGAGAGGAGGGGAAAGAGGCGGCGCGGAATGGCGAGTGCGGCGTGGAAACCGGAGAGGCCTTAAATAGCCTAGGGCGATGGGAAATGACGCGGAAGCCGAGGTTGGTCGCGGGCTAGGGTTTGCCGCATGCACAAGACGCTAGGGCGACGTGGCGCACAGGTGGCCGTGGGATCTGGATCGGACGGGCGAGGAAAAAGGTACATAGGGTTAGGGTTTCACTGTTGAGTGGCGGCGCAATTTACAACCGTTGGATCATCGATTGACGGTCGAATGCGCTAGGGTTTACTGTGTGAGGGAAACGGGCCGTGCGGTAGTTTTGGGCCGGCGATGGAATAGGAATGGGCCGAGGTGAGATGAACAGTGAATTCGGCCCAAGGATAATTAAGAGATTTAAATTCATTTCCGGATTAAATAAAATACCAGAAATTTGAATAAACTTCAAATAAATCCAATAAATAGCAAATAAATCCGGAAAAATTCCCAAAAATATAGAAAAATCAAATTAAGCACAAGGAACCCAATAAAAATAATAAATAATTAATTTGAGGTTTGGATTAATCATATTAAATCCTTTTTGTCTTTAAAAATTCAAATTAAGCTGGTTTAAATCCGAATAAAATTCCACGGTTTCGGATTTTTGAAATTCAAGCTCCCGGAAATTGAAAAACGGAATGTTACAAACCTCCCCCCAACAAGAAATCTCGACCCCGAGATTTGGAACTAACCAGGGAAAAAGGTTGGGGTAGTCCAGTCGAAGATCCTCTTCGCGCTCCCAGGTGGCTTCCTCTTCTGGATGGTTGCTCCATTGCACCTTGCAGAACTTGATCACCTTGTTCCTTGTCCTGCGCTCAGCTTCCTCCAGAATTCTGATGGGATACTCAGGATAGGTCAAATCTTCATGCAGCTCAACATTTTCCAACTGCATCTGACTATTTGGCACTCTGAGGCACTTCCTCAACTGTGACACATGGAACACGTTGTGCACATTGGACAACTGCGGTGGCAACTACAGCTGATACGCCACTTCCCCACTTCTGGCTAGAATTGGAAAGGGTCCAATGAATCTCGGTGCCAACTTGCCACGAACTCGGAATCGACGCATTCCTTTGAGAGGGGAGACTTTCAGGTACACATAATCGCCAGGAGCAAAGGTCAACGCTCTTCTACGATTATCTGCATAACTCTTCTGCCTAGACTGCGCTGTCCTCAACCTCTCCTGAATCATCTTCACTTGTTCCTCAGCCTGCTGCAGAATATCTGGACCAAACACTTGGCGATCTCCTGTCTCATGCCAACAGAGACGCGTCCTGCACTTCCTTCCATACAGAGCTTCAAATGGTGCCATCTGTAGACTGGCTTGATAACTGTTGTTGTAGGAGAACTCTGCATATGGCAACATCTGATCCCAACTGGCTGCATTGAACAATGCACAGGCTCTCAACATATCCTCCAGAATTTGGTTCACTCGCTCCGTCTGTCCATCTGTCTGGGGATGATAAGCTGTACTAAAGTTCAGATTGGTGCCTAATGCTTCTTGTAACTTTTGCCAGAATCTAGATGTGAATTGGCTGCCCCGATCCGAAACAATCTTCTTGGGCACGCCATGCATACACACAATCTGAGTCATATACAGCTCTGCAAGCTTATCTCCCTTATAGGTTGTCTTCACTGGGATGAAACGTGCAACCTTCGTCAGTCGATCCACGACCACCCAAATCGAGTCATTGCCGGACCTAGTCCTCGGAAGTCCCGTGATGAAGTCCATGCCAATCTCTTCCCACTTCCATTCGGGCACCTTCAACGGCTGCAACAGACCTGCTGGCCTCTGATGTTCGACTTTGACTCGCTGGCACACATCACACAGGGCTATGAACTCTGCAATCTCCTTTTTCATTCTCGGCCACCAATAAACACCTCGAAGGTCATGATACATCTTGGTGTTGCCGGGATGAATCGAGTATGCTGACTCATGTGCTTCCTTCAGTATCAGCTGCTTGATCTCCTTCTGATTCGGCACATAAATGCTCTTCCCAAGCCACACTATCCCCTCATCATCTTCTGAGAATCCCGGGGCTTTTCCTTCCTTGATTCTTTCCTTGATCTTCGCGGCTTCCTTGTCTAATTTCTGCATCTTCTTGATTTGATCCACCAGAGTTGGCTGAATCTCCAAAGCAGCAACTGATCCTTCCTCTACCAACCCCAGATTCAGACGCTGAAATTCCTCATGCAGAACAGGCTGAACCATCAAAGTGTTGCAGTAGCTCTTCCGGCTCAGAGCATCGGCAACCACATTCGCCTTACCCGGATGGTAATGAATGCCCGCATCATAGTCCTTTATCAGCTCCAACCATCTTCTTTGCCGCAGATTGAGATCGGCCTGGGTGAAGATGTATTTCAGACTCTTGTGGTCCGTGAAGATCTCACAACAGTTCCCATTGAGATAATGCCTCCAAATCTTCAAGGCATGCACCACAGCAGCCAACTCCAGGTCATGGGTCGGGTAATTCTCCTCATGTGGTCGCAATTGCCGCGAAGCGTATGCGACTACCTTGCCTCCCTGCATCAGCACACACCCAAGACCCTGCCTCGAAGCATCACAGTAGATCTCAAAGGCCTTGTGAATGTCCGGACAGACTAGCACTGGAGCTGTAGTCAACCTTTTCTTCATCTCCAGAAAGCTCTGCTCGCAAGATTCAGACCACTCATATTTTCTCTCTTTCTTCAGCAGCTGGGTAAGCGGTCTAGCAATCCTCGAGAATCCTTCAATGAATCTCCTGTAATAACCCGCCAAACCCAGAAAACTCCTGATATCCGGCATTGACTCAGGCTGCTTCCAATCAAGCACATCTCTCACTTTACTAGGGTCAACTGAGACTCCTCCGGCAGAAATGACGTGACCCAGAAAAGCCACCTCTATCAACCAGAACTCGCACTTACTGAACTTGGCATACAGCTGGTGAGTTCGGAGCTTCTCTAAGACCATCCTCAAATGTCCTGCATGCTCGGACTCATCTCGAGAATAGATAAGGATGTCATCGATGAACACCACCACAAACTTATCCAGATAATCCATGAACACCTTGTTCATCAGATTCATGAAGTACGCCGGAGCATTGGTCAGACCAAAGGACATCACGAGAACTTCATGCATCAGTAGCGAGTGGTAAAAGCTGTCTTCGGAATGTCCTGCGGCCTGATCTTCACCTGATGGTATCCCGATCGCAGATCAGTCTTAGAGAATATGCAAGCGCCCTTCAGTTGATCAAACAGATCATCGATCCTGGGCAAGGGATACTTGTTCTTGATGGTGACTTCATTCAGCGCTCTGTAGTCGACGCACATCCGCAAACTGTCGTCCTTCTTCTTCACAAACAGCACTGGCGCTCCCCAAGGCGACGAACTCGGACGAACAAATCCCTTCTCTAGCAGCTCTTCTATTTGCTTCTTCATTTGGCGAGCTCATTCGCTGGCATGCGATACGGTCTCTTGGAAATCGGAGCTGTACCCGGGACAAGCTCTATGGTGAACTCGATCTCCCGATCAGGTGGCATGCCTGGCAAATCCTCAGGGAATACATCGGGGTACTCATTCACCACAGGAACACTCTCCAAGGTGATTTCCTTCAACTTGTTCAACACGCACTTCTCACCCAACGTCTTATCCGACCTGAACTCCACTCGGATGCCCTTAGCATTGGTGAGAGTGATGGCTCGGATGGCACAATCAATTTGACCCTTGAACTTGGTCAACCAGTCCATCCTGAGGATAACATCTAACCCCTTTGAGTCCAAGAGAATGAGATTTGCAAGAAATTTTACCCCATTGATGACTATGGTTGCACTTGGGCACACCCAATCAGTTCTCATCTCTTTTCCCGGTGATTGAACAATCATGTGAATCTTAAGAGCCACATTCTCAAAGCCAAATCGATCAACAAAACTCCTCGAAATGAAAGAATGTGATACTCCAGAGTCAAACAAAGCAGTGGCAGGTATTGAATTAACAAGAAACGTACCCAATACCACATCTGGTGCATCCTGAGCCTCCTCTGCAGTCACGTGGTTGACACGCCCTCTCCCATACGACTACTGAGTCCTGGGGGTGTGAGGCGCTCCACGGCCTGAACCCTGAGCTGGAGTCTTGGCTGAGCTAGCTCCCAAGCTGAAAGGAACAAGCGTCACCGGCTGACGCTTCTGAGGACAGCTGCTGGCATAGTGACCCAACTGCTGGCAGTGAAAGCACTGGACTCCTGCAGTGTTGGTGTTCCCTCTCTGCTTGTTGTCTTGTTGGCAAGCCGCTGCGGTCCACGAGCAATCTGGCGCGGACCGGAAGTAGGAGTGCGTGGTGCTCCCTGGACAGGTGTCCTGCTGACCCGCTGTGGTGGGAAGCGCTGGCGAGATCCACTAGCTCCCTGCTGAGACTGGAAGGCCATCTTCCTCTTCTTGCGACTTCATGGCCGCCGACGCTGAGCATCCTCCTGCACCAAGGCCTTGTTCACCATGTGCTGAAAGTTGGGGAAGTCAAAGGCCACAAGCTGAACCTTGATGTCGGGATCCAAACCCTCCATGAATCTCCAGATCTTGGCACTGTCAGTGGCCACATCCTCAGGAGCGTACCTCGCAAGCTGGGTGAACTGGTTGAGATACTCTGACACGCTCTGGTTCCCCTGACACAGCTTCCTGAACTCTCTCTTCTTCATCTCAATAATGCCCGCAGGTACATGAGCAGACCTGAAAGCCTCAGAGAACTCCTCCCAAGTGATCGCCTGAGCATCCTGATGGGCTGCACAGAAGTTGTCCCACCAGGTGGCGGCTACGCCCTTCAGTTGATGGCTGACGTAGAGCACCTTCTCGCGGTCATTGCACAGGGCAAGCTGCAGCTTCTTCTCAACATCTCTCAGCCAGTCGTCTACCTCCAAGGGCTCTCCTGCGCCTGAGAAGGTAGGCGGTCGAGTCCTCATGAACTCACCAAGCTTCGACTGCGGCTGGAACACTGGCGCTGGGGCTGGTGCTGGCTACTGATTGTTCACCATGTTCTGTGCCAGAGCCTGCAGTAGTTGTAGCTGCATCGCCATCATCTGCTGCAGATCGGCCATCTGAGGTGGCATGTGGTGGCTCTGGCAACTCGACTCGACCAGGCTCTTTGGTCCATGGAATCTCTTTGCTCTGTGACCGCTGCCACGACCACGCCTGACCTCTGCCTCTACCTCTGTGGCCACTCCCCTGACTATCCATCTGAAGCAATGGCCAAGGAAAGAGTTAAATACAGACAAGAGGGAAATAGCGAAAGTTAAGGAGAATAGGGAAAAGGTAGCCATTCCAAGGCAAGACGGAAAACGAAAACTCCAACAAAAGGTGGCTGCAGCACAATGCCTAGGGCAAGTGCTCAATACACCCAACAAGCAAGCAACAGAAAACCAAATAAACTCCGTTTACTAAGCGAAGAAGGGATGACATGGGTACTAATAACTTATTCTTGATAGGGGTCCCTTTTTGAGTTATCTTCCGTCCACTTGATCCTTCTAGCAGTCCTTCCTCTGATCTTGTAGTCGACCGAAGACTTAAAGAAATTTCAGGGGATAAGATCAAATTTAATTCTCAAAATCATATTCCGAAAAAGGAAAGAAGTAAGAACCTAAGAATAAGGTAAGAGGAGACCAACTTCTAAATTCAAATTCGTTGGTTTGATTTAGAAAATAATTTTTGAAATTCTAACGGCCATTCTAACTAGGGTTGCGACCTACAGTCGATATGGCTCTGATACCACCTCTGTGGGGACCCGGATTAACCAAATCCGAACCCTCTGTGTTACAACCGTGCTAGTCCAGGAACAGCTAGCACACACAGTCGTACAGTGATGATAACACAGATATATCATAACGGAAATAACAGTAATAAGCAAAAGAGTGTAAACAACATCATCACATTATTACAAGTATGGAGCCTTACGGCTTAAGTGAAAATGTAGCAGAGGAAATGTAGAACAAAAAGAGCCAATCAGTGTGCCCACAGCAACCGATCGAATGCACGCCCTAGAAGATCGCGTCATCCTCCTCATCATAGTCTTCACCACAGATGTCGAACGGTGGAATGCCAGCTCTGATCTCTTCATCTGCTTTATGGAATAAGCAGCCCCGCAATAAAAAGCGAGGGTGAGTATGCAACATACTCCGCAAGTCTCGAAAACTTAATGCAAATAACTAAATGCAAGGCTTAAACAAAGGATGGCATATAGGGTTCATTTGTATAAAGCGAAATTGAAATTTAAATACAAGTAATAATTTCATAAAGCAGCATTTAACAAAATGTAAATAGCATAACTAATTAACTTTTGAAGTATAACAATTTTCCAGGTTCCAACTACCTGGTTGGCTCCAACCGCCAAACTAAGATCCGGAAGCTCTAGCAGTCATGATTCCCAACCACATTTTCATTTTTAAACCAAATCCATCATTTTTCATTTAAAACCAAAAACCGGAAAATCTACTATGTGAAAGCGTTCCACGCTTGCCCTTGTCCGTGGGCACGGCTACTCAAGTAGTTTTAAGACTCTGCAGTGGTACACTTTACCCACACGACATGATCAACCCTTTGCGCCAAGCTATTGACACACTTCCTTTGGTGTGCGCAGGAGATCATGACAAGGCCTTTGCAATGCATATACCGCTACCGACTCCGACCGCTAAGGTTTCACCGCTGTTAGGGCATCCCACCCAATCTGAAGCCCCTCTTGCGCCTGCAAGTAATGCCGTCGACAAACCGCACATCCAAATGGCGAAGTCAAATAACGATACATGCAAATTACTTAGCCAGGTCGTACCCATAATAGACATGTGGTTGTACTGTATAGCATGGCCCAAGGTAACACACGACCGGTCCTTAATTGACTAGGGCGGACAATCACATTCCAAAATTTTATGCATCCCGCACCCGCCATTCAACCAATCCGCCCCGGTCTAAATCATTTTTCACTTCTAATTTCAAATTAATACCGGCAACACCAATTGCCATAATTTCCACAATTCATTTTGAATCAAGAATGAAATCATTTCCATAATGGTAAGGTACCGACGTGATTAAGCATGGCTAAGCATTTTCTCTGCTCCCATAATCAAAATGATTACCATTAATTACAGTAATTAGTTTTCCTAAGGTGTCAAAGGTTGTCAAGTTGAATATCAATGTGGCATAACAAAGTTGGAATATAGCTAAGCATTAAAACAGTATTTAAAGTATGATACGCAAATAATAAGCATGCAATAATTTAAACACAAAATAGCATTTCATAAACTTGGGTTCAATATGGTCAAGGAGACTTGCCTTCACCCTCTCCCGCTGCTGCTACCTCCGCTGGATGCTCCTCTCGCTCAACCGATGCATCGTCTACACGCGAAACACGCACATCGAGACAAGAAATAAATAACACAGAAATAAATAAAGTCCAAAAATTCAAAAAAACAACACCAACAGATATATCTTGATTTTAGATGAATTTAGAAATTTGAATCGTTGAAATCGGAGTTCGAACGGAGGAGAACGGGCTCTCGGAAGTTCCACGGGAGAGAAAAATCAGAAAAATCACAGACGTGACACGTGTCAAGCTGCGACTGGCTGGGGTTTCGGGTTTTCGAAAATAACAGAAAATAGAAAATAAAACCCACTGACATGTGGGGTCTATGTGTCATAGACTCGGCTCGTGGCGAACCAAGTTCACCGAGGAAGTTCACAGGCGACGTGGCGATGACGTGGAAGCTAGAGTATACAAGTCAGTGATGTGGCGGTGATGTGGCGCGACGTGGCGGTGAGGTGGCGCTGACATGGCAACGACGTGGCGGACATGGGTGAGATAGGGCTGACTTGGCGTGACTCGGCGCAGACGTGGCTAGCACGTGGCGCGATGACGTAGGTTAGGGCTGACGTGGCGAAGCCAACGCATCAACCACGCGGCCTTTAGATCTACGATGACGCCGACGTGGCGACGACGTAGCGCCACATGGCAGTTCGGTGCTGATGCGGCGTGACACGCATGCTACGGCGGTGAAGTGGCCAACTCGAGGCGTGATGTGGTGAGGAGGTGGCGACCACGTGGTAGGTGACGGGGCGGCTGAGGCTTAGGGCTTACCAAAAAGGGCGTGGCGCAGAATCGACCCACCGGACGACGGACGGATGATTGAACTCGCGATCGAGTCGGCGGCGCAGAGATGAGCTATCTCGCGGAGGTGAGGAAGACGACGCGCAAACGGCGGTGGAGTGGCAGATCGGGCAGAAGAGTCAGTGAATCTGGAAGAGGGTGACGAGACGAACTCATTGGTGCCAAGAAATACGGCGGAGACTCACCGACGGTGGAGGAATCGGCGGCGGAAGGGCTCGGAAGGGAAGAGGTACTCCGGCGAGGTCGTGTGGCTACTAGACGGCGTCTCCGCCGGTGAGAGAGGAGGGGAAAGAGGCGGCGCGGAATGGCGAGTGCGGCGCGGAAACCGGAGAGGCCTTAAATAGCCTAGGGCGACGGGAAATGACGCGGAAGCCGAGGTTGGTCGCGGGCTAGGGTTTGCACGGGCGGCGGCGCACGCTAGGGCGACGTGGCGCACGGGTGGCCGTGGGATCTGGATCGGACGGGCGAGGGAAAAGGTACGTAGGGTTAGGGTTTCACTGTTGAGTGGCGGCGCGATTTACAACCGTTGGATCATCGATCGACAATCGGATGCGCTAGGGTTTACTGTGTGAGGGAAACGGGCCGTGCGGTAGTTTTGGGCCGGCGATGGAATAGGAACGGGCCGAGGTGAGATGAACAGTGAATTCGGCCCAAGGATAATTAAGAGATTTAAATTCATTTCTGGATTAAATAAAATACCAGAAATTCGAATAAACTTCAAATAAATCCAATAAATAGCAAATAAATCCGGAAAAATTCCCAAAAATACAGAAAAATCAAATTAAGCACAAGGAACCAATAAAAATAATAAATAATTAATTTGAGGTTTGGATTAATCATATTAAATCCTTTTTGTCTTTAAAAATTCAAATTAAGCTGGTTTAAATCCGAATAAAATTCCACGGTTTCAGATTTTTGAAATTCAAGCTCCCGGAAATTGAAAAACGAAATGTTACAATAGGGCGGTGCTACCGACCCGGGTGCGGTAGCACTGGGCATGGGTGGTAGGATCAGCCTCTGGCCGGTGTGAAAATTTCAGAAAGCGTCTTTTCTCTATTTTGGCTATAGGGCGGTGCTACCGTCCTAGGGGCAGTAGCACCGGCGCTAATGAGAGAGAATGAATGTTTAAAATGTAATTTTTGATGAAATTCATTACATATCTTTTTGGACTTTGCTATGTGATGTGTTTTCTTGTTTTTTATGGTTGCAGGACGTTAGAGCTTGATCATAGTGAGGCAAAGGATGATCAGGACTAGGCGAGGTGCGTCGGAGGTCCAAACGATCGAGGATCGCTGGAAGATGATTGGAGATAGAGTCGGTGCAAACCTAAAAGACAAGGAATGGATGAGATGCTAGCTAGGAGCTACTTAAATCAAGGAGAGCCGTTGGATTGCGGTCTAGAAGATAGAGTAGTGGTTCTAGTTAGTATGCTTTGAAAAGCATGCAAAAACTCGTTATGTGTGTGGGTTTTGGGTTAGCCTATGTATGAGTGGTGGGTCAATCCTAACCCTTGATGGTGATCCTTAGGATAGAAAGAACTCATCCAGGGGTGGAAGATGACTTAAGAGTAGTATATATAGAGGGGTAAGGGTAGCCTTCCCCTTCTTGAAGGTTTTGAGATTTTTATGCTCCTTTGAATTTTGCCTACCTTGTTGTGAGGCTTTGTAAATCTCTCTTTCAGAAATCCAAAATACTTTTCCTTATGCTTGAATTTACTTTATGTATTTATATTATATCTTAAATTCAGCATTTAAATTCCACACTTACATTCTTGTAATTTACACTTACACAATTTGGATTTGCCTCCCCTCCTTCTACATGCTTTTAGTTTTTGTGCCAAGGATGTATGAATCTTCTTCAGATTATATCCTAATCATCTAGGCAATCCATGCATCTTTCTTGCAAGAAATCGGTCTTGTGTTCTTGAGTGAATCATTCTTCTACATCGCGTTTGTGGAGTTTTAGACTTGTGTTCTTACTTGCTATGACATGTGGGAGGTTATCCAAGATTATCTTGATCATCAAAACCCCATGAGTAAGTCCAAGATCGAGTTCTTGTATTTTGCTCAAACTTAGTGTGTTTCTCCTTCAAAGTGAAAAAGGTTGGAACTTTGATGTCGATCCTTGCGATTGAAGATTGAAATAAGTTCCTAACATCCTTAGGAAGACATCTCACCAAGTTTCGTGAGTTTTTATCCAGCCGATCAAAAGATTCATCAAAAATTGCTTTTGGAGTTCGTGATGGTTCTTCAGCTGTTCTTGAGCTCAGTCATACCACCCTCCGTGCGGTCATACTAGACCTCGGTGCTACTGGGCTCACCCCGGTCATACCACCCTTCGTGCGGTCATACCGGACCCCAGTGCTGCCGGGCTCACCCCAGTCATACCGGCCTTGTAGAAAACTCCATCAATCTCATTTGCTTCTTTTAATTGTTTTGGTTGAGGGTTTGTTTGGATTATTTTGATTGGAGAAAAATTTTATTTGGGATCATTCACTCCTCTGATTGCCATCTCAATCCTTCACAGAGTGAGGTGGTGCAGACTCTATGTCATCTTGAGATGCATTTCTCTCGTCATTCTTCGACATCATGGTCCACCTATTGTTCACCTTGTTAGAGAGATTAAGATATGTGGACCCATATTTCTACATTACATGTATCCGTTCAAGAGGTACATGAGTATATTAAAGTATTACGTGAGTAATATGTCGAAGCCTGAGGGCTGTATTATTGAAGGTTATGGGACAGAAGAGGTTATTGATTTCTGCATAGACTATCTAAGTAAAAGACAAGCAATCAGTGCACCCATATCTCGTCATGAGGGCAAACTTACTGGCAAAGGAACCATTGGGTCCAAACTAACAAGTCCACGATTTGATATGTATTGCAAAGCACATCCGACTACCTTGCAGTGAACAAGTTCATCCATACATCAAGCAACACAAGTTGATATTACGGGAAGAGAATCCACACATAGATGAGCTTTCCATTATGCAAGAACACAATGATTGATTCCCCACATGTTTCAAAGAAAAGATGAAGGTCTCTATCAGTGAGGATATTAATTGGTTGGCTGACGGACTAAGATTTAATGTACAGATATGGCAGGGGTACAATATTATAGCTACACCTTTTACACTTAGAGTCAAAATGCAAAGATTTCTGTCCAAAACAATGATGTCAGCATAGATACTTTGTCCGATGATCATCACTTGAAAAAAGGATCCTCAACTGCAATGAACTCCTAATACACGATGATCGAAGAAATTTAAGAGCTCGATTATGGAATATACCAAGTTCTATTGTTCCGATGTAAATAGGTGAAACTTCCACATGGAGTAATGGTCGATGAGAGAGATTTTACTATTATGGACCTCAGTAGACTCATCTACGGAGATGGTCCATTCATCCTTGTGAAGCAAGCAACTCAAGTCCTCTACGTGCGTGATCCGGCCAATCCAATGTTGCATGTCGTTTTTTATGGCAAGAGGCGGATCGTAGAAGTTGAAAATGTTGTAGATGAAGAAGAATATAACCAATTCGATGAAATATCTCCGTTTGCAAATGGGCCTGTCTTATCCGGGATGACGACACCCATGGAACAAATTATATGCGTCTAGATCATCAAGAAGGGTTGTAAAATAAAGGGACTCCCTCAATGTAAATAATGCTACGTGTTTCCCTTTACTTTGCTTTAGCCAGAAGTAGAACTTTTGGTGAGCATCATTTACATGTAACGATATTTTTTTGGCACGCAAGAACTTTAGTTTTGGGTTTGGAAAGCTCATACGTACTTAAGGTAGCTCATATGTGTTTGAACTATCATGTTTTCATCTCATTGTCTTATTGATGATACTAGCTTGCTAAGGGATTATAGACTCATGTTGAATCTCCTGATGAAATGAATCCCTAATTGGCAGCACTCATTTCTCCTAGTGGGACTAGAAAAAATGAAAATGTTGTGTTGCTATCGATATATTTCTATCGGTTCTAAGAAAAATCGACAGAGATAAACTTGTACTTGTATGAGTTTAAAAAACTGACAGAGATAAGCCTTATAATTGTATCAGTTCTAATAAAAAATCGATAGAGATGACACATATAATTGTATCGGTTCTAATAGAAACCCAATAGAGATGACATTTTAATTGGATTGGTTGTAAGTAAAAACCAACTGAGATGAGGCTTTATTTGTATCGGTTTCTATATAAAACCAACAGAGAAGATATGTGTATTAGTATCGGTTAGGAGAAAAAACCGACCGAGATGTCACATATAAATGTATCGGTTCATTTTAGTAAACAAACGCAGCTAGTAATTATGCCCCCATAAATATATCCTGCACGCTGGTCTCATCCCAACAGACTTAATGCGCTGCTC
This sequence comes from Guadua angustifolia, assembly GCA_036346375.1. Taxonomy (NCBI): domain Eukaryota; kingdom Viridiplantae; phylum Streptophyta; class Magnoliopsida; order Poales; family Poaceae; genus Guadua; species Guadua angustifolia. Next base: position 68,698,857 of record CM070500.1, on the reverse strand, counting down.
GAGCTAGCTCTACCCTCGCGGCTTGCACTCACAGACTCACCTCGGTGTCGCCGTCCTCCTTCCCCACCACCCAACGCAGCCGTCATCCTCCTTGGCTCCACCTCGGCTCCACCTTGGGCTCGGCCTCGTGAGGTCCAACCCCAGGCTCCGCCTCCATCTCTGCCCTTTCCCTTGCCCCCTTCTACGAGCTACATGTAAACTGTACTTGGTGCTTAATCCCTAGTTGACATGATGGTAACCCTAATCCGTGCTTAATCCCACTGATTCGTTTCTTGTACAAGTAACAATGCTGCAAACTACAATGGTCAAGAATTCAAGATACCTGAAATTCAAGAGTACGCAACAAATGCGTCATTGTGGTTCATAGATATGTGAATATGAAAGACCATGTGGAGGTCTATCCTTGTGTGTGATGAGTAATTGACAAGATTTGAGATTGGATTGATTTGAAATTGAGTTTCATTTGAATTGGATCTTCAAATTGAAGCAATTTGAGTGTTGGTTGCTTTTCCTAGTGCTACCAGCCTAGGGGCAGTAGCACCGGACCATTGAGCATAATTATGATTGATTAATGATTTTGTTTGATGCAATGCACTCATGTGAGTGGTTGCATGGATTGACTTTGAGTCAAGTCGTGGACTTGTGCTCGGATGCGTTGTTTGTTTATTCGTGTGCAGGTGTTGCTCGAGGGCGAACGTGGTCGATGATGGGACCAGAACTAGGTTCATGGAGGAACTGAGGTTTGGGACTAGGTTCAGGGAGGAATCGAGGTCCTGGTGGTCGAGGATGTCATGCGGGACGTTCGGGCTAGAGAACGGTGCATACGAAGGTGGTTAGTCACGTGAGTCGGCGGGCGGCCGTCTGGCGTGCATGTGTGAATTTTGGGTTGTATGCATATATTGGGCCATATGTATTGGGCCAGGTGGATATGCATAAATGTGTTAGGGTTTTGAGTTGTATAAAAGGACTTGAAACCTGATCAATGAATTGAGGTTTTTGGCTTGACGCCGCTTTTATGTGTCGTTGTTTTTCTTGGCGACAAAAAGCTTCTCCGTGGTGTGGCTTGCGGTGGTTTTCCTCCTTTTGTTCATTGCGATTGATCACACCAAGGAAAAGCTCGGCGGTGCATGCAAGAAAAGCTTGGCGTCGTGGGATAGATCTTTGTGGCGGTGGTTGCATGAGTTCTTGCTTGAGATCTCTTGACGACTAGAAGTTTTAGTGCATGGGAGTCCGGTGACTAGAAGATTGCGGAGTCTCTTGTGACGTGAATGCTTCCAGCGACTAAAAGCAAATCACGGCCGGAGGATTTTCTAGCGTCTTACGGCCGGCCGGCGACGCGTGCTCATGCATGCATGTTTTGGTGACGAAGCAGCCGACTAGAAGATTGCATTGCGTCTAGCGACTAGATAATTGCCTGGCCGTTTTTGTTTTCTTCCTGCGGCTGCATGCTGGCGTGAGTCCCTGGCGATTGCATGCATCCAAGCGCAGGTCCTGGTGGTGTGAAGATTGACCGGCGGCTGAAGAAAAAGTTGCTGGTGTTTTTGGCTTTCTAGTGCAGACGTCCACGCATGCATGCAAGAAGTAACGTCGAATAGATTATTTCTTGCATTGCGACCGGCAGATTATTTATTGCATTGCGACCGGCGGCGTCGTTCAAGAAAAATTTGTGACTTGCTTCGTGTCGTCCGAGCCTGGCGACTAGATAATTCTAAGGGATGATCGTTGCTTGCGCCAAGGCGATTTTCTTGCGGCCAGATTGTTCTTCTTGCACTTGGAGATCAGATCATCATCAAGCGTAGCAGGGATTGCATTGCGGCTGGACAACTTTTTCTAGCGGCCGGTGGCTGGGAAGCAAATCGATCTGTGCCTGGAGGTTTCTGTTTCTTGCTCTCAATACATGCATGCATCATTACAACTAAATATTTCTTGTGCCGTTGCATGCATACAAGGAAAAGGCAAATCACGGCTAGAAGAAGTTTGATCGTGCTTAGCCATGCATGCATGCATGACTAGAAGTTTTCTAGTGACGAGAAGGTTGCTCCCGGCTAGCTTTCCTGTGTATTGCGACTGGATAATTTTTCTTGCTTGATTGCTTGGGAGTTGGGAAGTCCCTGGCGACGACGACTAGATAATTTCAGATTTGCGGCCAGAGAGCCTTGTTTTGCTTGCGTCTTTGTTTTCCTGTCCGTATACATGCATGTCCGTTGACTTGAAAAGCTCTGGCAGCTGCTTTCCTAGTGTCTCTGGCGACTAGATTTTTCATGCGCATGCATGCATGATTCTTGGTGACAAGGGCAACGACGACTAGATAATTTGGGGCTTGCGTTTCCTGGCCGAGACGCTCCTGACGCATGCATGAAGTTTCTAACGGCTTGAAGTTTCTGTTCTTTGCAGCGAGAGCCTTCTTGTTTTGTTTGTAGGTGGAAATTGAAGCTTCCTCTGGAGATTGATCTGTGATCAAGTTCTAATCTGACGTTGCTACTCTTTGCATATTCGGTCCATCACTGCTTCAATTCTCGTCATTTGTTGCATTAGTCGAATTGCAAAGGTAATATCTTTAGATCTGTTGCTCCGATCGGATTGATTCTTCTTGTGTTAGTTTCGGATTTGAATCTAGTTTATACAGTTAAAATTTTACATCAATCCGACGGTTGGATCTTTGGTAATTACAGTTTTAGTGAACGTCTGTTAATCTGTTTTTTTTTGTTGAAACCGAGAGCAATATTTCATAATTAATTTAGGGGGTTTTGTGAATCAAGAAAATTTTGATTCTATCTTCCGCTCAATCATTCACCCCCTCGATTGTCGCCATCCGATCCTACAAGTGGTATCGAGCGGTTTTGCTCTTCCATAGATCTTGACGGTCTCGAGAGCCATGGCGATGCACAAGTATTCCACCAAGCCTCCAATTTTTGTGGTGTTGATTTTCCTTTTGGAAATCCCGGATGGAGTCATACATCACTGCCCAGGGCTTCCTGATATGCAGAAGGTGAAGCTCCCATATGAGGTTCCTGCCGATGAGAACGTCACGGCCGGCAATATGGCTGACGTTGAGGCAAATGCTAAGGCGAGGAACATTCTCATATAGGGACTCAGCCGCAGTGAGTATGATCGGATCTCTCACCTGCGATCCGCTCACGAGATTTGGGTGACCCTCGATGCATACCATGAGGGCACTACCCAAATCAAGACCGTGAGGCAGGATCAACACAAGCGTGAGTACAACAAGTTTGAACAACACGCTGGTGAGAGTCTTGACGAGTGTTTTGGTCGATTTACTAAAATTTTGAGCGATCTCCGGGCAATTGGTTGCACATACCCTGACTCGGATAATGCTCGTCACTTCTTGACCGCACTCGATCTTCGTGTTTGGGAAATGAAAGTGACCACCATCAAGGATACTACCGACTTATCGACCTTGACTCTTGACGGGCTTTATTCCCGACTCAAGACTCATGAGATCGACGTCGTCTCTCGCAAGACGAAATCACAGTCGATGGCCTTGGTCACCGATCCCATTGGATCTTCTCTTGATTCTTCTGTTGGTTTTTCCTTCTCTGCACTTCACGAGCTAAGCGATGACCAACTGGACAAGTTTCCAGAAACTGAGCTTGCTCTTTTAGCTCGCAAGTTTTCTCACGCCTACAAGAGGGTGAGAGAGAGGAAGAGAGGTGGTGGGATCACCTGTTTCGAATGTGGCGGCCACAACCACATTCGAGCGAATTGTCCTAAACTGGAGAAGGGCAAGAACGACTCCAGCGGTTCCAGCAAGAACGACTACACCGACAAGAACCGCAACAAGAAGCCTCTAGTTCGCGAGCCGGCGCACGAGAAGAAGTACCGCAACTTCTCGAAGAACAAGAAGCTTTTCCACCGCGTCCTCGCCGCCCTCGACGACATCAGCCTCTCCGACACGGAGACATGGAGCGACGAAGGCGAGGATGATCCGCAAGAGAAGAAAGGCGGCGACGACTTCTCCGGCATGTGCTTCATGGTAAACACCTACGACATCAGCGACTCCGAGCTCTACAGTGACTCGGACGAAGTACCTTCCTATGACCAGCTCAATGAAGCTTTTTGCAAATTAGGAAAATTTCATGCTAGAGCTAGAGCTAGGGTTACGGAGTTAGAGAAGGAAGTAGATACCTTGTCTCGGGAGTTTGCTTCACTTAAATCATGTTCCTCCTGAGACTCTGATAGTTGTACTCTCTGTGATGCTTTGCTTGTGGATTTGGAGAACCTAAGAACCTTGCATGATAGTGTGGTTTCTGATCTTGAGGCTCTTAGGTCGAAGGATGCTAGCACATGTTTTATTGATCCTATTCCTATTGATGCTAGTTTTCTTCATACTCACACAACTGCATCTTGTGAAAATTGCCCTAAGCTACTTGCTGAAATTGATGCCATGAGTTGTCACCTTAGGAAACTTTCTGCTAGAAATGATGAACTTGAATTGCATGCTTCTAAGGACCCAGTCAGCTCATGTGAGGGCTGTAAGCAACTAAAACTTGATAATGAAGCTTTGAATGCCAAGTGTGATCAACTTGCTAAGGACTTACTAGTTAAGTCAAATAATGGTTGCTTGCTGTGTATTGGGGTTGAGGATGACGTGGATAAGGTCCACGCAGAGCTTAGGAAGAAGTTAGAGGCCCAGGTTGGTAGAATTAGAGATGCTTCTTGTGCTTCCTGTGAGTCTCTCAAATTTGAGGCAACCATGTATAGGGAAAAATATGCACGCGCTGTTCGATCCTCTTCTTCTGGCTCTTCTTCTACTCCTTCCCCTTGCTCTTCATGCGCATCACTTTTCTGAGAGTGTCAGTATCTTATGAGCACTCTTGAGAAATTTTTTGGAGGCAAGAAGAAACTCAATCTCATTCTAGACCAGTCCAAAATTAGCAGATTTAATCAAGGTCTAGGATTTGATTACTTGGAGCACACACGGGCGCATCTGCCTTCAGTTGTACGTGCCTCCAAGAGTGGAGAGATAGTGGTAGCTCCCAGGGTGAGTACCACTGTGTTTAGGTCTGCTGGGGTTGTCCATGGGACTTCTGAGCAGAAGGGTGCTTCTCTGTCACTACTGCCTCTAGCAAGGCGAAGTATTCATGCACCTTCTGTAAGAAGGATGGTCACCTAGTAGATTTCTGTTTTAGACGCGCCAAGATCACCAGGCGTGAGCGTGTTGCTGCTCTTAGGGGTATGCAAGGTCATCCCCAGACTCTGAGTGCTCCTAAGGCGCACACTGCTACTAGACAGGTCAGAGAGTCACCTGTTTTTGGGCAGCGTCCAGGACTCGGTTTTCATCTTTGTTGATCGAGTTTTAGTCCCGAGTTGCTCGTGGTCGGATCTTTCCACCGTCCTCTTGATATTCCTCGTTTTTCCCATCGAGGTAGATATCAGCAGCGTGAGGTGTTTTCGGGTAGGAGATTTGGGCAGCCTTGTTGGGATGGTCGGCCTTTGCACCACAGCGGGCCAAACCAATGACAGCTCCTACATCTTCTACTAGAGTTGATTCTTCTAATCTTGTGAGAGTCGAGCGTCAGAGGGACACTAGAGTTGTAACATCCTGAAAATTTAATAAAAGTGAAAATGAATAATTTAATTTTGAATATTATTATTTCTGAGTTTCCTTGCCATTATTGATTTTATTTGGATTACCTTGGATTTATTCTTTGCGTGAAAAATCTAATGAATGAAAATGAAGAATGAAAAATAATAATAAAAAAAAGGCAATAAAGCAAAAAGTAAAAATATAGAAAATTGCCACGAGAACCCTGATCATTCAATTAAAACATCTCGAGCCAAACAATTGAGATTTTATGCATAAAATATTGCGTAGTAAAATGAAAAGATAACTTTTAAATCCAAAATAATATATTATCGAATTCACATAAAATGATGGAATCACAAATGGAGTTGGAAATTTTACGTAAGCACTCACGAAATCAAATCCTTTTGAAAAACAAAATTTGAAAAAATATAGACTTCAATTGGTCTTAAAGGAAAATAAAAAAATCCAAAACGAAATTTGATCAATCACCGACATGTGGGCCATTCGTTGATTTCCCGTTCGATTGGCGCATTGGGAAAGTCTCACCATTGTCAATGGACCCAGAGCCTCTTCTGCCGAACGATCGTCCTCATCCACCGTTCTTCCCACTCGTTCTTCCATCGAGGAACTCTCCGGCTCGACCGAATCCCACTCAATGCTGCAAATCCTTGGCTATAAGCTACACCCCAGTGACCGCCAGGACCTCTCCCTCATTCCCCCTCGCCTCACTTCCCTTTTCCCAGTCCGATTGCAAGAAACATCCCCCAGAATCCGCCATGGCCGCAGACCCCTGAGCTCGGAGGGCGAAGGAAAATCCGAGCGAAGGAGACCTCCATTCTCAAATCCCTCTTGCAGAGAGCATCCCCACACTTCACTGAGCCAAACCCCTCACTTACCTCTGGAACCCAAGTTGCGAAATAGTGCCGCCGCCGAGAGCCCTTCTTCTCGCCTCCCGTGCCAGGTGTCTTGGGCCGCCGCTTCTTCTCCGGCGCCGTTTCCAGGTGAAACCGAACCCCCTCGTCCCACTGATGCTATATGTGCTACCAATTCGAGCTCTCACCCCTTGATTTCTTCTCTTGACCTTCCGCCATTGCCGCCATTTCTGGAGCTCGTGGGCGCACTGCTTTGGAAGTTCTTCCGCCGAATCAGCGCCGTCTCCAGACTCCCCTCGCTGGGCTGATGCTGCTGGTGCCGTCGCATTTGCCAGAGGACCACCGGAAGACCCTTCGCCGGCCAGCCCTAGCCACCCTCTGTTTCGGTTCTGTGCGCTGGGGGCTAACGTGCCTGAGGTTGAAGAAGCTGAGCCAAAAGACGTTTTCCTTTGGGTAAAGCGCGTTTTCTCTTTTCCAGTGTTTTTCCCAAACCGAGCTACTTACAATCGTTAGTGTCTCATGAAATGTTAATCAACTTTCTGTGGAATAAATTTGTATAAATATCTAAAATCAGAGCGAATCTAAATATGTAAGGGTATTTAATTTTTGATCTGTAGAATAATTATTTATGTTAAACTTTGATTATATTGCTAATATGGTTTTTAATGAGAACTTGTGAATAACAAGAACTGAAATGGTGAAATAAATATTAATGAGATGCTAGGATCATAATGTATTCAAATATCCAAAAACATTTAACTATTGAGTCACAAAGCAATTAGTAAGATTAAGATTAAGGAATAAACATTAGTATGGATGATCTTTGTGTTCAAAGAAATGTAGTCCCAAAAATCATCACATAAATTTATATGTGTCCTGGTATCATAATAAACTCAAATATGTAAAATCATGTAATGTCGAACTTGATTTAACATTTGCTTCATAATCATTAATTAACCATATTATGGCTATTAACAAAAATGATAGCATGATAACTCATAAAATGGTAACAACACTTTGAATAGGTTCACGAAACAACAAGAACCCATGTATGCATAAGTATTCAAAATCAAACTCAAGTTGCATGTTCTTAATGAAAGAAAATGTTAATGATAACAATAAGTAAATAGATAATCTATTGCAATTGAAGTTGAAATAATGCCGAACCGTTCTCAAACATTTCTAGGATGGTATTCGCTAATGCACGAAAAAAATGAATTAAAGATCATGTATAATGTAGTCGCAAACTCAATATGAAACTTGGCCGATTTAAGGTTTGCGAATGTGGTCGTTTAGTCTATTTTAGCAATAGATAAAATAACCCATCCAAATGCTAAAATCAGTAAAATCAGTTTAGTAACACTGTACAAAGTTCATACTACCATATTCTGTAAAAACAATCTTATTTCATCAAAGTTTACATATTAAACCAAATAGCTTAAAACCCTTAAGTGTTAACCTTTTGTTTCACTTTCCTGCCGATTCCGATTATCGTCAACCTTACAATGCCACTTAAGCCTTTTCAGTGATGAATATAATGTATCAGCCAAAGCCTAAAAGTTATGGAATTAGCTTAGGATTGTTATACAAAGTATAAATCACCCTAGTATGAAGAAATAACCATACTTCATCATATTTTGCATATTAATCTTAACAGCTGAATAAACCTAAGTAATCACATTACTTTAGGCCTTAATGAGAATGAATAAACTCTAGGTAATAATGAAGGAATCCGTAGTTAAGTTATTTTTATCACCAGAACCTTCTCAAATATGATGGAAATGTTATTAGTAGCCTAGCTTAGAAAATCTAGCTTGTGCAAGACAAATTCTAAGTGGAATCTATTTGAAGAAAAAGAACTAATCACCCATGAACTTATGTGATCATTTAAGCCTATTCATTTACTCGTAAAGCAACTTATCTAAATCCAAATTTGTAAAGAATAGTTTAGAATTGATCTTTAGGTTATGATCTGCAGCAATCTAAGAAAATATCCTTAATTTATCTTGCTTTGGCTCTGTATGTATCCTAATAGAGCAAAACCCATATGTGGCAAAGTTACCCGAAATCATTCTGTTCTTGGTGAATCAATGAAAGCTTGCATCTAATGATTAATTCTATTAATCCAACCAATCTTTGCATCTTGAATTCGTAAAATAAGATTAATAAGTTCATAAAGAGCAATCCTTGTTTCTTGTGAAGAGTTTTAATTGTTCTTTCTATCTGCTCTCTTTTGCCCTTATTGAAGTCTTTTGTTTGCTTTATTTTCCCGTTGATCGACGTGTAGAACCCGACGTTGCTGTTTTCGTCGTCATCTTCGTCAATCGCCACTTTGTCTTCATCGTAATCAATGATTAAGCAAGGCAAGCATCCTTTGACCATATTGATCCCAGTATTTTATATTTCCTTTTATGCATCAAATTGCTTTATGCATGCGTTTACTTTATGTAAATTGCTATTTTGTGGTTTGGTAGTTATACCTGTTGTCTCGTGATCCTCCGTTGATGATTATGAACAAGTGAACCTTGATAACCATAGATTAAGGTTAGACATTTCTTAATGTCATTTTGGGTATACACGATCATATTAACACCTTAGCCATGCTTTAGAGTCATTGATGTACATGATCAAACCAAGATTTGTTTCTGAAAACATTGTAAATGTCCTTTGTTGGTTCGGGTACTTTGATTAAAACCCAAAATGAAACTATGCTTTGATGCGAGCGATTATTGGCAATAGCGGATGTGCGAAAGGAATTGCACGTAGTGTAGGGTGGAGTGTCGCCGTGTCGGATTAAGGACCGAGCAATGGGGCGCTATTGATCCGAGATTTCCGTGCAAACCACAAGGGTGAGGATGGGTTAGCCATAGCTTGTTATGTATTTAGACATGGCTTTGTTCATTGGTAGGCGGGAGCTTTGCATAGGTTTTCCGGTCAGGACTACCCTGACGGGGTATTCCGGTCAGGTCTACTTGCTAATGCAGCGGTACGCATACTGCCGTGTTTAGAAACGTTGTGTTGGGTGTGTGAATGTGGGCCCACGTCTTGGGTGTGTGTTTCTAGTTCTACGGCAGGGGTTAACGTCCCGGGCTGGACCAAAGCCACGTCTAGGTAATATAATGACTATGTATGGTCTTCTTGACGTCACACCTAAGGAAGTGTGTCGGGCAAAGTTGATCATTCCTTGCGGTAAAGTTGTACACCTCTGCGAGTTTAAATCTAATTAATTAGCTGCTTTCATGGTCATGAGCACTTTCGGTGATGTCATTCCAATGTTAAATGTTTTATTATTTCAAAAGGGTTGGTATCATTTTGTTTTGCAAACTGTGTTTTATGTCAAAGGGCCGACATTGATGGAATTTCAGGAATGCGAATGATTCGTCGCTCACGTCATGGAGGACTGTGAGTGTTATTATGCTTTACTTATTTGCTATCAATTAATCTTGCTCTTTTAAATTCCGATTGCAAATAACTTGGTTTCCAAATTCAAATTCGCTTTATGCAAATTAACTGTAATAGCCTCCTTTGAAATGGCCTGCATGTATGGTAGGTTTTGCTCAAGTCTTGCTGAGTATGTAAAATACTCACCCTTGCTTAATTATACTGTAGGTGGTCGAGTTAGCGTAGCTTCGAAGTTGTCCATCGTAAGTTGCGGGATCCTCTTCGTTGTATTCTATCTGGAGTTTATGCCTAGTCAGTTGCCTGCGGGATTGGATGGGTAAACCACAAGGCTTGCTTCTTTTGCTGCTATACTTCTCTGAGTTGTAATATTATTTGTATAATCGTTTCCGCTTAATTATTTATTGTATGGTTGTGACTTTCAATTTTTGTAAACATGTGAGTGCTAGCTACTGATCCAGGGAATAGCACAGTAATCACATGGAGGTTCCTGTTCATCAGAACGGGGTCTCACAGAGTTGGTATCAGAGCTATACTGACCGTAGGATAAACCTTAGATAGAATGGTCGATAGCATTAGAATAAGCAAATTCAAAAGCTTATTTTCAAAAGTTACTGTATTTGCAAAATGTAGGCTTTGCTATTCTTTTCCTCATCCTTAAGATTCTATTCTTACCCTACATTCATTTTGATTTGTAAATAAACTCTTCTTCCCTCAAAAAGAAATCATCGCCATAGTTTATCTACGCTGTTTGCTTCTGAAGATGTATGAGACTTGTCGTTACCATGCTTCATGTCTGCCGATGAAGACGACAATGCTTGCGGCAACCACTCAAGAAAACATGCAGCATTTCGCTTCATCTGACACGGCAAAAGTGAAGCTCGAGGATCCTACTTCATGAAGACAACATCACCCAACACTAAAAAGGCAGAAGATTAGAATATCTTGCGACCTACTCTAAGATAAGAACCCTTTGCGCATAGCATATTATTCCGCTTTAATTATATAGAACAATTTATGTTGTCGTTATGTTTCGCTACTTGAAGTTGGTTTTTATTTTGAATGTTGGGACTGATTTATATGTGAACTCAACCTCTCGGTTAAAGTTTCACAATAAATTGTCCTTATGTATGAATAGGAGAAATCTCAAACCATAGGATGAATAAGAAGTCATGAAATAGCTCCTCTCATCTTTTTATAAAGCTTCATACAAACTTATCCCATCTTCATAGAAATTCTCACTTATGTAACCATTATAGTTATTAGTCTTTCTTGAAAATTTAATCTCATCCAGATTAGTAATAAAGTCTCTAATACTACTCTTAGCCTTGCTTGAGATCACATCATCCATATATAAACCGAGTTCAACATCTCACCATATTAGTAAATACCAAACTAACTTAAATCCCTTTAGGCTGGTCAAAACTTAATGCTCCAACAATAACTTATAACCATGCCTTGAAACTCACTTCATCACCTTGCTTAAATTATACACCATGAAACAGAGCTAGAACCAGAAAAGTTCTATGCTTCCAGAATATAAACATCGGAATGATCGTCAAAAGGAAAACTGAAAAAGTTGAAAACTCTATTTCCTAAAAGAAATATATATATATATATATATAAAAGGATAGCATCAGTTATGCATATACTCTTTTCTCCAACTGTAGGATTTAATTTCCTTGTCTATGTACTCATCTTCTCTATGCAGAATTTTTCTCCTCCCCTAAGCTATTCTTTTTAGAAGTATTTCTCTCCTGATCTTTCGCAAAATGAAAACTGGAAAGACAATCAGAACTCTATTTTCTAAAAAGGAAATAAGAAGAGTATGTGTACAATTAATGTTACTCACAGCATCAGTTACACACATACTATTTCCCCATCTATAGAATTTAATTTCCTCATCTGTGTATTCATTTCTCTGCAGAATATTCTTTCTCCATTCCTAAACTATTCTTTCTAGGAATATTCCCTTCCTTGTCTTTTTGCGAAATGAAAACCTATCAACCAATCCTTTTGGAAATAATTTCGGCAACAAATCAGCAACGTCATGACATCTGCATCAACAACTTCAAGAAGACGGAAGCAATGAAACATCACAACTTCTCCAACTTCATCGAGGCCTCTGGAAGACTAACACAACAAGTGGTGCGAAGATTAAAAGAAGCTCGTTGCTGAATAGCCTACAATAAAAGATAGTATTATATGAGCGGCATAATATTCTAGCTGCATAGTAAGCTGTTTATGCATAACTACGTATGGCCCGTAGAAGGAAAACCTTAGATACCCTTCCTACGTATTAAGTTAAATATATACATATTACTTCTGTGTGGTTGAAATTTTTGTTGTAGATCTTTTCTATTGCTTCGGGTTGCTCTCGTGAATGTTAAACCACTAGGTTGAAATTTGCGGTGTGTTAACCCTGCTCAATAAGAAAATTTTAATTAAAAAGATTTTAAAGAACGAAACGTTGCCTTATAAACCAAGCCAAACTACTTAATCCACCTAGGAATCTTTCCTAAAATGATAATTTAAAGAACAAAATGTCGTGAAGCTCAACAAAATTCCATCTAAGTGACTTTACTCTAATGAATATCGTTGCAGAATGCCGCGACACAATTCACTAACACACCTACTAAAAGTGATGAGTAATAAAATTTTTAGCCCTTGTAATTAACTTTCGGCTCTCCCCAAATAATCGAAATGCATCCTTTCATTTATCTCAACTATTTTAACATACTCTGTATCTCTCTTTAAATTAGCTTGTTCTTGCTAATGATTCTCGGTATAAAATGCTAACACTTCTCATCTACTTTGTGAAACCACGCAAGACACTCACGGCCAGGATAGGATAGTCCTATCCAAGCCCAATCGAATCTTTAGTATTTATTCGAATCACTTCCTTTACATAGCAGTCGACATAGCTCTCCACCTTCATTCAGTTCAAAAAAAAATGCACGCGCAAAAACAAACTAACAAGAAAAACGATTACTAGTATCTCTAACCATGGTGTAAATGCTTGCCGCCATACATGAACAAAATCACCAAATGCACACCCTTCTGCTCTAACAACTCGCACAAAATATTTCTAATGTTGGTGCAGCTTCTATCAGAAAAGAAAATGGTTTAGATTAGAAACCTACTTCTATACCTTATTAGATACTTAAACCTTGTTCTTTGAAATGTTGTTAATCTAGCCAATCCAAAGTCTATGTCTGTGGTCATACCGTTGTTGAGAGCGCAATCAATTGTTGTAGCGGTGAAAGAAATTATTCCCCTAAAAAAAACGCCCAATAGGTAATATCAATTGTTACCTTTATGAAGGTCGAAATCATTGCCCAACACAATGCCCAGCTTACTGATGCTAGTAATAGTGATGGAATAGCCGTCATACTTTTATCTCGACCTCAGCCATGTCCTGTGCCATTGAATTTTCAATGTCATCACTTAACCGGTTCCCAAAAGCTGTCGCCGTTCAAACCTTGTTTACACCGCCTTGGCGCCTACATAGATCACCGTACCTCTGCACATGTGCGTCTAGTTTAACCTGTCATTCCTTGTCATCGCATATACGCCACCATTAAGCTTTCCCCATACCTAGGTTAATCAAGCAATGAAACCGCTACTTGTTGCATAGACTGTTGCAACTTGGTCGCTTTGCTCACACCGTTTGTATTTTGTGGGAACATCCTCATTTAAGCTTTTAAATACCTATCAAGAGTTTTCTCGGTTACCCCGCTTCTTCTCTAATAAGCACCACTGGCTGTCACCCACTTATACACCGATGCCACCATCCTTATCTCTTGTAAATATCGATTGCCCGACTCAATGCCCCCTAGATCTGACGGTTGCTAATGCAATTCAGCGTTAGCGAGAGAAATTCTGAGTCTTAGTTGCTAAAGGTTTGGCAATCGGGAAAAAAAAAGAGACTAGCCATACGAGAAAAGATCGCTTAAAGAGTATCCTAAGAAGAACAACTACCTTTTATAGCCATAATCATCCGTCGGGATAATGGCCCGATGATTATCTCTAGAAAAATTCTAGTTATTCACCGTGCCCTCCCAACCAACCGTCACATATGTGAAACTCGGTGAAAGTAAAAAGCACACAAACTTCCGGTGTTGGCGAAGATCTCACTCACCAACTATCGCTTTTACTTTGACCTCAAAGCTGTTAGACAATGGCGATTAGCTAGGATTCTTGCCATATATATAGAATCGGGTCTTTCTTTAGTCGAGCCTAGGATTTGTATTTTCCTTTTCCGCTCGCATGCAACCCTAGGTCGATTATACGTAAATGCCTTTCGCTATTTGTACCAATCCTTCCTCATGCAATTCAAGCAAATCTGGTAGACATCCCCGCTATCACAAACATTCGGTGCTTTCCTTGTTTTGCATCCTTGCAAAAATCCTCCTTCGCGAATCTACATGTGAAGTGAACTAGTGTCGTGAACTTGAAACTAGTTCTTTGTCCTAGTCTGTTTTCCTTTGAAAACAGCACGTAAATCTTCAGTGATGATTCCTTTCAAACTCTGTCATGCCGCATAGGAAATATCACTTAAGGAATTAAAGAAACAACACGGTTCTAACTACCTTCACTAAGAACGTAGTAAATATCAAGTGCCAACGCCATGTTCCTGATCCGATAAAGAAAATTATTAGACTAAAGGATGTTCTAGAAAGCAACAAATTGAAGTTCACAAAATAATATTAAGCATACCCTTGTATCTAACAAGATACCATGAGAAAAGCGGGAATAATTCAGCTGTCACAAAAAGGAACCATGTTGCTAAACAACGTCTGCAAGTTGAACAAATATATTCTACAACCATAACCGTACTAGAAATTTCATCTGCTGTATTATAACTCCAAGAATAGAAGAGATAAAACCTGAAATAGTCTGTCTGAAGAATCAAATAAAGAAAAGGCGCTTGAGCAAGAATGCTTGTCTCCAATAGAATTCTACTCAACTGTATTCTCAATCTCAATCATCATCTGTTTATCCCTTCAACAACACTAATGAATAGCTGTCTGGTACTAAAAATTGGAAAGTCAATATTATTTGCCTTTGCTGTGGTAAACATAAGTATTATGCCAACAGTTTTCTAACAAGAAGCAAGCCCCATCGCATTCTCATCCCCAAATCTTAGAGGCGACCTCAAGAATTTGAAGACAGACAATTATTTAAGCTCGCATCCAACCCAATCCAAAACATCAATCCCAGTCATTCACAACATTTATCCACGAAAGGAACTTATGACCTACTAGATGTAATACTAGATATGATACATATGTATCTGAACCTAACAGGATACAAGTATAATTCCGGTTCAACTCTTTGATCCTAGTCACTTCCTGATCATCTATATTATATCATCAGCGAACAACCTTTTCATTGTTTCAAATAAAATAGACAATGTCACTTGCACCAATCGGGAAGCACTTAGATACTTCGCCAATATCTACCCAAGAAAAGTTTTAATTTACCTCGTAAAGAAAGACATTAGTAACTTTTAAGCTGTCTCAAAAGACCTAGAAAACGTTAAGTGCTCATGTCAACCCCTGATGTCAACCCTTGCTTCGACATCAGGCTTTGAGCGTAAGACATCCTGTTCATGTGATTGTACCCGGCACTTGTTGTGATATTGAGTACGTTCCTTGTGTATTCAATTTTTGCCAACAATCTTTTGAATTCTGTGCCTTTCATTCCTTCATAATTAATTGCTGGAACCAAAGAAAATGAAAACCCTTTGTCTGCTAAGGTGATCAAATGAATCAAACCATCAGGATCATCTTATAATTCTTTTACCTCAATCCAATCCTTGGATTATCACTATCTTGTTTTCAATCTACAAGTCAATCCGAAATGACCTTTATGCTCGGCTCATTTCGTCGACTGAGGTTGAATTATTCAAATCAGCCATTGTATTCAAATATCCTTCGTGGCATTAAGCATTCAGGTTTTTCCCGAATAAATATAATGACAATGCAATCTTTCTTTTGCCTCAAGGATTCTAAACATATCACATACCACTCTCTAAATTAGATCATCCTTGTTGGCAATATTGAATGTTCAATCGAAAAAGA
Source organism: Guadua angustifolia (assembly GCA_036346375.1). Lineage (NCBI taxonomy): Eukaryota > Viridiplantae > Streptophyta > Magnoliopsida > Poales > Poaceae > Guadua > Guadua angustifolia. The sequence continues at coordinate 68,682,952 of CM070500.1, read as the reverse complement.
TATGTAAAAAAATATTAGTATCTCCTCAACTGCGTACACAAAACCTAAATACAAATCTTATCTATTTCTCGCACGTCAACTTGGAATCGCAAAACGAAGATCCAGTGAAGCAATTGCAAGGAGAACGACGTATTAATAGAACGACAAAATCACCTCCGATAAAGAATTCTCAAATCTATCTCATCCTCGAGAATTATATGGTTCGTGGCATTCATCATTTCCAAATCCGAGATAACCTAGTGCCACGATATATTCAGCCATATCGTATCATGTAGAAGATGGGAAAAGAAAAGGCATGAAGGTTAGAGTTGTCATCCTAGCTCCAATATTTATCCTATCTTCTAGCTATCGCAAATAAGGAAGTATTTTCGTCTTCCTTCTAAACTCACCCGGCTAAATGAAATCGATCTATACCCTAATTTAACTCATCGGAAGCATCTGGTTAGAATCTTAAAAGAAACTAAACGTCACACTCGTAATAAATGCTGCAAGATGATCAAGATTCAGCGGAGCAATCATTTTGAAGGAGAAGCCTCTTGGAAACGAGAAGACCAACTCAGGAAGAGTTTCCCGACTTCCTTTAGAAATACTTTCCCCTTAGACCCGCCAAATCTCGGGGTCGAGATTTCTGTAAGGGGGGTAGATCTGTAACATCCTGAAAATTTAATAAAAGTGAAAATGAATAATTTAATTTTGAATATTATTATTTCTGAGTTTCCTTGCCATTATTGATTTTATTTGGATTACCTTGGATTTATTCTTTGCGTGAAAAATCTAATGAATGAAAATGAAGAATGAAAAATAATAATAATAAAAAAAAGGCAATAAAGCAAAAAGTAAAATATAGAAAATTGCCACGAGAACCCTGATCATTCAGTTAAAACATCTGAGCCAGCAATTGAGATTTTATGCATAAAATATTGCAGAAGTAAAATGAAAAGATAACTTTTAAATCCAAAATAATATATTGTCGGAATTCACATAAAATGATGGAATCACAAATGGAGTTGGAAATTTTACGTAAGCACTCTGAAATCAAATCCTTTTGAAAAACAAAATTTGAAAAAAATATAGACTTCAATTGGTCTTAAAGGAAAATAAAAAAAATCCAAAACGAAATTTGATCAATCACCGACATGTGGGCCATTCGTTGATTTCCCGTTCCGTTGGCGCATTGGGAAAGTCTCAGCCACTGTCAATGGACCCAGGAGCCTGCTGCCGAACGCATCGTCCTCATCCACCGTTCTTCCCACTCAGTTCTCTCCACTGAGGAACTCTCCCGAAGCTCTGACCGAATCCCACTCAATGCTGCAAATCCTTGGCTATAAGCTACACCCCAGTGACCGCCAGGACCTCTCCCTCATTCCCCCTCGCCTCACTTCCCTTTTCCCAGTCCGATTGCAAGAAACATCCCCCAGAATCCGCCATGGCCGCAGACCCCTGAGCTCGGAGGGCGAAGGAAAATCCGAGCGAAGGAGACCTCCATTCTCAAATCCCTCTTGCAGAGAGCATCCCCACACTTCATCGAGCCAAACCCTCACTTACCTCTGGAACCCAAGTTGCGAAATAGTGCGCCGCCGAGAGCCCTTCTTCTCGCCTCCGGACTGCAAGTGTCTTGGCCGCCGCTTCTTCTCCGCGCCGTTTCGGTGAAACCGAACCCCTCGTCCCACTGATGCTATATGTGCTACCAATTCGAGCTCTCACCCCTTGATTTCTTCTCTTGACCTTCCGCCATTGCCGCCATTTCTGGAGCTCGTGGGCGCCTTTGCTTTGGAAGTTCTTCCGCGAATCGTGCCGTCTCAGACTCCCCTCATTGCCGATCTTTCTTTGGTGCCGTCGCATTTGCAGAGGACCACCGGAAGACCCTTCACGGCCAAACCCTAGCCACCCTCTGTTTCGGTTCTGTGCGCTGGGGGCTAACGTGCCTGAGGTTGAAGAAGCTGAGCCAAAAGACGTTTTCCTTTGGGTAAAGCGCGTTTTCTCTTTTCCAGTGTTTTTCCCAAACCGAGCTACTTACAATCGTTAGTGTCTCATGAAATGTTAATCAACTTTCTGTGGAATAAATTTGTATAAATATCTAAAATCAGAGCGAATCTAAATATGTAAGGGTATTTAATTTTTGATCTGTAGAATAATTATTTATGTTAAACTTTGATTATATTGCTAATATGGTTTTTAATGAGAACTTGTGAATAACAAGAACTGAAATGGTGAAATAAATATTAATGAGATGCTAGGATCATAATGTATTCAAATATCCAAAAACATTTAACTATTGAGTCACAAAGCAATTAGTAAGATTAAGATTAAGGAATAAACATTAGTATGGATGATGCTGTGTTCAAAGAAATGTAGTCCCAAAAATCATCACATAAATTTATATGTGTCCTGGTATCATAATAAACTCAAATATGTAAAATCATGTAATGTCGAACTTGATTTAACATTTGCTTCATAATCATTAATTAACCATATTATGGCTATTAACAAAAATGATAGCATGATAACTCATAAAATGGTAACAACACTTTGAATAGGTTCCTGGAAACAACAAGAACCCATGTATGCATAAGTATTCAAAATCAAACTCAAGTTGCATGTTCTTAATGAAAGAAAATGTTAATGATAACAATAAGTAAATAGATAATCTATTGCAATTGAAGTTGAAATAATGCCGAACCAGTTCTGAAACATTTCTAGGATGGTATTCTGCTAATGCCTGAAAAAAATGAATTAAAGATCATGTATAATGTAGTCGCAAACTCAATATGAAACTTGGCCGATTTAAGGTTTGCGAATGTGGTCGTTTAGTCTATTTCAGCAATAGATAAAATAACCCATCCAAATGCTAAAATCAGTAAAATCAGTTTAGTAACACTGTACAAAGTTCATACTACCATATTCTGTAAAAACAATCTTATTTCATCAAAGTTTACATATTAAACCAAATAGCTTAAAACCCTTAAGTGTTAACCTTTTGTTTCACTTTCCTGCCGATTCCGATTATCGTCAACCTTACAATGCCACTTAAGCCTTTTCAGTGATGAATATAATGTATCAGCCAAAGCCTAAAAGTTATGGAATTAGCTTAGGATTGTTATACAAAGTATAAATCACCCTAGTATGAAGAAATAACCATACTTCATCATATTTTGCATATTAATCTTAATAAATTGAATAAACCTAAGTAATCACATTACTTTAGGCCTTAATGAGAATGAATAAACTCTAGGTAATAATGAAGGAATCCGTAGTTAAGTTATTTTTATCACCAGAACCTTCTCAAATATGATGGAAATGTTATTAGTAGCCTAGCTTAGAAAATCTAGCTTGTGCAAGACAAATTCTAAGTGGAATCTATTTGAAGAAAAAGAACTAATCACCCATGAACTTATGTGATCATTTAAGCCTATTCATTTACTCGTAAAGCAACTTATCTAAATCCGAAATTTGTAAAGAATAGTTTAGAATTGATCTTTAGGTTATGATCTGCAGCAATCTAAGAAAATATCCTTAATTTATCTTGCTTTGGCTCTGTATGTATCCTAATAGAGCAAAACCCATATGTGGCAAAGTTACCCGAAATCATTCTGTTCTTGGTGAATCAATGAAAGCTTGCATCTAATGATTAATTCTATTAATCCAACCAATCTTTGCATCTTGAATTCGTAAAATAAGATTAATAAGTTCATAAAGAGCAATCCCTGTTTCTTGTGAAGAGTTTTAATTGTTCTTTCTATCTGCTCTCTTTTGCCCTTATTGAAGTCTTTTGTTTGCTTTATTTTCCTGTTGATCGACGAGTAGAACCCGACGTTCTGTTTTAAATCGTCATCTTCGTCAATCGCCACTTTGTCTTCATCGTAATCAATGATTAAGCAAGGCAAGCATCCTTTGACCATATTGATCCCAGTATTTTATATTTCCTTTTATGCATCAAATTGCTTTATGCATGCGTTTACTTTATGTAAATTGCTATTTTGTGGTTTGGTAGTTATACCTGTTGTCTCGTGATCCTCCGTTGATGATTATGAACAAGTGAACCTTGATAACCATAGATTAAGGTTAGACATTTCTTAATGTCATTTTGGGTATACACGATCATATTAACCTGCTTAGCCATGCTTTAGAGTCATTGATGTACATGATCAAACCAAGATTTGTTTCACGAAAACATTGTAAATGTCCTTTGTTGGTTCTTGGTACTTTGATTAAAAACCCAAAATGAAACTATGCTTTGATGCGGCGATTATTGGCAATAGCGGATGTGCGAAAGGAATTGCACGTAGTGTAGGGTGGAGTGTCGCCGTGTCGGATTAAGGACCGAGCAATGGGGCGCTATTGATCCGAGATTTCGTGCAAACCACAAGGGTGAGGATGGGTTAGCCATAGCTTGTTATGTATTTAGACATGGCTTTGTTCATTGGTAGGCGGGAGCTTTGCACAGTTTTCGGTCGGGACTACCTCGACGGGTATTCGGTCAGTCTACTTGCTAATGCAACGGTGTATGCATACTGCCGTGTTTAGAAACGTTGTGTTGGGTGTGTGAATGTGGGCCCATGGCTTGGGTGTGTGTTTCTAGTTCTACGGCAGGGGTTAACGTCCCGGGCTAGACCAAAGCCACGTCTAGGTAATATAATGACTATGTATGGTCTTCTTGACGTCACACCTAAGGAAGTGTGTCGGGCAAAAGTTGATCATTCCTTGCGGGTAAAGTTGTACACCTCTGCAGAGTTTAAATCTAATTAATTAGCCGCGCTCGCGGTCATGAGCACTCGGTGATGTCATTCCAATGTTAAATGTTTTATTATTTCAAAAAGGGTTGGTATCATTTTGTTTTGCAAACTGTGTTTTATGTCAAAGGGCCGACATTGATGGAATTTCAGGAATGCGAATGATTCGTCGCTCACGTCATGGAGGACTGTGAGTGTTATTATGCTTTACTTATTTGCTATCAATTAATCTTGCTCTTTTAAATTCCGATTGCAAATAACTTGGTTTCCAAATTCAAATTCGCTTTATGCAAATTAACTGTAATAGCCTCCTTTGAAATGGCCTGCATGTATGGTAGGTTTTGCTCAAGTCTTGCTGAGTATGTAAAATACTCACCCTTGCTTAATTATATTGTAGGTGGTCGAGTTAGCGTAGCTTCGAAGTTGTCCATCGTAAGTTGCGGGATCCTCTTCGTTGTATTCTATCTGGAGTTTATGCCTGGTCAGTTGCCTGCGGGATTGGATGGGTAAACCACAAGGCTTGCTTCTTTTGCTGCTATACTTCTCTGAGTTGTAATATTATTTGTATAATCGTTTCCGCTTAATTATTTATTGTATGGTTGTGACTTCCAATTTTTGTAAACATGTGAGTGCTAGCTACTGATCCAGGGAATAGCACAGTAATCACATGGAGGTTCCTGTTCATCAGAACGGGGTCTCACAAGAGTCCAGTCTTCTTCCTCTGTGGCTGGTACTTTGAGACGTCGTGTGATTCAGTATTGGGTTCCCAGTCCTCACTTTATCGATCTTGAGTCTTCTCTCTCTCTTTTGACTTGATCAGGTTCGTCGGATGGGGAAGGTAGATGTTTGGATTGTTGATTCCGGTTGTTCTCGCCATATGACCGGAGACTCTCGTTGGTTCTCTTCCCTAGTCCGAGCCCCCGGTGATGAGTTGATCACTTTTGGGGATGCTTCTTCAGGTAGAGTCATTGCTAAAGGTACCGTTTGCATTAATGAAAATTTTATTCTTAAGGACGTTGCCTTAGTGAGTTGAGCTACTTTCTCGGCTTCCAAATCAAGCAGACTCGGGAGGGTACTTTCCTGCACCAAGGTAAGTATACTCGGGACCTCCTGAGGCGGTTTGATATGTCTGATGGAAAGCCTTTGATGACTCCTATGGCCACCACTGCTATCCTTGAGCCCGATGAGGATGGTGAGCCTGCTGATCAAAAGGAGTTTCGGAGCATGATTGGCTCTCTCTTGTATCTTACTACCTCGCGGCCGGACATACACTTTGCTGTGTGTATGTGTGCTCGCTTTCAGGCTTCTCCTCGCGTCTCTCATCGCCAGGCGGTGAAGCGCATCTTCAGGTACCTTCGAGCTACCATTGATTATGGTATTTGGTACTCTTCTTCCTCTTGTCTATCCCTTAGAGCCTTTTCTGGTGCTGACTTTGCTGGCTGTAGGATAGATAGGAAGAGCACTTCTGGTACTTGCCAATTCATTGGCACTTCTCTTGTTTCTTGGTCATCTAAGAAGCAGTCCGAGTCGCCTGATCCACTCCTCGAGGCCGAATATGTTCTTTGCAGCCGATTCTTTGTAGCAGTGCTCTGGATGAGATCGACCTTCGGGACTTTGGGTTAGAGATAGAGAGTGTTCCACTTTTTCGTGATAACACTTACGCTATTTGCATTGCCAAGAACCAGTCAGACACTCCGGACCAAGCACATTGATATTAGATATTACTTCCTTAGAGACCATGTGGAGAAAGGAGACATAGTGCTTCAGTTTGTGGAGAGTGACCACCAGTTGGCCGATATCTTTACCAAGCCTTTGGATAGCTCTAGGTTTGTTGCCTTGAGGAGTGAGCTTGGAGTTGTGTGCCCTTACGGCCTTCTGTGAGGGGGAGCTGATCTGTATATTATGTATTATATTTTATTTCAGCTTTTCCTTTTGTATTGCTCTGGGTGCTTATGGGTTTTATTCCTTATATGATTTCACATCACTTAGACTTCTGGCATGCTTTGTATGGACCTCTCATCTTGTGCTTTAGGTTGCTATCATGCTTAATTAGCTGTTCTCTCTTCTCTCTAGGTTGAGTTCCCTCACAGTCTTATAAGTCTAGCAGTGTTGGGCCCCGGGTAGGCAGGTGCATGTGCACTCCTTAGTTTGGGATCTAGAGGCAGCTTTCCTATGTTAGTCATTGGGGAAGATGAGAGCGAGTCTGAGCCACAGTGTTCTCTACCATCTTTTCTATACTCTATAGCCACCCAGTTCGCAGTTTCTTGACTTCTTCCCTCCATTACGTGTTTACGGCTTTAATTGAGTTCTTTTCGATCTTTCTTGAGCTTAATCTTGCTAATAACTCAATTTGAACCAGATTTGTGCTTAAAATGAAATCACATGTTGAGGGGAGTTTAAAATCTGTCTCATGCATTGCATATAGACTTGATTTTTTATTTTATGAGCTTTATCTATTATGCACATGATCCATGTTTCATTTTATACACCATGCTATATTATGAAGAAAATTACTTGCTTAGATATGTCCAAGTTCATTTATCTTGCTAAGCTTACAAAAATTGAAAAATGAGCGTTAAAAGAAAAACTTGATAAAACATGTTGCGTTTACTTGCTAAGTTTCTTTTCTAGGTGTATTTGCCATGATTTGTGAAATTCTGGAATTCTTTAGAGTCCCTATAGCAACTTGGGTGAATCTTGTTTGATCCATACTTGAGTCCTTCACTAGCTTAACATGAAAATGCTAAAATGAAAGTGAAGCAAAATTGACTCTTTTTGTGCGCATTAGACTCAACACCTCACATTCACAAGACGGCCTCTCATTGCACTTGAGATGAACTTGGAATGTGTTGTGTATGACCAAGATCATTCTCTTAAGAGTCCCTCTTGAGATGATCGATTATGGCTTGAGTTAATTGCTTTAAAAATGCGAAAAAAATATGTGGGTAAAGAGTAATGAGTAATTGACAAGATTTGAGATTGAATTGATTTGAAATTGAGTTTGATTTGAATTGGATCTTCAAATTGAAGCAATTTGAGTGTTGGTTGCGTTTCCTAGTGCTACCAGCCTAGGGGCAGTAGCACCGGAACATTGAGCATAATTATGATTGATTAATGATTTTGTTTGATGCAATGCACTCATGTGAGTGGTTGCATGGATTGACTTTGAGTCAAGTCGTGGACTTGTGCTCGGATCGTTGTTTGTTTATTAGGTAATGCGGTGTTGCTCGAGGGCGAACGTGGTCGATGACGGGACCAGAACTAGGTTCATGGAGGAACTAAGGTTCGGGACTAGGTTCAGGGAGGAATTGAGGTCCTAGTGGTCGAGGATGTCATGCGGGACGTTCGGGCTAGAGAACGGTGCATATGAAGGCTGGTTAGTCACGTGAGTGCGGCAGGCGGGCCGTACGCGTGCATGTGTGAATTTTGGGTTGTATGCATATATTGGGCCATATGTATTGGGCCAGGTGGATATGCATAAATGTGTTAGGGTTTTGAGTTGTATAAAAGGACTTGAAACCTGATCAATGAATTGAGGTTTTTTTGGCGGCTGTGACGGCCGTTTTTATGTGTCGTTGTTTTTCTTGGCGACAAAAAGCTTCTCCGGCGGCTGTGGCTTGCGGCTGGTTTTCCTCCTTTTGTTCATTGCGATTGATCACACCAAGGAAAAGCTCCAGGCGGTGCAGGCAAGAAAAAGCTTCGGCGTCGGCGGGATAGATCTTTGTGGCAGCTGGTTGCATGAGTTCTTGCGTGAGATCTCTTGACGACTAGAAGTTTTTAGTGCATGGGAGTCTGGTGACCAGAAGATTGCCCGGAGTCTCTTGTGACGTGAATGCTTCCAGCGACTAAAAGCAAATCGCGGCCGGAGGATTTTCTAGCGTCTTACGGCCGGCCGGCGGCGCGTGCTCATGCATGCATGTTTTGGTGACGAAGCAGCCGACTAGAAGATTGCATTGCGTCTAGCGACTAGATAATTGCCTGGCCGTTTTTGTTTTCTTCCTGCGGCTGCATGCTGGCGTGAGTCCCTGGCGATTGCATGCATCCAAGCGCAGGTCCTGGTGGTGTGAAGATTGACCGGCGGCTGAAGAAAAAGTTGCTGGTGTTTTTGGCTTTCTAGTGCAGGCGTCCGCGCATGCATGCAAGAAGTAACGTCGAATAGATTATTTCTTGCATTGCGACCGGCGGCGTCGTTCAAGAAAAATTTGTGACTTGCTTCGTGTCGTCCGAGCCTGGCGACTAGATAATTCTAAGGGCTGATCGTTGCTTGCGCCAAGGCGATTTTCTTGCGGCCAGATTGTTCTTCTTGCACTTGGAGATCAGATCATCATCAAGCGTAGCAGGGATTGCATTGCGGCTGGACAACTTTTTCTAGCGGCCGGTGGCTGGGAAGCAAATCGATCTGCGCCTGGAGGTTTCTGTTTCTTGCTCTCAATACATGCATGCATCATTACAACTAAATATTTCTTGTGCCGTTGCATGCATACAAGGAAAAGGCAAATCACGGCTAGAAGAAGTTTGATCGTGCTTAGCCATGCATGCATGCATGACTAGAAGTTTTCTAGTGACGAGAAGGTTGCTCCCGGCTAGCTTTCCTGTGTATTGCGACTGGATAATTTTTCTTGCTTGATTGCTTGGGAGTTGGGAAGTCTGGTGGCGGCGCACGACTAGATAATTTCAGATTTGCGGCCAGAGAGCCTTGTTTTGCTTGCGTCTTTGTTTTCCTGTCCGTATACATGCATGTCCATTGACTTGAAAAGCTCTGGCGGCTGCTTTCCTAGTGTCTCTGGCGACTAGATTTTTCATGCGCATGCATGCATGATTCTTGGTGACAAGGGCAACGACGACTAGATAATTTGGGGCTTGCGTTTCCTGGCCGAGACGCTCCTGACGCATGCATGAAGTTTCTAATGGCTTGAAGTTTCTGTTCTTTGCAGCGAGAGCCTTCTTGTTTTGTTTGTAGGTGGAAATTGAAGCTTCCTCTGGAGATTGATCTGTGATCAAGTTCTAATCTGGCGTTGCTACTCTTTGCATATTCGGTCCATCACTGCTTCAATTCTCGTCATTTGTTGCATCAGTCGAATTGCAAAGGTAATATCTTTAGATCTGTTGCTCCGATCGGATTGATTCTTCTTGTGTTAGTTTCGGATTTGAATCTAGTTTATACAGTTAAAATTTTACATCAATCCGACGGTTGGATCTTTGGTAATTACAGTTTTAGTGAACGTCTGTTAATCTGTTTTTTTTGTTGAAACCGAGAGCAATATTTCTTAATTAATTTAGGGGGTTTTGTGAATCAAGAAAATTTTTATTCTATCTTCCGCTCAATCATTCACCCCCCTCTGATTGTCGCCATCCGATCCTACAGAATAATTTCTGACGAAGTAAAAAAACAGTTAGAATTGATAAATACAGAATTACAGTTCATAGATGCCAAATTGATCAATGCAACATTGCAAGTTTTAGTGTTTGACTTTTAAACAAAAGGTATTTATACAAGTTATATATACACGGCTTCAGATTGCTTGTTTGTAAATGTGTTGTGTACCATTACTACTGCGAAGTTCCAACTACTTATGCTTAAAAACAATGGTAAGCATGTTTGAGGCAGTAAACTATAAGGAAATCAGACACTTTTATGTACATTCACTCATCAGAGCTTCCTTGGAGGTCTTAGGTAGTTACGTAATAGTGCAACACAGGACACCAACTGCTGCTATACATGCATCTGAACTAGAGCCATGTTTGGTTCACCCATCTACACATCTTAAAAAATGAAAATATTACCAGGATTCAGAATGCAACGAAAAAGAGAATAGAAATTGTTGCATCAAATGCATAACCGAAGTAACTATTGTTTCGTTCTTTCTGACATAATGAGTCATGCACATGGCAGCTGAAAACATAGCATCTGAGCAGATCAAAGCTGATAGGAAAATATGAAATACAGAACACCAGAGATTAGACAGCAAATGGCAACCATCAGAGCGTAGACTATTGATGCTATACACAATATTAATACTTATTTTGATTTCGTTGAAGTTCATGTGCCCATGTATATTATACCTCCAAAGTATGGCTAATTGAACATTTATGGCTGTTGCATTAGTAGGTTTACACATTTTTTTTTTTGCCTGAATGAAAGCATTAGGTACTTGGTCGGGCAGCAAAAGCCAAAGCTCAATGACGCAAAAGTCTGTCTAATGTTTATTCTCTTTAGAATGTTTGTGTTATTTGATTCTTGATCATGTTAGGACATACATCATTTTTTTCTATGGAAGACACAGTGAATTAGTTATTGTGATTATTTGGACCATCAATCACCAATGTGTGTTTACTCACCTTTTTTATATACTGCTACTCTATTAATGTCCTTAAAATAGTTTTTTACTTTAAATGCTATTAATGTTACTGTCATATGATGAATATTAGAGTTTAGGTTGTATAACCTACGTCTTTCATTCGAGAGTGCTTGTTTATAAATATATTTATAAGCAAGTAGTCTCGAATTGTCTACGTTTTTTAGACAGTTCTAGGATATGTGGTTCGGGCAAGATCCTGAGCTGTTATATAACTCTAGAGAAGGTTTTGGTAGCATCTCCCTAGTGTTCTCCAGATACACACCCCTCTTGACTTGTTGTCGAGACATGTATCTGGAGAATAGTGGGGAGATGCTACCGAAATTTTCTCTAGAGCTATATAACAAATTAGGAACTTACCCGAACCACATATCCTCGAATGTGATTAGGATTTAATGAAAGTTCACGCTTCATTAATTTGGTTTTGGTGTTAATGACAAATCTAATATTGAGATTAACTCTTTTGAAAATCATAATATTGATTAGTCTTAATTATTACTTAATGACAAATATTTTATGAGATTAACTCTTTTGTTGAACTTAACTCTTATTAGTCTCTTTTGGATGAAAAAGATAAAAATATCAAAGTCTCATCTCATTGAAAAATGGAAATCCTAAAGCTATGCATCCAATACAACTTTATTATTTCTAGATGTATTTCTTGGATTCAAGATAAAGGATGAATTTCATCGTAATCTCAATCGTAAGATGTGCATAATGTTTTTAATTCCGTATATATATAAATGCACAGATTTAGGGGGAGTTCATGCTTAATATTGAAGTTTCAACAGTATTTATCCCTTTACGACTTTCCATTTATAAAGGTTCATTACTTTGAAACAAACTGATGAGTATATATATAAAACTTGTGTAGTTATAGCATACTCATGTTAAATAGGATAAACTCCAAAGAAATCTCAAATTGAATATATGCATATTAATTCAAGTTCAATTTTATATGTGCACACACATTTGTGAGAGTTTATTCTATGTTTGATGGCCTAAATAGTATTCATCCCTTTTCACCACTCCATATAATTTGGATCATTACTTAGAAACTATCAAAATGAGTATATAAAACTTGTGTAGTTAATATATACTCACGACAATCTAAAGCCAATTTAAATTGTATTCGGTTGTCATTCAATCATTAAAGAACCAATCATGTGTTAATGGTTTTCTTTGTTGGTTAAAACACAAACGAAAAGTTCTAGAGTATATGAAGCATTAGTTGCATTAATATACTCAATACAAATCAAATTATTTCAATCAATTGATTTGAGTTGTGGTCAATTATTTAGGTATTAGATCAAAGGATTTTGGAGGCACTCATTATGTGTTAAAGGAGTGCGTTGATGATTGAGATAACCGTATTTGTTAGACTAACCTTTTCTATGAGTTGTGAAAGTAGGTTTAATCCAACAATGATGAAGATTTGGATGACATCATGTATTGATTTCCATCAAGTCAAGAATCGGGAAGTTGGATGCCATTATGTGTTTACGGGCATCGGTGAGAGATCCCGAAGAGAAGGAAAAAGGGAGTCCATCATGTGTTGATGAATGAGACGAGATCTCGACTTGTAAAGAAGATGATTGTAATCATAAAAGCTACAAGTGGATATGCTAGAGGCAAAGGTATAATTAACATAGGGCTAAGGATGTGTCTCCAGTCTTTTAGCAATCTCGGTGTTTGGTTAAGAGACCGGATTGCTAGTATAGGTTGCTATACTATTAAGAGGGGTCAAGTCTTATAGTTTGAGTCTCATCATGTGTTGATGGCTCAATCTTATTTATGCTAGCTTGTTAGGGATGGCAACGGGTCCGGGTACCTCCGGGTCCAACCTCCGTGGACCCGGACCCGAGACCCGAAATTTGGACCCGGACCCGGACCCGAAGTCAATCACGGGTCCAAACTCGGACCGGACCGAGCGGGTGCCGGACCGTTAGCGGCCGAGCACAAGGAGGCAAAAGGCGAGTCGGGCAAACAAACACCAGCCACGAAGACTTGTCATTCTTTAGGCTAAGCTCCGATTATCTAGAGAGAGAGCGGAGAGAGAGAGAGAGAGGAGGCGACGAGGCGTAGGTATGCGCGTAGCATGGTGCTGCGTTTCTTGTTTTCTTTGGTCTCTCCGCTCCGCTCCATTGGAATGGCTTTATGTCTCAAAGCTTGCAGGCTTTACAGAGGCCTGAGCTACAAGCTGCAGGTGTGGTAGGTCAAACCGAAGCCAATCCATCCGAGACGATGCGACAAGGACCAGCCACTCCATTAACTACCATCCGTTTCCCAATGTGCCTCGCACTACACTGCATGTTATTACCACTTGCTCTGCTAGTTAGGCTTGTTTAGCAATACTTAAGGTGTGTATGTATGATTGATTATTCAAATAAAATGAAAAAAAGGTTAGTAACGGGTCTGGGTACCCACGGGTCCAAAATGAGACCCAGACCCGAACTCGGACCCAGACCCGGACCCGAAATAATATACCCGTGGGTCCAAATATGGACCCAGACCCGGACCCATCGGGTCGGGTACCCACGGTTACCCGGACCCATGGGTATTTTTGCCATCCCTATAGCTTGTACTCTCTTGATTTCGTTTTTTGCATGAAGCAAATATTTGTGAATGTGTTTTGCAAATAGTTGTAGCGTATGCTTACAATTTTATTGATGTGTTCTTTGCATGGAACTTTGACTTGCAAATGTGTTTTACAAATGGTAGAAGCTCATGCCTGATGTTGTTTTGCAAATATGTTTCGCAAAATGTTGAAGTTCATGCAAGTACTCTTTCTTAGCATATGACTAGAATTTGCGAATGTGTTTTGCAAATTGCTAGAAATCATGTGTTGATCATCACATTGCTATGTTTGAGTTCAAAGGTGATCTTTGTGCTTTTATTTGCATGGATTTAATATGCGCAAATATGTTTTGCGAACAAGTTGATATTTGTGCAATTCTTTGGAGCATGTGTCTAGAGTTTGCAAATGTGTTTTGCAAATTGATTTGATATGTGTTGATCATCACATGGCTCAAAGATATGATCTTGATTGCACTTGCTTGCAAGATTTATATTTGCAAATGTGTTTTGTAAAATATTGTTGTTCATGCATTTCATCTTGCAACATGTGATTAGAATTTGCAAATGTGTTTCAAAAAATTATTTTGATCATGAGTTGATTATCACATGGCTCAAGATTTGATCTTATTGACTCTTGCTAGCTTGTAGTCATGCTCTTGATCAAGTCTATGTGAAGGATTTTGAGAAAAAAATTAGATTTTAGACTTGAGTTACTATGTTGGATTTTTTGTGATATTTGGAAATACCTATGGTTGTTTAAAACTTAAAAAGGGTAGAAATTGTAGCCCTCTTGATAAGTTTTCAATAGAGTCCAAGATCATCTAAATTGGATTTCGGAGTAAAAAGTTATGATCGTTTTAGTTGCTAAAACAATGGTAACATCGTCCCTATATGGGTGGTAGCACCGCCCGAGCAATGCTACCGGTCCTAGATGGGCGGTAGCACTAGTACTTATTTTCCAAAGAAGTGTTTTTGGATTGAAATAGCTGATGCTACTGGTCCTAGATGGGCAGATGGGCGGTAGCACCGGGGTACTATAGCAATTGCTAGTTTTGGTGTATTTAATGCATGAAACTGACCGTTGAGCCTGTGACCGGTGCTACTGGTCCTAGATAGTCGGTAGAAGTGGGTTTTGCTGATTTTTGCTCGTTTTGCCCCCCTCCCCTCCAAGGGCTAGTTTACCTTGGGAAGACTATAAAAGGAGCCTTGGGGGCTGATATTGGTGGTTGTTGTGTTTATTAAGCATTTTGGAAGAGTTGTGCATGTATTTCACTCTCCAATTTGGTTCTTGAGCTAAGAGAATGCATGAACTTCGAGACGGCGATGCCTTACTCCCACATTTGTGAGAAGCGGGCAAGCCACTAGGTATTAGCAAGGACGAAGAAAACCGCCAACAGGCAGCTTGTAGTTCCAAACCCCGCGACCGTGCACGTTGTCTCCACCATCATAAGACATCTAACTTAGCACATTGCATTTGACCCTTCCCACTATATTTTAGAACTGTACTGCTTCTTGTAGGAGGTAAGATAGTAGAAAGAGTAGGGGACATTTCTGAGCCAAGGGTTGAAAGATATCCTGTCTACGATGATTGGGAAGCCCGACTATAAGGGTCGCGTCCTTTCCATTGGCGTGGGGCATATGAAGAGGTCGTTCTTTCAAGAGGACGTTGCCAGTACCATATCAAGATCATGGGAGACACGTGCAGAGTGAATCAAGGATATGCTAAGGGAGCAGTTGAGGGAGGAGATCAATGAGAAAATGGAGGAGATGATGTCACGTGAGAACCGCCTGAGGGCCGAGATGATGGTGATGATCTCCCAAAGACAGAGTTAGATGGCCTCGCCTCTCATAGAGAAGCGTGTACCCCACTCCAGTAGCTGCGGTTCTAAAAATGATAAATTCGATCCCCAGCTAAAGGTAATAATTAGTTTTTTCTAACTTAAAGGTATGAGAGTAACTATTACAATGTTTTCGATTAAGTTGCACACTTCTTGCAGGCACCTGCCAAGTGCCAACTCACTGTAACAGAAAATGGATTTCCTGTTGAGGCTGCAACGAGACTGATATAGTGCATGGTCAGCCTTTGAGGAAGGCCTACACGAGGGTGTAGGTCGACTATGTCCACGAAGACTTCCTATCTCATGTGATGGAGTTCCTCTCAACAAAGATATCACCACTCTCGAGTAAGTACGGATGTCGTTCATCAAGTGGCCCCTGACGGGTATTGTACTAGTCAAGGTGAAAATCCCCCATATCTTCTCGATCATTTTAGTACTGCAACACGTTACATATGCATGTGCTCCGTAGGTTCCTGCTCCTGCTCTTGCGCCTACTCTTGCTCTCACCACCATGATGAGTCCTATGCAGAGTGTAGAGCTAGAGCACAAAAGGACTAGCATGATAGCCAAAGAACTACATGAGTCCTCAAAGACTCCTTCTATCAAGAAGGCAAAGCTGACAGATGCCACAGCACCCCCTCAAATACAAGGAAAGCCCCTTGTCCCGACCTTGGAGACTCCTTAAATCTAGAAAGGAAAGTTCGTAAAGGCCATAGGGCACCCTTAAGATTTTAAGGGGTACATTCATAGAAAGCACCTTTTGCCCAGCAATGTATTGAATGGTCTTGGCAAGTGGACTTAGTTTCTCTATGGATGGTACATTGACAAAGTGAATAAGGCCGAGCATCATGTCGATTTCAATGTGAGGTATAGAGTGGGACATTTGCACCGCGAAGAGCATGGGACATTCCCAGTCAGTTTTTAGGATTTGTTCCGTGCGTACCAACTGATAGCCATCGATATTTCTACTATATGATCCTGTATGCCGTGAGTATCATACCATACGGGATGTACTTATGACTTTCATAGGATTTTGCATCATGTTTTTTAATATTCAACACGAGTTGTAGGGCAATTGTAACATCCCAAATTTTGGCTCTTCGAGTTAGTTAATAGTGTTTTATTGCTATTTGTGATTTTTGTGAATTTTCTGGAGTATTGGATTTTTCTGGAGTTTATTTGTATTATTTTTAAACTGAAGTATATTGACTTTTGTGGAAAACTAATTATATGTAGCTAAGCTTAAAATAAAGTTTTGCTAAAAATATTTTATTTGAGTCCAGAATGTGTCAAAGTATTTTTGAGAATTTTCTTGGAATTTTCCTGGTATTTTTAGTTGCTCAAATAAACCAAAACTATTTTCAGTATTTATTTTAAAAGAAAAGCGGAGAAAAACCCTTATGATCAGTAACGGGCCAGGCCCATTTACTATGTGCTCTCGGCCTGCTTTCTAGAAGCTTCGCATGCCACCGTCGGATCTTCATCGGGCGGCCTTCATCAAGCGAAGCAGCAGCGGAAACCCTAGCGCTTGTGGGCCGTTGGATTCAGATCGTGCGAGCGTCACGTGTCGAGTCGAATAGGAACCCTAATCCACATCCGTCGTTGGTTGATTCGGGCGGTTGAGATCGTATCCAGGCTGGAGCGCTTTGTGGCCGAAGATCTTGGATCGGATGGCTGGTAGTCGTTGTGTCCGTGACGGATTCGGAGCCGCGCCGCCGCCACCGTATGCCGTTAGGGATCCAGATTTCGCGCACACCGAGGCCTATTTAAGGTGCTGACCCTGCCCCCGAGGATCCCCCGTTGCCGCTGCGTCTTTTGCCTGTAGCGCCGTCACCCGCGGAGCCTTGGAGTTTGCACACAAGTTCGCCGGAGCCCGAGAACCATTGCATCGTGTTTCGCCGTCGTCGAGACCCTCATCCACCGCACCGACACCAGCACCGAACTCCCCTCGTCGCACCGCGTCGGTTCCGCCGTCTCGTGGTCATTAGAGAACACCGCAGCACCATCGGCATCGTCGTCGTATTCATCCCCGGTGAACCAGCGCCGCCGCGTCGCCATCGTCGGAACCGAAGAGCGTCAGCCGACGGATCGTCGCCAGACCGCCACGATCGCGCCACGTCGCTTCGGGAGCAGTGACCGCCTCGGGTAAGCATCGACCGTTAGATCTTTCGTGAACGGTTTAGATCAGTCCACGTGGTACGGTGAGTAGCGCAAGCGTTCGAGAAGTCATAGCCGTCCGATTTTAGATGAGTGGTCACGATTGCGCCGCATCGATTAGGTCATCAGTAAACCGTTCGGGTAAGGATCACCGTTCGTTTGCAGATGAGCGTTTCAGATTGCGCTGCGTGGAAGCCTGATCGGTGACCGTCGGATCCAAAGTGAGCGCACCAGATCGCATCTTGGATCTAACCAATCGAGTGGCGACACGTGTCGGCTGACGTCATGCTGGCATCAGCCGGTGCACGGCACAGTGCCGTGGTCCACGGTGGACTGAGTCCACGGTACACCGGGTCCACGAAACAGTGCCGAGGCCACGTGTCACGCTTCGGTTGGTTCGGGTTCGATGATGACGTCAGCATGACGCAATAAAGCGGATTTTCTTTTATAAAATAATTCGGTTAATAACTGATTTTCCAATTTTCTGAATTTTTAGGAATTTGAATCTTCCGAGAGCTCGTTCTCCCTCATACGAACTCCGATTGAGGTGATTCAAATTTCTAAAAAATTTTAAAATTGAGATCTATCCAGTGGTAGTTTTTGTTTGATTTTTAGAGTTCATTTGCTCTCTATTTTGGGTGTTTATTTGCTATTCCTTCTCGATTCGCGTAGACGTTGAATTGTGCGAGGCTTCAGAGGAGGAATTAGCAACTCAAGATCAATTTCCATAATAGGACCAGGAGCTTAACCAAGGCAAGTTGTGCTTTGATCATGTTGCACCTATGTTTTTAAAGTTGCTAATTTGTTTTACGATATTGCATGTTATTTCAAGCGTATAAAGGATTTCAACCTAAATTTGGGATTTAGATATCATACCCTTTGAATTACACCCTTCTTTGTTGATTGTATGCCATGATCCACTAGTCACCTTAGATTAGTTTACTATAGTTGATTAATAATAAAATCAACATGGGATGGTTAGATTGAATTAGATTGCTTAGCCATGCCACGTCATCACATGTACTTGAATCATTGATAAATAATCTTAATTAATGGAATATAGAACCATGTTATGAATTTGTGTGTCATGTGTGGTCACACGATGAGATTGAGTTGTTGTGGCGATGGATGTCACGCAACGATATTGAATTGTTGATGGCACATGGTGCTTGGTAATCAACTGGGGTGGTTATGATTTAGATCGGAGCAAGTGGCAAGGGCAAGTGTGCCTGGGTGGGCCAAATGGGCTGTAACATCCTGAAAATTTTAAACAGCGAAATGCTATAATGTGAATTTGCATTTTGAGTATTTTTAGTTTTGTGGAATTTTTGATTTTCCTGAATTGATTTCTTGGATTTCGCATTTGCAAAGACAATAAAAGGAAATGGGAGAAATTAAAAGTACCGAAGAAGAATTGGGAATAATTTATCTTCTGAATCCAAATAGGTGGAGAAATCAATTTACACACTGATAAAAAGATACTAATATCAATTTGAATATTAAAAATGAAAAGAGAGGTCAAGATTGACTAGAAACAGTGCACCTTCAGAATTTGTGAAAAGTATTCGGAGCTTGTCTCCAGCTGAAAAATTTACCAAGTCACCTTTGATACAGTAATTACCATTGGTAAAAATCTCAGAAAGTCATCAGATGGGATGAAGCCCCAAATAATTCGAAAACAGAAATCAACAAAAGTTGAAAAATAGACTGTCACAATTTTTATAAATTTCTGGAGCAATATCTTGAGTTGAAAATTTTATCTAAGAATCCTTGTCTCAAATTCATTTGAAAAACAAAGTTTCAAAAATTTTACAAAAGATTTGAATCATCTGGTAATTCAAACACAGAAATAGAAGTCCAGTGCACTGTACCATATCAGAATTTCAGTAAATGTTATACCAAATATTTTAACCCCGGTCTTCGTCAGGAGCTGGTCTACTGCTAGGAGAGAGTATGCAAAAAGTATGCAAAATTGCTGACGAAGTTTAGTGGGCGAAATTAATGCAAGTTCATTGCATTTGACCGAATCCATCCTTAAGCTGAATTCTTGTCCTCACTGCCATGTGGGTCCAGTCCCACCGGTCAGGCTCTTCCTCATTCGCCTTCGCCGTTCTCTTCCTTCCTCGAGCGAGCTGCTCTCACTCGCTCTCTCTCCGGTCTCGCTGTATTACTTGCCTGGTAACCGTACCGGAGCTCCTCCCAAGCCACTCAGCGGCGTCTTGGCTCGACCACCAGTGACGTCTGTTGCCGCCCACGGACCCAAGGCTCCCAGATCAACAAGACTTCACCGTGACTTCCAAGAGAGACCGCGCAGGCGTTGCACTCGGGTGCTCTCCTTTTGGCTCGCTACAAAAGGCCATAGTTGCATCGCCTGGAGACTTCTGAGCCAGTATCAACTTCCCACTGAGCCAGCACAGCCTTTCCTTCTCCCTTCCGTCATTCTTCGCCAAGGAACAGAAGAAGGGGAGAGAATGAAATTCCTGTGACTGGGTGAGAGATACCACGAATCGGTTGGTCTAGAGTATCCTCAAGCACTCCTGAGTTCATTCCTTTGGTTTGTTTCAGCCCATTCCGCGCGGATCGGCGCCGCCGGGGGACCTTTCTTCTTCGGCTCCGGCGCACCGACGACAGCCCGTTCCAGCTCAGTTCCAACCCGAACCCAAGGTGAAATAGCATCCCCTACCATCACTGATGCTTGCCGAGTGTCTATTTTGTGGAATGGATCGCCGGCGGTGAGTCGCCCGTGCTCACCCGTGGCTCCGCCGCCCCTCACCGGTGACGACCACCTTCCCGGCCATCCCAGGATGAATCGGTACCACCCCTGTGTTCGTCTCGTCGCACTGATGCTGTAGGTGTTACCCATTCCGCCGTTCCGGTGACGATTCACCGGCGGCGAGGTAGAAACCTTAGCACCCTGTTTTGAGTCACCGACGCGTCGGGTCCGTCTGTCGGTCTCGGGGGTTTTCAAAGCGAGCTCTCAAGCGTGTAAGAAGGCGATTCAGTCGAGAAAGCGTATTTTGGATTAAACTAGAATTTCAAGCCTGAGTTAAATTCAAACAGTTATAATGTTTAGTAATACAATTCAAAGTATAGCAAAATAAATTCCTAAAATCATATAAAATCCAATAGTTCCAGAATATACAAAAATATTCTTGAAATAGTTTCGGTGAGAGTTTTTAAAATGAAAATACCGAAATAAGTATTTATGTGCTGAGAAAAAGATTAATTTGGATTTCACCAAAATAAATAAAATCAAGTATCATTGAAATACTTGTTCTGGAATGACTTCAAATTTGTAAAAACACTTATACTTAAAGTTAGTTTACTTGTCAAATAAATCCATGTTTAATTCGGCTAAAAAGAGAATGGGTATAAAATAAAATGCTACAAGAGAAATAAATGGATTTCAGTAATTATAAATAATATAAATTTCTGGGATTTAGTATGTGTTGAAAATGAATCAAGAATCATGCACAGTTAGTTGGAAACCAAGTTTGAATCTTGGCCGAGTTAATGTTAACAATGTGATCATTTAGGCTATTTCAGTGATAGATAAAATAACTTGTCCAAAGACTAAAATCAGTAAAAACCAGTCTAGAAACATTGTGCAAAGTTTATACTATCATATTCTGTAAAAAGAATGTTATTTTATTAAGGTTTGCATATTAATCTTATCAACCTAAAACCCTTAAGTGTTAACCTTTCACTTTGCGTTCTTGCCGATTTTGTAAACGTAAACTTTACAATGCCATATAAGCCTTTTCAACGATGAATATAAAGTCTCGTCTAAACTGTAAAACTTATGAAATTAGATCAGTGGTGCTCTCCAAAGTATAGACTACCCAAATAGGAAAAGATAATCTCATTCCATTATGTATTGTCTATTAATTTCGATAGCTTAATAACCCTAAGTATTCACGTGTTTGAAGGCCGTAATAAGAATGAACGAACTGTAGTTGCAAATGAAGAAAACTGTAGTTAAGTTATTTGTATCACCAGAACCTTCTCAAAAATCATGTAAAACTAACCCAGTAGCCTAAATTAGAAGATCTAGCTTGTGCAAAACACATTCTAAGTGAAATCCATTTAAAGTAAAAGAACTAATCACTCATGAACTTATATGATCACTTAAGACTTTTCATTAACTCGCAAAACAACTCATCTAAACCTGAATTTAGTGAAGAATAGCCTAGAATTGATCCCTAAGATATGCTCTGCAAGAATCTAAGGAAATAATCTTGCTTTGTCTTGCTTTGGCTCTAAATCTAAATAGAGCAAAATCCATAAGTAATAAGGTTTCAGAATGCATGCTGAGAGCAGTAAGATCAATACACTTTGCAACTAATGAATAATTGTATTAAGCTAAACAATTTTAGCATCTTGAATTCGAAAAGGGTAATTAAAGGATTCATAAGAAGACAACCCTGGATCTTGTGCAAAGGTTTTATTCGCTTTTCTATTTATTTTCTTTCGTTCTTTCTTTGCCAGTTTGTAATTGCCATTGGTTCTTTCGAATTCGACGTGTAGACACAGATACCCTTGAGGAGGAGGAGGCAGTTGCCGATCCAGAGTTTGACATTGCTGAAGAAGAGCAAGGCAAGCATTCCATTGACCATGTTGAACCTACTAATTCACCTACCATATGTTGTTTTTGCAACTGTATAGTGCATCCGGATAATTCTCTGTAAAAACTGCTATTTTGGATAAGGTTAGTAACTATCCTTGAAATTTATGGTTTTCCTTAATCCGATTGATCCTGTGAACCTTGTGAACCTTAGTATGCTTAGACATAGTTAATGTCAGTTTGGGTATAATCGTTAAAATATTACAACTGCTTAGTTTTGCCTTAGATCGTCATGATGTTTCTAAAATGATTTCACAACTGGTTATTACTCTAGTAAAGGTGGTGGATATGTTGGTTAAAAACCTGAAAACCCGAAAAACTATGCTTTGATGCGGGCGATTATTGGCAATAGCCGGTTGTGCGAAAGGAATTGCACGTAGTATAAGGTGGAGTGTCGCCCGTGTCGGATTAAGGACCGAGCAATGGAACTCTATCGATCCAAGAATTTACGTGCAACCACGAGGACTATTTATGGGGTAGCCTTAGCCTATTAAGTTGTTTGGACATGGCTTTGTTCATTGGTAGGCGGGAGCTAGCACAGGCATTTTCGGTCAGGTCTGCCTAGAAGGGTTTCCACCCGTGCAACGGTGTACGCCCTGCCATGTTTAGAAACGTTGTGTTGTGTGTGAAAGTAGATCCACGGCTTGGGTGTGTGTTTCTAGTTCTATGGCGGGGGTTAACGTCCCGAGCTGGATCAAAGTCATGTCTGAATAATGTAACGGCTATGTATGATCGCCTTGCCGGCACACCTAAGGAAGTGTGTCGTATGGCCTAGCAAAAGGGTGATTCATTCCTTGTGGGTAAAGCTGTACAACTCTGCAGAGTGTAAATCTAATCGATTAGCCGCGCCCGCGGTTATGGGCACTTGGTGAAGTCATTCCAATGTTAGAGTTTTACATTTTTATAAAATGGGTTGGTTCTATTTTGACAACCACTTGTTTAAGTCAAAGGATCAACTTCTGTGGATTTTCGCCATTTGGGATGCTAAGTCATGGAACATATTTATTTTCTGGTGGTTATGCAAATCTCTTGCTGTTTCATAAAAATGCGAATTGTAATCTATTATGTCATATGTTTAAATTCTTTCTGCCAAATGCAAAATAACTTAGAGCCTATTCCTTTGAAACGGCCTGCATGATTATTATTTGCATTTGCTATCAAGTCTTGCTGAGTACAAATGTACTCATCCTTGCTATCTACATTGTTCAGAAGAAAACCCCTGCGATGTGCCAGAAGATGCGTTCTTTCAAGCAGGTCTCAGGGAGTTCGACGATGATTTCTCCTAGGGCTTTTGCCTAGTCAGATGCCTGTGGGGTTTCGGTTGGGCATACTACCAGGCTTTTGGATCTTAAGCTATCTAGTATTTTTCGCTGTTTTATTTCGCTTGTAACTATTGCTCTGTATAATTAGCATCTATGGTAAGCTGTGTAATTAAAGCTTGGCTTTTGGTTGTGATATGAATGTTGTAAACATGTGAGTGCTAGCTACTGATCCAGGGACTAGTATGGTAGTCACATGGAGTTTCCTGTTCCTCGGAACGGGGTCTCACATGGGCAGAGGGGTATGTGCAAGTCTTGCTTTGATCAACTCTAAGGACTTAACCTTGCAAGCCTTTGACCTGAGTCAATCATGCAACCACATGTCTGTTATGGGGCAGCCTAGCTGATTAATTTGCAATGTCTTAGCTTTAGTACTATCGTGGTGGTGTGAGAGCCGGGTAGAGGTAACCAGTCCTCACACAGGGTGGCTCACATGGCGCAAGAGGGGGGCCCTGGGTGTGGTAACCAGTCCCTCTAGTGTTGAAACCTCAGTGGGTAGTACTGAGTTAAGACAGAGCATTGTAAAGGCTTTGTCATGATTTCTTTGCCGGCACACCAAAGGAAGTGTGCTAATGGCCAGGCACAAAGAGATTATCATGTCGTGTGGGTAAAGTGCATAACCTCTGCAGAGTGTACAATCTATTCGAATAGTCGTGCTCACGGTATTGAGCATAGCTCGAGAATTACAATCAAGGGTTAGACTTTTGCAAAATAAAACTTGGGATGGATGGCAGGTTTCCATGGGAGGTTGAATCTTGACTTAGGATGGAAAACTTGGTTTACTTGAGAAACGCTGAATCTATCTATTACTGTTATTTATTTTTACTGTCTTTTCAATCTATATACTGTAATTGTTCAGAAATGCTACTTTATTGCAAATAGCCATTGTTAGCCATTCCTTTGGAATAAGCATTGCATATAGTTATGTTAGAATTGCATTCTGTGCACAACTTGTTGAGTGCTTTATGTACTCACCCTTGCTTATAACATCACCATTGCTGAAGAAAGTGTACCATGAAGGGACGAGTGTTTAGGGTGCGAGCCTTATCAGTTGCCTGTGGTATACTGAGGGGTATATCTACATTTTCATTCTGCTGCAGTTCAATTTGGTTGTTCGGCCTTGTGAGCCATCGTTATGTAAGTTGACCATAAGGTCATTCAACTAGTAATATTTAGTATATAAAGTATCTTATCTTATTTCTGCTGTGTATGATTATGATATTCACTAATGTTGAGCCTATGTGCACTAGCATGATGCTGGACTAGTGCAGTATACACAGAGGGTCCGGATTTGCATATTCAGGTCCCGACAGCAATGAGGAAGCGAGCCATGATGGGTCAACACCTAGTTGGGTTCATCAACCCCAAGTTTGTGTCTATGACCATGGCTAGACTTCAATCGAGTTCTGTGCTGGCTACGTCAAGCGGTCCTTGCAAGCTGAGTCGAAAAAGGACTTTGTTCTATTTTCGTACGAGGAGTAAGTAGTACTTTACTCTTCAATTACTTGTATGCGGTTAAATCGTATATAAACTTATTTTCTTGCATTGCATACCATTTAATAAGCAATCATTAGGTTCTACTCAAGCTCACTCTAAGTGAAAATAATGTCCACACTTTTAACTTGCTTGAGAAGAGTTTGATGGTCTACGCGATCAAGCCTACTTTGGAGAAATAAGAACATTACTCTAACCTAACACTTTCTGTATTTAACTATATTTATTTTTTTACTCAATGGTATCTCTCTAATGTATGTAGGGGTTTCTCGTCCTACGTCGCTGAAGGAGGACGACATGATGACAAATGGGGCAACAAACTGGAGTGGAAGCGCTTCAAGGTACAAGTGTCTAGCATATATAGGATTAATTTTTTCTAACATCTATTATTCGTCTCGTAATTTCATTTTCTTTGTTCACAGTATCAACAGGGTAACAATGACTTGTGCGGCTTCTACATCATGCATCATATGCTGCTCGTGGTCAGCAACGTAGACATTTTTCCTAAGGTATATATACATGCATAATAATAATGCACTCATTTCTATTTTGCAGAAGATCTATATCCCCCTCAAGAGATTACAAAGCAAAGAGCTCAACAAATTATGAGACCACTTATGCATGTGGTACTGGTAGAAGTTATATTGGATGATGTTAGGTTTAGAGATCCTGAAGGCTCCTACTAATAGAGATCCTGAAGGTTCCTACTAATCCAGTTGTAAATAATATTATATATGTGAATGCGATATGTGTACTGATTGTTAAGTATATTTGTGTTTTATATTGTAAATGAATGTGATATGTGTATCGTAAAGTGTTTGTTTTCTGTGAATGTGATATGTGTATATTGTGTGTAATCTGTACTGTGTGAATGTGATATGTGCATACTGTTAATATGTGATGCTTTTGAGAGGATGCAAAAATGAGAAATAGGACATTGTGATGATGCCTTTATCACAATCGGACAAAAACCGACTATGATAGCGCCTCCTCATCACTGTTTAATAACTTTGTATCACCACCAAAATCGACTATGATGACAAAAAAGAATCGATTGTGATATACATTCCTATAGTATTAAGGGCAACATCAGTCTAGTTGGGAGGTGACGGGGTTTTCTTAGCTTTTCTAGCCTCACCGCACCCTTATTTTGCACATATGACCCTCATGCAAACGTAATTACAAATATATCCCCTTCCCCACATGGAAGCACTGGCAAGTGGCATGTGTCACCTGTCGCACTGATATACCACAGTAGGGGCCAGTAACCATGAGTTCATAGCTTTTCTAGCCTTCTCACACTTTTTCTTGCAAATTGTTGACATCGAAAAATGCAACAATGGATTGATCAGCTCAAATACATGCAAACGTCGGGTTCAAGAGGTTCAAGGTGTGTCAACCGATTTGATCCTGCAATCGGCAAGATAGATTGAAAATTACACTCAAAGCAAGATAGATTGAAAATTACACTCAAAGCCGATCTAAGATGATAATTTGCAAGGATCTAAACAGCTTTACAAAACTGATTAAACCAAAGCTAATGATAAGTCTAAATAGCCTATTAGTGCTGATTAGATGGTTGATAAAGGTAAATTTTCCTGAAGAAGGTGATTTGCTACAAGATTGGAAAAACGAAACCTAGTGTAATTGGAGAAGATCAACAATTAGCAATGCGAGTTGATACAAAATTACAAGAGATCAACGACGAATTACAAGACTACTCCTAGTTGATAGAAAAGAGTAGATAAAAAGTAGATGCGAGTTGTTTGATTGATTGTTAATTGTTTTTTTGCTTACCTTTGATCCCCCTTTTATATTACATAGGCCGATCGTATCTTTCTCCTATGCATTGCCAGCCATGATCCGTATTGACCTTTATACAGATAAAATTCCATCTTTGCTTCAATATTGGTCATAATTCCATTTTTGCCTTAACTTTTCCATATTAAACCGATATTAGTAAAAAATATCCAGTTTTATCCTTAGCCTAACAAATTGATCATGGTTTGCCAAACTTAAGTGCTAACATATGCCCCCATTTTTGGGAAATAACATGTTTATCTTCCAAAAATCTTCTCCATCAGCTTTAACATTGATTTGCTTGACATAATGTCTGAAACATCATCATTGGTAACTGCTCCATTTATTGCATAGTAAAATCTTGAGACGTGTATCTTCACCATTAACCGCTCGCAAACCACCGAAAACGCCTTCCACCTTTTCACCTTTTTTATCCATCTATAAATATAAGGTTCATTCACCTGTCATTTTCATGCGCTTAAACTCTCAGACCTCCTACCATCAGTTTCATCTTTGTTTCTCAGACTTCAAGCTCCTGCTCAGCAACCTGTGTCAGCTTGCACAGTTTTCACATTGGCTCAATGGATCCTAGCCAAGTACTCATCCCCATACTCGATAAGAATGACTAGTATTACTTAGGACTGCTAGGCAATCTTGATCCAACAGTCGTTATAAAACAAGAAATCCCTCGTCTTCCTCTATCGGCTTCTGAGTATAATATGAAAGGATGGAGTAAGAGCTTTAGGGTCTGGCCGATAGCATTGGAGGGCTAGAGGAATTTGTATAACGGATAGTAGCCCAAAAGAGGCCAATATGGGAAAGGATGGGGATAGCCGAATGTCTTTACTTGTCTTTAGCGATCTAGAGGCCAACGAAACCATAGTGGCATGACCTATTTTTTCTGGTTAGATACTTTCAATACCTTCATGGTCAAAATAGGTCTTATTAGCCCCACTCTTTTGGATGTAGCTCAACTTTGTCATTTGAGGCCGAATGGAGAGCAAATATCAGCCTTTAATGCCAAACCCCAATATAAGCTAATCCATGCCAAGGAGAAAGGATGTAGCAAGTACATAAAAAAATAACAAAGGTATCGGCCTAGTATCGGACAAAGAACACATTGCTTTCCTCAATCTATGGCTTGACTGATTCTTATTTTGCGGAGCATTGCTCGGGCTGACGCAAGTATATCAGGTGATTGCAGAACATCTTGTTGAGGGTATCGGTTGTCCTTGGGGAAACTCTTCTTAGGGGTAGTATATTAGATGATGCATGCCATTCATAGTCGGCTTTGCACTATATTAGCCCAATATTTAGTCGAAAACATTGGCGGCCCATTATGGTTTATACAAGTTTGGTTATATTGCTTCTTTAATTGATCCTTTAATATTGACTAGACTGAAATTACTCCTTACCCCCTAAAGGGGACACCAGAAGGCCAAGGGCCTGAGTTCAGAGATAGCCAATCATTTGGTGAAAAATTTATCCTCTATTCTAGCACCCAACCAAGACTAACTCTAATCAGAGCAAGAAAATTTCTAGCTTCCTTTTTTCAGCTCAATCAAACAAACTTTAGCCATAATGACTTTTTTAGTTATAAGGAAGTAGACAGCTTCTCCTGGCCATCAGTTATTCACTTGGTAGCCGACAGCAATAGAAATGCCTACAGAAACGTTGGATCTAAAAAGATTTTCCTGTCGTCAAGTGTACTATCTGTCAGCTTACATACCAGAAATTGGACCTACCAGCCCTCCTATGAATTGTATCATCCATCAGTGTACGCTAGACAGCTGGGATTTGGCCAAGTACCTCCGAGCTTCCAACATCTAGATCGGATCAGGCCAAGGGATCGGCTTCGCTATTTGTCAGTGCCAATATCGCTCTGCATATAGTTGACAATCTCCAACTCCAAAGTTTGCCACACTTTGTCTTGCAGACCTAGAGGGTAGGCAACTTCACCAACTGGTGGTCGGCTATTTGTACAATATTATATCCTGTGAAGAGCACTGTATCGATGGTGGTCACCAAAATTTTCCAGATCTACCACCCGTTGAGTCGACACCCACTAACTCCGCTAGTAGTGGCTCGAGTTCTAGCAGTTACGCTAGTTCACCAGCTTATACTAACACAAGTATAGTTAACATTGCTGGTGAGGTATCGGCTAAATTTAGATTTCTGTCAATAATCCTCTTAAATATTTTGAAAATTTTACGAAGTGTTTTTTCTAAATTTTGCGAACCAAAAGTAGTGGGAAAGAAGCCGGTTGACTCATCGGGTGTTGGCCAATCCAGCAAGCTGCCACGTCCTGCCTTGACAGCTCTGGTAGGTTACTCATTGGGCACTCTCAGTGTCCAAGCTTCTATTTCTGACTATGAAAAACAATAGCCAAGTAAGCATACACTCATCAGCTTAATAATTTAATTTCTCCATAGCTTTGTATATAAACCGACATTCATAGTCAATTTCTTAACAGAAAAGAAACGTAGCCGAATCAATAAGAAGGTCGTCACTTCCAAAGGACCTCCCTTCAAAGAGGGACCGACTGACCATTCACCACGTAGATCCACCGCTGATAAGGTAAATATGTTTTTTAGTCGGTTCATGACTTTTTCTCATTAACAATTTCTAACAAACTTGCTCTTGCATCCTTCACTCTCTACACTGGTATCTGTGCCCAATCTCCTGGCAGAAGCACACCTTCCTCCTCCATCATAGCGACACCTCTTGCAGTGACTGCCTTCACTGTGGAATTAACTACCAAGCTAGCAAACTCCCTTACCGACTAGCTGGGTTTCACATTGTCGGACTTAGAGGATGACAAAGAGCTAACAATGGACACCTATACTAAAACAATCGAAAGGATTCTCTATGTGTCTAAGGACGAGTCGGCCATAGTAGTGTCGGCCCCAGGCATGAAAGAGAGGTTGGACAAATTGTTTGAACTTTTATTCACACCCTCGGCCAAAGTGCTTGAAAACACACAGCCGCTTCGGTACGTGATGGCCTTGGTACAAGTCGACCTGCCTGAAGAAGCGATGGCTGCATTATTAAATGTGTGTCATCTTGATGAAAAAAGAGAGGCAGTCGATGCGGCCAAGACTAGGCTTGCATGCCAAGATGCCCAACAAGAGGACTAGAAAATTCTCGATCAAATGATAGCTGATACTAAAGCCAAGAAAGCCAAATATTATGAAGACATGAAGTCCCAGAAGCACACCAAGGAGGCTACTCTAAAATTGGAGTCAGCCAAAAAAATTCTTGAGGAGGAATTGACCAAAATCAAAAAGTAGATATCCGAAGGCCACCAAGTGCTAGTGGACTCCTCGTCGGCTTTGAAGACTCAAAAGGTCGAACTTGGCCTGCGAAGACACAATTGGCTAAAGTTACTCCCGTGCCTTGAAGCATTAAAGAGGATGAGAAGATCCTTGATGAAGTGGAGCAAACCATCGCGAAAGCCGCTGCTGTGTTGTCAATTCTTGGAGCAAAGCTCAATAACTCTGGGATGTGATCGGCTTTGATATCAATGCACTTTTGTAATGCTTTGGTGTTCCAAAAACAATGTTGAATGCCTTGTATGAATATTTATAATCAGTTGTTTAATCGATCTTATGTTTTTCTTAACCTTATCTGCTAAGTGTGATGTTTGTAATCGGCTTTAGCTTTTTTTTACTACGTTAGTTGGCCAAAATTAACTGCAACAAGTTAATTTGGCCTTTTATGACCAATAGTTATGTTTTAGCTGATCAAGACCCAATCCAAATACTTTGGTGATATTTTTTCAAGTACTTGCCATTAATCACCTTAGGAAACACCACTCCTAATGTTTCCAAAATATAATAATTTTCATCCATAAGCTAATGAATTCTATATGGTCCTTCCCATGTTGGAGACCATTTGCCAAATTGGTTATACCTAGAGTCAATAGACAATATAGTTTTCTAAACCAAATCAGCTTCACAAAATGACTTAGGCATCACCTTTTTATTATAATCCTTTGCAACTCTTGCCTTATTCTTTTTAAGCCGATCCAGTGTATGTAAACATAACTCCGCTAAGTCTTCCAAATTGTCAATCATTAAATCTTTATAATCTTGAACTGACAAACCATTTTGCATGTCCATTCTTACCAAGTCAATGTTGATTTCTAAGGGCAACACAGTCTCTTGTCCATAAACCAATTGATAAGGCAATAATTTTGTTGCACTATGATATGCAATCCGATATGCCCATAATGACTCCAATAATATTACATGCCAATTCCTTTATTTCTCTTTAATTTTTTTCTTGATTAACTTAATCAATGTTTTATTTGATGACTGCTTGACCATTAGCCTGGGCATAATAGGGTGATGAATTCAACAATTTTATACCCAAACGTTTAGCAAAACCTTGAAACTCATCGAACATAAACACAGTGCTCTGATCGGTCGTAATAGTTTGTGAAATTCTAAATTGATGGATAACATGTTTTGTAACAAATCTGACAACTCCAGCCCTTGTAACCTTTTTAAGTGGAATTGCTTCAACCTATTTAGAAAATAATCGGTCGTGACCAATATGAATTTATGGCATTTGCTTAGCGTAGGAAATATTTGTTCGATTACATCTATTTCCCATCCTCTAAATAGCCAAGGCTTATAATTGGATGCAAAGCCGACGTCGAAGCAAACTGTACATTGCCAAATTTCTGACAAATTTGGCATCCCTTATAATATTTGAAATAATCTTCCAACATTGTCGACCAAAAGTACCTAGTACACCTTAACAACCATTTCGTCTTATGAGCCTATTAATGGGTTTCACAAATACCTTCGTGCACTTCTCCCATAGCCACTTCAACTTCTTTGGTTTCAAGACATCTCAATAACAAACCCTCTAAAGTCTGATATAAGAGTACATTACTGAAGAGGATATACTTTAGGGCCTATCGCTTGATTATCCGATCAGTGGATTTTGAAGGATTGGTCAAATATTCTATTATTTTTGTTCTCCAATCAATGGTGGTAATGCACATGACCATTTTTTTCTATCGGCACTAAATCCCCTAATCGGTCAAAAACTTTATAGCTTGATGCTTGCTGAGCTAACAAGTTAGCCTTATAATTTAACTCACGAAGAATATGACAAATGGAAAAAGGAGTGAATGAGCCAATTATATCGAGACACTGCTCCAAATATTTGCTCAAAACTTCATCAAAGCAATTATATTCTCCTTAATCTACTGGACCACCAACAGAGAATCACCATAAAGGCTCAACAGAATCAACTTTGATATTATTGAGTAGCTGTAAGCCTTTAAGAAATGCTTCATATTCGGCTTGATTACTAGAACACATGCAATTTAGCATGAATGCGAACTTAAAACTACATCCTCTTAGTGAAATCAACACTATACCGATACCATCGCCCTCTCGACCTACCGATCTATCAAAAATAATTATCAAGGGGCAACAGATATTAGATCGACATTCATATCAGTTTCGTACCCTGTTATAAAGTCGGCAATCACCTGACCCTTAACAGCTTTAGCTGATTCATACGTCAAGTCGAACTCAATGAGCGTGTACACCCATTTACCAAGTCGACCTCAACAAAATAGAGCTGATAATATATATTTTATAACACCGATTTTACAAATAACTTTATAAGCTGATGTTAAAATATAATGCCTTAACTTCATGCAAGTAAAATATAATGACAAGTAGAGCTTTTCCAAAAAAAGGTACTTGGTTTCTGCATCAATTAACCATCGGTTTAAGTAGAAAATAACCTGCTCTTTACCATCAATCTCTTGCCCCAAAACAGCTCCAATTGTCGCCTCTTCAGCCGATATATTAGGTGCGGCTAGAATTGGAGGATTGACAAATATTCCTTTATGCTTTCAAAAGCTTTCTACTGATTGGCTACCTAGATAAAGTTTTGATTATCCTTTAATTTCAACAGTGGTGTAAATAAACTAATACAGATAGATAAATTTGAAATAAATCATCGTAAAAAATTAATCTTATTGATCAATTTCTGTAAGTCCTTTTTATGGGTTGGTGGCTTAGTCTTGGCTATACCTTTAACCCTTCGTGATTAACTTCAATTCCTCTTTCAAGAACCATAAAGCCAAGAAACTGCTTAGCTGACACATTAAAAGCACATTTATATAGATTAATCTTTGAATCGTGTGCCCTTTTATTTTTTAACACTATTCCAAATTGGTTAGATGCTGTAAATCTTCCTTAGATTTTACAACAATATCATCGATGTAAATTTTCACAATATGGCCAATTAAATCATGAAAGATCAAATTCATGTCACATTGGTATGTTGCACCAATATTTTTTAAGCCAAACGTCATCACCACACATTCAAAGAAATCTAAGGCACATGGACACCTGAAAACTATCTTTGGTATATTGGCTTTTGCCATGATTATTTAGTTATATTTGGCATTACCATAAAAAAAACTAATAATCTTGTTACCCAATGCAGCATCGATAAGCATATTGGCTATTGGCATTGGGTATTCATCCTTCAGCGTAGTTTTATTTAAATCTCTAAAATCAAAACACACCTTGAGTTTGGCATTTTTATTCGTAACAGGGACAATATTGGAAACTTTTTCAACATATCGGTAAGGTCTGATAAACTTAGCCTCCAACAATCTCTCAATTTCTTCTTTTATAACGGTAACAAGGCCAGATTAAATCATCTAGGAGACTGTTTAAATGGTTGATAACTTGGCTCTATAGGTAATCAATGTTCAACAAGTTATCGGTTTAAACCAGGCATCTCATGATCTCCCAAGCAAAGCAATCTTTATAATTTCTTAACATTTTGACCAATTTTTTTTTATAATATGTGGCTAATTTGAACTAATTAAAGTTGTTTTTTTTCTATCACTATCACCTATGTTGAGTTTGTCCAGTAAGTCAGTCAGCGTGAAACCTTGACCTAACTTCTTGATTTCTCGAAAATCTTCAATGTCCTCATAGCTATTCATTGTCCACCAATAGCTTCGTATTTTATCTTATAAATCCTTCATTGCTGATTTAGACTCCATCGGTGCAAAATTTCATATGTCTGATTAAGCATGTTTAGCCTTACATTGATCGAAATAAGCCCTGTTTTGTTGATGCAAATGAAATCACAATCATCTAGGGCTTTACCTGATATACACTCAGCCTCTTCATATTGCCAGTTCACATCTAAACTTGCCATGGCTATATGAGCTGATATATCAGCTTGAATCACTTTGTCCTCGTCCCCATTCCATTGGACGAGCATCTGGTGCATGGTCGACGGGACGCAACAGTTGGCGTGATCCAATCTCGCCCTAATAGAATGTTGTATTTGCCTTTGGTGTTGACCATGAAAAAGGTAGTCAGCAATGTTTAGCTGTTGACTATTAACTCTGTTACCATAACCCCTCTTACTTCAGTGGGATCGCCTGTGAAGTCAATTAAAACCATGTTAGTTTTAAAAAGATTATCATCGAATTTACCCAACTTTTCATAAGTGGTGTAAGGCATTAGATTGATGTTCATGCCTCCATCAGCTAGCATTCTCGATATTAACTTGTCATTAATATGACCTTTTAAATATAATGGCTTAAGATGTTGATGATCGTTTTGAGGCTTTTCAAAAACTATGCATCTTGAGCCCCCAAGCACAACTGAGCAAACATTTTTTTAGCTGATGCAGAACTTATTTTAAACTCAGCTAGTAGTGTGAACATCATGTTGACATCCATCGGCGGTGGAGAATCATCCCGAATTATGGGTGAATCTAAATTATTGGCTGAATCAAACTCATCTTCAACTAATTCCTTTTTCCTACATTCCTTTTTAGAGATTTTAACCAGTCGAAGTTCATCGAAGGTTGCATCCCTTTGTTTTTCCTACTCGCTTCTTTCATCTCCTATGTCATTAGCCTTTGAAGTAGTCTACGTTGTGATCGGCTAAGCCCTAGATGACACCATCTGGGTTTATGTTTGTGCTGTGAAATTTGCAAAGCTAAATTATTTTGTTGTAATTATTGGTTCGATTTGTCGCAAACATTACTAGAAAATGTTGTGTCCAATTGTCTGGTAGTTTGGCTCCTGTAGAGGGAGGGGTTTGTGCCACCACGGTAGCTACTCGATGATGACAAGGTTCTACAAGAAGGCCCCCCCTCCCCACACACGCACCTCTATGACTGATTGCAATAGCCCCTTTCTCTATGGCAGTGACTTCTTCGTGAGCATGTCGAGCAGAGTGTTGTTGTTAGGCATCCAATTCTCTCACATCTATGTAAGTTATTAAGTGAATGATTTTTTAAAAAAAATCTTTCCTCAACGTTGCTTGTGTGTGTTTTGCATTGTTGCATGTGCTGCCATAAATTATTGCATACACTGAAGAAATTTGTTGCACTGCTTTCGGGAGCATCCAATAGGAACATTTCCATTGGGCGTTCGGGCGCTAGTATCACTCCAAAAATATCCGAATGATGTGTAGTTAATCCTATGTAAATGTACTATATTTGGAACAACACAAAAATTCGAAGTAAATCGGTACAATTTCTCCAAAAATTTTCTATTCAGTTCAATTCCGTACTCAATTCTTTTGTTTCACAGGTACATGTTCTCAGCCGGTTTTTGTAATTGTACCTAGGTGAACATACAGGAACTTCCCTTGGACTCAACCCTTCTTTTTCCGAAACGTGTAGGTCGGAGAGCAAGTAGAAACAGACTAACCGGAAGAGGTACACGACATATAAATAACAAACGACAACAGATGATATGCACCTCTCGATTTAGCTTGCGTCCACTGCAAATATCGTTTCAAAACTCAAAATTCAAGAATTTGTGTCCTAAACGCCTGCATGTGCATCGGATTGAGACCTGCCGATATCTGCACGCCTGCCTCCGTCCTCCCGCCTGTCAAGATCACCATGCCCTCGGGAGCACCTCCGAGACGAACTCCACCCGGCTCGGCCCGCCCCACCCCAAATCCGTCGCGTACACCCCAAACCTAGGCGAGGCGGTCACCGCGACGAACCCCGGCTGCCGGAGCAGATTGCTTATCTGGTCAAACCACTGGTCGAAGGAGGCCAACGGCCGCTCGACGAACTCATCAATTGCCTTCAAGATTGCCTTAGACGCGTGCAAGACTCCGCGCTGAGCGTCCAGCAGGTTGCCCGCGGCTGCCTCGGCGACGCAGCCTCTGACGCAGTTGCCGAAGTAGGCCCCGTCGACCGGCGGCTCGAGCCGCGAGCGGCAGTCGGCGAGGAAGAGGAGGTACGTGCGCGCGTCGCGGTCCAGGGACCTCGCCTGGACGACGGACGTCCAGACGAGGGCGGAGGTGGCGACGAACGTGGAAGGGCGGCGCTCGGGTTGGAGGAGATGCACTGTGCTCCGGTCGAGCTCCGAGATGCGGTTCTTGATGTGGTTGATGCGGTGGCTGCCGAGCTCTAGCGTTCTTGTGTCGTGCTGCAGCCACGTAGACCGCAACCAATTTTCCGTGGGAAGCTATGATTTTCAAGGAAAATTTAGTTGATTAAGCTGAATCGCAGGTAGAAACTAGAAGTTAATGAGACAATTTTATCGTTAGTGCAGACAAAACGAAATGAAATGTTGGAAATTAAGGAGCTAGAGGTAGTCACGTAGTGTGGTACCAGTGGTAGCTCCGGCGTCACCTTCCGGAGGATGCCCCGCGCCATTTCGGCGGCCGTGGGGTGCACGATCGCCGAGCGGTCGAACGTCGGGGTAGCCGGTGACGCCCGGCAGCACGCGGCCGCCGACCACGCGCCCATGAACCGCCAGAAGCTGTGGCCGTCGGCCACCGCGTGGTGCACGGCCACGCCGACCGCGACGCCTCCGCCATCGAATCGCGTCGCCTGCACGGCGAGCACCGGGGCGGGGAGCTCGCGGGCCTCCAGGCTCGGGACGAGCCGCAGGAACGCCGGGACGTCGTGTTTCTCCTCGCCCGACAGGCGGCGGATGTCGCCGTCGGCCTCGGCCTCCAGGAACTCGACCCCGTCCCCGACGGCGGACGGCGAGCAGTCGACGACGACGTCGCCAGTGAAGGGGAGGTGAGTGAGCTTCCCAGCGAGGGGGAAGAAGACTGCGATGGCGTCCGCGAGGGACGACTTGAGCGACTGGACAAGGGACGGGAAGGTGGGGGTGGGGTCAGCGCCGGCGCCGTCGTAGAGGAAAAGTCGCTGGATGGGCGGCTGCGGCAGGAACCACGCGTCGAAGAAGGAGAGGGCGATCTGCTCGAGGTGCGGTGGCGGCGGGCGCAGGAGCGGGACGTACGTGGTGCCAATGACTCTCACCTCTGCGGCGGCGCTGGAGGCCATTGCTACTGCCAGCGAAGCCTCGTCTCACAAGTCACAAGGTTACTACTGTTGTGTTGCGATCATGTCGCCTTGTCTGTTTGTTGCCAGGATTAATTTGCAGTTCCGGGTTCCGGCATGTGTGCATTCTCGTCGGGAAACGCAAGATGCTCGTAATTTTCTGGCACGCTTCGCGATTTGTCGTGCCTTCTGTGCTGCCTGTGATGCATTTTCTTTTTCTAGATCCGGGGTGGTGCCGCTGCAAGTTGCAGATTTTCAATGCGGGGCTGTGTATGCACTAGGCATCTTCTCCCTCCGTTCTTTAACCGGTGTTATTCTGTGTTTTAAATTTTATTTCTAAATACAAGTCATTTTACAATTTTTGAGGTGAATTTTTATTTTTTTTCTTCTATATGCTTCAACCTCAGACGAGGACCAGAGCAAGAGAAAGTTGAGGACTATGATCATGAACTCTAAAAATGATTTTTGCAAATGGCCCATCGGCCTTTGTGCTCTTGGCTATTGCATCGATTATAGTAGTTTTGTTTAAAGCGTGCGCCGTGCGTATGTCGAATAAAGTTAAAATAGCTGGAAGGATGGTTGTTTGGTACTTGGGACATTGGTTTTATGGCATGAGCCAGACAGGACATGATTTTCTTCTTACTTCAACAAATACTTGACTGTACATATGGGTCAACATTAAGTCATTGCAAGGGCTTATCATTTTTATCGTGTTCACCTCGGTGAACATGTTTTGCATGGTGAATAATGTAATAAGTCAATTTGTTATTGCAATTGGTTTTATATATGTAGGTTTGATGATACATCTTGATACATATCACTATCTCTCACATGCATTTTTACCAGTTCTACCGGTAAGTCATATTCTGTCAAAGCTGTATCTGGCCAGTGGCGTCTGTACCTCCTTGTGAGACAGTACCTTTGTATCACTAACACGCACTATGCCTTCTCTTCGTTTGTAACTTCGTAAGTGAAGTCTAGCGCAGGATGCATTTCTGGTGCAGTAAATATGCTTACACTAATCGGAATGAGGGTAAAATATGCAATGTGTAATTGCCAGGGTAAACTATGCATATAAAGCAACAGAGTGGGATAATTGAAACCGGAAAGATGAATGTTAAAATTGGCTATCCAGTATCTACGAAAATGATACAGGTATCAATACAGCATGCCATGAACAACAGTAACACAAGATTCGATATTAAGCATAGTTGTTAATACGGCTCTTGGCCCAAAACATTGGGTATCTGTAGTGTGTCTAGTGCTTCATACATAGACTGATGGAAGCATGAGCTCCAGTTATTGAGGCAGTCTATCAAAGTTTCCATTTCTCCCTCTTAATAGCTCAGCCTGCATACAGCAAAAGAAAATGCTACAAATTACATCTAGGTGCGCGTTTTTGCAAAAAGGCCCCATTTTTTTACGAAAACGCCTTTGAAACTTCCCGATGTTGCACAAAGGCCCTTGTAGACGATATCTAGGTGCATGTTTTTGCAAGAAGACTGCCAAAACTTCCAAAATTTGTTTTCTTTTTGTGCTATCACCCCCCTCCCCCCTCTTCCCGCTCAAAGGCCCCTATTGTTTCCTTTTTGCGCGATTTTTCCCCCTAGAAAAGGCCTGTGGGAATTCTAAATCCTTTTTTACACAGATTTTTTGAGGTTATATCTAGATCTGATTTTTGTAGAAAAACCCTTGAAACTTCTGCAAATCATTTTTTTGTGCAAGGCCTCAAAAATTCATCTAGGTACTTTTTTTCAAGAAGGTTCTCTAAATTTCAGGAATTTTATAGGGAGACCCCTTCAAACTGTCGAGGTTTGTTTTCTTTTACGTAAAAGGCATCTAGAAAAACCAATTTTATAGGGAGACCTCCTGAAACTACTGAGATTTGTTTTCTTTTGCATAAAAGGCCCTCAAAAAACCTCTCAAAATTTCCTTTTTCCGCAGATGCCCCTAGAAAATTACAAAAAACTTTCCAAATTTGCATGCAAGCTGTGTACATACAAATCCTTTCTGTGAAAGACCCCTAAAAAAATGAAATCACACAAATTTTTTTCTGTCAGCCACATGGCGGCTGGCGTGGTGTGCCCACGCATCTAGTAGCCGACAAATTGTCACGGAAAGTATAATGCATAGCCCAACCCACGGGATTCAAAATCCACGTGGCCTTGTCCATGTTTGTTCTAGTATGGGCCAAATTCATGAAGGCCGGACTATGTGTGCGGTATGCCTTACCAAGTAGTCTAATTCATGTACGCGCTAGTATGAGCCGAATTCATCTATGCCTCGTCAAGTTTAAACCAGATCATTTAGTTTATAAGGGGTGTTTTATACAGTATTATTTGAAAATTGTATAAATATTAAATATAAATGAATGGTATATAGTAGTTAATTACTCCTTCGTTTATTTCAAAATTTATACAATTTTATTGGAAAGATAATGCATAGAAGCACTACCTAGTTTCAACATCTAAACTATGAAAAGCGTGCAAATAACCCTTTCACGATGGTTTAGAGTGTTAAGATATGGATGGACTTAGAGTCCTAGTATGGTTAAACTCTATCTCTATATACGTAAATCTAAATTTATCTCTTACTGCCTTCTACTATATATTTAACATCCTCTTGTACAAAAAAATCAATCTAATAATAAAGAGAAAGAACATAATTTCGTTTACCTACATTGTGTATGCTTCCTATCTTGTGCTTGCTGTTTTTTTGGTGCATCTTGATTAATCAAGGACAAATGGCATCATTTTACAATATGTTATCAGCATTTAGCACAAAGCTCTGTCGAGACTAATTGTGATCATCTGCTTGCTTCAATCAACACTGCATCGAATTCGAACGGCAATATGTGATTAAATATACTACAAGCCCTACGTAAGTTAATCACGTCTACGCAAACTTCTAATCCTGCTGATTATTTTACCCTATATTGCAGATTAAGTGCTTAATCTAATCACCAATTAAGGGTCGCATATAGTTACTGTTCATCACCCGAAAGGAAAAAAACAAAGAAATTTAGAGGGGAGAAGGAGCACACGATGCTCGGTCAGCCCGATGTCGTCGTAGCCGCACCGGCCTCCACGACCTACACACCACCAGCCACCGCCGCGCCCTGTTTGTGCCGCCCTTGCCCGTACCACATTGTCACTGTGCTCGCCACAACGTTGCTCGCCTCGGTCACGTAGTCGACCGCACCGTCGCACAATCGCTCGTGTCGGCCGTGCCATCACGCCCCGTAGGATCCACGCCGCGCTTGCGACGGCTCACGCTCGGCAGCGCCATCGACTCTGCTTGAGCTGCCACCTCCTCAGATCACCTCCTCAGATCTATGATGCCGCTACCATGCAGGCGAGCCAAGCCGTGCGGCCTCCTCAGCATCCGTGGCCCTCACGAGCTGACTGCCATGCCCGGCTACCTCTGCCTCGAAGTGCCACGGCCCTGCACGCTGACTGCTCGGCCGCTGCACCTGATCGCGCTGCACGGCCACTACACCCAAAGTCGCCTGGTCGTCACCCCCAACCGCCGTCGCACGACCTTCGCACCCCCTGGTGGCCTGGCGTCACCGTGCCCAAGGCCGTCTTCCCCGGCCACACGTCGGGTGCTGCCCGCATGCCCGTCGCCATAAGATGGCCAGGTCTCGCTGCACCTGTGCTTCTGCTATGCTCCTGACTGCTGTCACCCACGTCTAACCTACCGTAGAAGATTATTGAACCCACTTTTGTCCCTTATAATAAAATAGTGGGAGGTTTCTAAGTGCACGGGATTCAGTTCCGCGGAGATATCCGCTAAAACAGATAACAGAACAAGTGAGAATACTACTTGAGACAATTGAAGAAGCTCAATCTAATGTTGAGAAAATTATTAAAGTGAGTCATCCTAGAGATGGTAACCTCTCTAAAGTGAGCCATCTTGAAGATAACCCCACCAAGAATTTGCGCACACAATCTAACGCTGAGAAGTTAAAACTCCAAGACTCCATCATTGTGGGAAATCACGAGAAGCTGAAAGAAATTAATGAAGAGATATCCACTAATTATGTGGATTCAGGTGAATTGTATAAAAGAAAGACTAAATTATCGATATATATTTCACCTCTAAAATTGCTAAAACTCTTGTGTTGGATCCATAATCCATGGCAGAGTGTCAAAAAACGCTCATATTGGGTCAAATAGAAAGAAAAAATTGAGATAAAATTGCACTCACTGAATAAGAGGAAAGTATTTGGTCTTATTGACCAAACACCTCCTAAAGTGTTGCATGTAGGATCAAAATGGGTTTTCATCTAGAAGAGAAATGAAAATAACCAGACAGTGAGATATAAAGCGAGGATTATAGTACAAGGGTTCACGCAGAGACCCGATGTCGATTACGATGAAACCTATTATCCTGTAGTGAGTGGAATAACATTCCGATATTTAATATCAATAGCAGTTAATTTAAATTTGACAATACAGTTGATGGATGTAGTGACTTTATATTTATATGGGTCATTGAATATAGAT
This sequence comes from Guadua angustifolia, assembly GCA_036346375.1. NCBI lineage: Eukaryota > Viridiplantae > Streptophyta > Magnoliopsida > Poales > Poaceae > Guadua > Guadua angustifolia. The sequence continues at coordinate 68,641,226 of CM070500.1, read as the reverse complement.
AATTATATGAAAGTCCCTAAAAGAGTCAAAATTCTGGATCATTGAAAGACCATGTGGAGGTCTATACCTTTGTGTGATGAGTAATTGACTAGATTAAAGGTTGATCCGATGAGTAGCTGGCTAGATTGAAAGGTTGATCCGAGTCAAAATGGTCTTGAAGCATTTTGATAAGTTCTCAACTAAGTCATGTTTCTTTGCTGAATTTCTCTAGCTTCTCGACTGGTTCTCTTCCTTGGCTATTTGCTAAGTGCCGAGTGCTGTCAAGGCTTTGCTAAGTTCTTCCAGCTTTCCGACTGGTTTCTTTACTAAGTACTGTGTTCCGAGTGGTTCCTGTTTTTGCTAAATGCGTCTAGCTTTTTGACTGGTTTTCTTCCTTTGGTGAAGGCCGAGTGCCAAGTGCTTCCAATCCTTGTTGCATGGGTTTTTAGCTTCTTGACAGGTTTTCTTCTGAATTGAGTACTCTGCTGCGATCAAGGGATTGTTAAGGACTCAGTAGGTGGTTAGCCGAGTGGTTAACTAGGTGGTTAGCTGGGTGAATTATCCTTATGGCTAGCCAAGCGTTTCAGCCGAGTGGGCTTGAGTATATGGGTTTACCGACTGGTTGTTGGTTTAGTCTTTGTTTGACTATTTTGAGATAATCAGCAAATATGATTGTGGGCATTGCTACGTGAAAGGTTTCCTTATTTTTTATGGTTGCAGGACGATGGTACTGGGTTATGGTGAGGCGGAAGGTGACCGGGACTAGGCGAGGCGCGTCGGAGGTCCAGAACGGTTGGGAGATCGCTGGAAGATGACCAGAGACGGAGTTCGGGCAAGCCAAGAAGGCAAGGGAAGAAGCAGATACTAGCTAGATGCTGTAAGGATCAATGAGGACTGGTGGAGTACAGTCTAGTTGATAGGAATAGCGGGTCTAGTAATATGCTTTGAGAGTCATGCAAGAAAAACCCTGTGTTAGCGGGTTTTAGGGTTTCCCCTTGCAGGCTGTGTGAGTGGGTGCTTCCTAGCCCTTAGATGAGTCTCTAGGGTTGAGAACTGCATTTAAGGGTGGTAGGTGGCCCAAGAGTTGTATAAATATGGAGGGATGCCTCCCTCAACAGGTGGTTGGTGGGGGATCCCAGAAGGGTTTTAGAGGTTTTGAGTGCTCTGTTGAGTTTTGCCCACTTTTGTGTGTGTGGCTTTGTAACCTCCCTTCCAGAAATACAAGATACATATCAAAGAGTTCAATACTTGCATTTTTCTTCTATCATTTACTTTATGCAAGTTACTTTATGCAATTTAAGTTATGCAATTTACTTCACGCAAGTTGATTCTTCCATCTGCATACTTTCTTGCGTCTTTTGCGTTCTTGAGTTGATTGATCTTGTATTTCATTTCTGTGCCCCTATAGCTTGCTGTGATTAAACTTCCCAGATCTTTACATTTTCTAAATCAGGAGCAAGTTTTGCACCGAATTCTCTGTTCTTTCTGCTTTTCTTAGAGTGTTCATTCTTCTCAGACAAAAACATCGAATCTTTGTGATCAATCTCGGTGATCGATTCAGGAAACAAGTTTCTAAGTGAACCAAGATCACATCTACCAAATTTCTGTGAGTTTTATTGAGCCAATCAAAAGTTTTTGTGATTCTTGTTCTGGGTTGAGGTATCTGTTCATGAGTAACTTTTGGGCCTGGTGCTCTCACCTACTCCTGTAGGGTACTATCAGCTTTTCTTCTCAAAGAATCTCTGTCTTTGCCTTCGACCATTAGAGCAGTAGGACCGATCCTCTAGTGAGCGAAGTCGATTCAGGGTCCCGTATACACGATCCCCCCCTTTCATTTTTGCGGTCCGGCGATCCCGATTGTCGACAGCTAGCGCCCACCGTGGGGCCCGAAAACTTCGCTCATTCAAAGGAGTTTCAAAACCTTGGAGGCATGGCGTTCGTCGCTGTGGGACAAGCGGCGAGCTCGAGTTCGAATGCAGTCACTGAGCATGGTAGCTCCACATCACTGTTTTCACCCTCCCCGTCGTTGCGTGATCAGTTTGTTTTCATGGTTGCTAGCCGTGACGCAAGCATGGAGGCGGGGGAGCGCAGTTCGAAGACCCGCGAAGATGCTTGCCGGATGGCCCAAGTCGCCATCAACCAGGCCATAACCGCCCTCTGGCGTGAGGAACGTGAGAAGATTGGAACTTTGTCGGGGCGATCCAAGCTCCCTCGCTCGAGCGAATACATCCGCACAATCACCCGGGTTATGACCGACCCTGCTCGGGCGAGGTCGGGCCTTTTTGGCCGAGCTCTCGCAGACGAGCTCGACAAGGCCGTTGTTGAAGCCATACCTTCGCAGCACCAAAGTCGCCACTCTAGGTCCCATTCCCTGAAGAGTGACGGCAGCTCCTCGCACAGGCACCGACGCCCCCGCTGGTCTCCTTCACGCCAGCGATCCCGGGTTTGTCCCGGACTCCTCCGCGTCATCGTTCCCTGAGCGCAACCCCAGATGGCATACAACAACGACCGGGCTACAGCAACTCTCATTCTAGCAGCATGTCGGGTCTTTCCCCAGACATTCCTCTAAGGCGTCGCAGGGTCCACAAACGCCTACGGTACCTCCCGGGCGATGCCCACGCCCATCGCCATGACCGACGCCGTCGTGGGTGGAGTCGCCGGGGCGATCGCGACTCTGACTCCAATAGCGGCAACCACCTTCCTCGGCGTGCCCCTGTTCCGGCTTATGGCTGCTCGGCGTACTCCGACGACCTTCGTCGGGTGCACTGGCCGGCCCATTTCAAGCCCGCCTTGATCGCGGACGAGTTTCTCTCTATTTACTCGACCGCGATCTTGGCGGCTGGGGGAGATGAGGCAGTGATGGCCAACTATCTCCCGACCGTATTGTACGGAGCCGCGCGTACATGGCTCTTCAACCAGAAGCCTGCTTCCTTCCGATCGTGGCGTCAGGTACAAAGCGCCCTTCGCTCTAATTTTCAAAGTTGTTTTGAGCGACCTGGAGGGAGGAGGACCTGGATCGCGTTATCTGGGGAAGAATGGGCCCCTCCGTGACTTCGTGCGATGGTTCATTCACATGAGGAACCTGATTCCGAGCGTCTCCGACGAGGCCGTGATCAAGGCCTTCAAGTTCGGCGTTCGTGATCGACGCCTCACTGAGGACCTGGAGATTACGACGAGGCTCACCGTCAACAAGCGGTTTCGCATGGCGGAGCGTTACGCGGACGTGGATGACGTGGTTCGCTGGAAGTGCGATTACGACCAAGGTAAGCTCGGTATCAACTCGGGCGATGCTGGTCCCTCTAACGCCAAGAACGCCGATCCGGGCTCGACCGCCAAAAAGCGGAAGAGGGATCGCAAGCATGGTGACGGCCGGCCGCGGGCGGTTGTTTCGGCAAATGGCCACCGCGAAGTCATGGAGGTGCAGCAACTGGACCAAGAAGGGCCCCGACCTCAGCGAAACCGACCATGGCCTCAGTAGGCATCGCGCCGACGTCAGTAGGGGGATCGCCAACCTAGGTCCCGGCGGGTCGACAGCCGGCTACAAGATCCTGAAGGGCGTCCTAGGTACGATGAAGAGAAGTTTTGCCTATTCCACAGGGCCCCAGGCCACGACTTGCGGAGTTGCAGGGCCTGGCAGAACAGGTTAGACGCCTTCTATGACGGGTGCGAAGAGATGCCCATGCTCCCGAAAGAAGGGGAGCAAACCGATAGGGTCAACACCGGAGCAGACCAGGCCGACCTCGACCTGGAATTCTAGCAGGGTGACCGCCGGATTGACGTCATCTTCAGCGGCTCATCAGCATACCAGTCCCGGCGGGAGATCAAGGATGTCGCGTGCACCGTTTATCAGGCTACCACCGAGAGGCCTGTTGACCAGCCTTGCAAGTGGGCTGGGGCCACGATAACCTTCACATGGGAGGACGCTCTCGAAGGTATGTCCAAAGACCTAAAGACTGCCCTGATTGTGACCCTGACCATCAGCAATACCATGGTCGGGCTTGTCATGATCGATGGGGGCAGTTCCCTCAACTTACTCTTGGCCAGCGCGCTCGACCGGATGCAGATTCCCCGGTCAAAGGTCAAAAACATCGCGGTTCCATTCTTCGGGATCGTTCCTAGAAGCTCGACCACTCCACTCGGGCAGGTGGTCCTGCCCGTCACCTTTGGCGCTTCAGACAACTTCCGCACTGAGTTGATCACCTTCGAGGTGGTCGAAGGAGATCTCCCTTACAACACCATTCTCGGGCGCCCGGCTTTAATCAAGTTCATGGCGACGAACCACTACGGCCATCGCTGCATGAAGCTCCCAAGGCCCAATGGCATCATTACGGTGCGAGGTGATCTCAAAGCAACGCAAGGATGCGAGACCCAGGCCTTGGCCCTCGCCGGTATGCTGCCTCAGCGAGGTCCTGAGGCGGCCATGAAGACTACTCGCCAGAAGGAGGTCATCCAGCCTGGCGGGGCGCCGAGGGTTGTGCAGCTCGAGGAGGGCAACTCGAGCAGGTATGTTCACGTTTCATCCGAGCTGAGTTCCAAATAGGAACTCAAGTTCATCACTTTCCTCCACGCCAACAAGAACATATTCGCTTGGGAACCGGCGGACATGCCAGGTGTCCCAAGGGAGGTGATCGAGCATAAATTGCAAGTGAGGTCGGACAGCCGGCCCGTGCGCCAGAAGCTGCGATGTTTCTCCCCAAAAAAGGTGGCGGTAATCAAGGAGAATCTCGACAAGCTCTTGAAGGCTGGTTTCATTCGTGAGATCGACTACTCCGAGTGGTTAACCAACCCAGTCATCATGCAGAAGAAAGGCGGGAAGTGGAGGATGTGCGTGGATCACACGGGTCTGAACTCAGCCTGCCTGAAGGACAACTTTCCCCTTCCGCGAATAGACTAGATCGTCGACTCCACCGCGAACGCCAAGATACTGAGTTTCCTAGGTACATACTCTAGGTACCATCAAATCAAGCTAGCAGCTGATGACGAGAGCAAAACGGCCTTCATCACGCCATTTGGGACATACTTCTACACGACCATGTCTTTTGGTCTTCGCAACGCGGGCACAACGTTTCAGCGTCTGATGACCAAGACCTTCGACCCTCAGATCGGCCGTATCCTCGAGGTCTACGTGGACGATATCATTGTCAAGAGCTCTTCCGAGGACAGCCACATCCGAGACCTCGAAGAAACCTTCGCCAACCTGAACAAGAACAGGATCAAGCTCAATCTTGAGAAGTGTGTGTTCGCCGTTCGGCGCCGCTTCGGGAAAAGTCCTCGGCTACATGATCGGGGGCTCAGGAGTCGGCCCGAACCCAGAGAAGATCGAGGCGATTGAAAAGATGGCTCCACAGACTTCAGTAAAGCAGGTACAGTGTCTCACTGGTCGAATGGCCGTCCTTAGCTAGTTCATCTCAAGACTTGGTGAGCGTGGGCTGCCATTCTTTAAGACCTTGCATAAGCAAGGGAGCTACGAGTGGACGCCCGAGGCACAACGGTCCTTCGATGAGCTAAAAGCATACCTTTCAAGCCCACCTCTACTCACGACCCCGCAACCAGGTGAAAAGTTGCTGCTCTATCTCGCGGCCGTAACTCAAGCCGTCAACACCATCTTGGTGGCCGAGCGAGACGGTAGGCAGCATCCAATCTACTATGTTAGCGAAGTGCTTCACGGCACGAAGGAGCGCTACCCCCAGGTTCAGAAGTTGCTCTATGCTCTCCTTATGGCTTCGCGCAAGCTTCGGCATTATTTTTAGGCACATTCGGTGGTAGTCCCGAGCAATTTCCCACTTAGCGAAATCTTGAGGAACCCGGAGGCCAGAGATCGCATCGCCAAGTGGGCCATGGAGCTGGCTGCATTCGACATAAAGTTCGTGGCACGCACGGCCATCAAGTCGCAAACGCTTGCTGATTTCGTGGTCGAGTAGACGTCCCAGCCAGTTTCCAAGTGTGAGGTCGAGGAAGAAGCGCATTGGGTCATGTACTTCGACGGTTCAAGATCTTTCAAGTGCTCGGGGGCTGGGATCCTCATTCTCACCCCTCGAGGAGACAAATTGAGATATGTGGTCCATTTTGGATTTCCGGCCACTAATAATGTGGTAGAGTATGAAGCTCTCCTGGTGGGACTTCGAGCTTGTAAGGCACTGGGCGTGCGCCGGTTGATCGTCAAGGACGATTCTCAGCTGGTGGTGAACCAATTCAACAAAGATTATCAATGTTCAGAAGACTCGATGGCTAAATATCTCGCCGAGGTACGTAAAATGGAGAAGTGGTTCCAGAATTTGGAACTCATGCACATACCCAGGAAGGACAACTCCAGTGCCGATCTCCTCTCCAAGCTCGGGTCATCTGATGATGAGATTCCCCCAGACGTCGTCTTTGAGACCTTGGCGGCACCCTCGATTGCCGGCCAGGAGGTCTCGATCGCGTTCATTGAAGGTGCTCCCTCATGGGCAGAATCGATCTACAACTTTCTCGCATGGGGCGAACTCCCGTCTGACCCCGTTGAGCGGAGTAGGGTCAAGCGCCGCGCATGCTCGTACAAGATCGTCGACGGTTGGCTTTATCATCGGAGTGTCTCTGGAGTCTTGACGAAGTGCATCTCCTCGGAAGAGGGTAAGTGTCTGCTAAACGACATCCACTCGGGTCTCTGTGGAGCACACTCTTCTTTCAGGATAGTGATTGGCAAAGCTTTCCGCATGGGGTTTTACTGGCCAACAGCACTACAAGATGCTCGGGATATTGTTCGCACCTATCGAGCTTGCCAGTTCCATGCTCGGAAGTCACACCAACCGGCTTGCGCGCTTCAGACCATTCCGCTCGCATGGCCCTTCTCGACATGGGGGCTCGATGTGCTAGGCCTTTTTCCTCAAGCGGTTGGAGAGAAGAAATTTCTATTTATCACTATTGACACCTTCACCAAGTGGATAGAGGCAGAACCTGCCTCGACCATCACTGCTCGGGCGGTTGTCAAGTTTTTCCTCTTGTTTGTTGTCACCAGGTATGGGGTTCCATGCAGAATCATTACTGACAATGGAACATAGTTTACCAGTGAATTGTTCTAGGAATATTGCAAGGGACATAGTCACCAAAGTGTGTTACGCTTCAGTGAGCCACCCGCAGAGCAACGGAGCAGTAGAACGCGCCAACAGGCAAATTGTTCAAGGTGTCAAGAAGCGAGTTTCAGATGAGCTCGAACGACACGGCCGGACCTGGGTGGATAAACTTCCCACCGTCCTATGGTCTATTCGTACCACGGTCAGCCGTGCAACGGGATCAACCCCCTTCCAGCTTGTATTCGGTACCGAAGCCGTCCTACCTTTAGAGGTCACGTTGGGCTCTGCTAGGGTCAGCTTGGTCGATCAGGTCGACTTCGAGTAAGAACGGTCTCTTGACCTTACCCTGGCAGAAGAAGTAAGATGTCGTGCACTACTACGATCAGCACATTACCTGCAAGCTCTTCGCAGACATGCGTCTCGGTCGGTACGACCTAGGGAGCTCCTTGTTGGGGATCTAGCCCCAAGACAAATCCAGGGCTCATCCAACACCAATAAGTTATCCCCACAGTGGGAGGGCCCCTATAGAGTCATTTCAATAGATCGCACGGAGGCTTACTGGCTAGTGATGCCCGATGGCAGAGAGCTCTTGAACTCGTGGAATATTGATTAGCTCCGAAAATTCTATGTGTAATGCCTTTGTCTCAAATTTCAATAAAAAGTTGTTATTTGTTGGCCATATTGTTCTTTGTGTCCCTTCTTAATCTTATACTTTGCATTGGGTGTCGCGACCTAATGGTTCGCCTCCAGGGGTCATGCCAGCAGTAAGTCGATCCTTATCGCGTCACGGCTCCCCCTGTCGTAGGGTTTGAATCAGGGGTCTAGCTCAGAATGTATAGCCTTAAACGAGATAGCGATTTCCTAAATCTGACTTGCGTATGAGTGCTCTCGAACTCGACCCGAATGTTGTGGGCTCGTGGTTCACCTCTAGGGGTCGTGCCACCTGTAAGCCGACTCAGTTCGCATCCCGGCTCCCCCTGTGACGGGGCTTGAACCATTGCCTACATTCAAATCGACGTGTGAGCCTACATCGCGATCGGTGTTTTAAGGACTAAGTGACCCTGGGGTCTTTGGGACTAAGCTCTTTTTCATACGAGTTTTCGCTTGTTATGCTTAACGACTCTAATGGCCTCCTCTATGAGATACATACCTTTCACCGACTGCAGGTCATCGGGTACTTGGTGAGTTTTCGTGGCTCTTGACTTGTGCCCAAGGTCGGCGTTGCTTGACCTCGACCACAACGGGGGCTAGACAAGGGCATACTACCTCGAGAAAGGCTAAGTACATGACAAAAAAAGACAAACAAACAAGGAGGCACAAGTTCATTTCAAAATGATTTTGTTTCATTAAGTTCTTACTTACAAAGTACTAAATACAAAAACCTAAGGGCTGGTCTAAGCTACAGGTTGGTCCCATGTCGCGGGCATGCTTCTCCTGCTCGAGCTCGGCAACCTTCATCCTCAGAGTTGATAGCTCGCCTTGAAGGCGAAGAGCTTTAGCTGCGGAGTCGGCGGCACGGCTTCACTCGCTTTAGAGTTGGGCCAGGGCATTCTTCGCTGCCTTGGTCGCTCGCCCAAGTTTCTCCTCGAGCTCGGCAACCTTCGCTTCGAGCTCGACGGGGGCTTTCACCGAGGCGACCGCTTGGTTCGCGACCTCCTTCTACAGCTTCTCCACCTTCTCCCGCTCCGCCTCGAGCGCCTTGGCCGACCGAGCACGCTCTTCCTCCAAGGCCTGGAAGGCGTGCTCATGCTCAGTGTTGATAGATTGGCTGAGCTCGGACACGTGAGTTGCTTCTAGCGCCGCCAATGTGCTTTGGAGGGTTGCGAGCTCGGCGGCGTGGGTCATGGTCCTTTGCTCAGCCTCCTCCTGCTCGACCAGCAGGGTCTCTTCGAGCTGGTGCAGGTGGACCTCCCGTTCCTCCACCTTGTCGAAGAGGATCTTCAGAGCGCCGGAATGGCTCTGAAGACCCTGGAGCCCCTGACTGATGAGGTCAATGGCCTACCAAATTCAAAGAAAATGAAAGAAGAAATCAGGACGCGTATAAGAAAAACAAGTTGTGGGACTAAAGGAGTGCGGGGAAATTATGCTGTACCTGGCTGAGTCGGTCCTCGAACACCACCCGGTGGGACCCGGTCGATCTATTGGCCGATGCCTCGGGCACGCTATGGCCTTCCGCCAAGGTCGAGGTGCTAGGGCGAAGTTCTTCTAGCGCATGGCCAACTTCGCCAGTGGCTGCCTCGACTCGGGCCTCCTCGTTTGCTTGAAGGCCGGACTCGCCGTCGGGCAAGGTCGCTTCGACCAAGTTGGCCTCGATCTCCGCGGGCGGGGGGTCCACTGCTTCTTCCCTGACGGTGGCCCCGGCCGGGTTGCCAGCTTGGTCCTCCTCAACGCCTTCGGCCGGTTGGTTGCTGGCCTCGGTGGTTAGGACCACTCCGGCCTCGACGGTCGTAGCGACCACGGTGGGGGAGTCGATTCGAGCTTCGCTCCCCGCTGCAGTCCTGGCTGGGGAGACCTCGACTTCGGAGGCCGCCGTGTCGTCAGCCTCCTCTTCGTCAGCGGCAGGTGAAGCTGCACATTCGTTCGAGTCGGTGAGCCCGTGTTCAGACTCGCTGGCCACGACCCAGCTATGAGGGCCTCCGGTGGCGTGGCCCTGCCTCACGGGGAAGTGGTGCACCAGCTCGTATGAAGCTTCCTCCTCGGACTCGGATTCGCCCTAGACGATAGCCATTGTCAGGAGGGGTTGGGGGTGAGTTCGGGCACTCAAGGTCTGCGGCAAGGAAAGATTGCTAAACTAAGGCAGAAAGGAACTCTACAGTCAAGGGAGAAGTGAAGTACCTGGGTCGTGAGCCTTTGCCTCGTAGGCGCCTGCTCATGGTCTCGGCGTCCCGAGGGTGAAGAAGCGGCCTTCTTCCGTGCGCCTCGCGCTGGAGACCTCGGAGCACGCGGTGGCACCGGGTTTCCCGTGGCGACTGGCCTAGGGCCCTGTGGTTGAGCCCCTGGGGCCGCTTGGGGGCTGGAGGTCCTAGCAGCGTCCGCCGCCCTCTGCTGCTATCGGGAAAAGAAAGGAAAGATCAAAAATCTGTTGCAGTCTAATCACTAGGCAAGGACTCGAGCTCGAACTTACCACTGCGCGGTCGCCCCACTCGACATGTTGTTTCTTCGAAGCCTTGCCGCTCGGGGCGTCCGGAAGCGGCTTCTTGCTGGAACCCTTCTAGCCCTTGCCTGCTCTGGGCAACGGCAGCATGCGCTTCGCCGTTTGGAGCAGCTCTTGATTCTCCTGTAAAGCATACTTCAAGGTCAGGGCGGGCTTTACATTTCCAAGTTGGGACACAACTTGTGACACCTTACCTTGGCGCTCCATCTCAGCACGTTCTTCGGGACAGGCTCGTTCATGGAGTAGTTGAACGCCACCTTCCCGAACATCTCCATCATCCTAGCCGCCAACCAGGACTCCTTCGGCGCTGCTAGGAGGACAAAGTTATCAGAAAATGCCAGGTCTAGACTTAGATGAACTTCAGTTCAAGAAAACTTACCAGACGTGCCCTCGTGGGTGGGGTCGTCGCGACCCGTGATCTCATAGAATGGGTGCAGCCTCTTTCACAGAGGGAACACTCGGCCCCGCAAGAAGTCGTTGGCGATGGTTTGCCCGGTGAGACCACAAGTGGCGCAGATATGGATGGTGGTGATGGCCTCCTGATCAACCATCAGGTCGTCCGCCTCGGGGATCTGGCGTTTGCTAGTGATGGGCACTCCGTCGTACGCGAGCACGCCGTCCTCGCCCCTCTTCAAATAGAACCATCTCTCGATCCATGGACCGAGAGAGTCCCAAGCATGAAGCTGGGGGAAGGCCCAGGGAAGTCCCGTCCGCAGTTGGAAATAAAGGCACCTGACCACAGGGTCCTTCCCAGTGCGGAACAAAGAAAAGAAACGAAAAAAGAGAGACGGGGTGGGAAGAATTCCAAGGAACCCCTCGCACAGATGGCAGAAGATGGAAAGAAGGAGGATGGAGTTCGGCACTAGGTTGATGAGCTCGATCTCGCATTGCGCGAGGACCGAGGCCACGAAGTCACTCTCTGGTGTCTATAGGCCGAAGAGCATGTAGTGCTCGGTGCTGACGAGCTCGTCGTCTCGGGGCTCCGACTCGGTCTCTCCGCCCGGCAACCACCATGTCGCTGGGTCCAGCAGCCCCAAGTTCTCGAGTTCCTTCATCCAGGCCAGCGACAAGGAGCTCTTCCCAAACTTGGCCATGGAGGATGCTTGGTGCTTGGTCGGGGGAGAGAAGGCAGGTTGAGCAGAAGTCCAGAGAGGGCGAGATTGTAGAAGGTTCAAGAGAGTTCGGGAATTCTTTAGGAGAGCCGATGGTCCGGGATTTATAGGCCTCGATCGTCATTAGTTGGAAGATATGGCGTCTCAAAAGACGCGTCGGTTTCAATTTGACAGGTGCATTTAGAGATTTGGTGGTAGAATTGAGGCGTCACAGGCGGTTCCGCTGCTCTTCCGTGTCCGTACCGAGATTTCAAAGGCCAAGGGCTGCTAGGTGTAACTGCGTCAAGCCTTGTGGTTGGTCTCCGTCCGACCTCAACCTTGGGCTTGGGCAGCTCTGCGCGCGACCAGAAAATAGTCTCCTTTTCCAGATCATGAGGCTCGAGGTCATCCCCAGTATCCGAGTACGACCTGAGCCTTGGGGGCTAGCTGTCGGGGACTGAGAAATCTATGTCTGGTCAACAGAAGGTCAACAAGGCTCCTAGCTTGAGCTCGAGCCACGTGATCTTTGACCACGACGTGGACCGCGCGGCCTCCTTACGATCTCTAGCTAGGGGGTAAGGAGTCTGCCTCCGCTCGGAGGGGTCAAGTCGGGAAACGGATCGTGCATTCAACCGGTGGTTTCGGAGGCCCTTAAGTGGTGGAGTTAAGATAGGCGTGGGCGGCAAATCCAGGACGATTACGGCCCACCTTCATTGCGCACGAAGCCACTCTCCCGGGAATCTCTCTGGGAGGTTTCCAGTAACGACTAAGAGGGATATATAACCCCTGGGACATATGTACTCAAGGACATCAACATCGCAACATACACACACACAAGCACTCAGGCTAGAGAAGCTCGAGCTAGAGCACACATTCTTGTACTCAGACATAGTGAGATTCACCACCTCCGGGCAAGACTGGAAGTAGAGCTATTACCTATCACGGGGCTCGAACCAGTATAACTCTTGGTGTCCCATTCTCTGTCTTTGCCTCCGACCATTAGAGCAGTAGGACCAATCCTCCAGTGAGCGAAGTTGATTCAGGGTCCCGTATACACAATCCCCCCCTTCATTTCTGCGGTCCGGTGATCCCGATCGTCGACAGATTCTATATCCTCTCAGTATATGTTGATGATCTGAATATCATTAGAACCATAGAGGAGATAAAGGAAGCAAGTTCTTACCTTACAACAGAGTTTGAGTGAAAGATTTTGATAAAACTAAATATTTGCCGGGGATTGGATAATCTCCATAAGGACTGTTATACCCTAGCAGCCAGTTTTGACCGACCATGCATGCCCTTGAATGGTGTCCCCAAGGAGGACCCTCAGATAGTCTAGCCGGTGGGTCCGCCCGACCGGAGTAGGCCTGGTGCTCATCCGTGAGCACCCAAACTCGTCCACGAGCATACAAGCTCGTCCTCGAGCATGCAAGCTCGGGAACGTGCAAGGATCGGTCAGAGTTAGGGAAATCCTCGAGCATGATCGAAAGATTGTGTTCACCCCACAACGTTTAAGTGGTGATAGTTACACCACGATCTAGGGTCGTTATGCCCACAATGGGAACGTGGCGAGAATCAAAGCTACGGTTACGGCCACGGTTAATGTAGTAAATCGCGTATTATTCGGCTACAGTTATTTCCAGTATCTTATAAGCTATAAGAACCCTCTGGTAAATCGCTGAAGGGGGGACAGAAAAAAGAGAGAGCAAGACACAACGCATAGATATACACGAGTCTTCCTGTAAGAGTTTGACAGCAATAGCGAAATCACTAGACTAGAGTTATTATCTCCACTGTGGGAGGCCTGAACTAGTATAAATCTTTGTCTATTTTTCGAGTATCCTGTCTTAAGAGCATTCTCCAGAGCAAATCCTTCACCAAAAAGGGGCTTTGTTGATCCCTCATTCAACAAGTAAGCTCGACGGGGACCTGTTTCCCAAACGTCAACAATATTGCTTGGACCTGTAGCTAGAGTATTTTCTAGAATAATTTTTTTACGCCAATCTATCTATACCAAGAAGGTGTTGGAAAGATTTAATATAGATAAATCTCATCCTTTAAAGACCCCATGGTAGTAGGATCCCTTTGAAGGATCGAGATGGCGATTAAAGGGGGGTGAATGATCCCAAAATAAATTTTGTTCCCCAAAGAAACCATGTCAAAACCTTTAGATATCAAATGGAAACAAAAGAATTAGTTTTCACGATTTTCAGCCTAAGACCGGCACTACCGCCCATGTAGGAGCGATACTACTGGAGTTACTGTAGCTACAACAAAAGCAAGCATATGAACTGTGATTTCATCATGAGTTTAAAATGAAAAATTGAGAAATCTTTTGATCGGATGATCCAAACTTAATAAAACTTTGTAGACACCTTCCTATGGATGTCAAAACGTATTCCAACATTCGATTGCAAGAATCAACGTCAAAGTTTTAACCTTTTTTCAAATTTATGAAATAGTGTACAAGAACAGGTTCAAGAACAAAAACTTGGCTCTCAGCTAGCTCGTGAGTTCTTGATAATCAAGATAATCTTAGATGGCTTTTCACACGTCATAATTGTCGGAGATTGGATAATTTCCATAAAGACCATCATACCCTAGCAACCGGTTTTCGGCCGACCATACTTCCTCTTGGATGGTATTCCCAAGGAAGATCCTCAGACGGACTAGCTAGCTAGTGGATCTGCCCCAACCATGTCTGAACTCATCCCCGAGCATGCGTCTTAGTTTCCCGAATGTGCTTGCTCGGATGTGTCCAGCGGTCGGCCAGAGTTGAAGGAAAATCCTGGGCATGACCAGCAGGTTGTGCTCGGTCCATAAAGATGATGTGGCGATAATTACGCTGCAGTTTAAAAGATCGTTAAACCACAATCTAAGCCTATAACGTCCACGACACAGCATGACGGAAATCAAGGGAGGCAGTTACAGCCACGTTCAGGCACAATAATGGTGTGTTATTCAGTTGTAATTGCTGCAGTTGCCTATAAATACCCCCGCTGTAGATTAGGGGAAAGATATACGCACAACAGATACACGCAAGATTCCTGTACAAACTTAGACAATATCAAGATCCACTGGACATAGGGTTGTTATCTCGATCGTGAGAGGCCCGAACCAGTATAAAGATTCCTTGCAACTGTCCTTTCGCGCATAGCATCCCAATGGCATTCTTCGGACTAAACCCTCCATGGAAAAGGGGCCTGGTTGATCCCTCAATCAACAAGTAAGCTCGGCGAGGAATCCGTTTTCCAAACGTCGACAATAACAAATTAGAACGCAAGACAAGAACACCTAAAAACCTAATCTTCTAAAATTGATCATCTCAAGAACAAAAATCGGTTTCTTACAACAAAGAGTACAAGACTTTCCTAGATGATTAGGATATGGTCTGAAAAAGACTCATCCATTAATCATTCATCCTTAGCATAAGATTCACAAGCATTTAGAAGGAGGGAGAGGCAAATCCAAATGTGTGAAAAGTAAATTGCAAGAATGTAAATTACGGAATTTAAAGATATAATGTAAATGCGGAAAGTAAATTCACAATTAAAAGGAAATTTGATTTTCATTTCTAAAAGGGAGGTTTACAAAGCCTCACAAACAAGTGGGTAAAACTCAAAGGAGCATAAAAACCTCAAAACTTTCAAGAGGAGGAGGGCCACCCCTACCTCTCAATTTACACTACTCTTGAGTCAACCTCCACCCTTGGATGAGTTCTTTCTACCCTAAGGATCACTATCAAGGGTTAGGATTTCCTCACTCACTCATACATGGGCTAACTCGAAACCCAACAACATAATGGGTTTTACACGCTTCTCAAAGAAAACTAACTAGACCCGCTACTCTATCACCTAGATCGCGATCCAACGACCCTCCTTGATCTGAGCAGCTCCTAACTAACATCTCATCCATTTCTTGTCTTCTAAGTTTGCAGCGACTCCATCTCCGATCATCTTCTGACGAACCTCGACCGTCTAGACCTCCAATGCACTAAGATGCATTCACATTTTTATCTTTTAATGATGCATTTTCTATTATTTCTCCCCTTTTGTCAATATAAGCATCAAGAGGGTATTTTTTTATTTACACATGTATGTATGAAATGCATCCTAAAAGAGTTTTGAAAATTATCCAAGTGACCATATATACAAAGTATGACACCAAGCTACTTAAGTTCAGATTAGGCTGAACTAAGACATTAATCCAAAACTCGTCGGATAATGCATGAGTAACATTTTTTGGCTTAAAAGAGACTACAAAAGCAGAGTGAAGGCAAAAAGAAGATAAGCCTAATTTTAAGCGTGTCACATGCTCAAATAGATCATCAATGATCTGATTAGGTGGATGAGAACACTGAATATGGCGGGGAGGACCAGACACGAAAGTGGTCTGTACCTCTTCAACAGAAGAGGCAGGAACAAAGCTACTCACTGAAGGAGAGTCTGAAGGCAAGTGTTGGTCTCTCTGAAGTGCAGAAATAGAAACAGGTAGCACCTTACGTGTAGAGGGGACTGGATCAGGTGGAACACTATCATCTCTATCATCCTCGTCCTCTACAAAAATGATCTCGAAGGATGAAGAATAGCCTAAAATATCAAGTCTAGCTCCTAGGCTAGCCTCATCAAAGGTCACATCACAGATCTATATGATCCTATTCGCATCGCAACTCCAGACCTTATAACTACAAGAAGAAATCGAGTAACCTAGAAAGATGACATCAGAAGATCGAGACTCAAACTTATCTAGGTTTCTAGACTTAAAAAACACTTGTAATCAAACACACGAAAATGAGAAACACTGAGCTTTCGTCCATACCTCAACTCGTAAGAAGTGCAATGCAAATATGCTCTCAAGAATACGCGATTAAAAACATAGCAAGCAATAGCTATAACCTCAGCCCAAAACTTTCTAGGAGTACCATACTCGTCTAGCATCGTCTTGGCCATCTTTACCAGAGTCTTGTTCTTCCTTTCCACTACGCTATTTTGCTGAGGGGCGTAGGGAGAGGAGAACTGATGCTCTAAACTAGACTCCACACAGAAACTCTCAAAGTAGGAGTTCTTGAACTCCGTACTATTATCACTACGTATAGCTCGTAAGACATCGGGAAGCTCAAAAGACAACCTACTGACCAAACTCCTGAAATGAGAAAAAATCTCATCCTTCGAGGCTATGAAAAACACCCAAGAATACCTCAAAAAATCATCGACAATAACAAGAACATGCATCTTCCCACCCACTGACTGCACTCTAGATGGACCAATAATGTCTATGCGTAAAAGCTATCCTGGTACATCAGTCATCACAACAGTGACTGGAGTATGAGAAGCAACAACCATCTTACCATATTGGGAAGGAGAGCAAACTAAGTTTTTGACCATCTCGAGTTTAGGCAAACCACGAATGAGGTCATAGTTGATAACTCTAGTCAAATGATCGAAACCAATGTGAACATGTCTCCTATACCAGAAAGAGACATCACATGACTCAGAAGCAATCAAACAACGAAGAGAGTCTCCAGAAGAAGCAGAAAAATCAGCACGAAAAACTCTTCCAAATCTAGAAATCTCGCTAACTAACCCTCTTGATGAATCAAGGATTTCTATAGGCACTACTCTTAAAGCTTACCTTGAAAGAGTCATCGATAAGCTGAGAAACAGAGAACAAATTGTATTGTAGCTTACTCACTAATGCAACGTCCTTAAGAATGAAATTTTCATTAATACAAACGGTACCTTTAGCAATGACTCTACCTGATAAAGCATCCCTAAAAGTGATCAACTCATCACCGGGGGCTCGAACTAGGGAAGAGAATCAACGAGAGTCTCTGGTCATATGACGAGAACAACTAGAGTCAACAATCCAAACCTCTCCCTTCCCCATCTGACAAACCTCATCTGAATCGCTGTAGATCTCGCAGTCATTGAAGTCGTTGGCATCTGCCATGAAGCACATCCTAGTGAATTAATCGCCGCTCTTGTTCTTCTCTTGTCGAATCTGGTATGACCGAAGAGGGTGCGGCATGACCAGGCTCAAGAACAATAGGAAAAATCAGCACGAACTCCAAAAGCAAAAATGATCCAACTTTTGATTGGGCGGTCAAAAACTTATAAAACTTAGTAGATGTCTTCCTAATAATGTCAGAAACTCATTCCAACCTTCAATCGTAAGAATTGACGTCAAAGTTTTGACATTTTTCAATTTTAAGGAAGACACACACTAAGTTTGAACAAAAACTCAAGAACTTAATCTTGGTCTTGCCCGTGGGGTTTTAATGATCAAGTTGATCTTGGATAACTTCCCATATATCAAAGTAAGAAAGAACTCAAGTCTGAAATTCCAGTAACACAATCTAGAAGAATGATTCACTCAAGAACAAAATATCGGTTTCTTGCAAGAAAGAATAAAGAATTTATCTAGATGATTGAGATATGATCTAAAAGAAGATTCATCCATCAATCAAAATCCTTAGCACAAGAAGCAAAAGCATGTAGAAGGAGAGAAGCCAAATCCAAATTGAGTAAATGTAAATTGCAAGAATGTAAGTGCAGAATTTAAATGCGGAAATTAAGACATAATGTAAACGCGTAAAGAAAATTAAGCATAAGGAAAAAAGATTTGCATTTATGAAAGAGAGGTTTACAAAGCCTCACACACAAGTGGGCAAAGCTCAAACGAGCACAAAATCTCTAAAACCTTCAAGAGGGGGAAGGCTACCCGTACCCCTCAATTGAAACTACTCTTGGGCCACCTAACACCCTTGGATGAGTCTCTTAACCCTAAAGCACTCCATCAAGGGCTAGAATTGACCCACTCACACAACCATGTAAGGGCTAACTTAAAACCCACCAAACAAACTGGGTTTTCTTGCACAGATTTTAAAGTACACTAACTAGACCCGTTATCCTATCAACTAGACCGAGATCTGACAGCTCTCCTTGATCCACGCATCGTGTTGCTAGCATCTTTTCCTTTCCTTGTCTTCTAGGCTTGCCACGACTCCATCTCCGATCATCTTCCGGTGATTCTCGACCATGTGGACCACCAACGCACCTCGTCTAGTCCGATCATCCTCCATCTCACCATGATCTAGTACCGTCGTCCTGCAACCATAACATGGAAACATATCACATATGAATGTATAAAAAGATATTCAATTAAATTCATCAAAAATCACAAATTAAAAATTTATCCTCGCTCACAAGGGCTAGTGCTACCACCCCAGGTTGGTAGCACCGCTGGCCGATCATACCATGCCCTGGCCGGTATAGCCGCCCTCTAAAAAATCGCAAAGGCACTGCTCTAGAAAAAATGCACCGGCTTGAGGCTGGTATGACCGCTAGTGCAGGACATTTTTCTAACTTTGCTTCAGATGCACTTTCCAACTCAAATCAAGGCACCACATGCTTAAATAATATCAATAACTCATCACACATAAGGATAAACCTCTACATGGTCTTTCAGAGATGACAGATGACTAGATGAGGCCACACGGGTTCATGGGAATTGGGGAAGACCGAGTGACTGACAGATTGAGAGAGGGCGGGGGGAGGTGGGGCCGGACAGGGGGTCAGTCCGTCAGTGGCGATGTGGAAGCCGAGCTGTGAAGCTTGTGGTGGGTATTTACACACTGCTGAATAAATGATCAGCGTCATTGACGTGTCCCTGTCCTTTTATCACTATTAGGGATGGACATTTTTCAACCAAAACCAAAAAATTGAAACGAATTAACCGAATATTTTGAGTTTTTTTGGTTTTCAGTTTGTAGACTAGTTTTTATTCTAGCGCTATTTAGTTTACGGTTAGCGGTTCGGTTTTTGAAGTTTGGAAACCGAACCAAACCATTCAACCGAATTACCTCACATCGCACGGTCCTCTCCGACTTCAATTCCCCAAGTCATGAACCCGAGAACCCTTCATGCAGGTCTCTTGAAGCTTTTGAGGGGCAGCACGGAGATCTCCATGGCAGAGGCCATGGCGGGGCCGTGTTGAGGGCGGAGTGGAGCGCCGAGATCTCCATGCAGATCTGGGAGGGACCGCGTGGTCGGCAACGTCGGCCGTAGGGGTGCTGCGGTCCCCGATGTCGGTGTTGATGCTCGCCATGTTAGCCAGTCGCCACCATGGCCTCCTCCTTCTACGTCGCTGGCTGGTGAGTCCTCTCGCTCGCCGCATTCATCGCTTCTTGGGAATGGTCGCGTCTCTGTTCATGGGTCGTGCTCCTATTATAGTGTTTGGTTCCCCTTTTGTTTGTGAAGCTTAGGATGATCTTGCTTGGGGAAATCTGATCCAGTGTCTGTCGCATTGGAGAACTCATGCCGAACTTTGGATACCTTAAGTGGAATCTTGGTATTGCACGGAGGGAGAGCTTCGATTTTCATCATGTATTCGTGCCTGATGCGGGTGGAACGTGTCTTGCGCAGGGGCCGTGCGGTGTTGGACTATTAGCGCAGAGCATACCGGACATAACATCAGCTCAAGGATCTAGAGGTCATAGACGCGGTAGTTAACTTTCACAATCTCAATCTCGTGTAGTCTATATATATAAATGTAGTTACTGTACTCTTTTACTTACTGGGGGTATCCTACACTGGGGTGTAAGGTTTTTTATAAGGCAGTAACTCTGTACATATTTAAGATTTAATAAAATTTACTTCTTTTTCCTCCAATATTCGTGTCCATTGCTGCTGGTCTCACTCATTTAAATTGGCAGGGCATCTATGATTTTTTCTCTCTCCCTTCTCTTGTTTCACATTTCTTACTGTCACTTTTCAATCTATAATTAATTTTGTACTTCTGCTAGCTCAGGACACAGGAATACATTTCAGTAACCAAATTATAATGGAAATGTATCATCAGGAGCATGAAAGCGAATCTAGCTCATCAGGATTTAGTGTTTCGTTTCCTTGCGTATCCAAATTCAAATGATGTGACCTTTCCAAAAGAGATCAAATAATGTCGTGAGTAGTAACAGTTAGTAACTTGTGACAATTTTTTTTGTGACAATACTACTAATAACATCTTTATATTTTACGACAATAGTATTGGTAGTTTATAAGGTGTATTTTTTTTACAATCAACTCCGTGCATCTCTGGATAATTTCCTCTCGTCGCAATAGTATAAATGGGTCAGGCCTGAGCCGGCACAGCACGAAGTGCTAATGGACCTTTCCTGGGTTCATCGAAGGCGAGCCGGGCTATCACGGCAAGTCATGACAAGCACATTGGACCATTGCGGCCCGGCATAATTCAGACTCGAAGCATGATGAACCCATTGCCGGTCTAACCCGACCCGGTACGATACCCACCTCTAGTTGTAGGCCATGTCCCGCTAGTGCAAAACCTAACTTTGACGACTCCCCACCCTCTGTCGCTGGTACGGGCAGGAATGGCCCAGGAGGCAGGCAGGAGCATACCACGGCATCTCTAAATCAGGCCGTATCTATAGTACCAGGCTCATGCCCTCTCCTCTCGCAGGCCGCAGCCAAGAATATGGGCTGTCCCACAAACACACCTTCCTGGGAATCCAACTCTCGTGCTCCTGACAGTGCATTTCGATACGCTCCTAACGCATCCACAGATTCATCGCTTCGTGGCTCAGTCATCACCTTCGTGAAACACTAGCGTCTCGCGAAACCAACACGACGATCACATCCCGAATATTTATTCAAGTCGGAAAAGGTTCATACTTGTACAGCCCCATGTGATGATCGAAACCATCTACATGATGAGATCAGATGAAAAGGCCTAACTCTCATCGTGCTCCCTTGCCCTCATTACATCAAACCAACTCGTGTCCTATAGCTCCATACACGGCTTCACTGCAGATACGTTTCTGCGTATACTAGACACTGCAACTTATACCTGTCTGCGATATGTACAAAATACAGCTGTAACAAACTGGTTCTAATAGATCGTAGATGTCCTGAGGGTGAAGGCTTTGTCCCCAAGTCCTCATGCAGATTTCGCAAACCCAATCCTTTTTTCACCAAAGTCGAAGACAGTGTGGTATGCGCCCATGAAGACGTCTCCAAGTATCCTGCAAATTCGTAAGCCGCAGTCTCAGATTGCATGTTTCTGGGGGCAAACAGAAACGGAAGAATCAGTGTGGAGTGCCGCTTATTTCATATATGCAGCATACCAGAGCGGACCACGAGGGGGCGGTACGTCGAATGCCATGAACCCACTGATGCAAACGGTTTGGCCTGCTTGCTCCAGCTTTACTATGTACTGCAACACAAAGACAGTGAGGTAGATCTTATATATGAACAAGGCATATAAAAAGGGCTAAGGCAACGGCTATGTTTGAAGTTAGCATCAGGGCAGACAGGACTGTCAGTAGCATGATGAACTTCGCCAACCCTCAAAAGTTCATTCTTGAAGTGAACTGCACCAGTATTTTGTTAGCTGCTTCTTGATCCTTCTCAATTCAAGGTTTGATGTGTCCAGGAATGAACTTTTTTTTGTTTTTGTGAATAAGAATTAAATGAACTGCACTAGTATGGTTTGAGTTCATTGGGATCAGGTTTGGAAATTGTCAGAAACAATTAATAGTAGCAAGAAATAGGTTGAGTTGACTGACGTGTTTCCCCCAAACCACCATATAAACCTTATGTTTCTGAAAATAACAACATCGCTGTAAGTTCAAGAATGAGCCAAGTGTAACTAGGAACTCACCTGCTCCGGTGTTAACGTGAAAATCTTGTTTGCTATGGTGAACGAAAGATTTGGCATCTTTGAGATCTGATGACAGTCGACAGCTGATTCACCGTTGGGGCTCGGGAGACGCTCACAGAGCTGCAGTGCACATTGGAATTGGAATGTCATCACATTCTATATCACTTCACAATCAGAAAAACTGGTGTGACATAACTAATACTGACCTGATTAGCATAATGCAAAATAAGCTCTTTCGTTTGGTTCTCTCGGAGTTGATTCTGTATCCAGATAACAGCCATCTCACAAGCAGTACAGAAAAGATCAGAACCCCACTTTTCTTTCTCAACAACAGATTCAATCTGGTTGCTGCATAGTTATTTATGAAACAATGTCATGAGAAAAGAAAAATACACAGGTAGTAAAATGAGAATTACAACTACATGTATATGTTGAGCTAACCTGACAGAATGAGTACCATCAAATACACAGAGACCGATCTGAGTGCACACTTTCTGCGGGCTTGTCTGCTCAATAACAAAAAAAGGTTCTATAGTTAGTTAAAGAATTCAAAAGCAATTTTAAAAACACATTCATCACAACAAAATTTCTCCCGTTACTCAGATAACAAGAGGGGGAAGCCAGCAAGCAAACAAACCTGTGCTATGAGCAACTCAAGGATCATCTCTCCATACTCTCTCACTACTTCTTTGCATTCTGTGCTGATAATTCCCTCAGCCCCAATTGCATGATTCACTTGAGCCACTATGGTCTGTAAGCAATATAAAATGAAAATATTTCAGTTGTACCGCAATTCCAGAACATGTCCAAGTGCGCATTCTACCACTTAGGGATCCAAGAACACATACCGTTGGGCCGGCTAGCAGTGAAGTCCCTGAGTCAACAATAGCAGCACAACCACCAGCACAGAAGCCAGTAGAGTGGCCATCAATAAGAAGATCCCCCATGTCAAACTGCCAGTAGCCTTTGCGAGTAACAGGAACATATGTATGGCTCCCCTTGTAGTGTTTTCGGTCTACTCCACCGAAGACGAGCTCACCTCCAGTGGATGCATCAGGATCACGGTTAAGCCAGAACGAGAAGACGTTCTTCGCAATCAGTTTCTGCTCATTCATGCTCTGCCTGTTTGTTGCATACAGCATAGAAAGGGTATTCAAGCAACATCACTGATGAGGTTCTGACACAATTATAATCTGTGAAATCATGTGCTGAAAAATTAGCTGAGTAATGAAATTGGCATTGTAAAGTGGTTTTGGTTATGACATGTGTGGTACATGTGCATATGCTGTTTGAGATGTTAAATTGATATGCTGTGATAGCATGATATTGGTTTTGCTTGATGCAATGCGCTCGTGTGAGTGGTTGTATGGACTGATCTTGTTTTGTTTGATGCAATGCACTCGTGTGAGTGGTTGCATGGATTGACTTTGAGTCAAGTCGTGGACTTGTGCTCGGATGTGTTTCTTGTTTATTCATGTGCAGGTGTTGCTCGAGGGCGAACGTGGTCGATGACGGGATCGGAACTAGGTTTATGAAGGAACTGAGGTTCGGGACTAGATTCAGGAAGGAATCGATGTCTTGGTGGTCGAGGATGTCATGCGGGACGTTCGGGTTAGAGAACATGCACATGAAGGCTGGTTAGTCACATAATTATAGCATGTGGGCTGTACATACGTGCAAGAGTTGTTTTTGGCCATGTTGGGCCAGGTTGAGATGTATACGAACTCTTTCTATGTGGGAAGTGGAGTTCTATTCTATCTCTTTATGTTTGCTCTGTATAAATAGGGGAGGTGTCTCTTGTTTAGGGTTTGTACTATTTTGTTTTAGAGTACTGTATCCAGATAAATAAAATCCTTCTTGCAAATCTGAGCATCCTGTGCATCACGGCGTGAAGAAGAAAATCCTTGCAACTAGAAGTTTTTAGCGCTTGATCTTTATTCTATTGCAGCGTAGTTGAAGCCAGTAAAGGAGTTAGGCAACTAGAAGAATTTGAAGAGCTCCCAGCACTTTGAGTTTTTTTTAGTCCGGCGTAGATTGGAGCATCGATTAAAGTTTTGTCCGTCGCAGCAGTCACAAAGTTCATCACGGAGTTCGGTTTCTTGCAAAGGTATCATCTTGCGAAGGTAATATCTTAAGATCTGTAGGTCCGATCGAGTTGATTCTTTTTGGGTTAGCTTCTTAGTTAAGTCTAATTTCTATAGTTAAAATTTCACATCAATCCAATAGTGGGATCTTTGGGAATTTCTAATTTTGTGAACTGGTCGCCTGTCTGCTCGCCTGGTCGCCCAGATTCAATCATCTTGGGAAGAACATAACTTTAGATACATAGATCCGATTGACTTGATTCTTATTGCGTTAGCTTCATAATTGAGTCTAGGTTCTATTGTTAAAATTTTACATCGATCTAATGGTTGGATCTTTAGGAATTTTTGTTTTAGTAAACATGTATCAGTCTGCTCGCCCAAACTGCTCGCCTGGTCGCCCAAACTGGTCGCCCAAGTGGTCTGCTGGTCGCCCAGACTATTCTACTGGTCGCCCAGACTGGTCTACTGGTCTCCCAACTGCATAAACTGGTCTCTCAACTGTGTGAACTGGTCTCTCGACTGTTTGTCATCTGTGTGAACTGGTTTCCAAACAATTTGAGTTTAAATTGTGGTGTGTTAGAAAAACAAAGTTCAAAATTTTGATTTTAGCTTCCGCGCAATCATTCACCCCCCTCTGATTGCTACATTAGTATATTTCGATCCTACATAATCTATTAAAGAGAGTTTCTACCATCCTTGGAAGATAGCATGAGGTATCACCAATTTACTCTTTAACTTTTAGTACCTCTTGGTACCTTCACCCTTTAAACTTTTGGTACCTCTTGGTGCTTAATTCAACGGATAGCTTGGTACCTCCCAAGGATGACAAAAGGTCTATCTAATAAAAGGCTAGAATATGTACCAAATTGGAGGAGCTCCTCCCACAGAGATCTCGGGAAATCCAAGGCCAAGTATACCATCAAACTTTCCAATGATAAAAGTAACACTTGTCTCACGGGTTGTCTCGATAAACTTCTGAAAGAACAATGAAACTACAGCATTAGTACTCATGCATATAAATGTTTTACGGAGATACTCGTTCAACAATTCACCTGATTTTGGACTGAAAGGTCACCAACTAACACACTGTCCTCACTGAAGAAACCAGCAATTGACCCAGAGCCATAGGTAATTGTGCAAGTTTGTCCTGAACAATTTGAAAAACCGAAGTGCTTAAGAGACATATTTCTGACTTGCTAAAGGAAGAGCCAAAATTGAACAGAAGCGAAGTATTCTGTATTTCTGTCTTACCATTCTTTTTGTATGTGCTTGACTTGGTTGACTTGTATCTGTGGTGTAAGTAGCATGCTATCTGGAAAGCATAAACATCAAAAAACATTTCTGCATCTATCTTCCATTACTCAAAACATGTACCCTAGTATCTTATGTCTATTAGGTAATAAACTTACTGAAAAATAGCATTTCGATGACGGAACCCACAAGTTGGAGCTTCCGGTGTCGAATATCACAGTAAAGTTCTGCGGTGGTGTGCCGATGCCAATCTCTCCAAAGTACTGAGTGTCCAGGTAGTTGTCCAAGGGAACTATGTCATCACTTGAAACGCCGAGATAGTGGCGAGAGCCATCAGACCACTGATGGCGGCTCTCTTTCCTTGCCAATTTTGCAGCAGTCAAAGTTTCCTTGTCCAGTCTCTTCTTGTTCAGGTTGATTCTTAGCAATCCATCAGAGGAAGCGTGAAGCAGTAAGGCACATGACAGAATCCATAAGCAAGTGACCAACAAAAGATGTTTCTGCCACATGGCCCCAGAACACCCTGAGAAAAATAAACAGCAATTATGATAAGACTGGCATGTCATGTGAATCATCTATGAATTCAATAATAGCTTATTCACTGGAAGATTTACAACAGCTTAAAACAAAAGCCGTATAGCAGTAGCTCATAACAAGAAATTGAACACGATTAAACAGATTTTGATCGAAATCAAGTAAAACCCCAGCTATATGGTTTAGATGTATTCTACTATCCGTTTTGTCTGGTAACAGCACAGCCATGAAATCCATGATCTACGAATCCTTAGCAGCATATCAAGAAAATAACGAAAACAAAAAAAAAACATGTTTACAGAGAGAATCAAGAACTCCTAATACGGTATGGTTGACAGTGAGCATCACAGCAAACTGAGCAGAGATATCGAAGGTTGATTACTAGTACATAAGAACAAGATTAGGAGCTCCAAAGTGGATAATAGGTCTGGTCAAATATCTGAACTGTAGAGTGATGGACTGATGGCAAGTAATTAAGCAGCTAGCTAGGCTCTTGGACTCATACCTTGCTTCCGCTGTTAGCTTCCCAAACCAGAGTCTTTCAGAGAGAGAGAGGCAAAGAAGGGAAAGCTAGTGGAGAACTCCAGGAGAAAGAGCGGATAATAGATACGACACACCAATCAGACGATGGTGTTAGTCGTGTGGCACTGTCTAGAAAGCAAACAGCCAAAGAATGTAATAAAGTTCTGTCTTCAAAAAAAGAATGTAATAAAGTTTTCTCCTTGCTGTTCCACTGACATGTGGGCTCAAATGCGACCTGGCCTATATGTCAAGGACAAAATTCTTCAGTGCGAAGTAGACAAAGGATGGTAGGATGGTTCTTCTGAAGAAATAGTAAAAAGAGCCTGTGAATGTGATTATACAAAGTTGAGAGAAAGGATGAAAGGGGACGAACGGTGCTAAGAAAATCGAAGGAGAAAACAGGTTGGTGACTTGGTGATGCCTGATGGGTTGATCCAGATATATTTATTTGTTTGAGCTACTTGCCTACTTCAGTGGTTGGCAATTAAATGGATAGGCCAACAAAGAAGGGAACATATCCTGTGCAACCAGAGAGTTGGTGAAACCACGGTGCAACCCAACTAGAAAAAGTTTCAAAATTTTTTGAAAAAAATCATGGATATACATCTCAGCTTACCCCATCTACATATAAAATTTCATAATCAAATTCGTTCTGTGCTAGAAGTTACAAAAAAGACAAAGTTGATCATGAACAGTAACTATTACTGTTTATGATCAACTTTGTCTTTTTTATTACTCTTAGCACAGGACGAATTTGATCATGAAATTTTATATGTAGATGGGGTAAGCTGAGATGTACATCCATGATTTTTTTCAGAATTTTTTGAAACTTTTTCTAGTTGGGTTGCACCGTGATTTCACCAGTCTGTCT
This sequence comes from Guadua angustifolia, assembly GCA_036346375.1. Classification (NCBI taxonomy): domain Eukaryota; kingdom Viridiplantae; phylum Streptophyta; class Magnoliopsida; order Poales; family Poaceae; genus Guadua; species Guadua angustifolia. Next base: position 68,614,014 of record CM070500.1, on the reverse strand, counting down.
GATTGCACAAGATATTTTTCCAACAAAGAATATGCTACCGGTGGTTCCCCACTGAGATCCTTTTTTTGTTCTTTTCTTGTTCCTTTTTTGTCTGAAATCAAGTGGAAAGCCCATGAAATATTTAGAAAAACCACAGCCTGCAAAACAGAGGGACAGGATCTTTCACAAACATCCGATCAAAAAGGTTGTGTTACAAACTATGCATATGTTTTGTGCCCCTGAATTGTAACGTTTTGCCATGCGTGTACGTATAAACAGCTGCAAGAGCTAGGAGATCTTTTGATGCCATCCATGTTTCTAAAATTTAGTTGAGATTATGTTGAAAGTGTACAAACACAGATGTAACATCTCGAAAAATTTTAAAACGGACAAAATAATAATTTAAAATTTAAAAATAGAGAAAATAAAAATTTAAAATGAAACTAAGATTTTAATTTAAATTTCTACATTTTTTTCGTATTTTCTTGAATTTTTGGTCTTTAGGAAAGAACGCTTGCGTTATTGAAATCCTTTCTTCCAAAATGAAAAAAAAGTGAAATTAAGTTTGGATTGTGATTTTATTTTGAATTTCCATCTTTAATGAATTCATGCTGGATTTTTGGTCTTTAAGAAAACCATTTTCATTGTTGGATTTCACTTTTCCAAATATGAAAACCCAAAATATATCAAGATAAAATCTCAAGGAAATTTATTTAAATCATAATCTTCTCCAGAATTATCACAAAAAATTTCAAAAGAATTTTAATACATTTAAGACCTCAAGAAAATCAAAAACAACATTTAAACTAAGAATGTAAACACTGCCGAATTTGTTTAAAAATATATAGGAATTATCATTCTCTAAATTTTTTATGGAGCCTTTTAAAGACTCTAAGAAACCAAAATAAAAATTTTTAAAGTAATTTGAACAAATTTAGTGCTGATGTAAAATCACAAATAGTAATAGGTGGCAGAGAACAATACCATTGTCGGAATTTATTAAAAATATATCAATGAGATAACCCTTTGAAATTTTTCTGAATTCACACACAGTACCTAGGGAACTGGCATGAAATTCTCTAGAAAAATACAATCTCATTTGATGCATTTAAAAATCAAAAGTAGAAAACATAAATAACTCAACAGATCAAAGTCAGAATTTTATAAAAAATATATAGATGTGATAATCATCTAAAAATTTTATGATAATCTATGTATACCCATAGGATCACCTAGAAAAGTTTTAAAATAATTTCATTTAATTTTTAACTCCATAAAATTTAAAATAAGAAAATTGAAAACCAACACAGTATCCTTGTCATAATTTTGTAAAATCACACGAGTCATATCATGCCCTGAAATTTCTAAAGAAGGATAAATATTTCCGCCAGATCACGCAAAAAATTATCAAAAATTTATAGATATGAATGACATTTGAAATAAATGTGAGAACCCTGGTCTGCCCAGAGAATAGGAATCTAGTTCCTTTCTTTTGCTCTCTGCCATGTGGGTCCCCTCCTGTCCGACCCCACTTAGCAGCAACTCAACTCTACCAACTAGCCTCCCTTTGCCTTGCCCTCTCTCGGTCAATTGACCAATCTTGTTGCATCGCCTAAGTACAGCCCTGCCATGGCCATGCCGTTCCCATACCCTGCCCTCAGCCATACCATACGCCCACCATTTCATCCGAGATCACCACGTCGTCCTATCCTCCTGGCCGCAAACTGAGCTCACGTTCACACCATGGCCACATCCTTTTCCCTACCTATAAATACCGCTAGAGCACACTCATAGCACCATCAGCTCGCCCGACACTTCTCCCCGAAGCTCTCTTTGCCATATTCGCCCAATTGAGCTCTAGTTGCTGATGAGCACTAATGAGGCCCCCTTTAGCCAACCAGCCTAATTGGTGGACCGTTCTTCAATTGCTCCGATGTGGAAATTCCATAGGGTTCACTGAACTCATAAGATACCATACTTTGGCCAAAACACTGCCATCGCCTAGACATCTTCCTTGAAAGAAGTAGAGATGAATTTGGAGGAAAACCACAGCTACGCACTCTGTATTGCTGATTAATATATATGTTTACACATGGTTACCGTATGGACTACAGGGACGAAAAATCAGGGGTTGTTACAACAGCTAACAATAGCTAACTAGATTACAGAAGATACAACAACCTCAACGCACAACCTTATCTCTAATATATCTCCAATACACCCCCCTCAATCATAACCGATCAGGTTAAGATTGCAACTTAACTGGGAAAATTGCTTCACCGGTAGTGCTTTTGTAAGAATATCAGCTACCTGATCTTTGGATGATATGAAACGGATTTCCAACACTTTGAGAGCAACTCGTTCACGAACAAAATGATAATCTACCTCAATATGCTTAGTTCTTGCGTGAAAAATGGGATTTGTTGAGAGATATGTGGCACCAAGATTGTCACACCACAAACATGGTGGTCTGGACTGAAAAATCCCAAGTTCTCTTAGCAAGGACTGAATCCACATCACTTCAGCTGTTGCATTTGCGAGCGCCTTATATTCTGACTCGATGCTCGATTGGGAAATGGTGGCTTCCTTGCGAGAACTCCAGGACACAAGATTTGATCCAAGGAACACTGCAAAACCTCCTGTGGATCGACGGTCATCAGGGCATCCCGCCCAGTCAGCATCAGAGAAAACACTCAAAAGATTTGAAGACCCTTTGTTTATGCAAAGTCCGATTGACATTGTGAACTTTAGAAACCTGAGAATGTGTTTCACTGTTGTCCAATGAACATCCGTCAGTGAACTGAGGAACTGGCAGACCTTGTTTATTGCAAATGTGATGTTCGGTCGAGTAAGAGTTAAATACTGAAGGGCTCCCACTATACTACGATACAATGTAGCTTCTTGGTCTGACAGAGGCGCACCTTCAGCTCTCAACAATCGCTCAGCAAAGGACATTGTTGTGTTTGCAAGCTTGCACTTGGTGATATGTGATCGCTGGAGTAAGTCAGTCACATATTTTTTCTAGGTAAGTGCAAGTCCACTAGAATCTCTCTGAACCTCAATCCCAAGAAAGTAATGAGCATTACCAAGATCCTTAACTGCAAATGCATTCTGGAGTTGATCAATTATCCATTGTGTGAGAAATGATGATGATGAGCTAGTTCATATGATATCATCAACATAGACTAGAATATATGCTGTGTGCCCATCTCGATTGAGTACAAATAGGGAAGCATATGCTTTTGAGGAAACAAAACCAAGTTGAAGCAAGTGAGAGCTCAATTTGGAAAACCATGCTCTAGGTGCCTGTTTTAAACCATACAATGAATTCAAGAGTTTGCACAGATAATTTGGATACCTGTCATCCAAATATCCAGGTGGTTGCCTCTTGTAAACCTCTTCTTCAAGATCACCACGTAAGAAAGCATTCTAGACATCCAATTGCCTGAGATCCCATCCTCGAGAGGTAGCAATAGATAAGATGATTCTAATTGTGGCCGGTTTCACTACAGGACTGAAGGTTTCCTCATAATCAATACCCTGTCGCTATTTGAACCCCTTGGCAACTAATCTCACTTTGTGTCTATCGATTGTGCCATCAGCCTTCTGTTTTAGTTTAAAGACCCATTTACAGATCAATGACATTTTGTTGTTTGTTTGGTGGTACTAGCTTCCAAGTGTTATTTCGGATAAGAGCATTGTACTCATCATCCATTGCCTGTTTCCACTTGCTATTTTGCATTGCTTCTTTATATGATGATGGCTCGATTGTGGCAGCTAGACAAGTATACGTGGTATAGTTCCATTAGTCCGAATTTTTGGAACGCTGGTGTTGTCTCGTAGACAAGTGACCATAGGATGCTGATGTGGTGCCCCCTCCTACTGCCCCTCCTGCTGAATTTGAGGGACAACTGGCCCCTGCTGCTGGGACTACTTTGGCTCCTCTTGCGATTGCTGAGTCTGCTCTGACTGCTGCTGCATGGAGTGATCATGCCGTTGATGCTATAAATTCAGGTTAGACACATAGACATCATTGATTAGTAAATGTTCACCCTCTTGAACCGAAGGAGCTGCTAGTGGAGTGGTGAGAGGTGAAAGAGAAATTGGAAGCAAACTTGATTTTGAAGGAAAAGTATCAAAGGAGGCTGGAGGTGAGATGGAAAACGGGAAACGGCCTTCATCAAACACCACGTGTCGGGACCCGGATATGCAAATTCGAAACCCTCTGTGTATACTGCACTAGTCCAGGATCACGCTAGTGCACAAAGTGGAAACATAGATAACATATCATTCCATACATCGAAATAACTAAGAAGAAGAAAATTATTATTGAATAAAGCAAACGACCTTATGGTCAAGGTTCATACACCAATGCCTCTTGGCTTAAGAAACAAATAAAAGCTGTTAAATGAAATAAGGTAACTTGGGCTATTCGACATGCCACAGCAATCGTCTGGGAAACGCCATCCTAGTCGCATTTAGTCTTCATAGTACTCCTCCTCTTGATACTCATTACGGTCCTTCCTCACAAGAATCGAACAACAAGGGCATAAAGCCGTGAGTTCAAAACGCACTCGAGAAGTCGAGGAAAATGATGCAATATATTTATGCGGCTTGACAAAGGATAGTCATATGGTTCATTTGCGTAAAGCAATAACTTGAATTTAAATACAATAAATAGATTGAAGAGAGATTGATAAAACAATAATAGATAACTGGTAAATCAATGGTAGACAACAAGAACAGAATGACTAGGCATCACCCTACATCATTCGAAACAAGTATCAACCACACAATTCAACAGTATAGCTTGAGACAACAATACAACAATGAACTCCCCGTTCACATCCCAACAATTCCACATTTCATGAAACACTCTATACCCCGTGTGAAATCCCCGGGCTTGTCCATGACCGCGGACACGGCTATTCGAATAGTTTTACACTCTGCAGAGGTTGTACAGCTTTACCCACAAGACATTAACATCTCTTAGTGCAATCATTATTAACACACTTCCTTTGGTGTGTCGCAGAGATATCATGACAAAGCCTTTACAATGCATGTCTAAACTCGGTACTGCCCTCTAAGGTTTCGCCCCTCGGGGCCCCCTCTTGAGCCATGTGAGTCTACCCGTCCATCCCGGAACCCACACCAACCATTGGCAATACTCAAGACTAGACATTGCAAATTATTCAGCTAGGTCTGTCCCATACCAGACTTGTGGTTGTATGGTTAGGCCCAGTTCAATGGCGCACAAGATTAAGTCCTTAAATTGTCTCAGGCAAAACAACCACATCCCAATGTGCTAGACAGCACCCCTTTACTGCACGATCACTTGCCCGAGGGAAAACATTTTGGTTCAACCAAGACCAATGGCATCCCCTACCATGGTACAACAAGTTTTACAACAGTGGTCAGCAGCCACAATTCAATATCTCATTAAGTCAAGATTAACAATAATTCACAAGTGATATGAATCCCATCAGACAACTAAGCATGGCTAAGCATAGCTACGATAACCCCTTGTTGGTACTATGATTATGTCCAACTAATAATGTCCCAACCTAAGGTTAACAATGAATACATGGCATTTCAATAATCAAGGTGGCATACTGGCAATCAGGTGAATAGCTACTCCCGTAAACTAACATTGATACACACATAGCATGCAATTGTATAAAACAAAATAAAGTTTGCAAACATAGGTTCAATATGATCAAAGGACTACGACTTGCCTTGCTGTTCAAGCGCTGAATCTTGGTCTTCGAAGTCTCTGTTCACTCCTTCGGGATTCGCATCTACCGGAAAATAAAGCAACAAAACCAAATAATTACAAAACTGAGAAGAAAGCAAGCTCAAAATTGAAAATAAATGGCTCTGGAATGTAGAGCTCGATTTTACAAAAATTTAGAAATTCGAATCGCTCCAATCGGAGTTCGGATGAAAGAGAACGGGCTCTCGGAAGATTTAATTCAGAGAAAATCTCATGGGATGACACGTGTCGGCTTGCTATTGTCAGGGATTTCGGATTTTCTGGAAATTAAATAAAAAGGAAAAGAATTGTCTCTGACACGTGGGGCCTATGTGTCAGAGACACGGTTCACGGTGAACCGAGACCACCGAGACAGCTAGAGGTGACGCGGCCGACTTTGCCGAGGTGTCACCGACCTGGTGATAGAGGTCGACGTGGCAAGCCACGGCACAAACAAAGCGCGACGCGACTATGACGCAGCGGCCGACATGGCGAGGCACGCAACAATCACCTGCCATGCGTCTGGTCGAGCGAGCGCAGAGGATTGGGCACGAGTGGTCGTGGACGCTGCGCAATCGAGATCGTTAGCGAGCGGTCCGACGGCCGGAGCTTGCGAAGGCGCATTTAGCAAAGAAGCGGCGGCTCACCGAACGTGAAGAAGACGACGAAGCAAACGGTAGCTGAGCGACGGATTGAGCGTGAGACAATGCGGATCCGGTAGAGGATAGCGCGACGAGTTCGGATGTGCCAACGGCGACGACGGAGGATGACCGGAGCGGCCAGGAGACGGTGGGGAAGAGCTTCGGGTGGCGGCGTGTAACGTCCCGAAATTTGGCCCGATTTTAATTTTTGAAGTTATTTGGATTTTTGTGAATTAATTAAAGTTTATTTGCATTTAATTGATTTTATCTGAATTTTTGGATTTAATTGAATTTTTGTGGATTTTTTGGGAATTTCTTGGATTTAAATAAAATTAAATTGAATTATTCTTCTCTTGATTAATTAATATCAGAAAAAGTATTTATCAAAAATAAATGAAAATATTTTATTTAAGCTCTAAATACCTTGAAATATTTTCTGGATTTTTTTCTAGAATTTTTTGGGTATTTTTAGTGCCCTAAATAATTACTTTGAATTTCTGCAGTTATTTTTATTGGAAAAAACGGAAAATCTCGTAGCTACAGTGTCGGGCCGAGCCCAACACTGTGCTGTCGCCGAAAACCCTAATCGCCGCTGAATCTGGACCGTCGAATCGTGATCGAACGGCTGACGTGACCGCACCACCCTGGATCAGGCGCAGCTGTGCACCGCCGCCGTTGGGTGCTTGGAGATCTTGTCAGGGATTTTGTGCGCGCCTCGAGGCATGTCCGGGCGAGTGAAGTACACCCCCGTGCTCAGCACTCCCTTCCGCTCATTTCGCCCTCCCTCTCGTGCTCAGCCATCCACCGTAGCCCTCGCGGGAGCTCGCCGAAGTAACCACTTCCCTTTTCTCGGTTCTTCTCGGAGTTCCGCCGTCGTCCGTCGCTCTCCGCCGCACTTGAGACCAGCTCTGAGTTCCTTGAGTCACGCCGCATCCGCTGGGCCACTCCATTTGACCGGAGAAGCTCGGAAACGCCGTCGCCTGCGTCGTCTTCTCCAAGTCCCGCGACCAGCGCCGCCGCTTCTTCTTCGACGCCTCGCGAGCAACCACAGCCGCCAGATCTTCATCCAACGCTTGAGGTGAGGCCACGTAGGCTTAGTAACAGCGTATCGCTCGGGTAATCTCCGACCGTCAGATTCGAATCCAACGGTCCGGAAAATCACGCATGCGTGGCTTGATGCTTCCTCGCCGCGTGTCAGCTTCTGGTTGGCCCAAGGCATCGTTTCACCGCCCACTTGTCGATGGGTGGACCACGGTCGTCGACGTCAAGATGACGTCACCCGGGCCTGCATGTCAGTGTCCGTACCGACGTGGAAGTCCCTGGTGCCGACACGTGTCCCCGAGGGAAAATAATCCGGATTTTCAGAAGGAAAATAAATAGAGTAATTCGGTTATATATTTATTTGAATTTCAGCAAACTTGAAAGTGCTATAACTTTTGCATTTTAACTCGGATTTGGGTGATTCCAGTGCCCAAAAAATTGTAAAAATGTAAACTATTTAATAGTGATTTTTATTTTATTTTTGGTGATGATATTGCTGTCTATTTTAGTGTATTTATTGTATGCACGTTGTTCCGATTAGACTCCGAGTTGCCGGAATTCGCCGAGGGAGAGCTCGAAGACCCGTCGCAGACCTCGGACCAGAACCAACCGTTGTTTGAAGGCAAGTCATGCTTTGACCATGTTGCCCCTAGATTTTCAAATATATTTTGATTCAATTATTGCATGCTATGTTAAGTAAAAATGATGTTGATTATGTGGGAATGGCAGCTAAAATACCTATCTTGCTTACGACACCTTGTTAATACTTTTGTATGCCCTGAACACCTTGTCACCCTAGAATGCTAAATTATGTTGGTTGCTACATTAATGCCAACACGGAAGGCTAGACCGTGATTAGTCGCTTAGCATGCTTGTATGCGCTGAATGTCTTTTAAATAGTACATTAATACTGACTAAACAATTATGGAACGCATTTTGAAATAATGCGATGATGTCATGAAATGGAATTGAGGGTAGCGACCTGTGTGGTTCTACTCGTGCAATGAAGTGGGCATTGGCATGTGTTGCACAAATGCAAACCCAGGGTGGGAAATGTTTTGGACCGGGGCAAGTGGCGAGAAGGCTTCGTGCCAGGTGGGCCTGTGTGGCAATGGGATGTGTGAAAGATTGTGAAGGCTGTGTGCCGAGTAGTATAAATCGGAAGTCTTGCCCGGGACAGTTAAGGACTTTACCTTGCGAGCCTTTGAATCGAGTCTCGTACAACCACTTGTCCGAATGGGACGGACCTAGTTCAAGAGGGTCTCTAATATCTTTCCTTTGATACCTCGGGGGTGATTACACAAAGGTGTCACTGTCGGGAGCGCACTGTCCGCGGCTTGGTACCCATCTAACGGTATGTGCCTGTTCTAAACTTTGGCTCGTGTGAGGAAGTGTTAGAAAGGCACATCGAGAGGATCATGGTTAAGTGTTAGTCTCTGAAAGACTTTGTTGCAATCAATCACTGTGTGGTGAGCGATCAGATCTCGTGGGTAAAGTGTACTGACCTCTGCAGAGTGTGTGTGTAAATCTATTCAATAGCCGTGTCATGATCGACATTGCTCTTGATTCTTGTCAAGGGTTAGATTTTCAAAATAAAAATGTGGAATGGGTGGTCGTGTGCCAAAAATCGATAAATGAAGCTAGGGTCAGATGCCAAACTCTTGGAAAAGAATTGAGAAATTAATTACTAATAATAGTGATTTTACCGCTTTTACTCTAATAGGATTACTGTTAAAAGGAATGCCGCTTTAAGCAAAATAACCAATTAAGCCTTTCCTTTGGACTAAGCCATGCATGTAGTAATAGAACGCATTGTGCATGACTTGTTGAGTATGTTGTATACTCACCCTTGCATCGACAAAAACCTCAAGAAGAAGAAGGCATGCGACTTAGGAGGAGGAGTTCATCAAGGCCAAGAGGACTAAGGGGTTGAGCCACACTTGTAGCCTATGGTTATGAAGGGTTCATTGTTTCACTTTTGCTTCGCCGATAAACTTGTGCTACTTTGATATTTATCGCTGCGTGGCTTAATTATTGTAAGGTGACCATAAGGTCATGTAACTCGATTATATTATGCTTGAAGTACTTTATTATTTATTTCCGCTGTGTATGATTGTGGTACTTCAACCTGTTATCCTGTGTGTACTAGCGTGATCCTGGACTAGTACAGAATACACAGAGCGTCCAAATCCGTAAAATTCGGGGCACGACAGGGATGGTATCAGAGCCATACTGACTGTAGGACTTAACCCTAGTTAGACTAGCCGTTTTAGAAAGGATAAAAGCTAATTTCTAAAGACTAAAAATTTGACAAGAATAATAAATGAAATCTTGACTTATCCCTTCTTCCTTGCTTCATACCTATGCTGTATTTTGTTATTACTTTTGTGTTCTTTTAAAAATTTTAGTACTGACACGTTGCTTTGGCAGATGCGGATGGTTCACTCTTTTGGCGAGTGTCACGGAGGCTACGCTGTAGAGCTCTGGAGGATGCTCCAGGTGTTGGGAGGCTTCGACCGTCCTCTCTACCGATCCCGCACCTGGACGGTCAACGGGATCAGTCGTGGTTGGGAGACCACCCACACTTTGTACGCGCGGGAGCACGCGCGTGCTAGTCGTCTGCTCCACCTCACGGTGAAGCGAGCTAGCTACGAGGTGGGCATACAGGAGTGTGCCCGGGTAGCGCTGCGTCGGGTCAGCAGGGACCACGGCTTCGAGCTGTGGGATACCGCTTTCCGTGTGCACCCGCACACGGGAGGACCTCTCCAGGCGCGCTTGGAGCTAGAGGACGACGCCGCCGTCGTGCACCTGGGCCGGTTTGCTGCGGCACAGGAGGAGGTCATGGACGCCACGACTTCGGAGCTTCAGGCTGTGTACTGCGTTCTAGAGGAGACCGAGGTTGCTCTACGGGAGACCCGGATGCACGCAGTTCAGAGGATCACCGAGCTGGAGGAGGCTCTCTACGGTCAGGGGGAGCCGAATGCCGCCATGGAGCTCGACGACGATGACGAGGAGGAGCCGGAGGAGCAGGAGCTGGCCCGGCGCCGAGGACCAGAATGGTGGTGCCCAACAAGGCCAGTGGGAGGGCATGGGGATCAGTTTGCCCCGATGCCAGCTCACCCGCCGGTTTACGTGATCGGCGAGCCAGAGCCAGGATGGTTGGAGGAGTGATTTTTCAGAGTTGCAGTAGTCAGCTTTTGTGTTGAGACTCACCTGTGTTGAGTCGCGTCTTTAATTACAAACCTAGCTAGGCGATGTGATGTAATGAACTATTTGATGTGATGTTGTGACTATTGTTATGGTTGCATAGTCCCTAGACTATGTAATAAACCATACCTAATTATTATCTATGCTTGGATGTTTAAGAGTTTTTAAGTTACACCTGTTTCCACGTATAAGTTCCTACGCTTGCCTATTCTTTTCCCCCTTATCTCTAAACCACTGAAGCAATCAACAGATGGTGAACACTCGCAACAACGGAGCAGGAGGCAGTGGTTCGCGCCCAGGAGGCAGTCAGAGCAGTACGCCACCACCCCAGGCAGCACCGCCAGTCGACATGCAGAATTTGGGAGCATTCCTCGCAGCACAAACTCAATTAATGCAGACTATGATGGCAACAGTGCAACAAATCAACCACCAGGCAGTCGCCAACAATCAAGTTAATAACAATATGCCCCGACCCTACTCGAGACTGTCTGAATTTATGAGGACGCGTCCGCCGACATTCTCGGGCAATGCCACCATTAGAGGCGCATTTATTGCCGAGAACCATCGAAGGAAATTGCACATAACGCAGTGTGAAGGAAACGAGAGGGTACTTTATGCCTCTCACCAGCTAGAGGGAACAGCTGCAGAATGGTGGGAAAACTACTGCGCGTCGCAGGAGAACCCGCAGGAGGTTACATGGGAAGAATTCACCATAGCTTTTCGTCAATACCATGTGCCGGAGGGTATCATGGAGTTGAAAAAGGAGGAGTGACACCAGTGCGCTTCAATTTAGGGAACACCCCAGCTAAGACCCCAGCCCAAGGAGGAAGCCGAGGACCCGCCCAAGCTGGAGCTACACCGCAAGCATTCACGCGAGGCAGAATTAACCATATCTCCACAGACGAAGTCCAGAATGCTACGGACGTCGTGCTCGGTAAGTTCCTAGTCAACTCAGTGCCAGCTACAGTATTATTTGATTCAGGAGCTTCGCATTTGTTCGTTTCTCGAGATTTTGCCGTGACAAATGATTTGGATATTGTTAACCTTAAAAGTACACTTCTAGTTCAATCCCCTAGATCAGAACTCCGTTCTAAGGTCGGATGTTCTGGAGTTAAGCTACTAATAAAAGGAGTAGAGTTCCTAGCGAACCTTATTATCTTAGATACCCAAACCCTAGATGTTATCCTGGGAATGGATTGGTTGACTAAGCATAAGGCTGTATTAGACTGTGGGCGAAGAGTCGTGTCTATTGAGAGCTCTGAAGGTACGAAAGTGGAATTTCAAGCTAAGGTAGTTCGAGAAGGACAGATGTTAATAAACAATTTGGAAACCGTCAGTATAAGGGATGTACCAGTGGTTAGTGAATACCCAGATGTTTTTCCCGAGGAATTACCAGGAATGCCACCAGACAGAGACATAGAGTTTGTAATTGACTTAGTACCAGGGACGGCACCCATAGCAAAGAGACCATATCGGATGTCCACCGAAGAACTGGTTGAGATGAAGAAGCAGATCGAGGAATTGTTGGAAAAGGGATTCATCAGACCAAGCTCGTCACCTTGGGGAGCACCGGTTCTGTTCGTTAAGAAGAAGGATGGGAGTTTCCGGATGTGTGTAGATTATCGCGACTTAACTAAGTGATTTATAAAGAACAAATACCGTTTCTCGATTAGATGATCTTTTCGATCAACTAAGAGGAGCAGGAGTATTTTCCAAGATCGACCTTAGGTCAGGATACCACCAGTTGAAAATCAAGACAGAGGACATACCCAAGACCGCGTTTTCTTCAAGATATGGACACTACGAGTTCATCGTTATGTCATTCGGATTGACAAATGCGCCTGCTTACTTTATGAACCTAATGAATAAAGTATTTATGAAATACTTAGATAAATTTGTGGTCGTATTCATAGATGATATTCTGGTTTATTCAAGGACGGATGAAGAGCACGCACAACATTTGAGATTAGTGCTGGAGAAGCTAAGAGAGCAACAGTTGTATGCGAAATTTAGTAAGTGCGATTTCTGGAAGAGTAAGGTAGATTTCCTAGGGCATGTAATGACCGCGGAGGGAATTGCAGTAGACCCAAGCAAGGTTGAGACAGTGCTGCATTGGGAGTCGCCCAAGACGATTACGCAGGTTCGGAGTTTTCTTGGAATGGCTGGTTATTACCGCCGATTTATAGAAGGATTTTCGACAATTGCTAGGCCAATTACGCAATTGCTAAAGAAGGAAAAGAAGTTTGTTTGGACACCGGAATGTGAGAAGAGTTTTCGAGAATTGAAGAAACGACTGACATCAGCACCAGTGTTAGTTCAACCAGATGTACATCAGAGTTTTGATATCTACTGTGATGCATCACGCCAAGGACTTGGATGTGTATTGATGCAAAATGGAAAGGTAGTAGCCTATGCATCAAGGCAATTAAGGCCACATGAAGGGAATTACCCAACGCACGATCTAGAATTAGCAGCTGTAGTGCATGCCTTGAAGATATGGCGTCACTATCTTATCGGCAATAGATGTGAGGTGTATACAGATCATAAGAGCCTTAAATACATTTTCACCCAATCGGACCTAAACATGAGTGTGGGGAACCGTCCCCGGGACTCCACTGATTCACTCAATTGCGCGGTATATCTCAAGTGAATCAAGGGAACCTCGGACGTTCCACGATTATACCCGTGTTGGTCCCAGGATAGTTTGCCAACACGAGCATCCTCATCCAACAGTTGACATCACAACACATACACAATTATCGGAAGCATAACCGTTATTACATTCCCAAAAGTAGGACTACTATCCATAACGACATATTTAGAGTTATTACATCAAGTAGCAGCGGAAATTATAAGATAAACGACAAAAGGGCCAGATGGCATGCCCCAAAACCTCGTGCAACCAACTGGGCAAGAACGGCGACTAAACGTTAGCATTGTTTAAATCGCCTTAAAGTCCCGGCAAAGGCCACATCCTCACCGCAGCAAGTGGATAATCCGATTGAGTACAAAGAGTGTACTCGACAATAATATACATTGCATGTTGATTTCTAACTACATGTGGTTGCTACATCAAAGGAAGGCAAATGGCAATTTCAAAGATAAAGCAATGTTTGGGGTAAATCATAAACATGTATAGATTGAAAAGAATTGCATTTCGTAAACATTTGCAAGATCTAGTACATAATATAACCTCACCATAATCACATTTCCTTAGATGTGTCGGCCGAGGTGAACGTGACAAACCATTTTTCAGTATGCATGGTAGTGTATCTAAACCATCCGGATGATCGTGGACCTCGACTCACAAGTGCTCAAAGGTTCGGTGTGTGTGGATCAAGGAGTACACCCGTTGTTGGACATCCCCAACTCAACAAAGTTCGAGGGACTCGAGGATATTCCTTAGCGCCCACTAAGTCTAAGGAATTCCACGGTCATTCCTTGACACTCCACTAAGCTCAAGGAACTCAATGCACATGGTTTACATACCCTAGTCATACACAAGTACTTGGTTACGCCTGTCCCATAAACGGCGTGGTGGTTCACACGATAGTTACTCAAAGAGACGCCACCAGATTTAATCCTTAGGGTCCTTAACCAACATCTCTACACATTAACCAACATTTGAAACCATAATCATCATAATAATTCTCAATCATTACGCACCAATGGACTAAGTCCATCTATCGCGTTTCTAACGATGTTCTAAGCATGGCTAAGCAATTCGCACAAACCCATATAATAAAAATAAACCCTCCTCCTAGGGCTTACAATCGAACTCAAGAGGAACACGATAGGGGGATAACATCACAATGTGGTAATAGCTAAGAATTCTACCCAAGCATAATTGTAATTGAAAGTAAGCATGCAATTGATAAAATAATTTCAAAAATGTAAATTTCAATTAGTAGGAGCAATCATGGTCAAGGAATAAAGTAGTGCCTTGCTGCTCGTTCTTGACTTCGAAAGCGTAGTCGTACTCGGGAGTGCCTTCCGAAGCGTCAACACCTAACGAGAAGACCCAAGTCCATAAACACCAAATCAAAAATCCAAAGATGCACATGATTAAAAGATGTATGAAATGCTCATGATGCACAATACTTGATTATAATATGAAAATACCAATTTAGTCTTGCGAAATTTGGACTTGGTTGTCAAAATTTCATGTTTTAGAGGCATTCTATTGAATTATGTCCGGAGTATCCGGACATTTAACCCCGAGTGTCCGGCCGACTCTCGGTGTGACGAAGTCCGCATATCCGGACTATCCGGATTAAATCCCTGACTATCCGGATTAAATCCTCGAGTGTCCGGCCCCTCTCGGTCCGCCTCGTTTTAGCATATCCGGACTATCCGGATTAAATCCTGACTATCCGGTTAAAACCCGGACTATCCGGATTAAATAATTCAACTATCCGGATTTGAGAGGTCTGTTTCAAAACGGCTATTTTGCTATTGGCTTCTAAATTCATAGCAATGCACTAGGACTTCAAAAGGGTGGACTAGGGTGGGCTCTACCACTATGGGGTTACTTTTGCACGCAGACGGTTGGTTTCAAGTAGGAATGACAAAAGGGTGTCGAACGCCGTTTTTATGGTTCGCTCCTTCCTAGCTCAGAGATGACGACGACTCCACTTGCTCGTGCTTGCAGTAGCCACTAGCCCTCCTCCTCAAGCTTCCGTGCGACATGCATGACCCGATTCAAGGTTTGAGGATGGATTCCATGGAAAGGCAAGGAATGAGTCACAAGAGCACAAATTTCAGAACAAGGGAGGAAAGGAAAACGATTGCCACTTACCAAAAACTTGTTGTCTCAAGAATCCACTTGGATAGATTTGAAGCTCTTGATCTTGGCTTCAAGGTGGTGTAACATGCACAAGCTCAAACTCAAGTTTGGAGGGGATTTGTGGGGGAGAAATGGCAAGAGGTGAAGAAGGTGTTCTTGCTGTTTTGCAGGATTTGGAGCAGCAAATGAGCAGTATTGGGAGGAGAAACCAAGGTGTATCACCTTATATATGGCTGCCATTCATGTCTTACATGTGGGGCTAGGTCCCACATGTCATAGAGTAAGTAGAAGAGTGGGTAGAGGTAGGTAAAGTAAGAAGTGTCATAGTAGATATGTGCAGCCTACTCCCTTCTCTCTTATGATCATGGCCCACACGTCATTGACTAAGGTAAAATACATGTGTGCAGTTTGGAAAATGATTGTTATGATTTTGTTACTCCCTCTTTATGCAAGATGAATGTCATAACACTTGTATGATTATAATTAAACAAGGATTTAAATCGACATCATGGAAGACATTAGGTGTCAAACCTCACTCACCGGATTGATGAAAATTGGGTCATTATAAGCCCTCCCCTTAAAAGAATCTCGACCCCGAGTATACCCAGCTTCATTGAAGAGGTAGGGGTATTCAGCTCGAAGATGATCCTCCCGCTCCCATGTGGCCTCATCAGGGGTGTGATTACTCCATTGAACCTTGAGGAATTTGATGGTGTGGTTTCGAGTAACACGCCCTCTCACAAGAATACAAATGGGATACTCCTCGTAGGATAGATCGGGTTGTAATTCGAGAGTGTCCAATTTCGGGCTTCGGTTGGGACACGAAGGCATTTATTCAATTGAGATACATGAAAGACATCATGCACATCGCCAGCGAAGGGGAAGCTCCAATTGATACGCCACCGCCTCGCCTTGCTATAATCCTAAAGGTCCGATATAACGAGGGGCTAGCTTTCCTTCACATGAAACCGATTTAAAACCTTTCATTGGTGAGACCTTGAGATAGACATGATCACCAACGTCGAACTTGAGTTCACGACGGCGACGATATCGTAGCTCTTTTGACGAGATCGCGGTCCGCAACCGTCATGAATAAATCGAACTTGCTCTTCCACTTCGTGACTAGTTCAGATCAAAGAGTGGTCTCTCTCTCGACTCGCACAGCTTAAGTGGAGTTCGCAGGATCTTCCATAGAGAGCCTCGAATGGACTCATTTGGAGACTAGCTTGATAGCTGTTGTTGTAGGAGAATTCTGCGAAGGTAAGCATTTCTCCCAATTCTTGCCGTAAGTAAGGGCACAAGCTCTAAGCATATCCTCAAGAATTTGGTTCACCTGCTCAGCTTTGTCCATTAGTCTCATGGATGATAAGCGGTGTCAAGGAGAGTTGAGTCCCCATGGCCTTGTGGAGGCATTGCCAAAAATGCAAGGTAAACTGGGTACCTCGATCTGAGACAATTCTTTTGGGAACACCATGAAGAGACACAATTCGATAAAGATACAACTAAGCTAACTTGCTCACTGTATCCGTCATCTTGACAGGAAGAAAATGAGCAGTCTTCGTCAATCGGTCAACGATTACACATATGGAATCAAAACCTTTTTGCGTCTTGGGCAACCCGGTGATGAAATCCATACCAATCTCTTCCCACTTCCACATAGGAATGGGCAGTGGTTGAAGTGTGCCTGCTGCACGCAAACGGTCGGCTTTCACTGCCGACATACGCCGACTCGGCGACATACGGCAATTCTCGTTTCATCCGTCCACCAAAGCCTTGGCTTAAGATCTTGATACATTTTTGTACTCCCGGATGAATAGAGAATGTGGAATTATGAGCATCATCAAGAATTAGTGCCTTCAATTCTTTGCAATTTGGCACCACTAGCCGTTTGTCGAACCACAAGACACCTTGTGCGCCCTCGGTGAAACAATTGGCCTTGCCTTGCTTGATGCGGCTCGGATGAGTGCTATGCCCTTGTCCGCCTTTTGAGCCTCTTTGATTTGGTCCAATAGATTGGATTTAACTTCCATAACAGCAAGGATCCTCTTTAACCACTTCTAAATTGAGTTAAACTCGACGCACATGGCGTCCGATTCCGGTTCTACCGAAAGACGATTGCATTGAGACTTTCGGCTTAAAGCATCGGCAACAATGTTGGCCTTTCCAGGATGATAATGGAGTTCCATATCATAATATTTGATCAATTCAAGCCACCTTCTTTGCCTCAAGTTCAAATCGGCTTGAGTAAAGATATACTTCAGGCTCTTGTGATCGGTGTAGATTTCACAATGATTACCGATGAGGTAATGTCGCCAGATTTTTAGAGCATGCACTCATTGCCACTCTAAATCATGGGTGGGATAATTCATCTCATGAGGTCTCAATTGCCTCGATGCATAGGCCACAACTCGCCTCCTTGCATGAGTACACAACCCACCGAGGCGGATGCGCCGCAATATATGTCAAGCCCTTGTGAATATCCCGCAGACTAAGACAAAAAGGGTCAGTTTAACCTTCAACAATTGAAAGCTTGCCTCACACTCCGCTGACCATATGAACTTGTTCTCCTTCTTCAAAAGTTCGGTCAGTGGCTTCGCGATTTTGGAGAAGTTCTCCACGAATCGGCGGTAATAACCCGCGAACCCGAGAAAACTTCGAACATCCGTGATGTTCTTAGGCTGGTCCCAATCAAGTACCGTCCGTATCTTGCTAGGGTCAACTGCAACTCCGCCTTCTGATAGCACATGGCCCAAGAAGGCAACCTCCTTTAGCCAAAATTCACACTTGCTGAATTTTGCGTAGAGTTGGTGCTCTTGCAGCTTTTCCAAGACTTTCCGAAGGTGTACTTCATGCTCCTCTTCAGACTTGGAGTAAATAAGAATATCATCAATGAAGATGACAACGAACTTGTCGAGATATTCCATGAAAACCGAATTCATAAGGCTCATGAAATATGCCGGTGCATTGGTCAAACCGAAAGACATGACGGTGTATTCATATAGACCATAACGGGTGGAGAATGCCATTTTTGGAATGTCTCCCGATCTGATATTGATTTGGTGGTAGCCTAATCTCAAGTCAATCTTGGAGAAGATATGTGCTCCATCTATTTGGTCAAACAAATCATCGATCCGCTGAAGTGGATACTTGTTCTTGACCGTGATCGCATTCAATGGACGGTAATCAACACACATCCACAAGCTATCATCCTTCATCTTCACAAATAGCGCCGCATCCCTGTGGTGAGGAGCTCGGTCGAATGAAGCCCTCTCTTGCAGCTCCGTAAGTTGTTTCTTTAACTCGATCAACTCATTTGGAGGCATACGGAAGGTCGCTGGATATCGGGGCCGTTTCGGGTAGAAGCTCAATGACTAACTCAACCTCCGGTCGGGTGGCATCCCCAAGAACTCATCTCGAAATACATCCTGCAATCACATACCACGGGTATGCTACTTATCCCAAGGAATAGCTCACCCTTCAAGGCATAAAGGTGAGCATAATCTGACTTGACGCAAACACGACTTGTTTGCCGCTATGCTGGTAAGTGAAATAGATCTCGCTTGCACAATTGATGCATCCTTGGTGCTTGGACAGCCAATCCATCCGAAGAATAACTTCAATTCCTTCCGTTTTAATTATTATCAGATCAGCTAGGAACTCTACCCCATTGACTTCAATCTTTACTTCCCGGCAGACTCGATCGGTCCTT
The DNA here is from genome assembly GCA_036346375.1 of Guadua angustifolia. Taxonomy (NCBI): domain Eukaryota; kingdom Viridiplantae; phylum Streptophyta; class Magnoliopsida; order Poales; family Poaceae; genus Guadua; species Guadua angustifolia. Next base: position 68,594,899 of record CM070500.1, on the reverse strand, counting down.
AATTCCGATCCCGGGGTTTTAATGAGAAGTGGTGGATGCATAGGTTGTATAGGGAACTCATGATGCATAGCAAACTTCTCTTTAATAAATGAATGAGATGCTCCGGAATCGAATAATACGGTAGTCGGGTGTGAGTTGACTGAAAGCGCATCTAACACCACCTCCCGCAAGATTCTCGAGCTTCTTGGCAATACATGGTTGATGCGACCACGTGGTGGGGTAGGCGCCGCTCTTGGAGGCATTGGTCGAGGTGGAGGTGCTGCTGCCCCCGCAATAACGGTCGAATCCCTGACATTGCTTGGTTCTTTTATGGCATTGACGTGCAAGTGCCTGCTGTTTGCACTGGAAGCAAACAAGAATTGGGCGAGCTTGAGCGTTGGCTCCTTGCTGATTTCCACCTACGGTTGGTGGAAGACTTGGCTGCGATGGGCGAGCAATGAATGTTGGAGGCCTCGGCGGTGCCGGAGCTTGATAATTTGGAAGTGATGGGCGCACCATGCGCTGTGGCTGCAAGTTACCGCTTGCTGAATTTTGTGCTGCTCGCTTGCGCTTGCGTGAATCCTCCAATTTACCCCACTTCTCTTCCACCACTATAGCTTTGTGGACCAAGTGCTGGAAATTTCAGAAATCATGAGCAGCGAGCTCTAGCTGCAACTCCTCCGAAAGTCCCTCCAGGAAGCGCTCTTGCTTGCGCTCATCGGTGGAGATTTCGTTCGGGGCATAACGAGCCAAATAGTTGAACTCGTGAAGATAATCCATGACGGTCTTGCCACCTTGCTTCAATGCGAGAAATTCACGCTTCTTCCTTGCCATAACGCCTGCAGGAACATGGGCCTCGCGGAAAGCCGCGCGAAACTCCGCCCAAGTGATGACATGATCGGCGGGCTGCATGGCAGTATAGTTGCCTCACCATGCGCACGCCGCACCATCGAGTTGATGTGAAGCGAAGAGGACCTTTTCATGGTCCCGGCATTGGGCGATGGCCAGCTTGCACTCAATAGTTCGAAGCCAATCATCGGCCTCGAGTGGATCCGCAGCACAGGAGAATGTTGGCGGCTTCGTGCGAAGAAACTCGCCGAGTCCGCTGGCCGCTTGATGTCCCCCCTCGGCTCCTCGAAAAAGGGTCAGTATAGGCCGTGTTACGGGCGATCTCGCCGCAAGATCAAAGTTTGATCTTGCCGGTTTTGCTCAATCGAGCGAGGACTTGAGCCATGGTAGGAGGGGTGGAAGTTCTCCTCCACGCGAGGTGGTGCTGATTTTGGCGATGTGAGGACTCCGGGTGGTCGAGTGACCCCGAGTTGGATCCTCGGTTGCTTGGGAGCTAGTGGATTGCGGCCTCGCCTCACGCTGAGATTGGGAACGAGTGGTAACTCCCGCCATCTGTTGCCAAAACTAAGTTAGCAACAAGTAGCAGAAGAGCCACAACCACGCCGAACTAGAATATTTGGACAGCAAGTCATACAAATTTAAATTCTACATGTATGCAGTAAGAAAACATGCACCAAATCCAAAAGACATTAAAATCAGAAAGCTCTCAAGCCACAACATCACCCATGAAAACAATTAATGAGGTTCCGATACATTAGCACAAGTTCGCAACCCGTAGGTCAAAAGCGATAACTAGGGGTGACAAGTCTAAATATAAGAGCTAGCATAGGTTCATAAGGTAGCCTATTACATCAATTGAAGTAGTTCAACTCATCTCCACTTGCCCTCCACTATGAGCATGATCGGGACAACTCAAATGTCTCTAAGGAATCCATGGGGAAACACATCCAAAAGATGATATCCCGGTGATCCGGTGTCTTCGGGGTCTAAGGGGTTAGCGAGACGCTGTGGTGACCCTATATAGAACCTAGGTACCCCCGGAGACTCCTGGACACGCCTACGCATCATACTTCCCGAGTTGATGCGCGCGTTGTTGCACACAACATCTTGGGTCTCTATCCCCCACATGTGGAAACCGAAAGGCGGTGGGGCTACATCGTGTGGCGCTAGGAGTTGCGCACAATAATATGTCCCGTGGCACCAAGTTAATCTGGACAAATTGGTGAAGATGCCCTTGTGCCGCGTGATTTTGGGATAAATTGCATACAGCAATAGGCACCCGCTTGAATTTCAGTACAGCTTATCACCCGCAAACGGATGGACAGACAGAAAGAGTCAACCAGATACTAGAAGATATGTTGAGATCTTGTGCGTTAGCATATACATCAACTTGGGATAAATATTTGCCGTATGCGGAGTTTAGTTACAACAACAGCTATCAGGCAAGTCTTCAGATGTCACCTTTCGAAGCATTGTATGGTCGACCTTGCAGGACGCCGTTAAATTGGAATGAGACTGGTGAGCGTCGTGTCTTCGGACCAGATATACTCCAAGAAGCTGAAGAGCAAATAGCACTGATCAGGGAAAGGTTAAAAATCACGCAGTCAAGGCAGAAGAGTTACGCAGACAATCGCCGCAGGGATTTGAGCTTTGAACCAAAAGATTATGTGTATCTCAAAGTTACGCCTCTTAAGGGAGTCCAGAGGTTTCACAAAAAGGGAAAACTTGCACCAAGATATGTAGGACCGTTCAAGATCATGAGTCAGAAGGCGAGGTCACAGATCAACCGGAGTTACCGCAGCTATTAGCAAAGCGACACAATGTCTTTCATGTATCGCAACTCAAGAAGTGTCTCCGAGTGCTCAAGAACAAACATCACCGGAAGAAGTTGAACTACGTGAAGACTTGACTTACAAGGAACAACCGATAAAAATTCTGAACACAATGGATCGGAAAACAAGAAACAAGACAACCCGTTTCTGCAGAGTTTAGTGGAGCAACCATACAGAAAGCGAGGCCACCTGGGAACGAGAGGAAGATCTGAAAAAGGAATTCCCAAACCTATTCTTTAGTTAAGCTTCGAATTTCGGGGACGAGATTCTATTAAGGGGGGTAGGTTTGTAACGTCCCGAAATTTGGTCCGATTTTAATTTTTGAAGTTATTTGGATTTTTGTGAATTAATTAAAGTTTATTTGCATTTAATTGATTTTATCTGAATTTTTGGATTTAATTGAATTTTTGTGGATTTTTTGGGAATTTATTGGATTTAAATGAAATTAAATTGAATTATTCTTCTCTTGATTAATTAATATCAGAAAAATTATTTATCAAAAATAAATGAAAATATTTTATTTAAGCTCTAAATACCTTGAAATATTTTCTCGAATTTTTCTAGAATTTTTGGGTATTTTTAGTGCCCTAAATAATTACTTTGAATTTCTCAGATTTATATTTATTGAAAACCTGAAAATCTCAGAGTTACATGTGTGTCGGCCGAGCCCAACACCTTGTCTTTGCCGAAAACCCTAATCACCGCTGAATCTGGACCGTCGAATCATGATCGAACGGCTGACGTGGACTGCACCACTCCTGGATCAGGCGCGAATCAGGCACCACCGCCTCGCTGCTGGGTGCCGGAGATCTTGTCAGGATTTTGTGCGCTCGAGGTAGGTCAAGGCGAGTGAAGTACACCCCGTGCTCAAGACTCCTTCCACTCATTTCGCCTCCTCTCGTGCTCACCATCCACCGACTTCGCGGAGCTCGCCAAGTAACCACTTCCCTTTTCTCGGTTCTTCTCGAGTTCCATTCGCCGCCCGCCGCTCTCCGCAAGACTTGAGACCAGCTCGAAGTTCCTTGAGTCACGCCAAGATCCGTGAGCCCTCCATTCGACCGGAGAAGCTTCTAACCGTCGCCGCGTTGTCTTCTCCAAGTCCGTGACAGTACCGCTTCTTCTTCGACGCCATGAAAGCAACCCACCCAGATCTTCATCCAATGCTCGAGGTGAGGCCACGAGGCTTAGTAACAGCAGTATCGCTCGGGTAATCTCCACCGCCGGATTCAATCCAACGGTCCGGAAAATCGCGCATGCGTGGCTTGATGCTTCCTCGCCGCGCGGTCGACCGGGTTAGTCCAAGGCATTGTTTCACGGGCCCACTGTCGATGGGTGGACGCGGGCCGTCGGCCGACGCCAAGACGACGTCACCCGGGCCCGCTTGTCCGGAATGGGACGGACCTAGTTCAAGAGGGTCTCTAATATCTTTCTTTTGATACCTCGGGGTGTGAGCTATACACAAAGGTGTCACTGTCGGGGAGCGCACTGGTCTTGCGCTTGGTACCCATCTATCGGTATGTGCTCGTTTCTAAACTTTGGCTCTGTGTGAGGGAAGTGTTAGAAAGGCACATCGAGAGGATCATTGGTTAAGTGTTAGTCTCTGAAAGACTTTGTTGCAATCAATCACTGTGGTGGTGAGCGATCGATCCTCGTGGGTAAAGTGTACGACCTCCGCAGAGTGTGTGTGTAAATCTATTCAATAGCCGTGTCTCATGTGATCGACATTGCTCTTGATTACTTCACAAGGGTTAGATTTTCAAAATAAAAATGTGGAATGGGTGGCTGTGTGCCAAAAACTGATAAATGAAGCTAGGGCTGTATGCCAAACTCTTGGAAAAGAATTGAGAAATTAATTACTAATAATAGTGATTTTACTGCTTTTACTCTAATAGGATTACCTGTTAAAAGGAATGCCGCTTTAAGCAAAATAACCAATTAAGCCTTTCCTTTGGACTAAGCCATGCATGTAGTAATAGAACTGCATTGTGCATGACTTGTTGAGTATGTTGTATACTCACCCTTGCATCGACAAAAACCTCAGAAGAAGAAGCTGTGCCAGCTTAGGAGGAGGAGTTCATCGAAGGCCAAGAGGACTAAGGGGTTGAGCCACACTCGGTAGCCTATGGTTATGAAGGGTTCATTGTTTCACTTTTGCTTCCGCTGATAAACTTGTGCTACTTTGATATTTATCGCTGCGGGCTTAATTATTGTAAGGTGACCATAAGGTCATGTAACTCGATTATATTATGCTTGAAGTACTTTATTATTTATTTCATTGTGTATGATTGTGGTACTTCAACTCGTTATCCTGTGTGTACTAGCGTGATCCTCGACTAGCATGAATACATGAGCGTCCAAATCAGTAAAATTCGGGGCACGACAGGGATGGTATCAGAGCCATACTGACTGTAGGACTTAACCCTAGTTAGACTAGCCTGCTTTAGAAAGGATAAAAGCTAATTTCTAAAGACTAAAAATTTGACAAGAATAATAAATGAAATCTTGACTTATCCTTCTTCCTTGCTTCATACCTATGCTGTATTTTGTTATTACTTTTGTGTTCTTTAAAAATTTTAGTAATTGACACGTTGCTTTGGCGGATGCGGATGGTTCACTCTTTTGGCGAGTGTCACGGAGGCTACTGCCAGAGAGCTCTGGAGGATGCTCCAGTGTTGGGAGGCTTCGACGTCTTTCTACCGATCCCGCACTGGACGGTCAATCGGGATCGGCCGTGGTTGGGAGACCACCACACTTTGTACGCTGCTGAGCACGCGTGCTAGTCGTCTCGCTCCACCTCACGGTGAAGCGAGCTAGCTACGAGGTGGGCATCAGAGTGTGCCCGGTAGCCGCTGCGGGTCAGCAGGGACCACGGCCGAGGCGTGGATACCGCCTGTGCACCAAGACACGGAGGACCTCTCAGCGCGCTTGAGCTAGAGGACGACGCGCTGTCGCGGCACTGGGCCGGTTTGTCGCTGCACGAGGGAGAGGTCATGGACGCCACGACCGGGAGCTTCAGTGTGGTATCTGCGTTCTAGAGGAGACCGAGGTTGTTTCTCACGGAGACCCGGATGCACGCAGATTCGAGAGGATCACTGAGTGGAGGAGGCTCTACGGCCGGGGGAGCCGAATGCCGCCATGGAGCTCGACGAGCGATGACGAGGAGGAGCCGGAGGAGCGAGGAGCAGCCCGGCCGAGACCAGCGGTGGTGCCCCCAACAAGGCCAAGTGGGAGGGCATGGGGATCGCTTGTGCTCGATGCCACTCACCCGCCGTTTCGGATCGGCGAGCCGAGCTGTGATGGTTGGAGGAGTGATTTTTCAGAGTTGCAGTAGTCAGCTTTTGTGTTGAGACTCACCTGTGTTGAGTCGCGTCTTTAATTACAAACCTAGCTAGGCGATGTGATGTAATGAACTATTTGATGTGATGTTGTGACTATTGTTATGGTTGCATAGTCCCTAGACTATGTAATAAACCATACCTAATTATTATCTATGCTTGGATGTTTAAGAGTTTTAAGTTACACCTGCTTCCACGATAAGTTCCTACGCTTGCCTATTCTTTTCCCCTTATCTCTAAACCATCAAGCAATCAGCAGATGGTGAACACTGCATAACAACGGAGGCAGGGAGGCGGTGGTTCGCGCCCAGAGGCGATCAGAGTAAAGACGCCACCACCCCAAAAGACCGCCATCGACATGCAGAATTTGGGAGCATTCTCGCAAAGCACAAACTCAATTAATGCGATTTATGATGGCAGCGAAGGCAACAAATCAACCACCGTGCAATGCCAACAATCAAGTTAATAATAATATGCCCCGACCCTACTCGAGACCTGCCTCGAATTTATGAGGACGCCATTCACGACATTCTCGGGCAATGCCATCCATTAGAGGCGCGATTGGTGAGAACCATCGAAGGAAATTGCACATAACGCAAAGGTGAAGGAAACGAGAGGGTACTTTATGCCTCTCACTGGCTAGAGGGAACTTTGAGAATGGTGGGAAAACTCTCATGGCATGTCGCAGAGAACCCGCAGGAGGTTACATGGGAAGAATTCACCATAGCTTTTGGTCAATACCATGTGCCGAGGGTATCATGGAGTTGAAAAAGGAGGAGTGACACCAAGGCGCTTCAATTTAGGGAACACCCGACCTAAGACCCCAGCCCAAGGAGGAAGCCGAGGACCCGGTGCCGAGCTACACCATAAGCATTCACGCGAGGGAATTAACCATATCTCCACAGCATTTAAGTCGTAATGCTACTGGGACGTCGTGCTCGGTAAGTTCCTAGTCAACTCGGTGCCTTCTGATTATTTGATTCAGAGCTTAGATTTGTTCGCTTTCGAGATTTTGCCGTGACAAATGATTTGGATATTGTTAACCTTAAAAGTACACTTCTAGTTCAATCTCTAGATCGAACTCCGTTCTAAGGTCGGATGTTCGGAGTTAAGCTACTAATAAAAGGAGTAGAGTTCCTAGCTTAACCTTATTATCTTAGATACCCAAACCCTAGATGTTATCACTTTTGCTTCCGCCGATAAACTTGTGCTACTTTTGATATTTATAAGCCTGGCTAATTATTGTAAGGTGACCATAAGGTCATGTAACTCGATTATATTATGCTTGAAGTACTTTATTATTTATTTCATTGTATGATTGTGGTACTTCAACTCGTTATCTGTGTGTACTAGCGTGATCCTCGACTAGCATGTATACATAGAGTGTCCGAATCAGTAAAATTCGGGGCATGACACGCAAGACTTTGGCGAGCTCGTTCTCCTCGACGGCAGGTCTTGGGCGGTGAGGAGTAGGGCGGCGGGTGCGGGAGGAAGTGGCGAACCTCGGGCTAGAGGCGGCGGCTGTCTTTGTAGCCTCGGGTGGCGTGAAAAATGCGAAGACTGAGGGAGGCGGCGTGCGACGCGAGGACACCGGCGAGGCTAGGGTTTGGCGCGAGCGACGCGACGTGGCTGCAATCCGGCCGTCCGTGAGGAGACGATCCGACGGCACGCACGAGCGTAGCTACGCGGGCGAACACCAACCGTTGGATCAAGATCCTACGGCCCTGGCGCTAGGGTTTTTCGGTGGTGCGGGCTGGGCCGGGCGCTGAACAGGGCAGGCCGCGATGGAACAGGATTGGGCCGCCGGAAGGATTCGGCCCAAAGAGTTTTGAGAAATTAAAAAAGTTTTCCGAATTAATTTAAATTCCAGAATTTCAAGTAAATCTAAATAAATTCAAATAAATGGCAAATAAATTCAGAAAAATATCCAAAAATACAGAAAAATTCCTTGGAGCACAAGGAACCCAACAAAAACTGGAAACCTTCAGTTTGATGCATAGATTAATCAAATTAAATCTTTTCATTGTTAGAAAATTCATGTTAAGCTTTAGTTAATTCCAAGAAAATGCAAATGGTTCATTTTTTATTTTAAACATTCCAAAACTCCAAATTTTGGGATGTTACAAACCTCTCCCCCTTAAATGAAATCTCGACCCCGAGATTCGGACTGGATAGAGAATAGGTGGGGAAACTCGGACTTCAGATTCTCTTCTCGCTCCCAAGTTGCTTCTTCTACTTAGTGGTTGCTCCACTAAACTTTGCAAAAACGGATGATCTTACTTCTCGTGATACGCTCTACAACATCCAAAATCTTCACTGGCTGCTCCTTGTAGGTGAGATCCTCTAGCAAATCGATGGCTTCTAACGGCATCTGTTCTTCTGGCTCTCGCAAACACTTCTTCAATTGCGACACGTGGAACACATCATGGATTCCTGCAAAAGACTGAGGCAACTCGAGCTTGTAGGCAACTTCTCCTGTTCTTTCCAAGACTTTGAAAGGTCCAACATATCTAGGGGCAAGCTTTCCTTTTACTTGAAATCTTCTAACTCCTTTGGGAGGGGTGACTCTAAGGTACACATAATCATTGGGCGTGAAACTTAAATCTCGGCGACGATTATCTGCATAACTCTTTTGTCTGCTTTGAGCTATCTTCAGCTTGTCTCGAATTAACTGAACTTGCTCTTGACTTCTTGCAAATATGGCAGACCAAATAACTGCTTTCTCCGCCTCCTTCCAATTAAGAGGGTTCTACACTTTCTTCCCAGATAAGACTTCGAAAGGAGACATTTGCAGGCTGGCCTGATAACTATTATTGTATGAAATCTCTGCATAGGGCAAACACTTGTCCCACTTTGCACCATAGGTTAAGGCACAAGCTCTTAACATATCCTCAGGAATTTGATTCACGCAGCGCTCCGTCCATCTCGCCTCGAGGGTGATAAGCAAGATCAACTCGAGATGAGTTCCCATAGCTTCATGCAAACTCTACCAAAAACGAGAGGTAAACTGGGTTCCTCTATCTGAAACTATCTTCTTAGGCACTCCGTGAAGGCTAACAATCCTTGACATATATAACTCCGCCAGTTTATCTCCGGTGTTGGTAGTCTTAACTGGAATGAAGTGAGCTACCTTAGTCAATCGATCCACTATTACCCAGATCGAATCATAACCTACTTGGGTCTTAGGAAGTCCAGTGATGAAATCCATACCAATTTCTTCCCACTTCCACTCGGGAATTTTCAATGGCTGAAGCAATCCTGTTGGCCTCTGATGCTCTGCTTTGACCTTTTGGCAGACATCACAAAGAGCAACATACTCTGCAATCTCACGCTTCATACTAGGCCACCAATACCTTTCCTTGAGGTCTTGATACATCTTGGTACTTCCAGGGTGGATGGAGTATAAAGTCTCATGCGCTTCTTTGAGTAGCAGCTCCTTGAGCTCTTTCCAATCAGGTACACAAATACGATTCTCATACCAAATGGTACCCTTTTCATCCTCAGTGAAACCTGGGGCTTTTACTTTCTTCATATTACTCTTAATCTCTTTGATATCAATATCATCAACTTGGGCTTCTCGGATCTGATCTTCCAATGTGGGACGCACTTCCAAAGTAGCCAGGTAACCTTCTTCAACCACTTCCAGACTAAGCTTCTGAAATTCCTTATAGAGAGCTAACTGACTTTCTTTAATCATCAAGGTATTGCAGTAACTCTTTCTACTCAAAGCATCAGCTACGACATTTGCTTTGCCTGGATGATAATGAATTCCAATGTCATAGTCCTTGATCAACTCTAACCATCTTCTTTGCCTCATATTGAGATCGGATTGGGTAAAAATGTACTTCAGACTCTTGTGATCCGTGTACACCTCACAGCGATTACCGATGAGGTAATGACGCCAAATATTTAAAGCATGTACTACGGCAGCCAATTCCAAATCATGGGTCAGATAGTTGACTTCATGTGGCCTTAATTGACGTGAAGCATATGCCACAACCTTCTTATCTTGCATCAGCACACAACCAAGTCCTTGACGGGATGCATCATAGAAAATCTCAAAATCCTTCCTGATATCTGGCAAAATAAGCACTGAGGCAGTTGTCAAACACTTCTTTAGCTCTTGAAAACTTCGCTCACACTCTGATGTCCAAGCAAATTTCTTCTCCTTTTTCAAAAGCTGAGTGAGCGGTCTAGTTTTTCTGGAAAAACCTTCTATGAAACGGCGATAATATCCCGCCATTCCAAGGAAACTTCTGACTTGGGTTACCATCTTGGGCGACTCCCAATTGAGCACATCTCGAACTTTACCAGGGTCAACAACGACTCCTTCCGCTAATATAACATGACCTAGGAAAGCAACTTCTTTTATCCAGAACTCACATGTACTAAACTTGGCATAAAGTTGATATTCTCTTAGCTTTGTCAATACTTTCCGCAAGTGATCCTCATGTTCTTCCTCACTCTTGGAATAGATCAGAATGTCATCAATAAAGACAACGACAAACTTGTCTAGGTATTCCATGAATACTTTGTTCATCAGGGTCATGAAATAAGCAGGGGCATTAGTCAAACCAAAAGACATCACGGTATACTCATACTGTCCATACCGAGTCACAAAAGCTGTTTTGGGTATATCCTCTTTACGAATCTTCAACTGATGGTAACCTGACCTTAAGTCAATCTTGGAGAACACTCCTACTCCTTGAAGCTGGTCAAACAAATCATCAATCCTTGAAAGAGGGTACTTATTCTTAATGGTGACCTCATTTAGAGCACGATAATCCACACACATCCTTTGAGTACCATCTTTCTTTTCAACTAGAAGAACTGGGGCTCCGCATGGCGAAGAACTTGGTCTCACAAAACCCTGATCTTGCAACTCTTTGATCTGTTTCTTTACTTCAGCTAACTCATTAGCAGGCATCCTATACGGTATCTTGGAAATGGGTGGCGTCCCAAGAACTAACTCAATCAAGAACTCTATGTCTCTATCCGGTGGCATGCCAGGCAACTCATCTGGAAACACATCAGGAAAATCTCTAGCAATTGGCACAACTTCCAAACTTGTTCCTTTGGTACTACAAACTTGTATTCCTTCGGACTGATCTGAGGTAGCTTGAAACTTTAACTTAACTCCATCTGGATTGGTCAATGTGATCTCTCTATTTTCACAATCCAAAACTGCTTGGTTCTTGGAGAGCCAATCCATTCCTAGTATCACATCTAAGGACTTGGTGTCTAGGACAATGAGGTTAGCTAGGAATTCTACCCCTCCGATTAATATCTTAACTTCGGGGCAGCCTTGGTTCGTACTCAAATCCGAACCAGGTGATTGCACCAATAAAACAATTTTCAAAGGCCTTGTCTTTAAGTGATGATTTGCAGCAAAACTCCAAGAAACAAATGAATGCGTAGCTCCAGAATCAAACAAAACCATGGCAGATGCTGAGTTGACTAGGAGCTTACCTAGTATGACGTCTGGGGCAGCCTGGGCATCTTCAGTGGTGACATGATTCACACGACCTCTTCCCACTAGCGGTGGAGTCCTGGTAGCCTGATTGGGAGTCTGAGATGCTCCACGTCCTGCTCCTGGTGCGGGGGTCTTGGCTGGTGTTGATCCCAGGTTAAAACGAACTGGCGTCACAGCTTGCTTCTTGGGGCAATTGTTGGCATAGTGACCACGCTCATGACAATTGAAGCATGTAAGTCCTGCAGCTGGATTACTTGTCCTCTGAGGCGGATTGCTGTTGGCACAGGAGTTGGGGTTGCCTGAAGGAGCTGGGCGAGGCACTGGTGTAGGTGTCCTGAATGCTGATGAAGGAGTAGTGAAACGAGCAGGCTGCTGAGCATTGGGTCTGGCTCTCTGCGGATGACTCTGATAGGCTCCATGTTGCATCATCTTCCTCTTGCGGGATTCTTCCAACTCACGATGAGATTCCTCAATGAGCATAGCTTTATCCACCAGATGCTGAAAATCTGCATAGTCGTTGCCAATGACTTGCACCTTTAATCCTGGGTTGAGCCCACGCTTGAACCTCTTCTGGCGAGCATCATCTGTGGCTACATCTTCTGGGGCATAGCGGGCAAGCTGAGTGAACTTGTTAAGATATTCACTCACTGACATTCCTTTTTGTTTGAGCTCCCTGAACTCATTCTTCTTCATCTCCACCTTTCCATCGAGGGGATATGGGAGTGGCGGAAAGCAATGAAAACTCGCCCAAGTGATGGTCTCGAGGGTCATCATGGGCGGCAATGTAGTTCTCCCACTATTGTGGCGGTGCCCTCCAACTGATGAGCAGCATATAGCACCTTCTCATGATCTGTGCACTGAACAATGGCGAGCTTCTTCTCAACGGAGCGAATCCAATCATCTGCGTCCAAGGGTTCTGAAGAGTTGGAGAAGGTAGGTGGACGAGTCCTCATGAATTCTGCTAGCTTGGATTTGCAGGCGTAGCTCGACGAGGTGCAACAAAGACAGTTTTGATTTTGTTGGTTCAACAAGTTAGCCAGGGCAACGGCAGTCTAGTTCTGCTGATTCATCATATTGTTCATATTCTGCATCATTGTGTTCATAAGTTGAGTCTAGGCTGCCAAGAAATGTCCCAAGTTCTGATCTGACACTGTAGGTGGTGGCGGTGGGGTGGCACTGGCACTGGCATTAGCACTGGCATCCACTAGCGAACTGCGATCGGCTCCAGAACGAGTATTAACCATCTGCGACGCAGCACAAGGGTTTGATAGGTAAGAGGGAAAAGCAATAGACAAGTGCTGAGTTCATCTAGGGGAGAAGGTAATACCCAAGGACAAAGACCAACCAAGGACATAGCCGAAAAGGCTACAAAATGAAGAGCCAAGTAAAACTTTCAACTTAAGGTATGATTGCAACACCATGCTGGAGGCAAGTGTACAACATACCTGGCACACAAGCAACAAAAATCCTAGTATACGCAGACTAAATGTAGCTAAACTAAAAGGAGAAAGGGCATGCTCAAATTCACGGAGCACCACAACCTATCTTATATGGTAGTCTTCTCGGACATACTCTTCGACGGCTTGATCAACACCTCCTTTGATTTGATTCCTTGCAGATACCTTGGGGTTTGAGAAATTTCATGAGATAAGGTCAATTTAAATTTTAAAACAATATTTCAGCACAGGAGAGGAATAAGAACCTAGGAATAAGATGAGAGAAGACAAACTATTAAATACCAATTTGTTGGTTTGATTTAGAAAATAATTTTGAAGACCATGCTAACTAAGAGAGCGACTCCATACGATATTACTCGATACCATCTTCGTCGGGACTCGGATATGCAATCCAAACCCTCAGGTATACCGTGACTAGTCCAGATCACGCTTAGTGCACACAGTGGAAACATAGATGACATATCATTCTCGGCCAACAGATTGCTATTTGGGGTACCTCTCTCCAAGACAAAGCAGCCAACACACGGTCAACATGACAGACCCACGTGGCACCCGGCGGCGGTGGGCGAAAGCACGCTCGCCGCCCGGCGGTCGGTCCACGGGCACCCGGCGAGCAGTGGGCGAGACGCATCGCCGCCGGCGGCCGGTCCACGGGCGCCGGCGAGCAGTGGGCGAGCACGCCGCCGCCCGTGGCGGTTCACACGGGCGCCCGGCGAGCAGTGGGCAGCACGCCCGCCGCTTTCGCCCGTGATCGATCCACGGGCGCCGGCGAAAGTGTGGCGAAGACGCCCGCCGCCCGGCGATCGATCCACGGGCGCCCGGCGGCAGTGGGCGAAAGCATACCTTTCGCCCTTACGGCCGGTCCACGTGGCACCGAAGCGGCAGTGGGCGAAAGCACGCCCTACTACGCGCCCGGGCGAGTCCACGTGGCACCCGGCGAAAGGGTGGGCGAAGCACGCCCGCCGCCCGCCGCAAGACAAAAAAGGTGGTGCGAGGTGGTTTCACCGAGCTCCTTCTCCGCTGCATCGCTCGGGCGGCGGACAGCGTGTCGACTGGCAACCGCAAGGATACGCTATAAGCCCATTCCTCGGCGACTCTCACCAACCCACAAGAAGGGGTCACATCCCAGCGGACGGCGAAGCCATGCGTCGGCATTTAATGAATTGGAGGAACAGACAAGACGGAAGGGGTAATAAATGTATGAAGATAAGCATGATGACCCTCCTTGGTACACCTTACTGCCCGGCCTATATAAGGGCCCTCGGGTGCATGGGGAAAAGGGGTCAAGGTTGAAGAACAAGCAAGCAGAGAGTTCGTGAGTAGAGCCTAGGGAGAACTTGTAACCCAAGGGCTTTGTAACGCACTCCTTCAAAAACACTCTTTAAACAATCGAAAGCAGAAGTAAGGCTATTACCCAAGGCAAAGGGGCTGAACTCAGGTAAAATCTTTGTGTCATCCCTATCTCATAGGCGCCAGAATCCCTCGGCGTGGGAGTCTCTGGGGTTTTCACCCTCTAGGTTTAGCCCCGGCAAGACGCCCTCCGAACCAAACCCGGCTCAGACTCGGGAACTGTCGAGCGGAATACGCGAAGCGGGCGCGCTGTAGTGGGGCTAGTGGTTGGTTTCCCCGGCTAACTCCCCGGCGGACTTCGGCGTCCGTGATTTAGAAGCAAGCCCATGCATCTAAAGATGGCGGATTCTCAGCATCAGAATATTGCGAGGGCGAGCGACGACCAAGGCACCTCCCGGCCATCACGCCGGTCGAGGGACCGTCTCACCCCGCCCCTGCAAGGTGGCGCTGCTGCTCCCTTGGGAGCAGGGGAGCAGCCCATGCGTCGCAGGCTGGCCATGGAGGCGGCCACTCCTGCCCAGAACTTGCACGCAGCCCGTGCTCTTCTAAACCACCCTCCGGTGGAGTTCGCGGGAGACTCCCCGGCCACTCCGTGGCTGTGGAGCATCGCCGGCCTCGTGGATGTGGGCTTAAGGTAGGGCCTCCCGCCGATCAGCACGGTCGCATTTTGACGCCTAAGGCGCACGCAGGGCGCTCTCAGCCTCCACCGCCTAACGAGAAAGCCACGGCCAGGGGGCCGGGTCAAGGAAAGGCGCGCGAAGACGTCCGGTTGCCTCGAGGAACCGTGGGGACCTCCGCTCTCATCTTGACGAGAGCCGCCGGCAGCGCGGTGATGACCTTCGCGGTCGCCTGCCGTGCCACCCGGACCAAGAACGCTGCCACGGTAAGCGGGTAGCGGCTGACGATGAGAGTCCCCCCCGTGGCTCTCATTCTCGGGCCAAGGAGGAGGTTCACTCCTCCGACTCTCCAAGGAGCCGGGCCTCGCGCTCCCATGAACGGTCTCCGGACCGGGCTCCCGATGAGCGGCTCGGCTCCCTCTGGCGTGGTGCCGTTTTCTCCGGCGGCAAGCGCCGCGCGTGGCATGGCTGCACAAAGTTCCGCTTCTACGCCATAGAAAAATATGACGGCACCACTAACCCGGAGGAGTTCCTCCAAATCTACACTACGATGGTGCGGGCAGCTGGCGGGTCTGAAAAGGTCATGGCCAACTACCTCCCAACAGCCTTAACGGGCTCGCCGCTCTCGTGGTCGCAATCTCCCCGAGGGTCGGTGCACTCGTAAGTTAGCGACCTCTTCGCCGCCAACTTTCGTGGCCTTTTGCAGCCCAACAGAGAGGACGAATTTCCACGCCTGGAGCAAGAGAAGGGGGAGCCAGCGACTTCATCGGGCGTTTCGCCATCGCCGCAACACTATCCCCACATCTACGAGCAACCGGTCGCCATCGCTCAGAGGGGTGTACGCGATCGCGAAGATGAAGGAGAAGATGGCCACCCGCATACCATCTCGCTTCCACCTCCTAGCTCTTTCTCCTCGCACATAAGTGTGCGCGGCCGCGAGGCAAGGGGCGCCGCTTAGCTCAAGGGTGGCAAAGGCAAGGGCGAGGCGGGACCTCGGCGGTTCCGCCGGCAGTAAGAAGGCGCGAAGCGCGAGGCAGAGAGACCACCAGGTGTCTCGACGCCGAAAGTGAGACGACGAAGAAGATCCCGCGCCTCGGAAGCGCAACCACCGCGACAGGCGTGATGATCGCCGTGAGCGGTGTGACGACCGTCGTGACTGGCGCAATGATCGCCGCGATCGGCGCGATGACCGCCGCAGTCGTGGGAACGACCGCCGTGACCAAAAGGAGGGTGAGCCCCTTGTGCGATACACAAGACCAATACCCATGACCTAGACAACTGTCGGGTCGTGGACAAGATGGTGGAGAAGCGCCAAGGGCGCCGCCCGATGATGATCAAGATGAAGATCCCCCGCTGGCCTTCCAGCAGGCTGATCACGTGGTGGCCTATATCCATGGTGGTTCGTCCACCTTCCCCTCCAACGCCGCTTACAAACGGCTGAAGAGGGAAGTGTGTGCCACCACATCAAGCTCGGGGGCGGGTCGGATGCTGAAGTGGTCTGAGCAAACGCTCACCTTTAGTCAGGCTGACCATCCCGAGGGCGCCAACGGCCTAGGGCATCTCCCGGTCATAGTGTCGCCCACCGTTCGGAACGTGCGGCTCACCCGCGTGCTGGTGGACGGAGGGAGTTCTATCAACCTCTGTCCTCCTCAGTGTTCCTGGCGCTTCAGATCCGGGCGGGACTCGCGCCAGCGCTCCTTCTTCGGGGTAGCCCCAGAGGCTGGTTTGATGCCCCTGGGTCAGGTGCGCCTCCCCGTCACCTTCGGGGAGAGGGATAACTATCGCACCGAGTTGGTGGATTTCGAGGTCGCCGACTTCGACCTCCCCTATAATGCCATCCTCGGCCGACCAGCGTTGGCCCAGTTCATGGCGGCCACCCACTATGCGTACATGGTGGTGAAGATGCCGGGGCCCGCTGGCCCCAATGTGATCAGGGTGGATAAGGCCGAGGCCTTGCACTGTTTCAAGGTCGCGCAGGACCTGGCGGGTGCCACCTGCGTCGGGCGCCCAGACACCACTTCCTCGGGAGCCCCTCAGGCCCGGACCCGTGCCTCACCTGGCTCTGCTGGTGAGGTCAAGGTGGTCGCCCTGAGCGGAGGCGAACCCCGAAAGACCGTCAACATTGGCGCCAACCTCAGCGCCAAATAGGAAGATGCGCCCATCACCTTCCTCCGGTCCAATTCCGACGTGTTCGCCTGGCAACCGTCCGACATGACTGGGGTCCCCAGGGAGGTGATCGAGCACCGATTGGCGACGCTCCCCGAGGCGCGTCCGGTCCGGCAGAAGGTCCGGAGGCAGGCGCCCGAGCGCCAAGATGCCATTCGAGAGGAGGTAGAGAAGCTATTGAGCGCAGGGATTGTCCGGGACGTCTCTCATCCTGAGTGGCTCGCCAACCCTGTGCTCGTCAAGAAGTCCAACGGGAAATGGCGCATGTGTGTCGACTTCACCGACCTCAACAAGGCCCTGCCGAAGGATCCATACCCGCCACGAAGTCGACCTTATCGTTGACTCCACAAGGTCTTGAGTCTTTGTGTTTCTTGGATGCGCACCGGGTACCACCAGATTAGCATGGCACTTGAAGATGAAGAGAAGACCATGGTAATTTCTACGGTGTCTCCTGTTATGTAAGAATGGCTTTTGGTTTAAAAATGCGGTTCCACTTACCAACGTGCCATGCACATTACCTTCCGCCCCGAGATAGGGCGTAAATCTTGAGGTTTACGTTGATGATTTAGTTGTGAAGATCAAAAGAGTGAAGAACTGATCCAAGACCGGAGGAAACCTTTGCTAACCTCTCGAAGAATTGCTCAAGCTCAACCCAGAGAAATGCGCGTTAGGGTGTGCCCTCAGGCAAGCTATTGGGCTTCTGGTGTCCAGGGCATTGAAGCCAACCTCGACAAGATATCGACCATCGAGCACATGAAGCCGCACGACTCAAGCAAGTTCAATGTTCGCCGGTCGCTCGCCTCCCTAGGGCGGTTCATTGCCCGTCTGGGTGAAAAAAGTTTGCCTCTGTTTAAGCTGCTGAAGAAGACAAACCACTTCGAGTGGACTGAAGAAGCCTAGAAGGCATTTGAAGAGTTGAAGCGGTATTTTCCTCTCCCCTGCTGGTTTCCCCACGGGTGAGCCGCTGTTCTCAGACATAGCTGCCACCCCTGAGGTGGTGAGCGCGGTGCTGATTGCGGAAAGAGGAGGCGTACAAAGGCCGGTGTACTACATCAGCAAGGTGCTGCACGAGGCGGAGACCGGATACCCGCAAGCTCAGAAGATGCTGTACGCAATCCTGGTGGCGTCCAGGAAGCTGCGCCATTATTTCCAAGGACGGAAATTACCGTGTTCACGGCCTAACCTCTGCGAGAGATCCTCCACAACCGAGAAGCAGAGGGCCAGATTGCAAAATGGGCGGTGGAATTGGGGGAATTCAACCTCAAATTCGTACCCCGCACCGCCATCAAAAGTCAGAAGCTGGCGGAGTTCGTCGCCGAATGGACTCCCGCCATTCCAGAAGTTGAAGAAGCTCCCGCGCCCTCTCCCTGGACCTTGTTCTTCGATGGTTCCTTCAGTTGGAGGCGGGCCGGAGTTGTCTGGTCTCCCGACCGCGACATCCTCCAAGATGTAGTCGCCCTCGAGTTCAAAGCCACAAACAACGAGTCAACACGAGGGTCTCCTGGCAGATTGCACATCGCTTGGCGTTGGGCATTCGGGCGCTCAAGTCAAGGGAGACTCCTGCTGGTCATTAATCAAGCGCGAAGGAGTTCGGTGTTCTCGACCCCACCATGGCGCGCATGGCGGAGGTCCGAAAATGGAGCGTCATTTTGAAGGTTTGGGATATATCCATGTCCCCGGCTACGACAATCACCTTTGCGACAAAGCTGCAGCTTGCGTCCTCAAGGGCTCTGCTCCGGTCGGAGTCTTCAAGAAAGGCTATTGCGGCCGCCCATCGCGCCCCGATCTGTGGGGACGATGGTGTCATTGCCGCAGCCCCCAGTCCAGAGGGGACGGCGAAGAAGGCGTGCTTGACCTCCGGCTCAAAGCGGGAGGGTGGCACCGCTGTCATGGCCCCCGCCCGGGGAAAGATAAGCGTTCGCCCATTTCGAACTGGGAGGAAGACGGCGGTGTTGCGAGGCGCTGCCAGGGGAAAAGCTTGGCCCAGCAGAGTACCCAGGCGAGCACCGAGTGGTCGCCGCGTTTGGCCAGGAAGATCGGTGGATGGATCCTATCCTAGCCTTCCTGCGTGACCAAGTGATCCCCGACGATGATGCCTCAGCTGAGAAGATTGCACGTAAGGCCAAGTGCTATACCCTGGTAGGTGGGGACCTATATCGTCAGGCGTAAACGGAGTTCTCTTGAAGGCGCGCCACGGGACGAGGGGAGCAACCTGCTCTCTGATATCCATGGAGGCGTGTGCGGTAGCCATATGTCCGGCCGAACGCTAGTCGGTAAAGCGTTTCGTTAAGGATTTTATTGGCCTACTACCCTCCAGGATGCTTGCGAGCTGGTGAGGACATGTGAAGCTTGTCAGTTCTTCGCCAGGCAAATCCACCGACCAGCCCAGGCTCTGCAAACCATCCCGCTCTCCTGGCCGTTTGCGGTCTAGGGGCTGGATATCCTGGGTCCGTTCCCGCGGGCCACAGGGGGCTTCACCCGCCTCTTCGTCGCCATCGATAAGTTTACGAAGTGGGTTGAGGCCGAGGCGGTGCGTGCCATCACGGCCGCTGCCACCGTCAAGTTTATGAGCGGGATCTTCACCCGCTTTGGAGTCGCCAATCGCATCATCACCGACAACGGGACCCAGTTCACCAGTGCGGCTTTCCTGGAATTCTGCGATGAAATGGGCACCAAGGTATGTTTTGCCTCGGTGGCCCATCCCATGAGCAACGGGCAAGCAGAGCGCGCCAACGCGCTAGTGCTGAAGGGCCTCAAGACAAGAGCGTTTGATCGACTTCACAAAAGGGGCGCGCGGTGGACGGAAGAGCTCTCAGTAGTCTTGTGGTCGCCCGCATCACACCCATGCCGGCCACAAAGTAGACGCCTTTCTTCCTGGTGTACGGGGCAGAGGTTGTTCTCCCCTCTGAGTTGTCGCTCGGTTCCCCGCGCGTCTCGGTGTTCAACGAAGAAGACCAAGAGGATCTCCGGCGAGAAGATGTCAACCTTTTGGAGGAGGTGCGGATCGCCGTTGCTACGCTACGCGCCGCTTCAAGAAAGTCTCAGGCGGTACCACGCCACTCGGGTCTCTGAGAGAACACTGGCAGTAGGCGACCTGGTCCTGCGCAGAATTCAGACGCATGCCGGGTTGCATAAACTGTCTCCCCGATGGGAAGGCCCCTTTAAGGTGGTCTCAGTATCTCAGCCCGGGGCGCTCCGGTTGGCCACTGAGGATAGCGAAGAACTGACGAATTCCTATAACATAGAGTTGTTGCGGAAGTTCTATCCTTGAAGGATTGTAGGTGCTTATTTGCCGCCCTGACCCGACCATGAGGTAAGATTCTCCTTGGTGGTTGGTGGCTTCCTGTTAGTAAAGTTGTTGCCTAGAAGGCTTTCAATTTACCATTGTTGTCCTTTCGTGCCCTTAGCGACAAGTTTTTGCATGAATGTCATTTGGTTCAGTATGTTTGCTAAATCATTGGTGATCTCTTGGGTCACCGGTGCCGTGTCCGACAAAGATGGGCGATCGGGCGGGCTAGATGCGGTGCTCAAACGCTGCTCGCACGCCCGGGTTGGTTTCTTCAAGCACCACTGGTTGTCACCGCTGAGCATCGTTAGTCTAGTACCCTCTGGAAGCCCGCAGCTTTGGCCGACAAAGACCATGGTTCGATCTCCAAAAATCGCAAGGACTTAGAAATCAAAAAGGACCGGGTTCATTCCATCACGGGACCTATATTGTTCGGATTTATATTGCATATGCCTACTCATTACATTAGTAGTCAGTGCACCAAGGCATGGAGTCACCGACTCATTGCATGAAGTCTCAAGCCTCTTCGTGGTCGCCCAGAGCTCGGGGCTGGTCGCCTAAGCTTCTTCGTGGTCGCCTAAGCCTCTTCGTGGTCGCCCAGAGCTCGGGGCTGGTCACCCTAAGCTCCTTCGTGGTCGCCCGAGTCTCTCCATGGCCGCTTAGGCGCTTGAAATTTGGTCGCCCAATGATATAAAAAGCAAGATAAGTGCTTCATACCACATTTTTGACCATTTCCTTATGTGCATGCGCTAAGATGGGTCAAGTTACGCGTGATTGTCGCATGTACCAAAAATTAACGGCCCCTCATGATACAAGGAAATGTGCTAAAGCGTTATCGTTCCGCACGCAAGTTTAATCGAGTGCAAGTTAGGCGTGGTACTCAAACACGGCTCAGACGCCTCGGATTGGCTCTCTGAAGCACCATTGGTTGTCACCGCCGTCGAGTCGCCGGTCTAAAAATACTTCCGAAACTTGTTGCCTCGCCACGCTACGCTGCAGCACGTTTTCAGGCGATCATCAGGGTCCAAGTTCCAGAAGAGTTTGAACCAAGTGGCAATCCCGCGCAAAAAACTAAATGCTAAGATCAAGCTACGTCTAGCGTTTCCTGTCGGACTCAAGGTCATTTTTGCCTAAGTCCCGTATGACTTGTGTGATCCTTACTTGTGTTTGCAGCAAACACGCGTAATCACTGGCGGAGCTCAGGGATGCTGCCCTAACCTAAGCGTTCCTCAGGCATTCCGGCTAAGTTGAAAGGCTGGCCGCCTAATGGTTTAATCTAGCAAACTTGATCACACAAAACGAATGAACATGCAAAATAGCATTGAACCTGGAAATATCTGTTCTGCTAAATACTACTTAAGTGTTTATACATGCAGATGGATTAACAAAAGAAAGCAAAAGCAAAAGAACCAAGGGGCTGCTCGGCCCTTCACTCCTCGCCGACGCCGATGTTGTCGCCTCATCGCCTTCCCACGGCCAATGGGTGGAAACATCCATGGTCATTGCTCGACTTGCAAAGCATCCCGCCACGTGTTCGGCGGCGCGCACCCTCGCCTCGCTTTGCCCCGGCGTTCTCCTCGACGCCGACCGTCACGCCGCCATGGGATCAAGGGCGTCGCATGGGCCGCCCAAAGAAAGAGCCAGATAGGTCGCGGTCATGATCGCGACCTCTCAACCTTCTCTGGAGCGAGTGGCTAGTGGCTTCAGCTTGGCCCCGGAGTGCTTCCGCGGCCGATTAGTCGCATGGGCAAGCTGCGCATGGAGTCCTCCAACAAGCGCTTGATGCCACCCAAGGGCTCCAGGCACCTCTTCGTGCGCTGGAAGGCCTTCTTGAGCATGACGGACAGATTGCGTCGCAGGCGAAAGAACTCGGCCTCCGAGGTCTTCGCGCCGCCTCGGTCCTTCTCGCCGTGCTTGGCCCTCTCGCCCGTCAGCGGCGGCAAAGATCGGTCCTCTCTCGCGCTAATGCCGCTCTACCGTGTCCGCCCTCACCCGCCTCCTGGCTGCCGCCTCTCACCAATGCCAACTGCTGGGCGATATCGGCCCCGTGCCTGGCAGCTGTGGCGGGGCGGTGCCCAGTGAGCCATGCAAGTCCCTGAGCCCAGTGAAGAGCTCGACGTGGCGTTCGGTGGGAGCAATGGCGGTTCGAGGGGTGAGGCTCCCGGAGGTGCCGGCTAGGATCGCCCCTCGACCCTCTCTGTGGCAAGGGCCGAGGCACTGGGGCGAGGTGCTCGGTGCCGATGGGCGCGGCTGGGCGCCGCTTGGCGCGTCCTGAGGGGCCGCCCTTTGTGGTACCCTCAAGCTGAGACCGGCCATCGGGAGCGTGAGGCCACCTTGTTGGACGGTGGCCTGGGCTCCCACGGCCGAAGAAGTTGGCGCCGCGGCCGTTGAGGCCGGCGCCGGAGGAGGAGATGTCGGGGTGGGTGCCACGGGAGGCGGCGTCCCCGGCGACGAAGTCGACATTGGGGCGGCTTTGTGTTGCCGCCTCGCGATGAACCGCCACGCAGGCTCGTGGCGGCGAAGTTTGGCCCGTGATCTCACGGGCCCTCTTGGGATCCGGACCGTGGTGTCCGGCGAGCGATCGCTTGCCCGCGTCCGATCGGCTGGCGGGCCGTGTCCTCGATCACCGGGTCATGGGCACCACGGCGGGCCGTGGAGTCCATCGGCGGAGCAACCTTCACGACTCTTAGGCGCTCCGCATGCTCCAGATCGGCGAGTGGCTGGGCCGCCGTCGGAAAAGGAGTGCCGGTCGGAACCGGCTGATAAGCACGGCGAGCCATCGGTCCTCGAGCTGCTCATCCAAGTTTCCCGCGCCTGGCAATGGACAAAAGTAGCTGCTGGTTGGTAGGAGACCACAAAAAGAAGCATGTGCACGAGAAAAAGCTAAAGAAGAACGAAGACTCACGACCGCCACATGCGCTGTCAGTCATCGCCGCCGTATCGCCATGCGGGAGACGGACGCGGGCGAAGAGGGCTGATACTCCGCCACGAAGTCCCCGCCACCAAATTTCAGATAGTCCGACTTCCGCAATCGGAGGATACGGGTCGCCATTGCGCGAACTCATTGCCTCCTCGTGGCGAAGTTCGATCCCTGAGGCATCCGCTGCCCGCTGGCACGCCCAAGCGTCTAACGCCATTGTCATCCTTGATGTATGACCATTCGCCGCGCCATGACTTCCGATTGGACCTAGGTCGAAAGAGATGTAGCGGAGGCCATTCCGCTCCGCAGTGAAGTAGCAGCTCCCCACTACCTCATTATCGTTGGAGGCGCGGCAGAGGAAGAAATAGCGAAAAAGTGGAAGATTCGGCATCACCCCCATGAACATTTCACAGAGGTGTGCGAAGATGGAAAGAAAGACAATGGAGTTGGGGGTGAGGTGAAGGTGGTGGATCCCGTAGAAGTGAAGGACGGTAAGGAAGAAATCAGAAAACGGCGGGGCCAAGCCAGCCATCATAGCCCAAGTATGGATGAGGATTTCGTCGGAAAGGCACCGCGGCGTGGCGGTCCCCGCCCGGAAGCGGAAGGTGCCCTCTGGCGCTAGGATGGCCATCCTACCCACCGCATGGGCGTCCGCAGTGGAGGCGGGGATGGAGGGCGCCATGGAGATGAAGAAAGGCTGAGGTTTTTCGAGCAAGAAGGTTGAAGAAGCAAAAGTTAGGGGTGCGCAAGGAAGAAGAAGGCGTAAACCGTTTGATACAGATGAACCTATCTATATATGCACCCTAAAGACCGGCGGTTTTGAAGAGACAAGATCATCGCGTCGCCTCGGGTCCCGAGAAAAATCAGTAAACGCTGGGGAACCGAGGCGGTCGTATCCTCATGAGTGGTGGCCCCACCCAGGAGCCCGCTAAGCATTTAATGAAGGTTCTAAAGTAAGCTTTGGTACGTGTCAGGACCCGAATGTGCAAATCCGGACCCCGTCGTGTGTGACTAGTCCAGATCACGCTAGTGCACATAGTCTCAACATAGATGAATATCACAATAATACACAGCGGAATAATAAAAGTAACACAATTATAAAATATAAACTATTGAACGACCTTAAGGTCAACCTTACACATGTGAGGCCTTGTCGGCTTCAACACCAAATAAGTAAACAGCAGCGGAACGAAGAACGTCGGTGAACCCCTTCAATATACCACAGGCATCTGACACGGTTCGACTCCTAGATAATCGCCTTCTTGCAGAACTTCTCCTTCTTCGAAGACAAAGACTTCTCCTCAACTAGTGATGTTTTGTTAAAGCAAGGGTGAGTACACAACCGTACTCAATAAGTCATGCATGAGAATGCGTTCTATTACTACATGCATGGCTTATTCCAAAGGAATGGTCAATGGTTCTTTTGCAATAAAGCAAAGATTCACAATTAATCATAAATAGATAGAAAAGCGAAGAAACAAGTAATACCAATAATAAATTTCGCAATCATTCTCAAGTGAAGCATTTCTCATCCTTAACCAAGTTCCATATCACATTATCCACATTCCCAACCTCATTTTTATCAAAATCTAACCCTTGACTGTAATCCCCGAGCAATGCTCAATACCGTGAGCACGGCAATTCGAATAGTTTTTACACTTTGCAGAGGTTATACACTTTACCCACAAGATATAATCAACTCACCACGTCAGCCGTGAATCGCCATACAATAGTATGCGAATGAGCGATCATAACAAAGCCTTTCTAAAGATCCATCTAAACCCAGTACTGCCTGCTAAGGTTTCAACACTGGAGGGACTGGTTACCACACCCAGGGCCCCCCTCTTGTGCCATGTGAGTTTCCACCCGCTCCTCCGGGACCCACACCACCACGACAGTACCAAAGAATAGATTTCACAGTTTACTCAGCTAGGTCCGTCCCATTTCGGAACTTGTGGTTGTATGAAAGACTCAGTTCAAAGGCTTGCAAGGTTAAGTCCTTAGTTGACCGAGGCAAGACTAACCAAAAGTTCATCACATCAACAAGTCATAATACCAAATGCGACCGCCCAATTGCCACTCTTGGCCCACCGGAAACAATCTTGCCACTTGCCTTAGTCTAAATCACTTTCCCACCCCAGTCCTTTACCATGCACCACGTGCCATCATCAACTCAATAACACATGTCACATTCTCAAAAACACGTTCCATATCTCATTAAGTCAATATTAACTTTAATTTTCTAAAATCATGACAAATCTACGTGGCAGGGCTAAGCACACTACATACGGTCTAATTAACCCATGTTGGCAAATTATTAATGTCCAACTATTAACCCACAATCTAGGGTGACAAATGAATCATGGCATACAAATAATAGCGACAAGGTGGCAATAACAAGTAGGTTGATTATCTAATCCCAGATTAATTTAAAACAGTTTATTTCAAACTAGCATGCAATAATTTCAAACGAAATAATTTTAAAAATGGGATCAATATGGTCAAAGCACAACTTGCCTGGCCCTTGCAATTTTTATTATTCTTTACTCTTTATCTTCGATCCTTGATTCTCGATCTTCAATCTCCGCTTGCTTGATCCTCAGCTCCTTCGAGCGACTTTAAAACGCGCCTAACGATAAACAAACACAAATACAACAAAACTCAAAAGGCAAATCAAGTAAACTCCAAATTAAGAACGAGTAGCATTGGGCACAACGGCTTAGATGAAATTAGGGACTTGAATGGATTAGGTCGATGATTAGACAAAGAGAAGCGGCTTTAGGAAAATACAATCAAAAGAAAGATTAATAAGCGGGAAAGAAGGAATAATATCCAAGAATATTTCTTCCGGGTTATTATCTTGATTGGATAGTCGATGTCATATGGACTCTCGATCTATAGACCGGTCCACGGTTACGTTAGTTCGCCTGAACTAAGCAGATGCTCAAGGTTGACTTTCGTTGACCGAACGACATGATCAACCAAGAGGAAGATAGACTGATAGACTAGGTCTGGCACAAGAACATGTCATATGGCTAATGGTCTATCGACCAAGACCACGAATGAATTCTAGGTTAATGGCAGATTAGATTTCAAGAATAAGACAAGGACGGATGGGGTCGACATCCACTATGGTTCGATCCGGAGGTTAGTCTTACATCGGGGACGGAACTCGACAACGATGAGGCGGTTATGACCGAAATACGAGGCTGAACTCAACGTGATGGCTAGATCACAATAAGGCGATAGAAAAGGTAAGGACACCACATTAGGGCTTTCACTTGCATGCACCCATGCGATGACAGCGATACGATGAGAGCAAAGCGTTAACGGTGGAACGTTAACGATGAATATGAAGCGTTAACAGAACACTTATGAGATTACAAGATGGCGACCATCGGTACAATGATAGGGCAGCGAGGTCATGACATGGCTCATGTTTGATTTGCGATCGGGGGTACACATGTCGTGACGCAACGACAAATTGGACCAAAGGTTAAGTCCGGGTTTGAGCGAAACGATTCAAGGATGGATACACTTGGCATAGGGTAGGATGGTAGGGTTGGCTCTGCGATTAGAGATTACCAAGGATGGCAAACCGAAGCGCGAACCGGTACAATGGATTAGGCCGAAAGACGATGGGTAGATACTAGTTTATGGCTTTGACGGCAATCGGAGATCAAATGAACTCCAAGGATGGCCAAAACAGTAGGGTATGGACCTACCGGACAGGGTGACATGGTCACGACAATCCAAGATGGTTGGCGGCAAAAGACGACACGTGGCGACGGCGAAAGGCGGCGGCCGAACGAATAAAAAAAATTTCGGAGGATGCAACAGCAAAGGGGAAGTGTCCATCACGTAGAACGCGACGAGACGGACTCAACAATATAGGCGGATTTGGCGGCGACCCACCGAATTGATCACAAACTGCCGATGAACGGCTCTCGGAGCTAATAGATCAAACGGTCATAACTATTAAAGTACTGCATGAAACCTAACCAAATTTTACAGAGAGCTATCTGGGATCATTTGGCACAATATGACATGAACGGATCTGAGTTTTGCCTTCTGGATCAACGGGGAACGCGCGACGAAGTTTCAGCCGTCCGCAACGCAGTCTGATCGGGAAAGATTGATTTTTCTGCGCAAATCCTGCTGGCAAAACCATGAGTTAGGGTGAGCACCGTATAGGGGACATCAAGAGGAGTCTACCATAAAAATTTCATGGTCAAACTCGCAAAAACGAGGGAGAACGGGCTCCGGCAAGATTTGATCTTTGGGTGGCCGTAACTTTTGATTCCGTGGATAAAATTGCACCAAATTTGGATGGGAAACAGAGGGTACCATAGAGCACTCCGTGGCAAAGATGGATCTTGAAAAGAGTTGACAAGTTGACAGGGGACGCGCCTCAAAGTTCGGCCGATGTGCGGAGAGGTTTCGGGGGATGAGGGATGGATTTCTAGGGTTTGGGTGAGTTGATCTGAGGTGAGGACGTGTGGGAGAGGTCATGGGAGGTCTACTAGGGTTTGGGGTGGCGGCTAGGTCAAGAAGAACCAAGAAAAACCCAAAAACCGGCTTCACAGGCATTTATACGAGCAGTTGGAGTGCGCTGCGCAATTCGGGGTGACGTGGCGCATTCTGGTGCGTCGGATCGGAATCGGAGGGTTGTGGCAGCTCGGCGACGTGGCCGAACGAGAAGGCGACATGTGACAGCGCGAGAAGGAGACACGTGGAAGAACAGAATCCGAATTAAATTAGTTCTAGAAATTCATTTAATTCAAGAAAAATAGAAAAATTATCAGGAAAATTCCAAAACAATTCTATAAAATATTTTGAGACATTTTGGAACTCAAATAAAATGTTTTCAGAAGAACTTTATTTTCTCTTTTGAAATATTTAATTACTTTAAGTAAAAGGCTTAGTTTAAATTAATTCCGAATAATTCCAAAAAAATTCCAACAATTCTAAAATAAATACAAAGAAAATCCTAGAAGCACAAGGAACCCAAATAAAACTGAATTTAATTTAATTGAGGTTTATATTAGTCAATCTAAATTACTTTGACTTTAGAAAATTCCAGATTAAGCTTTAATTAAGCAAGAAAATTATCGCGAATTTTTGGGGAGCTAAACTTCACAAAATATTTTTAAAAAACACAAATTTTGGGATGTTACAAGACGCAGCCTGTAGGCGGGCCCGGCTCTTGTCAACGTACTTCTACGGGGTACCTCTCCGCCAGACAAAAGCAATCAACACGGCGGTCAACATGACAGACCCACGTGGCACCCGGCGGCAGGTGGGCGAACGCCACGCTCGCCCCGTGAGCGATCCACGTGGCGCTGGCGGCGCAGTGGGCGAAAGCACGCCGCCGCCGGTGGTCACCCACATGGCGCCGGCGAAAGTGGCGAAGCACGCTCGCCGCCGGCGGTCGGTCCCGTGGCGCCCGGCGAGTGGGCGAAGCACGCCGCCGCTCGACGGTCGGTCCACGTGGCGCCCGGCAAGCGGGGCGAAGCACGCCGCCGCACGGCGGCCGATCCACGTGGTTCGGCGAAAGGTGGGCGAAGCACGCCCGCCGCCTTGGGCGGTCGACCCACGTGGCGCCCGGCGGCGGTGGGCGAAAGCACGCCTGCCGCCCGCCGCCAAGAAGACAAAAGGTGGTGCGAGGTGGCTTCACCTCAAGGCACCTTCTCCGCCAGATCTGCTCGGGCGACAGGCGGCGGTGTCGAACACATCAACTGCAAGGATTTCGCTACAAGCCCATTCCTCTAACGCCTCACCAACCCATCAAGAAGGGGTCACATCCCAGGCGGACCAAAGTAAACCATGCGTCGGCATTTAATGAGGCCGAGGAACGGGACAGACGGAAGGGTAATAAATGTATGAAGATAAGCATGATGACCCTCCTGGTACCGCCTTACTGCCCGGCCTATATAAGGGCCCTGCACATGGGGAAAAGGGGTCAAGGTTGAAGGACTAGCAAGCAGAGAGTTCCGTAGTAGAGTCTAGGGAGAACTTGTAACCCAAGGGCTTTGTCTTGCACTCCTTCAAAAACACTCTTTAAACAATCGAGCAGAAGTAAGGCTATTACCCAAGGCAAAGGGGCCTGAACACAGGTAAAATCTTTGTGTCATCCCTAGCTCATAGCGCGGAATCCTCGGCGTGGGAGTGTCTAGGTTTTCACCCTCTAGGTTTAGCCTACCAAGACGCCCTCCTTTAGAACCAAACCCGGCCTCAGAGACTCAGACTGTCAAAGGAATCGCCGACACATTCCATACATCGAAATAACTAAGAAGAAGGAAATTATTATTGAATAAAGCAAACGACCTTATGGTCAAGGTTCATACACCAATGCCTCTTGGCTTAAGAAACAAATAAAACTGTTGCAGCGGAAATAAGGTAACTTGGGCCATTCGACATGCCACAGGCAATCGTCTGGGGAAACGCCATCCTAGTCGACGTAGTCTTCATAGTACTCCTCCTCTTGATACTCATTACCGGTCCTTCCTCAAAGAATCTGAACAACAAGGGCATAAAGCCGTGAGTACAAAACGCATCAAAGAAGTCAGAGGAAAATGATGCAATATATTTATGCACGGCTTGACAAAGGATAGTCATATGGTTCATTTGCAGAAAGCAATAACTTGAATTTAAATACAATAAATAGATTGAAGGCAGATTGATAAAACAATAATAGATAACTAGTAAATCAATGGTAGACAACAAGAACAGAATGACTAGGCATCACCCTACATCATTCGAAACAAGTATCAACCACACAATTCAACAATATAGCTTGAGACAACAATACAACAGTTAACTCCCCGTTCACATCCCAACAATTCCACATTTCATGAAACACTCTATACCCCGTGTGAAATCCCCGAGCTTGTCCATGACCGCGGACACGGCTATTCGAATAGTTTTACACTCTACAGAGGTTGTACAGCTTTACTCACAAGACATGAACATCTCTAAGTGCAATCGATATTAACACACTTCCTTTGGTGTGTCACAGAGATATCATGACAAAGCCTTTACAATGCATGTCTAAACTCGGTACTGCCCTCTAAGGTTTAGCCCCTCGGGGCTCCCTCTTGAGCCATGTGAGTCTACCCGTCCATCCCGGAACCCACACCAACCATTGCCAATACTCAAGACTAGACATTGCAAATTATTCAGCTAGATCTGTCCCATACCAGACTTGTGGTTGCATGGTTAGGCCCAGTTCAATGGCGCACAAGATTAAGTCCTTAAATTGTCTCAGGCAAGACAATCACATCCCAATGTGCTAGACAGCACCCCCTTTACTGCACGATCACTTGCCCGAGGGAAAACATTTTGGTTCAACCAAGACCAATGGCATCCCCTGCAATGGTACAACAAGTTTTACAACAGTGGTCAACAGCTACAATTCAATATCTCATTAAGTCAAGATTAACATTAATTCACAGGTGATATGAATCCCATCGGACAACTAAGCATGGCTAAGCATAGCTACGATAACCCCATGTTGGTACTATGATTATGTCCAACTAATAATGTCCCAACCTAAGGTTAACAATGGATACATGGCATTTCAATAATCAAGGTGGCATACTGGCAATCAGGTGAATAGCTACTCCCGCAAACTAACATTGATACACACATAGCATACAATTCTATAAAAGAAAATAAAGTTTGCAAACATAGGTTCAATATGATCAAAGGACTACGACTTGCCTTACTGTTCAAGCGCTGAATCTTGGTCTTCGAAGTCTCCGTTCACTCCTTCGGGATTCGCGTCTATCGGAAAATAAAGCAACAAAACCAAATAATTACAAAACAGAGAAGAAAACAAGCTCAAAATTGAAAATAAATGGCTCTGGAATGTAGAGCTCGATTTGACAAAAAATTTAGAAATTTGAATCGCTCCAATCGGAGTTCGGATGAAGGAGAACGGGCTCTCGGAAGATTTAATTCAGAGAAAATTCCATGGGGTGACACGTGTCGGCTTGCTATTGGCAGGGATTTCGGATTTTCTGGAAATTAAATAAAAAGGAAAAGAATTGTCTCTGACACGTGGGGCCCATGTGTTAGAGACACGGTTCACGGTGAACCGAGACCACCGAGACGGCTAGAGGTGACGCGGCCGACATTGCCGAGGTGTCGGCTGACGCGGCTGATAGGGCTGACGTGGCATTTCACGGGGCACCGACAAGGCGTTGACGCGGACTATGACGCAGCGGCCGACATGGCGAGGCACGCATCAATCACCGGCCGTGCGATGCAGATCAAACGGCGGAGGGATTGGGCACGGGTGGCTGTGACGCGGCGCAATCAGATGCATTGGCGGACGATCCGACGGCTGGGAGCTTGCGAAGGCAATCGACGGCGAGAAGGGGCGGCGGCTCACCGGACGTGAAGAAGACGACGAAGCAAACGGTAGCTGAGCGACAGATCGAGCGTGAGACAATGCGGATCCGGTAGAGGACGGCGCGACGAGTTCGGATGTGCCAACGGCGACGGCGGAGGATGACCGGAGCGGTTAGGAGATGGCGGGGATGAGCTTCGGGTGGCGGCGCACTTCGGCGAGCTCGTTCGCCTCGACGGCAGGGTCTTGGGCGGCGAGGAATAGGGCGGCGGGTGCGGGAGGAAGTGGCGAACCTCGGGCTAGAGGCGGCGGCTGTCTTTATAGCCTCGGGAGGCGGCATGCGGCGCGAGGACACCGGCAGGGCTAGGGTTTGGCACGAGCGGCGCGACGTGGCTACAATCCGGCCGTCCGTGAGGAGACGATCCGACAAGACGCGACGAGCGCTTGACTTACGTGACGAACACCAACCGTTGGATCAAGATCCTACGGCCCTGGCACTAGGGTTTTTCGACGGTGCGGGCTGGGCCGGGCGGTGAACAGGGCAGGCCGCGATGGAACAGGATTGGGCCGCCCGAAGGATTCGGCCCAAAGAGTTTTGAGAAATTAAAAACGTTTTCCGAATTAATTTAAATTCCAGAATTTCAAGTAAATCCAAATAAATTGCAAATAAATCTTTTCATTGTTAGAAAATTCATGTTAAGCTTCAATTAATTCCAAGAAAATGCAAATGGTTTATTTTTTATTTTAAACATTCCAAAACTCCAAATTTTGGGATGTTACACCACGTCACAGGACAAATAGACACGACCAAAGGATGGATCTAAGCATTTGTATCCTTTGTGAAGAGGGTTGTAACCGATAAAAACACATTGTTTGGATCGGAATGACAGTTTGTGTCGGGTGAAAGGTCGGAGATTAGGCCAGCACGCGCATCTGAACACCTTTAGGAATGTGTAATCAGGATGTCGGCCAAGAAGTTTGTGAAGAGGATTGTCGAACGTGTAGGAATGCAGTTTATCAGATAGCTGGCTGTCACAAACGCTTCATCCCAAAAGCGAAGAGGCATGTTGGCATGAGTGAGTAGAGAGAGACCAACCTCAACAATGTGATGGTGTTTACGCTCAACTTTGCCATTTTGTTGATGTGCGTATGGACATGAGACATGATGGGCAATACCAACTTGATTAAAAAAGTGATTCAAGCGACGATACTCGCCTCCCCAGTCAGTTTGCATTGTGATAATTTTGGTGTTCAACATGCATTCAACATGGGACTGAAACTAACGAAATACATGGAAGACATCGGATTTATTTTTGAGCAAGTAGATCCAAGTGAATCTACTAAAATCATCTACAAAGATGACATAATATTTAAAACCTCCTACGAAAACTTGGGCTGGCCCCCAAACATCAGAGTGAACCAGCTCAAGAGGAGAAGAAGCAACATTATTCGACAAAGAACATGGAAGTTGATGACCGTTGCCTTGCTGACAAGAGTCACATATATCAAATTTATTGGACTCTTGATAAAATGGGAGACTAGACTATTGTCGAACATGCTGAACAATTGTAGACGATGGATGTCCCAAACAGCAATGCCACTGATCCATGGATGACTTGACCCTAGAAAGAGTAGTGTGGATACGATCAAGAACATTGGAAGACAAAGGATAAAGTCCACCCTTACATGCTCCTTTAAGAAGAAGCATCTTCGTTGCTCGGTCCTTGATGACAAAGAAATTTGGAAGAAACTCAAAAAATACATAGTTGTTTTTAGAAAATTTGTGAACAAAGAGCAAGTGTTTTGAGGATTGAGGAACATGAAGGATATTTTTCATGGCTAGAGTTCGGTATGGGGTATGAACATTAGAATGACCAATGTGACTGATGTGCATACCTGTGCCATTAGCCACCTGAACTTGATCCCGGCCATGATAGTGATCTTTCACAGTGAGATGATCAAGATCACTTGTAATGTGATCAATAGCTCCTGTGTCCAAATACCAATTGGAATCCACCGAATAGGATTGAGTGGAAGCAACTGCAGCTATAGGATGTTCTTCCATCTGAAAAGCATGATTGAAACAATTGTAGCATTTGAGAGCGACATGGCCGATCTTACCACAGATCTGACAAGATGGTCGTCCTCCTTGATTGTGGTGATGACCGTGACCACCACGATTTCTGGAGCCATGGTGACGACCGCCACTGCCGCGACCACCGTCAAAACGACCATAATCACCACGACCACCATCGTCTTGACCACGGCCACGACCACGGCCATGAGATGCAGAATTTGCAGAGGGATGAACAACAATATTGTTCTGCTTGTGGCGAAGTTCATAGTTCATGAGATGAGCATAGATCTCATCCAAAGTGATTGGCTCCGTGAGAGTGTTC
The DNA here is from genome assembly GCA_036346375.1 of Guadua angustifolia. Classification (NCBI taxonomy): domain Eukaryota; kingdom Viridiplantae; phylum Streptophyta; class Magnoliopsida; order Poales; family Poaceae; genus Guadua; species Guadua angustifolia. The sequence goes on along the minus strand of CM070500.1, from coordinate 68,560,883 downwards.
AGCGATGTGAACAATGGATCATAATCATTGTCAAGCCCCATGAAGAGATATGTGGCAATCTCGTCATCTTTCAGGGGCTGGCCAAGAGTGGCCAAAGTGTCTGCAAGATTCTTGACCTTGTTGAAGAATTCTCCTGCACCCATTTCCTTCTTTTGGATGGTTGCGAGTTGGCAACAGATCTACATGATCCTCACCCTTGAGCCACCAGAGGAAAACATGCGATCGAGAGCCTTCTAGACTTCACAAGTAGTAGATAACAGCATCACCTGCGCCATGACATTTGGGGACAAAGATGACAAGAGCACACTAAGGACTAGCTAGTCCTTTTGCAACCACTACATATATGCAGGATTTGAGATCATTGTGACTCCGTCACCAGATCCCTGAGTGATCAATTTGCCGAAGCTTCAATTGATCCATCAACGATCCAGCAGCTTGTTGGCTGCGAGAATCTGAGAGAAATTGGGCTTTCCATAGGAGATAATTATCCTATCCCAGTTTCACATTGATCAGTTGACCAAATGTAGATGCCGGAGAAAATACTCTGGCTATTGTTGAAGCAATCGCTCCAATGATAGTAGTACCATCTGCTGCAGATGTTGAGGAAGAGCTAAAGCTATTGCTGGACATTATGGTTTGGATCAAGGCTCTGATACCATGAAAGAAGTAGAGATGAATTTGGAGGAAAACCACAGCTACACACTCTGTATTGCTGATCAATATATATGTTTACACATGGTTGCCGTACGGGCTATAGGGACGACAAATCAGGGGTTCTTACAACAACTAACAATAGCTAACTAGATTACAGAAGATACAACAACCTCAACGCACAACCTTATCTCTAATATATCTCTAATATTCCTCACCTCTGGCCACCGGTGGCAAGGCCCTTTCGGCCATTCCCCAACCTAACCAACAGCCAAAATGGAACCCCCTCCGCCTACTGATGCTTAAATGACCATTGGCCAAGCCTTAGTCGCCTTCTTCTACCCCCACGGCCGACCGCCACCATCACCCCTCACCGATGGCAGGCCACCTCACCATTGCTCCGCAACCACAGATGGGTGCGATGGATACGCCACTCATCAAGCCCACGGCTGACTATCTCCGACACCTCCTTGATGCTGACAAGCCCCGCCTAAAGTTCCCCTTGTTTTGGATCTCTGACCCATGGGGTGTGTTTATCAGCTAGTGCTAAGCAGAGACATTCAAACGGTAAATACGCTTTCTAGTATAGAAGACGCATTTTTGCAACTTTTGGGGAATTAGTAAATCGACTGATGTTCAAACCTTTATAACTTCTACATTTTAAGTCCGAATTTAGTGAAATAAATTTATAAATTCATGATAAATCATGAAGTTTTAGAATATACAACAATATTTATTTTTGGACCACAGTTTGTATTATTTGAAATAAAACTTATATAAACCCTAATTTGGACATTATATGAAATATGAAAACCATAATTAATAAAATAATGAAATAATAACCAAAAGCTCCTGAGATCACTAAAAACCCATTTATGCAAAATTATTTAATTTTGAAGTTAATTTGTATTTTTTTGCAAATAGATCATTTCCTAATGCAATAAAAGTGCAAAAAACTAAAAAGGGTGCATGAAAGTTCAAATGATGATGGAACCAATTCTAAACCTTAATAAAACTATGACAACCCTAGATGAACAACAATATTTCATATTTTGTATAGATTTAAACTAAATTTATAAAAGGCCATACATATTATGCATAAATATATATGACATAAAAATCAAGACATGTACATGAAAAGCTAGTTACTAAAAACCCCTATGACCATACCACCCTATAATGTAGAAATAATTATTTTATTATAATATGTTTTGCATCTTAATCCTATTAAAAGCACCACTCGATATAATTTAAACATAAAATCCATAACCTAAACTAATGAACCTAAAATGATAAGAGACCCGTACTTAAAATATTTTTATCACCAGAACCTTCATTTTTCAAAAAATTATATTTGAATTTGGCATTATTTGACTTCTTTTGCCCATGTTATTATTTGCTTTTTATTGCTGTTATACGAAATGATAATAACATGTAGATACCGACGTGCACGAAGCTAATACTGAAGACCTGGATCTCAAGTCAATTTCTGAGCCAACAAAAGCAAAGCAAGTATCTCCTTTGATCATATTAATCCCAGTGTTTTCATTTTTTTTGTTTTGTCAAATCTATTTATGCATACACGTATTTTCTATAAATTCGCTATATTGTGGTATTGGTAGCTATAACATGACCTCATGGAACTTAATAAATATTGATATGTAAACCTTGATAACCCTAGAATAAGGTTAGATAATACATAATATCAATATGGGTATACGCGATTATATAATGAACATGCTTAGCCATGCTTTCGTAGTAGAAAGTAGAAACTGAAAGAATCAATTTATACTATTTCTTGAGAATTTAAAAAGGTTGGTTATGACATTAAAGGTTGCTGATATTTTGGTAAAAATAAAAATAAAATTATGGTTTTGACACGGATGATTATTGATAATAGCAGGATGTGCATGAAACTTGCACATAGTGTAGGGGAGTTTATCGCCCAGGTCAGGTTAAGGACCGAACGTAGTGTACGTTAAATCCAAGAATATCCGTACAAACATAAGTAATGGTATGGGGCAGTCTTAACCTAGTAAATTATTTAGATTTAGCTTTGCACATTGGAAGGTTGGAAATGTACAGGCTTTCTAAGACTGATTACTTGTAGACACTATAGTAATCCGACATATTTACGTCGGCCAGAAGCCGACGTAAATAAGGGAAAAACCGACGTAAATAGATATTTACGTCGGCATGCCGACGTAAATAGGCCGACGTAAACGGAGCGACGTAAATAAGCCGTATTTACGTCGGCACCGACGAATATCTGGTTTATTTACGTCGGCCTCAAGGCCGACGTCAATATGAATAGTAGTCCAGTCCGCTTGGCGAGTGACGTGGATTTTATTTCGTCGGCCAAAAGCCGACGTAAATAAAGTATTCGTCGGCGAAGCTAGCCGACGTAAATAAAATATTCGTCGGCGGGCCGCCGACGAATCTGAGATATATTCGTCGGCCACCGCCGACGTAAATACTGGGATACCTGGCAACCAAAATACCAGATCTGGAGCTGGATTTAGGCAGCAAAAATATGAATTCATTTGGGACCGCAAAAATATCAATCTATTCAGGACAGCAAAAATATCAATCCATTCAGGACAGCAAAACTATCAAGCCATTCAACCATGCATTCATATAAACCAATATCAATCCATCCATTTGCATACAACACATAGAAACTTCAATTTGCATATAACACATAGAAACTTGGTTTGCAAACATGACATCGACACAATTCAACCATACTACTATTATTGTTCATACAAACATCAACTTGGCGGAGTAGTATCTTCAAAAGCGATGCCCACTACCCGTCGCCTCCGAGTTTAAGAAGTCGCCACCGTCAGTAGTCTTGAAGAAGAAGCGCCGGTGCCTCCAACATGTGCATCCGGTGTGGGGCAGCGAACCCTATATCAACGAACATATGTTAGAGATAGCTAAGATTACGTTAAAACAAATTTAAATTGTTCGATGATACCATGTTAGGAGATTGCGGGTAAAGAAGGGTGGAGGTTGGAGCGGGGAAGATTCATGGTTGTCCGAATCTGCATGCCATATATTCCTCTGAGAACAAATGTAATTGGCATGAATACAATCATCGACATATATCTAAAATTAAAGTATGTATACATAACTAAAATTAAAGCATATAACCAAAAAAATTCGACAGCACCTCCCCTAAAATAGTGGACATCCACTCAGTAGACAAAAGACAGTATTCAATATAATATCAACAACAACAACCAGTCATGGTATCGATATTGTAAATTGATAGCATGAAAAGAAATCTAAAGTATAGCAATTAGCAAAATCGTCTGTCTTCATAGATAAGCTGCATCATCACAAGAAGAGTAACATATAGCAAATCAACAGACACAAAATAAGAGCGCACAAAAATAAGCTATGTCGTCTACCTAAACAACTCTGATCGAATTCTGAAACCTCCCTACGTCCAAGTAATGATAGGATATTACTATTAGTTTGAACAAGGTATCCCCAGGTGACATAATTTGTCACACATGTGTCCCTCTTTTGTTGGCACAGAAGTCTCCAGCACGTAAAGCAGCACCTGAGTTAGAGCTTCTGGGTGCAAGTCATCATTCTTGCCTGCTAGGATCAGCATACAGGACCAAGAATGCATTTAGCAGAAGAACGTGAAAAAATTAATCATCCTAACTGATGTCGTCCAAAAGCTACATTAGCTCTTCCAACTAGGTCTATGAGGTCAAAGGGCTGAACCGGACAAAAGCAGAGACAACGATTTCTGACCACGAATCCTGCATCTCAGTATAATATTTTCAAAGACTGCGCGCCTGCACTTGCCATTTCTACGGAACAGTAGCATCTCCTTCAAAAGACACTTTTATATTTGGTCGAACAAGCAAATGATGCTTTGGCAGAAATGCTTGCATGTTATCATTTAGCCACTCCAAATTAGATGCAACTTGCTGTGAAATAATGAAGTTCCAGCCTTGGAATCCACCAGAAAGTAGATGATGAATTGTAGCTAAAACTCAATACTGTCAAACTGATGTAATTGCACCTATCCTCTTAAAACAGTACTACTCTTTGCAAATACAAAATTCGGCAGACATGTGACAACTCTAGTAATCATGGCCATTCAAAAAAAATTCTAAGCCATGCAAACACATACATAGAAGCTAAGTTCCATTATATAAGTTCCATTATATTTTCCAAGCTCGTAATAGACATAAGTATACGAATTTTTGGGATTCAACCATACGACTTACTTGTAGAGCCGCCTGCTGTTGCGTCTGCCATGCAACAAAGTACTCTTGTTGCTGTCGCAACTGCTCCTGAAGTCGACTCTCACGGACTGCTTGTTGTCTCAAGCTGCTCCTCCGATCGAGTCTCTGGCGCTACACCCTTGCTCTGGGAGGATTGAGGCGACCTTGCGAACTTAAGATTGTAGTGGAATCAACAATTCCATTAAACATAGTAAACCGACCATGTTTCTTGCCACCCCCGCTATTGTACAATGCGACAGGGTCAACATCTTCTTTCCTCCAGTCAAAGTCAGGCCCGTGTGTCTCTGCCATCACTTTCCCGTAACTAGCCTACAAAATTTGTAGTTCATGCATAAAAGTTAAATGAGCAATAGTCAATAGAGTTGTTTATAACTATTACGTACTAACCAAGCTCTGGGTCGCCGTGTCACTGCATAGCTGCTCAGGTTGTGTAGGATCAGAACCTATGTGACCCCGTATGTAAGTTTCAATGTCCGTGGGCCGAGTGCCGGTTTGAGCTTCCTGTAAGTTAGTGTCATTAGCCAATATTTCAAAGAGATCGAAAGATAAATTTGACAATTAAAAATTAAACATTATGAAACATACCATCCGTCGTGCAAGACGAAGATGTCCGTCGGCTCCATAGCGTTGAACTACTCTCGGTCCGCCTCCTGTTACCTCTCTTTTGGTTAGATTTGAACAAAATCAGAGAGGCCGATGGCGGTGAGAGCTTCCCATGCATCAGGGCACTTGTTAAACCAAGACAACATAGCCTCTCGGTACTGATCCTCACGAAGGTAGATTTTTGAAGCACCAAGCTTCTTGCTCATCTCCTGGTGAAGCACTCGCTTGTAGTACAAGTTGACCGCTTGGATGCGAGCCTGGTACATCATCTCCTTCACAGTCCTGGTCACTGCGTTGTCAAAGACATCTTTAGCCTTAGCTTGCAACAACTGCTCCTGATCACTTGGCAAACGATATCTCTCCTACAAAGCAAAAGGATTGAGTTAGACATCGTATGTATTGATCGCAAAAACAAATGAAAGTGAAAAAAGATAGACTTACCCAAAAATCCACCCACACCCGCTGGGCAACAGTTCCATGCACCCCATCTATAGCCATCCCGTTAGTCGCCCACTTCAAGGTTGGCTTGGGTTCACCATTGATGACCACTAAACCAGGATAATGGTAACGCAAGAGAGATCCTAGCGTACCATTCACTTGCCTCAACCTGTTTCTGCCCGTCCATTCTACATCAACCCATTGCCTAAAAAAAACATTGTGCAACTTGTAAGATGGTTCGGTTTTAAGTTTAATGCTCACAAATTTTAATAATTTACCAATCTCCATGTGGCACAATCAGTCTCCGTGCCTGAGGAACTGCTACCGGAGGAACCTGATTAGTCCCTCTATACCTAAAATAAGCATAGAATTCATGTTCATGACAAATGCAATACATAATTAACACTTACTAGTTATTTGTAAGTAATACCTGAAGACAGGAGCATCCGCTCCCTCTTCACCATCTCCCTCCCCCTCACCATCCCCATCGTCCTCGCATTCCTCATCCATGAGATCCAACAGCTGTGTCTGCCTGACTACCTCCTCCTGACCTCCCCACTTGCTTCCTCTTGTACAGCCTCAACCACAGACTCCCTTGCCTCCTGTCCACCCTCCTGCATGCCCATCTAAGAATATTTACATGTAAATGTAATTAGTGCATGTATACATGAAAAGAATGAAAATAACACAAGTTAAACTATACAACCTCCTCTAAGCATCTCTCGAACTGTCTCTGCCTGCTCTGATGAGAAGTAGACCCTCTAAAAAGGGATTCTTGACTCTTGAGGAGGACCCATCCTTCTTCTTTGATTTGAAGGCGACCGGTGTCTTGAAAACGACTTCATCTGTCGAACAAAAAGCAGTTTTAGGTTAGCACAAGTACTGACAATCAAAATACATAAAACATTGAGTACATAAAAGAAAATAAATATTGCAATATTTGTACTTATTAGAAATGTCGGCGTCGTTAGGAACATGGTGAGAGTCAAGTGTCTGACGTTTCTTCCGTCGATATCCTCCACGATAACATCTGTTGTGTCCCCAACTAATTCATTTAGTGTCGGCCAATGTCCACATCAAATGACCCAACAATCGATCTTCTTGGTAGGCCCCATCAGCCGTCTTTGTCCAACCCACTTTCAATATACTCATCATTCGCAGGAGTGTTTAAGCGACCAGGAGGATTCACTTTGTAAACAACCCACCATGGTTTTAAATTTTCCTTGGGACATGGATATCGAAGGTAGTACACTTGCTCAACATGGTGAGCAAGTACGAATGAGTCGAGAATACAATTCAATATGGATGATAAGAAATTAGGGCCAACATATAAACCAGTGTGATAAGAAATATACGTGCTGTCGAAACCAAGTCACGAAGTTAGGACCACCACGTAAACCATTGTGTCGAAAGTTGTCAAGTTGTGTACTTGTAGGTTTTCGCGATGAATTCCATTGTTGTTGATCAAACAACCTACATTTTAATTGATTCATTTAGATTGTAACAGGACAAATCAAGTTAGAAATAAATGACAAGTACTTACAAGAAATACTGTTCCATTTCTGGAATGTTGTAGTACATGTATAACAGTGCTTCATTCCACTCTTCGCGAGACAGCTCATGATTCGAGCTGGCCCCGACAGCATGTCCATGTCCTCGGAATATGTGAAGATCGAAACCATGTGTTTCATCCGATGGTTGGTATCTCGGAATATGAGCATTAATGTTGTGCTCATATGAAAAATATGTACTCGAGAAATATGAAATCTCTTTAAGAAAAATGCTTCATGCGATCTGACCTTCAACTCGTGCTTTGTTACCCACATTGCCCTAATTTTCTTAAGGTTTTGTTTTATCGGATACATCCATCGGTATTGTACCGCCCACCAACCTCTGCTTCAGACGGTAGATGTACCAACAAATGTTGCATTGCATTCATGAAACACCGTGGGAATAACTTCTCCATCTTGCATACTAGCACAGTATAACTTTCTTCAACTTTTGCATTGTTGATTTCTTGATTTCCTTGAACATATCATCTCAGACATGAAACTAAGCTCCGCCAACATTGTCCACACATCATCGGGAAGTATCCACGGAACATTATAGGAATTAATCTTTCCATGATTATATGGTAATCATGACTCTTGAACCATTTAGCTTACTCCGTGATACTCCTTTGCACGCCTTAGGTTCGCGGCATATCCGTCGGGAAACTTGATGTTTTCAACCACACAAGGGCTTCCTTCTTTTGAGCTCTTAAGGCGATAAGGGGCACGTGGCTTCCCCTGTGATCTGCTTGGTCCTCCTCACCTCAAGACTTGGTGGTGCATATTTCAGCCATATCTCTTGAGCTTGCACATTATCTTTGGTCTTGTCTTTGAAGTCGAAACACATGCTGACAATGCTTTCTGCAACATTGCGTTCTTGGTGCATAACATCAACATTGTGTGGTAGGATCGGGGGCGTTGCATAGGGTAAGCTCGGATACTAGACACATGGGTCGGTTGTGTGACTCTCTAACACCTTGAAGCCATCCTCCGTGGGAATTAATTGACGATGCCAAGCAACAATCTCCACACCGGTTAAGCGTTTCGGCGGACCCTTTGTGACTATCGTGTCCTTGCGGAAGGCATTTCTCTGTCTTCTGAATTCATGACCAGGAGGCAGGAAACGTCGGTGGCAATCAAAGAAACAGAATTTGCGACCATGATTCAGACGAAAAGCATCTGTGTCATTCATGCATATTGGGCAAGATAGTGCGCCATGCGTGCTCCATCGAAAACATACCATATCTTTGGAAAATCATGGATAGACCGGATGTAGGCAACACGCATGTTGAAGTTCTCATTTCTACTCTTGTCATAGGTCGTGACCCTATCCATATTTGCTTGACTCCTCGATCAAAGGCCGCATAAAGATGTCTAATTGCTTTCCGGGATGGTCCGCCCTCGTATGACAAGGATAAGAACACGTACTCATCTTTCATGCAACTGTGAAGGTGGAAGATTATGCGGAATTGAGAAGACAGCCAAGCAGAGTACTGACGGCACTCATGTTGAAAGGCGAGAATCCATCGATCGCCAAACCGTCTGAACATTTCTTGGCTCTTCGCGAAGTCTTCGTCATGGCGGTCCAATGCCTTCCAAGCCTCACCATCAGATGGATGACCCATGAAACCTTCATTCAAACGCACACCTTCCTTATGCCACCTCATATGCCGCATCTCCTTAGATAGGTACATTCTTTGTAGTCTTGGTGTTAGAGGAAAGTAACGTAGAACCTTCATCGGCGTCGACGTTGTCACCAAATTTCCCTCTTCATCAGTTATTTGTACAAATCTACACTTGCCGCAGAGTCGACATTATTTGTCATCTCGTTCTCCTTCCAAAACAACATGCAATTGTCAGCGCACACATCTATCTTCTCGTAAGGCATCCTAGATCAGCCAACATCTTCTTTGAATAGTACATATCTTTTGGCAACTTATGGTTTTACGGGAGGACATCACTAATCAAGTTGACCAACTCGTTATAATGACCTTGGGAGAATCCGTACTTTGCTTTTATAGCCATAAGTCTTGTCACAAAGGCAAGAAGTGAAACCTTAGTGTACTCATGCAAAGGCTTATCCGAAGCATCTAGGAGCCTATAGAATTCCTCAACTGCCGGGGTTGGTCGATCCTCTTGAACCGTAGCTCGATCCTCCGAAACATTCTGAAATTGTCGGCCTAAGTCTTCAACCATCTCATCTATCCTATCCTCCACTATATCGATAGTATCTGCTTGATCAGATGTCTCTCTCCTCCGTGGCTCACCATGTTCGTACCACGTATGGTAATTCGGCATGAAGCCAAATTTGCACAAGTGGCCAGCCATCACTGTCTTCGTCTCTCGAGAGAACAAACAACACTTAGCACAAGGACACTTTGCTAACCCACCGGGAGGAGTTGGGGAGAAAACCCGATCCAAAAAAGCCTGTGTGTTTACTTTCCAATCTTGCGTGTGATTCATAGATCTATCCCAGCCATCATACATCCACCCACGGTCCTCTGCCATCTTTTCGACTATTGAATGCAAAAACAATATGTGAGAATGGGTTAAACTACCTAATTTTAACTTGGGCAATAAACTACCTTAATTTAAATTAGTATAGAAACTACCATAATTTAATAAACTAACGTAAATTAATTACATAAATCAAATCCACGAATAATAGGTGATGATGAGATAATTTTGCAATGCACCAAAGCCTAATTTATTGCAAAAATATTTTTATTTTACTCTTTTTGCACAAATTGCCAAATGCTATACTCTTATGCAATTATTCATCTTTGGAAATGACTAGGTACACTTGTGATATGTCTAATATCTTCAAATTTGGACTTGCGAGTTTTGAAGCTTTAAACCCAGGCGATTCTTTGTTGTGATAGACCCCATCCAGTGTCAAGGGAAGGTGGTCATTGATGCATTTCGTCTCATTAATCCTCGAGACCATGATGCTTGGCCAGAGCCACGACAGACAACATCGAATGTGGGGCACCTAAACAAGCCATCTATTCGTAAGTACTACATAATATTGGAGCTTATGAACTCTTGTTTTGTTAATTTCTTATAAGTGATTAGGTCATCTCGTGTTGTCGGGGCTCTTATTCACGGGCTGAGCAGACACTACTACTCCATTGCAATCAATTACGGAAAAATGAGCTTGAGGAAAGAATGTTGCTGAACTTGCACAAAATGAAATGGGTGATGGATTGATTACGAATGGGTTTGACACTCATTCGAAGACCAACGAAAGCGGTGTTCGGTGTGTAGTATTCTACTTTCTACTTCCACTCGAGAATATCCTTTTAGTTGATGCTGCAAACTTTGAGAGTTCCCATGGTCTGTTAACCACTTATCGTGTTATCGGCATGTGTAGGAAATCTTGAACCTAGCCATCAAGTACAACAAAAGCGATTAAGAGGAGGATGAGCTGCCACGAGAAACTAGTGATAGCAAATGTGGGGCGGCAAGATGCAAAGAAGCATTTGGAAGAGCATGTCTTGAATTTGATGTCATCAAACATAGTTCGAGACCCTAGGGACCATGCTCGACACGCTTGTCTTTTAGTCTGCTACTCTTGGTTACTCCAACTCTCTACACGTAATCAGTTTGTTATTTATTGTTACAACTTAGTCATTGCTTGGAATCATTCTACACTACTACAAGTAGGTCTTGATGTTTTTAATGAAGTGGATCCAATTATGCATGCAAGGGAGACTACTTGATTGAGACTTACAACGGAAGAACATGAGCCACAATCTACATCAAACATCCTATATCGTCCATAGATCGATACAAACAAATTCAGTGGTGTTAAGAAAAGGGATGCTATAGCTCCAGCGTCATTTACATCTTCGCTTGTTCAAGACAAGTCTGCGGTAGCGTCTTTTCTTCTTGCGATCTGCGACTCTTGTTTTTCATTGTTGGTGCAGATCACTGCGGTGTGTGTGATTGCTAATTTAGTGCAACATTTGAAGTACATAATCGTGTTTTCAATTAATTCAATATGGTGGCATCTTATCAATATTTTTCGATAATACTTATCGCTGTTGGCAAACTCAAAGCTAATAATATGAAACACATGGGTACAAGATTCCTCGGAAGGAAAGGTAATTTGAATATATATGCTTTGTTTATGAATCACAAGCAAATTAAATTAGTGAAATCACAAGCAAAATCGACGGAAAATCACACCTTTTTCACTTGTACTCGAAGGCAAGCACGCTACTGGGCGTGTCGAAGCTCTCCAACAACTCAGACTTGCGGTCACCACCAGAAAGAAGCGGCGCGAGGGCGCGCGGCGGCAGCGCGCGGCGTTGGCGGCGCGGGCGTAGCGCGGCAGCGTGGCGCAAAGGGCGTGAGGGCGTGGCGGGCGGCGAAGCGGGCGGCGTGTGCGGGCGTAGGCGGCGCGAGGGCGGGCGGGCGCGGCTTGTGGCGCAAGCGGCGCGAGGGCGTGGTGGCGGCACGACGCATGGATCAAGCGGTACTAGGGCACCGAGCGATCGAAACTAGGCACACCGCGCGTTGGGAAATTACATTTCGTCGTATTTACGTCGGCCTGGCCGACGTAAATAGGGCCATATTTCCGTCGGCTACGTCAGACCGACGTAAATAACGCTATTTACGTCGGCCAAGCCGACGGAAACACATCTGTAGGATTTTTACTTTTTTTGGGCACGGTTGGGTGGTGTTTCCGTCGGCCAAGCCGACGTAAATATAATTATTTACGTCGGTCTATCGTAGCCGACGTAAATATAACCGTATTTACGTCGGTTATTTTTGGGCCGACGTAAATACATTTGGTCGACGTAAATAGATCGGATTCCTGTAGTGAGAGGCTATCACATAGAAGTGTGGGTAAATGTATACCAATACAACAATGTAAGCCATACTATGGAGAGAAGTGAGACAATGGAGAGTATAACCATTTGTCATGCAGAGAATATACAAATACCTTTAGCCGCCATAATATGGATTTGTCATCACCGGACTAGTGCAAAGCTAGGTTTATGTAATATAACGGTTATGTCATAACCCTCTACAGCACACCAAAGGAAGTGTGCTAATAACTTGCAAAAATAGTTGGTCATGTTTTATGGGTAAAATTGTACACCTCTGCAGAATATAAATCTTTTCAAAAAGCCGTTCCCGCGGTCAAGAGACACTTGGTGCGTCTGCACTAGTTAGATGTTTTATTATTTTCAAAAATAGATGATTTGGAAATATTTGTTAGAAAGTCTTTGTTTCCGATTATATGCCAGTGATTTGCAAAGGAATGTTGATATTTTATGCCAGGGAATGGAAATGAGATAATGTGATTCTCACATTCAAAAAGGACTGTGAGTAATACTATGTTATGCTATTCTTATTTATTAATATATCTATTAAACTTGCTTTTACAAAATTATGTTTGCAAATTACTACTTGATTTACATGTTCAACTTCGTTTTACGCAAAATAACCGTAGAAGGCTCTTTTGACATAGCCTACATTTACTGTACTTTTGCGATACACTTAAGTCATGCTGAGTACGAAAGTACTCACCCTTACTTATTTACTGATTTAGTTGAAGAAGAAGTCCCCAAAGATATATGTTTCACCGCAGGATACGGGAAATTCAATAATGCGATTTTCTAGGGTTGCCTGAGGATTTGTATGGGCATACCACAAAGCCTTTGGATTTTTGCTACAACTTACTTTAAATTGAAGACTATATTGTATAAATAGCTTCTTCTTTAATAATATTGTGTATGGATGTGCTACCAATGTTAAAAATATGCGCATTAGACACTGATTATGAAACTAGTACTGTATGCACACAAATTATACTTCTTAGTATTCTATACAAAAAGAAAGAACGTTACAACAGGCTCAATAAATCAGTCCAGCAGGAGAAAATTTGTTAAGTACAGGATTAAACACGATCACCCATCTTGCACTTGCATTACGGTACTTCTTTTCTTTTTTTATACGAAAGACAGTACGGTATAAATGAAGTAAAGAAAAACTGGCTCGTATCACATTATCGTTTATCTCTTGCCGTCTACAAGATATACAATGCGGCTCATACAATTTGCCATTTGCGGTCTTGTATAGTTGACGAAAGGAGGTGAATTTACCTCAATAGAGTAGTTACTCACCACAGAACAGAGTCCAAACGCCGCCAACGAATTTTTTTTTAAATAATATTATTTTAATTCGAAATTGCGACATTAATACACGTATTTTAAAAATTGCAGAAATAATATCCGGTCGCCAAACCGTTTGGCGATAATAGGTCGTCGCCAAGCGGTTTGGCGATAATAGGTAGTCGCCACGGTTTGGCGACTATACCGTATCCCACGTGTCGACCGGTGACGACCGGTTGTCGCCAGTCGAGAGTGAGTCGCCACACCGCTTGGCGACTCTTGAGTAGTAAGCCGTTTGGCGACTACTAGTAGTCGCCGAGCGGTGTGGCGATATCTGAGACATTTTTAATTTTGGGTAAATTTTGTTGTGAACTGTTTATGCAATAATTGTTATATTAAACCGAAAAAACTAAAAAACTCTTGTCATGTAATAAGCGGAAGAATTATTTTAGTTAGTTAGTGATCGCATCTCACTTGCGTATTTTCATAGCCATGAGATAGGCGAACACGGTCTAAAAAAGACGGAATAAATGAAGGCCGCCCACATGAAGGCGGGCTACCACTTACGTATAGGCGAGATAGCAAGGCGTTCCTCCGGCATTTTGTTGCGAAAGTCGGAAAAGGCACTTACGGACTCTGAAACCACGGAAATCGTGGGCACTAAGGGGTTTTCGTTGCCCCGCATGACAGCATCGACACGGTCCAAAAATTACGAAAAAATTCTAGGGCGGCCTCACGCAATGCAGGCTACCACTTACGTATGGGCGAGATAGCGGACGTTGGTCGCCATTTGTTGCGAAAATCGGAAAAAGGCACTCACGGGTAGAATCGTGAGCACGTATAAAAATTAAATTGGACAACCACGACGTCGGAAAATTTTGAAATTTTTATGGAGGTTCCTGATAAATCAGTGATATTACCATAAAAATTTCAAATAATTTGAAGATCTGAACAATGTTTTTAAATTAAAACAATAAAATTTGATTGTTATGAACATTTGAAAATTTCATTTTTATTGTTATGAACATCACGCATGTGAATTTTCAAAATTTTATGGTCGACAACAACTCATGTTATGAACACTTAAATTATTTGTTGAACATATATAAGGGCACATACAAGAAAGTTACGATGAGAAAATAAGCAATAGATTAGATTATATTAGAAGGGCATTACAACAGTGACGAAATTGCTTGACGAACTAACTAACGAAAGCACTGTTCGTCATGGTGGAACAAATGATCGTTCCGCCTATCAGGGTACAGCCAGAATGATGTCATACATTTTCTGCATATTACCTGACCCGTTCTAATTTTGCGATTTGTCCTCGGACACCGCTCAATCCCTACTATGAAAGAACTCCATGGGGTTCGCGATGCTCCCGGTTGTCGCCGATTGGGTGGCCTATACCGTGCGTCTCGGGTGTATAAGACTTAAATTTTGGTTGTTCTTTATGTGGATTTGCCCTCCCATATGGGCATGTCATCCCGATTCGGCGCCCCTATGTTAATACCACGGGTTCCGGATGGTCCGCGCAACGCGTCGAGGATTTGTTGCGTGGTGCGGACCTCGGCCGGCTGCTTCCCCTTGTCCCTTCTTCTTCGAGAGGAGGAACCTTCTTGCGCCTCTGCTGTGTTGGCCGTTGTCGGAGACATGCGGGCGCCGCCTGCTTCGGCTCGCACTCCACTATATGGTGCAGGAGGTGTGTGTTGGGCTTATGCTTGGACAACCGGAGCGTGCCTGCGATCAATGCAAGTATGCCCTTTGGTGGTTGCATAACACCGTAAGGCGTACTCGGGTCCGGCTTTTACAGGCGGTAGTGGCACCACGGAGAGGTTGCTCCCCAGTTATCCCATGCAAGTTGCACGAGATGTGGGTGGTGCGTCTCGGGTCCACCAGTTGAAGTAGCCGCACCATTCATTCTCGGGCAAGGCACAGGTAGAATCTCCGGTCCGCTAGATCACCGTGGCGGTATCAACCATCGCCTCCGTGCCATGTTCGCAAGCGTCGGGGCTTTGGTGGTACGAGGAGGTTCCTCCTTTGACTTGTTGATGTTGAAAGTGTCCTTTTGAACTCGTGTGCGATGAACTGTTTAGAACTACTAATTTGTGAGACTAACATGAGTATAACGCATGAAACTCACCGATTGGTTGGCCCTCGCACACCGCCCCGAGCTCGGGTCGATCTAGAAAAGGACATATCTGGCGGCATCTCCCAGGGTGAAGTTCTCGGCGAAGCGGGGTGGTTGTCGTGGCGATTGTTGAGAAATTAAGAATCACGTCGTTCGGCCCGTCGATCCATTGGAAGAAGCAACACCGCCCTCGTCTTTGAGAAAAGAAAGAACGATGCATGAGATGGTAGTGTTACCTCATTGTGTGGACACCAATAGGTTTACCTTGTAGGTGCGAACACAGTGAAGAGTGGTGTGGTGGCCGTCGCTCCATGGGTAGATTGCTCAATCTTCGCCGGTAGGTTGCTTGATCGCATTTTGGTCGGGCAACTCCGCAGAAGCGGGCGCCGACGCTCATGGCATCCGGATATTGAGGCGGGATGACTTCGCTTTGAAGAGGCGACAGAGAACGACATTGTGTCCTAATTTGTGTAGATTCGGTGGCGTTGATTCTTTGGTTTGGTGTGTTGGATGTCTACCCTTCGCCATGTTTTATAGTGGTGGTGAGGGTTACTCGCACGACGTGTCACCCATCATCAAAGCCGCGTGTTGTCGTTCGATCTGGCGGGGTGCGGCGTGTTGTCGTCTCGGTCTGGCGGGGTGCGGCGTGTTGTCCTCTCGGTCTGGCGGGGTGCGGCGTGTTGTCCTCTCGGTCTGGCGGGTGCGGCGTGTTGTCGTCTCACCCGGCGGCGTGGTTCGGCGTGTTGTCGTTTGATCTGGCGGGGTGCAACGTGTTGTCGTCTCGGCAGAGTAGCGTGGTCGAGTGTTGTCGTTTGATCTGGCGGGGTGCAGCGTATTGTCGTCTCTGCCCGGCGGCGTGGTCGAGTGTTGTCCTCTCGATCTGGCGGGTGCGCGTGTTGTCGTCTCGGCGGCGGCGTGGTGCGGCGTGTTGTCGTTCGATCTGGCGGGGTGCAACGTGTTGTCGTCTCGGCGAGCGGCGTGGTCGAGTGTTGTCGTTTGATCTGGCGGGGTGCGGCGTGTTGTCGTCTCGGCGAGCGGCGTGGTCGAGTGTTGTCCTCTCGGTCTGGCGGGTGCGGCGTGTTGTAGTCTCGGCCGAGCGGCGTGGTGCGGCGTGTTGTCGTTTGATCTGGCGGGGTGCAACGTGTTGTCGTCTCGGCAGAGCAAGATGGTCAGAGTGTTGTCGTTTGATCAAAAGCGGGTGCGGCGTGTTGTCGTCTCTGCCGGCGGCGTGGTGCGGCGTGTTGTCGTTTGATCAAAAGCGGGTGCGGCGTGTTGTCGTCTCTGCCGAGCGGCGTGGTGCGGCGTGTTGTCGTCTCTGCCCGACCGAAGCCGTGAACTAGTAGCGCAGAAAACCGAACTAACTAACCCTATTCGGCGGCCTTTAGAATTACTCGTGTAAATCTGAGATGTTGGTGTGACTAGCTTTGGAACCCGGTTTGGACAGCCATATCACACGAAAATATTATAATTAAAGCACGCTAACATGTAACATACTGATACATGAAGATATGATATCTGAAACCACTTGAAAGACATGCGTGACCAACTCGCCCTTTGCACGAAATTAACTACTTCGCAAGAATAGAGTACAATATAAGAACGATAGCCACATATACAATCTTCTCTAACCATTTCATATGATCTAAAATGCGCTCCATCTTGAACATCAGCATGTTCAGCCTCTGCTCAAGCATAGGGTCCATCCTCTCCTCCATAGAAGGCTGCTGCATCCTCTGTGGTACAATGGTTGTAGGACGCTCCCTCGAGGTGTCCATGGTGTCCGCCCACTGGAAATATTGGCACCCTGCAGTCTACGTGATGACGTAAATAAGCATTCAGGCCGTGGGAAGAAATGAGATATCGCAGAACAACTACACAACTCGAATAGAACAAATAGTGTGCACAAGAAAGAATCAAACTAGCTTTTCACTTACAGAGAAAAAAGGGCACTTGTAGAACACTCGCCCATTATTTTCGCGAGTGTTAGCGTCATGACTTGCGTGGCGGTTGGGACATTCGACTGTCTTGCATTGGCAAGTGCACGAGCCCTCCGATTCTGAGCTCGCCGTTTGAGACATAGTCTTTGGGGGCAAGGCAGGATGAAAGCGAGGATATGTGGAGCGATTGCGGGGTTTGGGGAAGAATGTTCAACGGAAAATCGAGGTGCTTCGGCTCTCCTCGGAGAGTCCTCTTATAAACACGCCCCCTCCGAGACGAGGACGTCCCTAGGCCCCCGCCCGATCCACCTCGACGGGCACATCTCCCCTTTACACGGGGCGTGGCGGGCCTCCCGCAAAGACGAACGAGGACGCCAGCAGCGCTTCGTGGCCTCGCGAGAAAGCCGCTCGTGCGGCGTGTTGTCGAATCGATCTGAAAAAGTGGGTCAGAATGCGTGTTGTCGAATCGGTCCGAGAAAGCCGCAGCGTTCGCGTTGTCATGTCGCATTGATATCGGAAGGTAAAAAAGCGTGAACATCACTATTAACATTGTAAAACAGTACGAACAAAGTAACAAAGCGAGAACAACACTCTAAACAATGTAGAATAGTACAAAGTAAGAACAAAAGTAGGACTGCAGCCTATCAACGAGTCCCTAGTCGGCCCCACCCCTCCTACGACGACCCCTCTTCGGCCTACGTGCTGAGGCCGGTGCATCGTCAAGAGGGCGAGGGTGAAGCGCCTGCGATGGCCCCTTTGCTCTGCGATGGCCCCTTGCTCTGCGATGGCCCCTTTGCCGTAATCTGAAGGTCAGTAACGCTTGCACCGGTCGACGGTCGCGGGGAGGCAACGTGTACCCGAAGGTACCGAACTCCAGCTGCGTGAAGCGTAGCCGGTTGCAGGGGCTGCGTGCCTGTGTTTGCAGCGGGTCGCCGTCGTCGCTTGCGTCGAGGCAAGATTAATCTGGCACCAGCAAGGCGGTCGCGAAGAACTCACCCGCCGGCGTGGCGAGGAGTGCGTGGATCGAGAGAAGCGGCCTCCACCCTCAACGTAACTGCGCGTTCGGATAATACCTTTTAATTGTAGTTACGTGATGCAAAAACTCAGCGTAAGTAGCTCGACTTACGGCGTGGGGACCATGGTGTGGCGTGGTGCTCGCCGGTAGGACCTCTCGACCACGCTGGCCCGGAGGCAAAGGAGTGTGGAAGCCGCACTCGCCTCCATTGTGTAACGAGGAGCCGGGTCATTGGGGGGTGTAGGCACGCCTGTGGCGGTCTCGAGGTGGCACGGTAGGTAGCGTCGGCGTGCCGACAAGAACCCAGCTCCACGATCCCGCCGGGCCGGCCACCATGCGTCCTCAGCCTCGCCATCTCGTCGGCGAGATGGCAACTCCGTCCGTAGCTGGACAAGACCTTGGACCGTGCGTGTGCGGCTCCTAGCGTGGTCCACCGCCACACACGAAAGTGATATGCATATGGACATAGCGTCAAGGATACACAATGTAATTTACAAAATTAATACTTACCATGGCGTGCATGGCGCTCTGCTCGGCACGGGTACAAGTCGACCACGCTAGGAGCGTCTGGCGAGTCGGAGCCTCCTCCACCGATGGGAGACAGGCACGCGTCCGGCACGTACCAGTAGCAGTATCTTTGGTGGGACGAGTCGTCGTAAGGTGTGGCCTCATCGACGACGTGCTGCTGCGCCCCGGCCCACTGCGCCAGCCACGGCTCCATCCTCTGTAGCAAGGTGGGCAGGCTCTTCGGAGGGCCATGGGTGGCGACCCTGAAAAGAAATCGAAATTATTAGACATATGACGTAACTATTTCACATATTTTAGTTCCGATAACTCACGTGTGTACTGCCGGCGGTACACGATCCCCCCAAGGAACGGGGACCGGCTGTCGTAGGCCGAACTGTCTGAGGACTCGGTGCGGCGCGTAGTCCTCCACGTAGACGTCGAGGACGATCTTCCTCGTCGTCAGCCAGAAACCCTGGTCCCTACCGCAAAGCGCTCGAACGACCAAAGCTGGAGGAGTAGAGGCATCCCAGTCAGGTTGGGAGCCTTGCTCAGCTTCACGCACGCGTCGCAAAGGGCGCGGTACGTGCCAGCAAGAACCGTCGAACCCTGAGGACACCGGGGGACTGGTGCAGGTCGGCGGCGTCGCGATAGCCCGTCGCGCGTAGGCTATCCACCGCGGCGTCGTATTTGTCTCCGTCGCGTGGTCGTGAACATGACCATCCCAAACAACCAAAGCGGTAGGCCTCAAGTGTCGGTCCACAGTGCGGCGTGGGGTCCGCCGCCATGTCTGCACTGTCACAATTAACGATAGTAATATGTTAATAATGTTACAAAAATTAGAATAACATATACACGTACAAGCACTCACCGCGAATCGGGCGACCACCTCCTCAACGGCCGTGCTTCTTCCTAGCGAGGGTATCGCCGGGTTAGTGTGAGCCACTCCGTGAACCTCTCCTGCAGTCGACTGCCACTCATGGAGCCACCGAGGGTCCGTCGGTGCCCGGCGATCGGCAACCTGTAAGCATGGCCACGTCTGCGGGGTGACCGTCACCTCCCGAAGCGGTGGAAAGTGTGCGTCTCCGGCGCCAACGGTCCACCAGACAAGACGATGAGGGCTCGGTCGAGCGGAAAACGCCGTGGACCGCTCACGGACCGTCGTCGCCCTCCGCAGATCCTCGGCCTCGGCCTCGGCCACGTCCTCGGTGAGGCCTCGATCATCTTGGCGAGGAAGCAACCCAAAGCCGCGCCAACCTATCGACATGTAAATTCAATTGTTAGAAGAAATGCAATTGTGCGAGCAATGAAACTTGTAAATGTAGTGCAACTCACCGGGCGTAGATGGCTGGGTGGAGCCGCCAAGGTCTCGCTGGCACACGGACCCGCAGCAGAGGCACGTGCTCAAGGCCCGGGTGGGTGTGGACGAACGCACGGTTGCCGTCGGTCCAACGAAGAGTCAAGGAGTGACTCGGGCTCGGGTGCTCCATCCCTACAAGTAAACAGGAAAACGAAGACGATTAGTAATGTAAATCAAAAGACTGAAGAGTTGGACGTAAATAAACAAACGACAAACATATTACGCAATTCAATAGAAAAACATGACGAAAGGTACAATCGTAGATAAAACGATACACATTACAGAATTCAATACAAATTACATAATTCAGTACATAAACATGATGGAAGGTCCAACATACTCGCAAATACCTAACATAGGATAAAATGGTACATATTACACAATTGAATACACATTACATAATTAAATACATAACACTAATGGCATTGCGTTGCCTTGTGCCCGTACTCACCGCACTGAGAACACCTCCTAACAGGGCCACCCACTTCAGATTCATCCATGTCATTGCGAATGCGCCTAGACTGTGGACGGCCAGCCTGCCCTGGTGCACACCTCCGCAAATTTGCATCCGGTAGACATATGCGCACATCTGTGTTAATGGCAGTGAAATCACCATGTGCTCGAAAACCACGGAACTCACCGGACCAGGTATTGACAGCATGACCCTTCAAGTAGAAAGTGGACACGTATTGCGCCGTGTTCATCCCAATTTGCCCACAAGCTGCGATCACATGCGGCAGGAATATGAAGAAGTCTTGGCTTGTTGCAGGTGCATTCACACCATCCAGTGGCCCCTTGGCCTAAGTTAACCTCGTGTGTAATAACCGCTGTGTCGGTTCCCAATCCCCCTTTACACCGGAGAGTCACTTCGAAGCGGTACTCAGTGACTCGGCTCGCACCATATGCAGCTGAGCTTTACTGGTGCGTTCCTCCATGTAGGCCATCATCCGCGCACAGTACGGCGTTTGCAATGTCGTGGCATGCAGTACAGCCTCCGCAAGCCTTTTCTGGAAGTACCCAACGATGCCGTGAAGCATGCCTTCCAAGATGGCCACAAGTGGTAGCGGACGCAGGCTTCTGATGACCCAATTGTAAACCTCCGCTATATTCGTTGTCATGACACCGAACCTGTTCAAACATATCAGTTACCACGATAACACTAATTGTTCAATCGTCACAGCTATGTTAATTTAGTATACTAACCTGGCGCCTCCAGTGTCATGGAGCAATGCCCACTTCTCCAACGGCTCCGCCTCTATCCAGTGCGAGAAACACTTAATGTTTCTTGACGATCGTCTCCTCAAATTTGGAGGATCGGCGCTCGAGGGGTGATAGCCTTTTGGGTGGGCAATCGTTCGGCGTTCTTTGGTTGCTTCTTGACTCTTCAATCGTGCGGTAGTGTGCTTGTCCAACTCGCCAACATCGCGTTGAACTTACGTGTTCGGTTACGCTTGCATAACCTCTTAAATAGGTTCATCGACTTCTTACTCTTGAACCGCTGAAAAATTTGCTCCCAAATGTCTCATGCACCACATTTTGCATGTCACGCCATGGAAAAGGCTCATCAAGGTCCTCCTGTAGAGTCTTAATTGCGAAATGATACCTTTATGGCGGTCATGGATGATGCACACGTTGGGCCGATCACGAACTACCCCGAACTTCAAATGTCGAAAAACCACGACCACTATCTCGGTTCTCACCCTCAACAAATGCAAAGGCCAATGGAAGTATGTGGTTGTTCCCATCAATTGCAATTGCCGTTAGAATCGCCCTTGTATTTCCCGATCAAGAATGTACCATCGACGACAAAGAATGGACGGCGAAAGACGAATGACGCAATGCAAGGACCAGTGAAAAGAAAGCTCGACGAAATATCGAGACCCGTTACCATCCGCTTCACTTTCTTCAAAAGCGTGTACGCGTGCGGGTTGGTTTCCTTCAAGACATCAAGCACACGAGGTAGGTTACAATCTGAAGCCTCATATGTGCCAAACCTCTTCTCTAATGCCTTTTGCCATACGCCGAGCCATCGAGTAACTTATCTGGTACTTAAATGTTCTCAAGATTGCTTTCTGAATATAAGAACACTCAATGTCCCGCTTCTCGATGATCTCATTGAACATCACGCTAGCGATTACAGCCGCATTCAAGTTGCGGTGTTTCACCAGAACATTTTCTAGTCTGCATGTGTGCCCATCTACTCGTGATGCAATCCAAAATGTCTCGCACTTCGGCTTGTAAGCATGTACTCGGAATTCACATCCTTCGGTTCTGCACTTCACTGTGTATCTATCTGGACTAGACAAAACAACTCGGAACTCTCTCTGCTGCGATAGTGCCCACAGCCTCACTGCCAACTTCAACTCAGAATTGTTTGCGAAAACTTGATTCAAATTAACGGCATTGCTACCATACTCCCAACGCGACTCATGCCCCCACAAAACTTCCATACTAGCTTTGTTTTTCTGTTCCACTCGTCGGGGATGGGTACATCCGTTCTCCAAGACTACTATGCATTTCATCATCTCCTCCCTCTTCCTCATCTTCGTCGATGTCATCATCACACTCCAACATTTCAGCTTCATCTTGTCTCGCCATATGGTCCACCAACCCAATTGATCAACAATTTGCTCGATTTCCTCCTTCATCTGCCGGAGACCTTCGCGTGTCTTTGCATCCTGTTATCATCTTCCATTGCTACCTCGGCCGCCACCACTACCGAACTTGTTCACCAGAGTCGACGTCTTTGCTTTACCACGTCGCTAATAATCACCTCTTCTCTAGGGCACGCCGCACCAAACATTACACACTCAAGGCTAGATCCTTGCACCACCTTAACCATTTACGCCACAAGTACGTCCGATCAATTTTCTTCAACTCCCACAGAGTCGGGTCACCCTTACTACGCGTGAATCGACTTGAATGGTAACAGAGTAAACACTTGCATCCAGGAAAAATATTTGGTCAACCAAAGCTTTATATCACGGATGCTAACTCTATCAGACATAAGTGTTCGCCATTGTATTCGCAAAACCGCTCAAATCAACACCATTCTCGCCTAATTTTTATTTCACCATCGCCATAATATACCCTAAATTTCATTGCATCCGAGCATTATCATGACGACATAAACAAAATTAATTTCTATATCACCACTAACGTTTAATATCACTAGCTAAACAAAATTTATTTTTATATTGCATCAATATCTAAATTAACGATTCCTCCTAAATAAGAAAATTATCATGCTTAGGCTTTTGTACGAACAATCTAAAATCGCTATATTGCATCAAAATCTAAATTCTCTAATATTGCATCTAAAATTTCTAATATCGATATTGCATCAATATCTAAACTCTCTAATATTGCATCAATATCTAAAATCTCTAGTATCGACATTGCATTAATATCTAAAATTTCTAATATTGCATAAACATCGATATTGTATCAATATCTAATATTTCTATTATCTCAAAATTCTAATATCTAAAATCTCTAATATCTAACATTTCTAAATTCTTAATTTTCTAATATCTCAAATTCCTAAAATTTCTAAAATCTACAATTTCTAAAATTCCTAAAATTTCTAAAATTTTCTAATATCTAAATTCCTAAAATTTCTAACATTTTCTAATATCTAAAATTTCTACATTTTCTAATATGACAAAATATCTAAATTATTTTACACTACACAAATTTAATAACAAAATTACAAAAAAATACCTTTTTTTCTTTTTTTCTTCCTCCTTCCTCCCTCCTCTCCCTCCTCTCTCTCTCTCTCTCTCTCAGGCGATCTCTCTCTCTCCCTCCCCCCTTGGCGCTCTCCTCTCTCTCTCTCTCCCTTGCGCTGCCTCTCTCTCTCTCCCTGCCGCCTCTCTCTCCTCCCTTCCTCTCCCTCTCTTCCTCTCCCGCGCTGCCGATCGCCTCAGCCGCCGCCGCTCCTTCTTTTTCTTCGTTTTGCGAAGCGAAGGCAATGGCCGGTTGCTCGCTCAACAGTGTTCGGCGATGGTCGCCACACCGCTCGGCGATTTGAGTAGTCGCCACACCGCGGCGACTACTAGTAGTCGCTAAACGGCTAGCTACTACTCGATGAGTCGCCGAGCGGTGTGGCGACCACTCCTCGATTTGGCGATAACCGATCACACCGCTAACACGCGGGATTACGGATAGTCGCCAAACCGTGTGGCGACTACCCTATTATCGCCAAACCGTTTGGCGACGATCCTATTATCGCCAAACGGTTTGGCGACCGGATATTATTTCTGCAATTTTTAAAATACATGTATTAATGTCGCAATTTCGAATTAAAATAATATTATTAAAAAAAAAAATTCCGCCGCCAACGGTGAGCATCGTCGTGCTCTCAACTCTCCACAGGACGGCTCCAAATTGCAGCATTTGGCATAAATGCTCCCAGAACTTGGAAGTGTTTCACCCATATAATGCATGCTCCTGGTCATGGACGAAGATACAAATATACAGTACAATGGCAGGTAAACAGAGACTAGCAATCCACAGCCAGTTGATTAGATCGGTGGAATGACGATTTGCTGTGCACAGAGGAGCATTTCCGATTCAGTAACCAGCAATCAATCTACAATGGCTGCAGATCTCCTTAGATTCATATTATTCTTACATTACAGCTCGAAAATGAGGGAAGGGGGAACAGAAAATACATGCCAGTGCGCATTATTGTCACAGACGTGTTGCAAATACAACACTTGTCAGTTGCTGAAAGTACACTACATCTACTGGCTGGCGATGCCATGGGACTATGGGAGGGAAGAACTGTATCTCAGTGCAGCACTGGCTGTGGCACCATCCACACCTAAGTAGTCGGCCACAACATCTTCAAATGGAGTGCTGGCTGACCGTAATGTCATCACGCCAAGGTTTCTTGCTGCAACCATAATTATGATAAATCCATTAGATCGTAATAGGTTTGAAATCAGATTAGTAATAAACAATAATCATCCTTTGATCATTAGCACATTTCCCTAAAAATACCGATACGTGTGTGTATATATAATAAAAAAATAAACATACATGAGATATGATATATCATACACAAAATAGACATAAAAGATAAATAACAAAGAAAATGAAGAAACAAATAGGCTGGGAATCAGTCGCGATTCATGAAGAAATATGTCAAACAACAGAGAACATGACATGATTAAATCGAAGCGAATTTCAACGAGAGAGTACCTTCTCAGAAGGTCGCAATTTGCTGCTGGTGAACCCATCAGCAACAAGCTTATTGACAACATCTCTCAGCCTCTCATATTCCTCCCTGACATTGTAAACCTGGTGTGAGATCCTCACATACCCTGTCACTGGATCACCGTTCTTATCATTTGACATCTCTTGCACATCCACCCTTTTTGAATTGTAGTATATTGGCACCTCCACCTTGAAATCATTCCTCAACATGGTCCTCACCCTCAGTGCGTCATCATCACTCTCAATGCCAAGGCAACCGGGCATCCCCACCATAACCATGCTTCCGCACAATTCTGGTGGTGAGCCAAGAAACGTCTCCCATGCCTCAGCAAGCATCCTACCCATCTCAATCACCTTCTCATGATTTCGGTTGCATATCCCCTCAATCCCACCCTCGAACCGGTTCACAAAGTCGATAGCTTCAGGCACAACAAGCTGGGCACTGTAATCCCTTGTCCCAATCCATCCAGTCTCCATAGGCAGCCCATTGCCATACTCATGCGACACAACAGGGTGGTGGAGCTGGGAGGCTATCGGGTCATCTTTGCGGGTGTGCAAGAACGCCACAGCCGGGGGACAAAAGAACCACTTGTGGAGGTTGCTGGTGTAGAAATCGGCACCAATGTCACGCACATCCACAGGGACCTGCCCAATGGAGTGCGCAGCGTCGACAAACACCTTGTCGGCGCCCTCCTCGCGGCAGATGGCGACGAGCTCCTTCACCGGAATGATGACACTTGGCATGGAAGTGATGTGGTCGATGACAGCGAGCCGGACCCTGCGCCCCCCAGTCTTCGCAAGGGCAAGCGCGGCACGGAACTCGGCGATAATGGCGTCGGCGGAGGCGACGGGGAACGGGAGCGGTACCTCGACGACGGTGGCCCCTGCGCGGGCCACGTAGGCGTGGATGGACTTCTTGACGGCGCCGTAGGCGTAGTGGAGCATAAGCACTGCGTCGCCGCGCGCGAAGCGGCCCTCAGCGAAGCTCCAGGCGGTGTGCTGCAGGACGATGGCCGCGGCGGTGGTGGCGTTGTCGACGAGGGAGACCTCGGCGACGTCCCCGGCGTTGACGAGGGCGGCGACGGCGGCGCGGGAGCGGAGAAGCGCCCGCTGGAGGCCGTGGAAGTAGAAATCGTCGGGCTGAGCGAGGAAGAGGCGCTGCCAACGGGCCTGCGCGTCGAGCACGGAGGCCGGGCAGCAGCCGAAGCTGCCGTTGTTGACGCGGGCTACGGCGGCGTCGTGGTGGGCGAACTCGCCGCGGATCTCGGCGGCCGAGATGACTGCCCCACGCCGGCACTTCGCGGGGGCCGGGGACGGGCCGTGGCCATTCTCTACCACGTCGTCAGGCGGGATCGACGCCATCGCCGCCGCGCTAGGGTGTTTCGAGACTGATTGGGGGGAGGAGAGAAGCCTGGGAGATAGGGGTAAGATCGGGGGCTCGTGTCGTGACGCGAGTCGAGTTGGATCCGCGGGCTGGCGGGGCGGGGGTCTGTCAAATTCCGCCGGATCGCATCACTCGATAGCCGATGCGTCGTCTGCTTCTCTGCTTCGTTCGCTTGGGTGAGGTGGGCCCCGCTGCACATAGGCCGATTAGTCTTTGGA
Source organism: Guadua angustifolia (assembly GCA_036346375.1). Lineage (NCBI taxonomy): Eukaryota > Viridiplantae > Streptophyta > Magnoliopsida > Poales > Poaceae > Guadua > Guadua angustifolia. Next base: position 68,533,473 of record CM070500.1, on the reverse strand, counting down.
GATTCAGAATGACGTGTACTCGGACCTCCGAAATTTTTGAATGCACTGTAATATTTTTTCTTTTCACGTGTAATATCTTGTCACAACGTGTGCAATATTTTCCTTCGACAAACAGTAAAATTTGCTACAGTAAACAGATGTGTAAGCATTCAAAAAAAATATTTCACGCACTGACAGAAAATGTTGCAAACGTAGAAAAAAATATTGCAAGAGATGTCCGATGGGATGAACAGAAATCGGATGTCTAAGCGCTAGTTTCTCCCTTGAAGATTTCTTGAGCGAGAATTTCTATGTGATATAATTTATTTCTTGACATATTTTTTTCTTTTTTTAATAGAGATTTTGTAGCAGGGTGAAAAAGAGGCCGAGTAGAAGAGATAGATTAACTACTACCACTACACTTTTTAAAGTAGTAAATATAAAGATGAGTGCAACATCTAGCTTTCCTCACGTAAAGAAGGTACTACTGTACAAGTAACTCAGTAATGGCTAGCTATAAATGGTGTGGGCTGCTTCACTCAGTAGGTACTGTACAAGTAACTCAGTAATGGCTAGCTATAAGGGGTATCCGTAATAGTTAAAGATAATTGCTATCTATAGTAAGATCCATGTCTTCTATATACTATGTTATAGTAAACCCTTGCAATGGTGAATCTATATAGATGTCTATAGCTATTTTTAATTAATAGAGTGCTCTCTCTCTTTCTTCATTTAATTAATAGACAATCTACAGGTCTATAGATAGCAGCGTTCTCTCTCTTTATTTAATTGCTTGCCACATAGGATAGATATTGATATGAATTTTTTATAGATAACTGACTAGACACCATTGCGAATACCCTAAGAAAGGTCGAGTCATTGCCCACACAGCATCCAATAGAGTTGAGTACTTGAGTGAGGGCGGCCACGTAGGAATCTTGCAAAATTGGACACATGTCCTGTACAAATCGTATTGAATTCCCGTGTTCCAATAGAACATGAAAGAAAATTTGATTGAAATTGACTTTGCACGTCGCGGACCGAGTGTCCGAGTAACTTGCCATTGATATGGCGACGTCATTCTCGACCTCGATAATGCTATCACTTTCATATAGCTAACCCCATGAGACCACCAAGATCCATAGATAAACTCAGAAGACCAGCCGTGATGCCCAACTCCTTTTTCTCTCTCTCTCTCAATGATGAACTCCAATGATCGTTGGAAGCAGGGTTCAACTCGTCAAAAATCACTCCGTTTTCGCAAAAATCGTCCATGCCACACTGGTTATTTAAAAAGTGATACCGTTCGGTTTACAAGTCAAGTTCAAATTCAAAATATTCAGAAAATTTTTTAAAAAAATTATCCAAAAATTCTCTAAAGTTAGTATTAATAGCTTTTATGGGCTCTAGCATGAATATTTTTTTTTAAAAAATGATGTTTGGAGATGTTTTTAGACCATTCAAAATGTAGATAATAGAAAAGCAAAAAAAAAACAGAAAATACCCTAATTTGCAAGCTTTAGCCTATAGGCCAGACCGCCTTTAGACCTTTGGCCTACCTTAGCCCACAAAGAAAGCCAGCACTTGGCGCGTGTGGCCGATTGTCAAATCGACACATTAATTCCACCCAAAAATTTCCCATCCTCTCCACCCTCAGTTTGCACCACCTACACTCAGATTCGGCCGCCACTCACCGCTGTTTCCTAGGCCACAGAGCGATTTTCGAGTGGCAAGCATTGAAAACTGAAATCTTTGAGCGAAAATCAACAACTATAGCGAATTTCGAGCTCGGAAACAAATTTCGTGAAATCAAGTCGGTTTTCATTGAAAATTATTCGATTTTTGCTCGGTTTTGTCGATTTTCGGTTGAGTACTTGGAACTATCTCTTGTTTATGCATGTATTTGCGTTTTAATTTCTTGAAAAATGGTCATGCAATGCTCACTGTCATATTCCGCCGGATCGCATCACTCGATTGACGATGCGTCGTCTGCTTATCTGCTTCGCTCGCCTGGGTGTGGTGGGCCCCGCTGCACATAGGCCGATTAGTCTTTGAAGATTTCTTGAGCGAGGATTTCTATGTGATATAATTTATTTCTTGACATATTTTTTTCTTTTTTATTAGAGATTTTGTAGCAGGGTGAAAAAGAGGCCCAGTAGAAGAGATAGATTAACTACCACCACTACTCTTTTTAAAGTAGTAAATATAAAGATGAGTGCAACACCTAGCTTTCCTCACGTAAGGTAGGTACTGTAGAAGTAACTCTGTAATGGTGTGGGCTGCTTCGCTCACGTATATGGAAGGTCGAGTCATTGCCCACACAGCATCCAATAGAGTTGAGTACTTGAGTGAGGGCGGCCACGTAGGAATCTTGCAAAATTCGACATATGTCCTGTACAAATCGTATTGAATTCCCGTGTTCCAATAGAACATGAAAGAAAATTTGATTGAAATTGACTTCGCACGTCGTGGACCGAGTGTCCGAGTAATTTGCCATTAATTTGACGACGTCATTCTCGAGTCTCGACCTCGATAATGCTATCACTATCATATAGCTAACCCCATGAGACCATCAAGATCAGCAGACCAGACGTGATGCCCAGCTCCTCTCTCTCTCTCTCTCTCTCTCTCTCAATGATGAATGAACTCCAATGATCGTTGGAACCAGGGTTCAACTCCTCAAAAATCGCTCCGTTTTCGTGAAAATTATCCATATTTTTGCAAAAATCGTCCATGCCACACTGGTTGACAAGTCAAGCTCAAATTCAAAATATTTGGGAAATTTTTTTAAAAAAATTATCCAAAAATTCCTTAAAGTTAGTATTAATAGCTTTATGATCTCTAACATGAATATTTTTTTAAGAAAAATGATGTTTTGAGGTGTTTTTGGACCATTCAAAATGTAGATAATAGAAAAGCAAAAAAAAAAAAGCCCCGATTTGCAGGCTCTAGCCCATAGGCCAGACCACCTTTAGGCCTCTGGCCCACCCTGGCCCACAAAAAAAGCCAGCACTTGGCGCGTGCTGCCGATTGTCAAACCGACACATTCATTCCACTCGAAAATTTCCCACCCTCTCCACTCTCAGTCGGCACCGCCTCCACTCGAATCCGTGTAGCCGCTTCAGCGTTTCGTGAGCCCTGAGCGATTTTGAGCGGCAAGCGTTGGCGAAACCTTTGAGCGAAAATCAACAGCTATAGCGAATATCGAGCTCGGCAACAAATTTCGTGAAATCAAATCGGTTTTCATCGAAAATCATTCGATTTTTGCTCGGTTTTGTCGATTTTCTGTTGAGTACTTAGAACTATCTCTTGTTTATGCATGTATTTGCGTTTTAATTTCTTGGAAAATGGTCATGCAATGCTCACTGTGGACATGCTAAAATGGTACTATTTGTTCAACTAAAAATATTTGTTCTAGTATTTTTAGTAGCAAGATTTTTTCAAGTAAGTTAAGTAGCAATATTTACTTCAGCATATTTTAGTAACAATATTTGTTCAATTATATTTAGCAGCAATATTTGTTCAAATATGTCAAGTAGCAATATTTGTTGAAGTATATTTAGGTGGCAATATTTGTTCAATTATATTTAGTAGCAATATTTGTTGAAATATATTTAGTACCAATATATGTTCAGTTATATTTAGTAGTAATATTTGTTAAAGTATATTTAGTAGCAATGGATGACACCCAAAAATGGTATTATTTGTTTAAGTAGCAATATTTGTGTGCACAGAAATTATCTTGCTACGATATACTTTAATATATTAATGTTTTGCAATATTGACAAGTTTCCTTCTCGTTGTATGCATGTATGAACTACCAAAACTTTAGTATGGAAGCTGTACTCTGTACCACTAGTTATATTATGTACTTAATTTGTTGTACGGCTTGTAACTTGACACAAGCAATTTCTGTACATAAATTGCATGCATGCTTACTTCTTATTGTTTTCTATTAACAGATGGCAGACCATGTCGATGTGGTGTGGGAGCACGATGAGAAGTTGAATGGTGGATTTCAACACAAGAACCATCTCAAAGAGAAGAAAGGAGGGGTGCAACCCGACTGAAGTAGCACTTGGCAAGGCGCGGTATGAGTGTCATCTATTGTTGTAAAGTTTCTGTGGAAGTTCACAAGTACTATCAACGTGACCTAGACAGGACGAAGGATAAGAAGGACAAGAGCAAAGAGAAGCTGAGGAAAGAAGGAGCAGTTGGAGATTCCCCGTCGAGAAATATATATGCAGAGTACATGGGTTTTACTGATAAGGAGGACCAACTCCAGTATACCATGGCTGCCTCTATGGCGGAGGCAGAATTTAGGAGCTGAGCAGGTGGTAGGTATGAGTACGATGGTGGTAGTGGCTCCTCCAGGGGGCTGGAGGAGATCGCGGTGGTCTGTTGTCGAACATATTTCAGAGTTTCTCGTAATGAGAAAGACCACAGGCGATGGAGATTACAATGTTGGTACGGCCTATGGCCCCGTGTAACTAAGGATTTACAGCTATCAGTGGACACAGAAAAGGGAAGAGTGCGTAGCAGGCCATTAGCTCAGTATGGGTCAATTTTTTCCACACTGTTGGTATCGTGGGGTAGAAAGTAGATAATCAATATTTTGTTAGCACCATGAGGGAAACACAAAAATATGGTAAGTGAGCTTTAAAATGTTCATTCAGTTGTACGCCGATTCAAAACTAACATTTTTTACTATGTTTCGTTTACTGGGGTTGTAAGTATCCTCAAATGGGCAGACAGGACAGTCAGAGACACTTACACAGGGAAGAGAAAGCACCAATCAGTGCTGAGAAGGATATAGGAAAAATGAGAGCATCCTTCAAAAAAAGGGGAAGTATCCCACAGATGAGCCACATTTCGTAGGGAGTGATGACTCCACTGAGAGCGGGGACCTTCGAAACTCGCCATACTAAGAATCCAATGATAGTAGCTCCAAGACAGGCACTGATGGTGTTGAGTCTGGTGCCGATGCCTCCATACCTCTCACGCACTAATAAAAAAAGCAGCGTCTCGTTGAATTTACAAGGGAGTCACAGTTCACTCATACAACATAGAACAGAGACTATAGTGCTTCCCAATCACAGAGGACGACTACTAGAGGGAAGAGGGAAGAAAAAGGGCCACCGACACAGCCATAATGCACCACAAAAATAGCTCTAGCTCTTATGGCATCATCAAGATGCAAGGAATATATGGCTCATATGGTAGCTATGACTACGTCATCCCAAATACTTATGCATAACCTCTCACCCAATGGGTCTACGAGTGGCATGACCCTAAACTTTATGCCATGTTGTACCCACAATGGCAAACGACAAGTCTATAGATGGGGCAAACTAGCACGATTACAAGGCGAAGTTGCTAACTACACGAGGATTGGCCTTGATATCCACCAGGAATATAATATGGCCAATCAAGTATACACACAACAATAATACCCACAGCCTTGAAGGAAATATTTCATTTGCATATTTCATTTCATCATAACTTGATTTTTTACTTAATATATCATTCATGTAGGTCCAACATGGCATTTGTGTAGGAAAAACAATGAAAATATGCCTACTTTATAACTTCAAATGAAAGATATCGAAATGTGAATAGTATTGATATGTGAATGCCTATTTTTTTGTACTTGTTAAATTGATATGTGAATGGTATTGAAATGAAAGATTATTTGTTGATATATTATTGCTAAATGCCTACTTTACAACTTCAGATTATCTAAAATATAGCAAGGGCCATGTCAAAATTTTGTTTAATTTGTATGTTTTATTTTATTGCAACTCAATTTTTACTTACATTCCATTCATGTAGGTCGAAGACACATGGTATATGTGTGATAATGAAAGAATGATGAAGCTATGCCTACTTTATAACTTCAAATGAAAGGTATTGATATGTGAATGGTATTGGTATTTGATTATGTGAATGCCTACTTTTTCACTTGTTGGATTGATATGTGAGTAGTATTGCAATGAAAGAGTATTTGTAGGCATATTATTGCTAAATGCCTATTTTACAAGCTGCAATTGTCCAAAACTAGCCATGTGCCTGTACGTTGCAACGGAAACTCAATTTACGATAAAAAATTTATTTGCAAAGAGCATTAACCTTATCTGAATAATAATGTTCACTCTGAATGTGCAATGGTTAAATGTTTAAATCAATTCATTGAAGCATACAAATTTCAAGCACCTGTTTATAAACTCAAACTTAAATTTATCTTTAATTTCACAAACTTAAATAATAACATCACAACACTTGGGATTGTAAATTTGTAACGCCATAATTCGAGATCCATTGATCGACCGAGAGAGGCATCACCCGCTGTCCCATAGGCACAAAATCATCGAAGAGGTAAGTGTCATTCGTATATGGTTGCCACACCATCAGCGGTGTACGTGGCTCGTACATCTTGCTCCGGCCATACCATAGCCTCACCCCATCAACCAGCTCCACCGCCTCCTCACCTCTCTCTACGAGCGCCTCCCTCAACCTATTGACATCATCATCCCATGGCGAGCTCGATGCGCCAATGACCTATCTCACCGCCCACCACCACGACACGCCCTGCGCCCACGAGCGAAATCAAGAAGGTTGCTCATTACCTCCACTAACACAGATAAGTTCAACACATCTGCAGGAGATGTAAGAAACAGTGGGGTTATATAGATTCAACAACCGAGAAGATATCTATAAAATTCGGATTAAGAAATTGTTGAATAAGGAAGGCAATAAAAGGGAAAGAGGCGAGAAGAGACCCAACTGCATGAATCGGAGCTCTGTTTCCTTCGGAAGAGAATCAATCAATCCAATCTAAAAAGCATCGGGAGCAATCGGCGCAGATTCGAATGCCAAATCAATAGGAGAAAAAGGAAAGCAATAAATGAGTCATGCATATTCATTTACCTCCCGCGATGAGATGATCCAATCCAATCTACCGATGTGGCCACTGCCCGCTTCCCACTTAGCCACGCGAGTGCGCACACGTGTCGCAGTGAGGGTGGAGAATAGACGTACCACCACTGATGAATACGCATACCAGGGATACCCCCAGCAGGCCGAAACACCAAATGGGCCGTCTCAGGCCCAGCTCTTGCCGAAGACCCCGTTGGGCCGCGAAGGATCCTTGGCCTCGATCAAGCCCACCGAGGGCGCCCGACTGGCCTCGGGTTAGGCGCCGCAGTTCGACAAACGGAAGCCCACAAGGGAAGGCCAGCGAGTCCGCCGGTGGCGCTCCCCGCCCGACAAACAAGGAGGCGGAAGGGAAGCAAGCGCCGAAGGCCATGTGGTCGCGATCGCCGACCGCCCGCCAAGCGGCGAGCGCAGCGCCGACCACACCGAGAACGATGGACAGCCCATGTCTGCATCACGGGTACCCCATCAAGCACAAGTATCGGGACTGCGAGACCCTGAAGCGCTTCATTTCCGGAACCCCCACGCGGGGCAAAGGGAAAAAGCGGGACTTGGCACTAGATGCCGAGGAAAAGAAGGCGGACGATGAGTTCCCGGAACCCGACGGTTGCCTCATTATCTTTGGCGGACCGGCGAGCTACGCCGACAAGCGGTAGCTCAAGCTTGCCTTCCGCGAGGTCCACATGGCGGCTCCCGCCGTGCCCAAATACCTCCGTTGGTCGGAGTCTCCGATCACCTTTGATCGGACCGACCACCCCGACCACATTCCGCAACCAGGCAGATATCCGCTGGTTGTGGACCCCATTGTGGGGGCTAAAGTGCCTGTCCAAGGTGCTCATGGATGGCGGGAGCAGCCTCAACATCCTGTATGTTAAGACTCTCGACGCCATGGGAATCCCTCGCTCGCGTCTCCGACCGAGCAAGGCGCCTTTCCACGGCGTCGTCCCTGGCCAGCAGGCCTATCCACTCGGGCAGATCGACCTGCCCGTCACCTTCGGGAGCCCGGACAACTTCCGCACCGAAACCCTCACCTTCAAGGTCGTGGGGTTTCCTGGCTCCTACCACGCCATCATGGGGAGGCCATGTTACGCCAAGTTCATGGCGGTCCCCAACTATACTTACCTCAAGCTGAAGATGCCAGGACCGCGGGGAGTGATCTCCGTGGCCTCGTCTTTTCAGCTCGCCTACAATCGCGAAACCAAGCCGGTTGAGTCAAGGCGTCGGCGCTCATCGCGTCCGCCGAGCTCGAAACCTCCGGAGGAAACCTCGAGTCGCCCCGACTCGGCAAGTCGGGCGGGATCCTTCAAGTCCGCCGAGGACACGAAGGAGGTCGCGGTCGATCCCGAGGATCTGGCCAAGACCGTGCGGGTTGAAGCCACACTCCCCGCCAAATAGGAAAGCACGCTCGTCGACTTCCTCCGCGCCAATCGGGATGTCTTCACATGGAAGCCTTCCGACATGCCGGGAATCCCAAGGGAAGTCGCCGAGCACTCCTTGAATATCCGACCTGGCTCAAGGCCGGTCGCCTAACGCTTGCGCCGCTTCAACGAGGAGAAGCGCAAGATCATAGGGGAGGAGATCGCCAAGCTTTTGGCCGCAGGGTTTGTAAAAGAGGTGTGCCACCTCAAGTGGCTAGCCAACCCTGTCCTTGTAAAAAAGAAGTCTGGGCAATGGAAAATGTGTGTTGACTACACGAGCCTGAACAAGGCATGTCCCAAGGACCCTTTTCCATTGCCTCGCATCGACCAAGTCGTCGACTCCACCGCAGGGTGCGAATCCCTGCCCTTTCTGGATGCCTACTCGGGCTACCACAAGATAGCGATGAAAGAGTCCGACCAGCTCGTGACTTCTTTCATCACTCAATTCGGCTCGTTCTATTACGTACCGATACCATTTGGTCTAAAGAACGCGGGTGCTACACACCGGCGATGTATGCAGACGTTCTTTGACGACCAAATCGGCCGTAACATCGAGGCGTACGTCGACGACATTGTCGTCAAGACTAAAAAGGCCGACGATCTCGTCGCCGACTTAGAGGAGACTTTTGCGAACCTCCGACGGTTTCGTATAAAGCTCAAGCCCGAGAAGTGTGTTTTTGGGGTCCCCAAGGGAAAGCTACTCAGCTTCATCATCTCCGAGCGTGGCATCGAAGCCAATCGCGAGAATATCTCTACGATCATGAAGATGGGCCCAGTGGACAACCTGAAAGGAGTCTAGAAGCTGATAGGATGCCTTGCAGCCCTGAGCCATTTTGTGCCTCACCTCGGTGAGCGCGAAATGCCGCTCTACAAGCTGCTCAAGAAGTCCGATCAGTTCAGCTGGACGTAGGAGGCACAAGAAGCCCTCAACCGACTGAAGGCGTTCCTAACCTCGCCCTAGTCTTTGGTCGCCCGCTTAGAAGAACGCTCCTCCTACATCGCCACCACGACCAGTCGTCGGTAGCGGCGCTTGTTGTGGAAGCGAGCGAGAAGGCCATGTGCTTAAGGTCAATGCGATGTACTTCATCAGTGAAGTGCTCTCCGAGTCCAAGGCTCGGTACCCACAGGTGCAGAAGTTGCTCTATGCGGTTCTCATCACGAAGAGGACGTCGGTCCACTACTTCGACCGACAGCCTGTCTCCGTGGTGACCTCCTCGCCACTCGGCGAGATTGTCCACAACCGCGACGCTTCAGGAAGAATCGCCAAGTGGGCGCTCGAGCTCAACGGCCACGACATATCGTACGTCCCCCAGATGGCGATCAAGTCGCAGGTCTTGGCCAATTTCGTTGCCGAGTGGACCGAAGCCCAGGCGCCTCCGGCGCTCGAAGACCCCGAGTACTGGACGATGTACTTCGATGGGTCCTACACCAAGAACAGAGCGGGTGCTGGAGTCGTCATCGTTTCCCCGCTCGGGAACAAGCTCCAGTACGCCATCCGATTACTCTTCGATGCAACCAACAACGTCGCTCAGTACGAAGACCTCGTCAACGGTCTCCGGATCGCTGCCGACCTTGGCGCGCGCTAGCTCAATGTGCACGGTGACTCCAAGCTCGTCGTCGACCAAGTCATGAAGGCCTCGGAGCATCGTGACGCCCGCATGGCAGCATACTGCCAGGAGGTGCACAAGCTCGAGGAAAGGTTCAAGGGTTTCGAGCTTCACCATAGCTACCGATGCTACAATGGTGAGGCCGATTACCTGGCCAATCTCGCCTCCAGCAGAGGACCGGTCCCACCCAGGATCTTCATCTCCGACCTCCACAAACCTTCCATCCGACTGGATTCGCCAACTGAGTAGCCGGCCGACTCTCCGGGCGTAACCGCTCCGACTATCGAGCGGTCGGATGAGGAACCGTCCGGGTCAGGCCACGACGTGCTGATCGCCGACTCCAACTTGAGGAAGCCTTTCATCAACCGACTGACAGATGGATCGCTCCCCGCCGACCCAACCGAGGCCCGGCGCCTCGCTCGATGGGCGAAATCTTTCGTCCTGGTCGGAGGAGACCTCCACAAGAGGAGCCCCTCTGGAGTCCTCCAGAAGTGCATCCTGGCCGACCAGGGGAAGCAGCTGCTGCTTGACATCCATGGCGGTGTCTGCGGCCACCATGCTGCACCGCGGTCCCTCGTAGGGAAAGCCTTCCGCCAAGGTTTCTACTGGCCGACCACCGTGCCCGACGCCGAGCAAATTGTTCGCACTTGCGAAGGATGCCTGTTCTTCGCCCGGTAGACGCATCTTCCGGCGCAGGCCTTGCAGACTATCCCCATCACGTGGCCGTTCACGGTTTGGGGACTCGATCTGGTCGAGCCCTTCAGAAAGGCGCCCGGGGGCTTTACCCACCTGCTCGTCGTGGTGGACAAGTTCACCAAGTGGATAGAAGCAAAGCCGGTCGCCACCATCATCTCGGTGCAGGCGGCCAACTTCTTCCGCGATATCATTTATCGGTTCGGAGTCCTGAACTCCATCATCACCGATAACGGAACGCAGTTCACGGGGAAAGAGTTCCTCGGGTTCTGCGATGACTTCAACATTCGCGTCGACTGGGCAGCTGTAGCCCATCCGCGGACCAATGGCCAAGTCGAGCGGGCGAACGGCATGATCCTCCAAGGGCTCAAGCCGCGAATCTTCAGCCGGCTGAAGAAATTCGCGGGACGGTGGGCGGCCAAGCTGCCCTCCGTTCTCTGGAGCCTGCGGACCACACCAACCCGATCGACCGGGTTTACACCATTCTTCATGGTGTTCGGTGCTAAAGCCGTCCTGCCGACAGACCTGGAGTACGGTGCCCTGAGGTTACAAGCCTTCAATGAGTCACGGGGGCTCGATGCGCAACAAGACACCTTCGACCAGCTCGACGAGGCGCGTGACGTGGCCATTCTGCGATCGGCCAAATACCAAGAAGCTGCTGGCGCTAAGCACGATCACCAGTCATGATCGATCCTTGACATTCTCAACTTTGGTCCCTCGCCAGTTCGATCCAACAAGGACGAGCACTGGTTGTCCCTTCCACAGGGAAGGTCCCTTCACCGTCGTAGAGGTCCTCCGACCCGGCACCTATCGACTCAAAGATGCCGATGGCAACATTCTATCTAACGCATGGAATATTGAGAAGTTAAGGCGATTCTATCCCTAAATTTCCTCTTTATCCTCGTGTCTCCACTAAATCCTCCGAGTTCGAAGCGCTGCATGCCAACCACGCCCTGGTCCTCACACGCCACTCGGGGGCTACTCTTTCGCACGCTCATTCAAGTCGGCGCCCCGACCGGCCCTTAGGACCTCCCGAGTGGTAACCCTCTCGACCCAAGTGCTACGGCCTACGCCCGAGTGGCTACGGTTGCGAAGTAGAGCTTCGCGGAAGAAGGAAGTGCCCATGCGAGGCGGTCCACAGTCGATCGGGGACACGCTTTTGGGCTGCTAAGTTCTTTGCTATTTTTGCGTTCTCCTCTAAATGTTAGCACTCCGACCTACGCTCATACCACCCCAGTGGTTTCTGAGGGCTACGGTCATTCGACGAGTGCTCACCACAGAAGAGACGCAAAATATCGAGCAAAGTTCCAATAATATATATTGTATAAACATTACATCACACAGAAGCAAAAGTTAGACGCGGACGCCTAAAAGGTTCCTAACCCCAGGCGTCGTCGTCGGAGTTATAGTCGCCCTCATCGTCTGCGCCCTGGGCTTCGACGTGAAGCCGCTCCGCCACCGTCTCCACCGCAGCCCGAGCTCTTGCCCGCGCTGGAGCTGGGTCGCCTTCGATCCCGGCGGCGGTCGTCATCGGATCGAAGGAGGCATCACGGCTGGCGCAGCAGGCCAGCACGTACTCCATCGTCAGAACGGCGACTTCCCACCCCTCACGAGCAGAACGCTCGTTCAAGGCGTGGGGCAGGTCGGCCAGGGCGTCGGCCGCCTGGGTGAGGTCGAAGGCATACTGCGACGCAGTACGCTCCAGCGGCTCGTTCAGCCTCACCCCCAACGGCTCCAAGCTCCTGCCCATGCTCTCGAAGGCTGGGCGGAGCGTGGACAGGAGGTTCTCGCGCGTGACCCAGCGCTCCTCGTGCATTTTGGTGAGTTCTTCCTTGGCGGCCCGGGCCCAAGCCCGCTGCGATGACACCTCCTTGCGCGTCTTGGCGAGCTCTTCCTCGGCAACCTCGGCCCGAGCCCGTTGCGCTAGCGCCTCCTCGCGCGTCTTCGCAAGCTCCTCCTCAGCGGCCAGGACCCGAGCCCGTTGGTACAATGCCTCCGCTTCCTGGGCGGTGGCTGTTGCGGCCTGGACGTTAAAGGAAGCCTGCAGCCACGTCAGCGCGGTCGCCATATCCGCCGCCCAGGATCCCGTCTCAGGGGGATCGCCTGGTGTGGCCAAGGGAGCGTCGGAAGCGGCTCCAGCGGCATCCACCTCCCCCACCAAGGTGGGCACCGGGGGCGCCGCAGGCGGCAGGCGTGAACCTGAGCCAAAGGCGCTGGGAGAAAGAAGAAACAATCCAACGTCAGCAAAAGAAAATCAAAGCCATCCCGAGGCCAAGCAAAGGAAACTCACTCTGGAAGAAGATTCCGAATGTGGAAGGTCGACGAGGGCAAGGTGATCTCGCCCCTCGCTGTGGCTACGGATGATCCGGCATCGGTGCAGGGCCTTTTGCCGGTCCTCCGATCACCGGCAGCATCGCGCCCTCCGCTTGTCATCTTGCTCTTCAAAGGGTCGGAGACGAGCACAAGGGAGGCGGGGAGGCGAAGGAAATGGCTGGGCGTGGTCGCTCTCACGCCCCCCATGCCGTATTTATAGAGGCGGGGTGGAGCGGTCCAAGCGGGCGTCGCCCCGGGCATAGCGCCGCACGCGCATTAAATCCACCCCCTGCAGGACTCGACGTGCCCTTTCCACTCCCCCCACTACGCATTAAAATGCGACGTGATGGGTGGGGGCGAAAGGACACCGCTTTAACTAGTATTGTCGCGACTCCTCGGTTTCGGCTCTGGATGGTGGCGCACATGATGGGCAAGAAAAGGCTGCAGACGGGCTGCGGCCTCGAGGTGGCAGAAGACCCATTAGCCCGCCGCCCCAGCAGAAAGCTGAGCGAGGGGCCCGATGGCCACGTCATCTCCAACACGCGGAATAAAAAAGCTAAGGCGACTCTATCCCTAAAGCTCTTTCTTATTCTCGCACCCATCTTCCGCTCCTCCGAGTCCAAGCGCTGCGTGGCGACCACAGCTTGGTCCCCTGCGCACCGCTCGGGGGCTAAAAGTTCATACACTTACACGGGTCGGTGACCCGACTGGCCATTCGGTTCCCCCTAGCGGTAACCCTCTCGACCCAAAATGCTACGGTCTACGCCCCAGCGGCTACGGTTGTGAAGTAGTGCTTTGCGGGAGAAGGAAGTGCCCATGCGGTGCGATCCATGGTTGGTCGGGAACACTCCTTTCCCGCACAAGTGCAAACGAGCGATTCGTACCCAAGTTCCTACACTCACACGGGTCGGTGCCCCGACTGGCCATTCGGTTCCCCCTAGCGGTAACCCTCTCGACCCAAAATGCTACGACCTACGCCCCAGCGGCTACGATTGTGAAGTAGTGCTTTGCGGGAGAAGGAAGTGCCCTTGCGGTGCGATCCATGGCTGGTCGGGAACACTCCTTTTTTGTGTCGAGTGCAAGTGAACGATTCATACTTAAGTTCCCGCTCTCTTTGCGCTTCCCTCAAAAGTGGTAACACGCCGACCTACGCTAAAACAACCCCCGCGGTTTCTAAGGATATGGTCGTCAAGTGTTCATCACAGCAGGAAAGTGCAAAAGACAAGAGCCGAACTTATGGTCGACTGACTGGCCAAAACACTAAAATAACTTTAGTTCATTACATGACAAAGTTATTACATTGCAAAAACATCTAACTTTTCCCTTTACTCCCGGTGGAGGATGCTCTACGGTGATATCTGGCCGGCGATCACCCGGGCATGCGGGTCGACTTCGGTCTCGAACCCATCGACCTCCTCCTCCGTCCGGTCCGCGGCAATCCCACTACTAACGGCGTCAAGGTTGATACTGTCATAGTGGGAGATGGCGTTGACAAGTGCCGAAGAAGCTCCGAGGACGATCCCTTCGTTCACCGAGCTCTCGCGTGCTTTCGACGCTGGGCCACCGATGGCAAGTGAGCTCGGACCTGCTGGCGATTCGAGCACCGATTCAGAACCTCCCGACCGACCCTCCGAAGGGTCACCAGCTCAGCGGTCTGCTTGGACAGCTCTTTCTCCGCCAGCTCCTTCGCCGACAGGGCCACTTCCCGCGACGTGACCGCCGTGTCGTGCGCCTCCTTCGCCGACCGGGCCTCGTCCCGTGACGCGACCGCTGCATCACGCTCCTCCACCACCTGTCTCCACGCCTCCACGGCTTTGCTGAGATTCTTCTGCGACTCTGCAGACCAAAAAAGTGTCAAAAAGTGCACCAAGCGAGATACAACGGCGAGAATCGACTAAGAGGTCGGGATGCTTACCAACCGCGGAGTCCGTCATAGCGCGGAGCTCCCCCTCGAGCTTGGCCCTAGCGCTGTTGGCCTCCGCCAGGAGGGTTTCAAGCTCGGACACCTTCGCCTTCAAGGGTTGGCTCGTCCGGCGCTCCTCGAGCAAGACCTTGGCGAGCTGATTCAGCTCCTGGCGGGCCTCCTTCACCTCTGCCCGCTCGCGCGCCAAGGCTTCCTGAGCGTCATGTAGCTCGGGGCGCAGCTGGTCACACTACTTTTTGGTGGCCATCCTCCGGCCGTACAGACTCCGGAGGAACTTCAACTTCTCCTCTGACCAGGCCAGTAAATTCTGCGAAACACAAGCACTCCATTAGCTCGCTGACCGCTAAAACTCACCAAAAGCAGTGGATGGGGCTTGGTTTGGCTTACCGCGCCGATCGGGCGGGTTCCCCCGGAGATGGCATTCAGCGCCTCGCCGGTGGATTCGAGGGAAGAGCCAGACCCTTCTGGATCTGGCTTACCCTAGCCTCAACTTGCTGCGTGCCCTTCTGGAGGGCCTTCCACGCCCCGTCCTCCGCCTGTTCGTCCAGCACAAACAGCGGCTTGCCGTTCGGATCGTTGCCCGGCCAGGTCAGCATAGGCAAGGGCGTCCAGGCGGACTCCCCCGGGGCCGCTCCGGCGGGTTGCGCTTGCGGAGGGTCGCGCGGCGCCTCCACCCGCGGCACAACGACGACCAACTCCAATGTTTGGACCGCCCCCTCCAGCGGGCCCCTGGGCGACGGCGGCGGGGTCACGACAGGCTCCCAGATCGCGTCGACTGGCGAAGGTCCTGGCGGTGGCGGCGGGAGCTCTCCCTCGCCTCCTTCGGCCTCCAATCGAGGCTCCGACCCGCCAAGAGGCGCCATGTCCTCCTCGCGCCCCAGCTCCTCCGGGACCCTCTTCTCCTGCGGCGGTCTCGACTCCGCCTATGGTACCTTGTCGCCCGTCGGCTTCGCCGACGGCAACAGCTCGGCACTTGATGCCTCGATCGCTGCCAGCTTCAGGGACGGCACTGGCCCTCGCAGGGCCACCGTTGCATCCGAACAGACCCGCGCCGAGCGGGTGCACGGCAGCCTCGCCATCTTCGGCTGCCTCCCTTGCGGAGGCGAGTCACCCTTCCGCTTCCCCAAGAGCTCCTTCGCCTTGGGCACGACGACGGCAGCGCTCGCGTTGGCACCCTGGACCAGGCCATCGCTAGTCAGCGGTCCGAGGTTGATGCCGTGGTACGGGTCGCCATTAACGCCGGCATCGCTGACGCTCGGGGACGACTCCGGATTGGCTGTGTCAGTGGTGGTCATCTCGAAGACCTCCTCACCGCGCGCGGCCCTCGTCGTGCGCTCTTGCTTCTTCTTCCTCCTCTTTTCCTCCTTCCGCCTCTTGCGGGCGGACTTGCGTAGTACAGACGCCTTGCGGGCCTCAGCCCTCAATTCCTTCTCTCCCTGCAGCAATGCCCGAGAGACCATCCCGGCCAGCCGCTGGACAACACGGAGACACTAGTCGGACCAAAAACTAAGGGTTGAAGAAGAAAGGAGAGAAAAGGAAGAGAATTGCTCGGCTTACAAAGTTCGGGCGATTCTGCGCCGAGAATGGCTCGGGGTGGCCACCTGCCGCCTCGGTGGCACTGCCACCCGTGACGATGGACACCCGAGTCCCGATCTCCAATGCAGCGAGCTCCGACTCCGCCATCCTCATGGGATCGAATACCCCCTCGTACTGAAACATGGGGCAAGCCCTATCCATGAGGGGTTGAACGCGCATCTTCATGAATGCGTGCACAACGACATCGCCGGTCAGGCCCCGCTCCTTCTGGGTCTTGACCTGCTCGAGGATCATGTCCACCTTGTTCTTCTCCTTTTGGTTGGGGCCCCAAGACCACTCGGGCCCCGCCACGGGAAGCCGGCCGGTGAAGGCCGGGGCACTGCCTCCCAGGTTCTGGGCGTAGAACCATTCGGAGTGCCACCCCCAGTTCGACGACGGCAGCTTCACGTCGATATAATCTGCCACGCGGCCGGTGCGCAGTTGGAAGGCTACGCCTCCCATGAGCGCCGTAGTATCCGCCGGCTTGTCCTTCCTCAACTGGGCCTGAAAGAAGTGCCTCCAGAGCGCCCAGTGGGGATCGATCCCCAAGAACGCCTCGCATAGCATGATGAAGACCACGATATGAAGCACTCCGTTAGGGTTGAGGTGGTGCACCTCAGCCTTATAGTGATGCAGCAGCCCGCGGACGAAGGGATGAAGCGACAGCTCGAACCCGCGGTCATAGAAAGAGGCGGGCACGACAGATCTCGTCATCAGCTGGAGCGGGAACAGCGACCCCCGTCGGCACCCTCCACCGCGAGACGTCTCGCGAGGGAACCCTTTCTTCTCCAAGCCTTGCGCACGACTGGACTGGGCGGAGCACTCAGGCCACGACATCTCCAAAGGCGAGAGCGGCGAAAAGGTGGGAGAAGGGGAAAGGTGAAGAACTCTCTGGCTCTTTTGCTCTCTTTTCTCAGGCAGGAAGACGAGGAGACAGGGAAAGCAAATGCAAGAACTCGCCCGCGCACCCCACACGCCAAATTTATAGGCGCCGAACAGGCCAGCCAAACAGGCACCGGTCGGGCGGGTGCCAGTCAAAGGGACACCGTCTCGGTTGAAGCGTCGCACGTCCCGTCTGAGCACCACATCGGGTCGCTGGTGAGATGCATCGGCTCCCAATCATTTCACTTCGCATTTAATTGCCTCCACGTGCATTAAAAACAAGCAGGAGACGTCAGCACACCACTCCGGGCGACACGCCCCGCGACCTTCGATCTCGCCCTGGCTGGATCGATTGGACCAGCAAACATAAAAAGCCCAAGACCCTCGCGACCTCGAGGTGGCGAGGCTACTGCAGTTCCAAAGGCTTGATCCACCAAGTGGATTCGTGGTCGCCCCAGCAGAAAATTGAGCAAAGGGCGAGGACAGGGCGAACCCCCAGTGGGTCTCTAGTTGGGTCAGTGAACGACCCAATCACCTTAACTCGTGTCTGAGATCACACTTCACACTCTCCCGCGGAACCCATCGATGGGTGGCAGCCAGATGCGCTCTGAGTCGGCGGACGGCCCGGAGTCCAATACGGGATCATGTAAAGAAAGGTTTCTTATGGGTCGCCCCCAGTGGGTTGAACGCCCGACGCAGGGATCGTCCGCTCGGAAAGGTCCCCCTTGGGAGGGATCTCCAGGGCTCACTCGGATAACCCGATAGTAGCTCCACGAGCACGGTGTTCAAACCAACGCATGGTAAACACGCGTCTGCTCACCCCCTCCAGGTCCCACAACTGCGGAAGGGGCGTATACGTGGGACAGACAGCGGCCACTCCTCCCGCAGATAGCCTCGCCAGATGAGGACTCGGGATGGATGCCCTCCGCCTAGCTCCGGCATAAAACCAGCCTTACAAACACGTCCAGCTACGACGTAAAACGAGCATTCGAACCCCAGAACCTCGCTGAGTCATCTGGACGTCCATGTCGACCAAGGCTGCGTCCAGCTACGACGTAAAACGAGCACTCGGACCCCAGAACCTCGCTGAGGCATCTGGACGTCCACGCTGACCAAGGCCGCGTCTAGCTACGACGTAAAACGAGCACTCAGACCCCAGAACCTCGCTCAGGCATCTGGACGTCCATGCCGACCAAGGCCGCGTCCAGCTACGACGTAAAACGAGCATTCGGACCCCAGAACCTCGCTGAGGCATCTGGACGTCCATGCCGACCAAGACCGCGTCCAGCTACGACGTAAAACAAGCATTCGGACCCCAGAACCTTGCTGAGGCATCTGACGTCCATGCCGACCAAGGCCGCATCCAGCTACGACGTAAAACGAGCACCCGAACCCCATAATCTTACTGAGGCATCTGGGCGTCCACGCCGACCAAGGCGACTGAAAAGTAACCTCCAACCAGCTCTCCGACCAGCCCGGGGGCTCGGGGCTACACCTGCCGGTCTTCGCGCAGCCACAAGACCTGCATTTAAACCGCCGACCAAGTGCAGCCGAACTCACGACAGGCAGCCTTCGATCCACTCGGGGGCTCGGGGCCGATTGATCCGCCCGCGCGCTCCCAGTCGGATTTCGCCGACCAAAGTAACCCCTCAACCAGCTCTCCGACCTACTCGGGGGCTACACCCATAGGGTGCACTCGCGCGCACCCGGCCGAAACCGGCCGACCAAGTCAGTCGGACTTGGCCGACCAAGGCGGCCACCCAGAAAACCCGTTGCTTCATTGCACGACGCTGTGGCTAAGATTCGAGAGATCGCAGGGACAAAGGTTCCGAAAGAGCGATTCATATTACGCACGATTTACAAATTGTCTGCGTCTCAACAGTTAAGAAACAGCAAAAGCATCAATCAAACAAGACTACGTCAAGATGGCGTATGAATCTAAGCGCCACGCGCGTGCCGAACCGCCTCGATGAGGGCATCCCTTGCCCAGGCGAGCTTCGGGATGACGTCGATCAGCGCGTCAATGATGGCGGCATCGCGAGCAGCAACGTCTAGCTCAGCCCATTTGGCCATGGCGAGCTCAAAGTCGTCCCAAAGCTCTGCGAGGAAGGCCTCCTCGCCCGTAGGCGCCAACGGATCTTCATCTCCAAAGCCGAATATCATCCCTTCCGCAGGGAAGGCCGACGGTGGCGTTTCGTCACTTGAAGAAGAGGAGCGGGAAGACGCCATAAGACAAAAATAAATGTTGCGGAGCGATCAAAAATCCGTAAAGCAAATGACTCCTCCAACTCATGCAGCCGTACTACTCTTATATATGCTTAAGGCACGGAAGCTGAGCGGTCTCCAATAAATGGGGGCGCAAGAAGCCGAAGCGTCATCATGTTTGCAAAGAGATCGCGCCGCCGAAAGTAATAGGCCCATCCAGGAACACGCGCGTTCCGGGACGGCCCCGGGGGCTACTGACGAATACGCATACTAGGGATACCCCCAGCAGGCCGGAACACCAAATGGGTCGTCTCAGGCCCAGCTTTAGCCGAAGGCCCCGTTGGGCCGCGAAGGATCCTCGGCCTCGATCAAGCCCACCAGGGACGCTCTGACCTGGCCTCAGGTCGGGCACCCCCGCAGGCTCCAACCTTGCCTCAGGTCGGAAGCCCCGCAGGCTCCGACCTAGCCACAGGTCGGGCGCACCCGCAGCTCCGACCTGGCCATAGGTCGGGAGCACCCGCAGGCCCCGACCTGGCCTCAAGTCGGGGCCCCAACGAGCTCCAACTCAGTGACCTCCGCCACGTCGCCGGTCGACCTCAAGCTGGTCACCTACCCCGTGGACACTACGCCCATGCTGGGGCAGGTGGCTCCTTTCCAAGGTGGCCAAGGGGCCGCCAAAGTCAAACGCTAGTCCCTTCACCCCGTCATGCACAGTGGAGAGACGCGCTCCCTCCCGAGGCGACACCAGAGCACAACGTAATGGCGTCAGCATCTGACAGGCGTGCAGAGGGCAGGTGCGCCCCTTCCCGACGGAACACCGCTAGCTGTGTCTTCCAACCAAGGCATGGGATGAACAGGAAACTGACAGTCACCAGGACCGAAGGCTGGGACTCCCGGGCGTAGCACACCGCTACTTTTCTTTTCCAAACTCCCGTTTAACTTACTCCCTCCGCCTATATATGTTGGGGAACGCGGTATGCTACGCTAGCACAAATTAAAATTTCTACCGCATAGCCAGAAAAGCTACTCGCAAGAAAGGTATCACAGATTGGATTACAACTAGATGCGCAACTGCGGAATCCTTCGCGCGTTGGTGTAGTGGATCGTCCTCGCCGTGGATCATCCTCGCCGTGGATCGTCCTCACGCGGATCGTCCTTACGCGGATCGTCCTCGTTGCGGATCGTCCTCGCTGCGGATCGTCCTCGCTGTGGTTCGTCCTCACCACGCCGTAGTAGCAGCAACATCACCACAGCAGTCCACACGTCCCGGGATGGAACGCCGTGTGTCGGCGTGCAAGCACCGTGTCGCTCGGCAAGGGCAATGAGAGGTGGAAGCTAGGGTTCTGGACATGAACAACATCATGCACGCCCACCCTTCTCCTCTCCTTATATAGCCACGCGACGAAACCCTAAGCCAGGCCCATCGGTAGCGTTAAGCCCACGAGGTCCATTAATTACGGATCAATCCAATTAATGCGTCCCATCCGTTAAGTGTGTGACCACAGAGGTTCATGTACATTTGGACATAGATTGAAAAACCATTTTCCAATCCAATAGCTGGTAGCGGTTCCTTGCAGAGCATGCCAACTCCCAAACGCATATGATCAAATCAGATAGAACATTTCAAAAGTACTCATGTAATAATCCCTTTGCCAAACTATATGAAGATTGAACTCAAGGCGAGAAGTATGTCATCTTTTGACAGTTCAATCCATCTCTCGTATCCGTGATATATTAATAAGTTGTGATTGACTTCTCAATCACGGCATGGCCATGCACTTCCTTAATCATATCACACGAGTGGCCTAGACATATATCTCCGTTACACTGGAGTGGCAAATTCCATCTTGACTGCTCACTTCCCTCTGCATGTTTCATAGCAAACATGAAAGCTATCTTTATAACTATCCGGTTAGGAAATACCATTTGGTGGCCCCAAGGTAAACTATTACACATGTAGGGAATGTGACAATCTCAGGTCTAAGGATCATACATCCACTATGTATGAGATACACTGATGGCACATAAGAATATAACATTCTCGCAGTGTCCCATTGCGGGTCTATCTAACCCATGTTCTTCATCATGAGTTCACAATGTATTGATGATATCTCCATATCCTATGATCTATGAAACATAATCATCGATTAATACATGTGCTGATCTATTCATCGTTGTCCTATACGATGATACTCGATCAGAGATACTTACAGAATTATATCAATAAGTAGAGAGTTTCATAAGCAAGTCACATACTTGTTGATCAATATAATGATATACATTCATTGGACCAATAATCATATTATTATTCATAAGCATAGTCATGTTACAATCATCTATATGACTGCCTCAAGGGCATAACACCAACAATATAAAGAGAGGCAGGACCCTCAGGGAAAGGGACATCCGATCTCGGACGATACATCCGACTCAAGCTCACCCAAGCCCTTACGAACACTTACGAGCACACTGCTCTCACTCCTCTCACTCGGACGAGCGTTCAAGGCCAGGCCTTAGCCCTCGCTTGTAACCCCACGCAGTCCTCTGCACCCAAAGCAATAAAGAACCACCACATGAACTGGAAGTAAGGACGTTCGGCCTGAACCAGTATACATCTTGGGCTCACTGAGTCAACCATTCAAGGAGAGGGAACGCGCGGCCCCTTAACTTACAAATTTACTTGCCGGTTTATGAAACACCGACAACCACCAACTCCTAATTAGAATTAGTAGAGATAGAGATAACAAACCTATCTAGTCGCGTCATGCATGGCCATGCGCATGCTGCTGGCCAGTCGGAATCAAGTCCATACGTGATTAGATAAAAAGAAAAGATGATCTTATCAAGTAGATATTTAATGGAAAAGATGTATATGGCAACTCAAAGGCACATGGTAACTTAGAAGTTGTATGTGTGTAGTATATGGAAAAAGAATCAGCTGTGCAGAATTTGAAAATAGAATCGACTAATTGAGATAAGAGTCTGATACGCAGCAGATCACGCACGCATGCATATCAAACCGAATTAAAACTTTCTCCGTTCGCCAATATATAGAAGATCGAGATAATGATGGTTTCGTAGGTATGCTCGGAAAGGAGAGGGGAGAACGGACCACTGCTACTAACTCGTAATTAGAAGTAGTAGAGATATAGTAAAGGCCATGTCAAAATTTTTCCATATTTAAGAAAGATCAATTTTTCATGTTTTGTCATACTTATTTATATATTTCTTACATTTTTCCTATTTTTTTTGCCTTTAATGTTTTTTACAAATTTATAACATTTTTTTACAATTTTTTTTTAAAAAAATTTCCCCAGTTTTTCAACCTGTTACGAATTTTTGCGAAAATCGCTCAAAATTTGCCACTTTTCGAGCGGTTTTTGTCCATTTTATTCGAAATTCGCTCGGTAGTTTGACCAAATTTCAAATTCATTTGACTTTCAAAATTGTTCAGTTTTGGGTGAATTTTGTTCAATTTTTTATGAATTTCGGTACCACTGGCTCATCGAAATCCGAGGTCAAAACGGTATTGTTAACCCTAGTTGGAACATCACATAAGAAGATACTCTGTGGAGAAAGGGCAACATCAACTAATGTTGTATTGTGCTAACATTTTGGATGGATTTTTAATTGTATTCTCACAAACTTTGGGCGTTCTAGTGGCACAAAGACAATTTTTTTTCCAAAATTATCTAGTATCACATGGTTAATCGAATGGTTTTAGTTTATTTGGTGATACAATTTAATGATCGATCATTATTTGCACTTGAGTTAAAATGAGACAAACCCTGGACAATGCTCCCAACTAGGGTTGCAATCGGATCAGATATTTTTCGACCGACCGACCGGATGTGTTCGGATCGGATTCAGATAATTTTTTCGGATATTTTTCGGATTCGGATTTGGTTTTGGATATTTTATTTTGGATTTGGTAGATAACTATCCATCGGATCAGCATATTCCGAACATTTTTTTAGATATATCCAGATTTTATTTATTGGATTTTCGACCGGTTATATCTCAATTCTCATATTCTATTTCTCAGTTGAGTTCTACCCTAGCCTCCAGCGCCAGCGGTCCAGGTCTAGCCCTCCACTCTCCACTCCAGAGTCCTCCCGAGTCCCGTCTCTCTCACGGTCCGCCACCACCCTACCGTCGCCGCCCTTCCACCGTCGCCCACCTGAGCCCATCTCCCCTCATCGTTCCTCTCTCCCCCGTCTCGTTTCCCTGGCGGCGCAACTGCGCAAGAACGTCGCCTCCTCCAGTCCTCCTCCCGGGCAGCCGCCCTGCTGCTGCCGCCCTTCCGCCGTCGCCCAGGCCTCTCGCAGCGCTGATAGAGGGAGCCCTTCCTCCCTCAGCGTCTCCTCTAGTCCTCCGCCCTGCTGCTGCCGCCCTTCCGCCGTCGCCCAGGCCTCCCGCAGCACCGATAGCAGGAGCCCCTCCTCCCTCAGCGCCTGAGCCCCTCAGCGCCCGAGCCCATGGCCCATGGATCTGATGAGAGGCAGCCACTTCTTCCTATCTGATTTTATATCTGAGGTTTTCTTCTCGTTCTTCTTTCTAGAGTGTAATTAGTTGTCTTACAGCCTTGGTAGAGATTTGTATTAACAAGTGCAGTTCATCCCTGGTTATAACACTACTGTCCAGTTTGGTGTTTTGATATCTTTTTCCTATCCACTGGATGAAGGTTTGGGTGAAATTATCGTTTCTACAACAAGAATAGAAACTATGCTTGGTGATACGGCAATAGCTGTTCATCCTCAGGATGAAAGATATAAACATTTGCATGGAAAATATGCCCTCCATCCCTTCAATGGCCGAAAGCTCAAAATAATTTGCGACGCTGAGTTAGTGGATCCCAATTTTGGTACTGGTGCTGTCAAGGTAGGTGTGCTCACGTGAAGAGGTGGTTTGGCTATCTTGATTTTTCCCTATTGGACTAATTACATTCAGCATCCACTCTTATCTCCATTTTGTATTTTGCTTTTATCTCTATGCAGATCACACCAGCTCATGATCTCAATGACTCCAAGGTTGGGAAACAGCATAACCTTGAGTCCATCAATATTTGTGCACAGAATGCAATCCTATCATAGCTATATGCAGGCTTATTCTAAAGGAAAGGCTAACAATGGTTATTTGCAACTAAGAAGCATTTATAAGCAAGTACAGTATATAGATTGAAATGACAGTACAACAAATAACAGTAATAGATAGATTCAGTATTTCCCAAGTAAACCAAGTTTCCAATCCTAAGTCAAGATTCAACCTCCCATGGCAACCTGCCATCCATCCCAAGTTTTGTTTTGCAAAAGTCTAAACCCTTAGTTGACCGAGGCAAGACCAACCAAAAGTTCATCACAACAACATGTCATAAAACCAAATACGACCGCCCAATTGCCACTCTTGGCCCACCAAATGCGACCGCCCAATTGCCACTCTTGGCCCACCAAAAACCAAATCATCGCCTAATTGCCACTCTTGGCCCACGAAACAATCTTGCCACTTGCCTCGGTCTAAATCATTTTCCCACCCCAGTTGATTACCAAACACCACGTGCTCTTCACAAATCAACATCGTTGCGTGACTCCGCTGTCACAACAACTCAATCTCTTTGTGCGACCACACATGGCCCACAAATTATCATCATAGTTCCATATTCCATTAGTCAGGATTAATAAACAATATTCCATGAGCATGTGATAGCGTGGCATGGCTAAGCAATTCTATTCCGTTCTAACCATCCATTTCTATTAACCAACTATAATTAACCAACCAAGGGTGACAAGTGGATCATGGCATATAATTTAACAAGGTAGAGTGTAATTCAAGAGGGTATAATATCTAAATCCCAATCTAGGTCAAAATCATTTGTACTCATGAAATAACAAGTGATAAGGTAAACCAAAATAGCATGCAATCTAATTTATGGGTGCAACATGATCAAAGCACAACTTGCCTTGCTTAAGCTCCTGGTATTGCTCCGAGGATTGCTCTTGAATTAATAATTCCTCCTCCGAAACCTCGCTCAATTCAACGTCTACGCGAATCGAGAAGAAATAGCAAATAAACACCAAAACTAAGGAGCAAATAAACTCAAAAATTCAAATAAAAGCCACCATTATAAAGATCTAAATTTTACAAATTTTTAGGAATTTGAATCACCTCAATCGGAGTTCCTATGCAAAAGTTATAGCATTTAGAGATTTTAAAATCCTGAAAAATCTCCAACATACTAAAATCCGAATTAATTGAATTATTTTTATTAAGAGAATCCGGATTTTTCCCACCTCAAACGTACGGATGAAACGTGGCTCAATCTGGACCCTTGGATCTAAATCTAACGGCTCCGGTTAAATCTCCTACGTGGCTTAATATCAGCCGCCCGATCTAAATCCGATGGCCGATATTATACCGAGTCAAACACTGCGCACTTAAATGACGTGGCTCTATCGTAGCCCTTCATCTACGATCCAACGGTCGACGTTATAACCCGAGAGACTTACCGGTTTGAAGTGATGCGGCAAGATCTCAGTGCTCCAATACGGATCCGACGGCTGACGAAGCTTCCGATCGGCAATGATTGGACCGCGTGCGAAACTTGCCGGACTCGAAGAAGACGACGGTCCCAATGACGATCTCCTTCCCTGGCGATGCTCTGACGGAACTACGGTGTACGGGATGCTTCTCGGCGGCAACTCGGCAGTGCGCTCGGAACTCTTCTGGCGGCTTCTTTGTTCTCGCGATTCCTCGACGGCAATGCGACCGCTTTTCTGTCGATCGATTCTTGGCGACACCACACGCTCCTTGGCGAGATCCTCCAATCGCCGACACGACTCGCTTTCGCTCGCCACGATTTTCTTGCCTCTCGCTTGGTTCTAGCGACGCTTGGCGTGACTTAAATACCGGTAGAGTGCTCTCCCGCCCGAGCTGGACTCCGGATTCCTTGCCAAATTTAGCGCCAGCTCAAGAGTTCAAGTCGGCTACGATTCAATCTTTCCAAATCCTTGGCCGTCCGAATCCTGTTTGAACACGCAGCACGCTTTCACGGTGACTCAATCGATCACGTCCATCTGGCCAAGTCGGTGCTTCTAGAATAGGGCCAGCGGCCGCTTCGTTCGTGTACCACTCGTACACGGCAACTGATGCAGAGCCCAACACCAATCACGAAGATCCTTATGATGTTTTTCTTTTAGAAGGATAATTACTCAAAATTTATTTGATTTCTCTGAACCCTGATGGACTTAATTAAAATATTTTTGACAAAACTTTATTTTAGACTTTCCTTTTTAATAAATAATTCTAAGAGGTAATATACTTTAATTTAACAAAATTCCAGCAGATCTCCGAAAATCCGAATGACTCCAGAAAATTCACAAAAATCATAAAATGCAATAAAATAATATTAAATAATTAAAACTCAAAAATTTGGGATGTTACTAACCTCTCCCCCCCCCTTAACGGAATCTCGACCCCGAGATTTAGGGCTGGCTAGAGAGTAGGTTCGGGAATTCTGCCTTCAGGTCTTCTTCACGTTCCTAGGTTGCTTCATTTTTCGAATGATTGTTCCATTGAACTCTGCAGAAGTGAGTAGATTTATTTCTGGTCCTACGCTCCATTGTATCCAACATCCTAATAGGCTGCTCTTTATAAGTTAGATCTTCCTACAACTCGATAGCTCTAACGGCGTTTGTTCTGCTGGCACTCTGAGACATTTCTTAAGCTGAGACACATGAAACACATCGCAGACTCCTGCTAATGATTGTGGTAACTCCAACTAATACGCAACCTCTCCTCGATAGCTTAAGATCTTAAATGGTCCAACATACCTAGGTGCGAGCTTTCCCTTAACGTTGAACCTTTTCACACCTTTTAGGGGAGTAACCTTAAGATACACGAAATCATTCGGTTTGAAACTCAACTCTCGCCGACGATTGTCAGCATAACTCTTCTGCCTTGACTGTGCTGTTTTTAGTCTTTCTCTAATCATGGCAACTTGTTCCTCAGCCTCCCTGAGCAATTCAGGTCCAAACACTGAGCGCTCTCCCGTCTCATTCCAATTTACCGGGGTACGACAAGCACGACCATATAAGGCTTCAAATGGCGACATTTGCAAACTAGCCTGGTAACTATTGTCACAACTGAACTCTGCGTATGGCAAGCATTTCTCCCAAGACATGGTGTAAGCAAACGCACAAACCCTCAACACATCTTCCAGAATCTGATTAGCTATTCCTATCTGACCATCTGTCTATAGTTGCTATGCGGTGCTAAATTTTAAGCGAGTTCTCATTGCTTCATGTAACTTGTTCTAAAATTCTGAGATGAATTGGATACCTCTATCGGACACAGTCTTCTTGGGCACCTCATGCAGTCACTAAATCCCTAACAGATCTGCCAAATGATCTTTTGAATACGTAGTCTTTAGTGGTATGAACCGTGTAACTTTGGTCAATTAATCAATAACGATTCCTCCGAATTCGTATCCTTTATGGCTAATTCACACTGGATCCTTTTAATGATTTGCCTCTTATAGGAATCTATAATGATTTGCAATGAACCTTTGGATCTCTAATGCCTTGCCTTTATTTTCTGATACACATCACATCGAGTATCATGTCCAATAGTTTCGCTCTTCACCTTAGATCACCAAAACCTTTCTTTAAGATCTTGATTCTTCTTCTTTTTTTTTGCACTTCCTGGGTATATCGAGTATTTAGAATTATAAGTTTTCTCAAGTATCATTTTCTTAGGATTTTCCTATCCGGTACACTGGTTCGACCTTGAATCCTCATGGTATCCTTATCACTAAAATTCTATTTCTTAGCTAAGCCTTCTTCTTGACTTGATTTTGTACCGCGTTTTCCCCTTGAACTTTGTATGATCCAATCTCCTAATGTTGGTTTCATTTTCAAAGCAGCTATGAAACTTTATCGAATGACTTTTAGTTTCAGACTCTCAAATTCCTTGCATAATTTTGGTTAACTGCTTTTTATTAGCATATCCGCACTGTGGCCTTATAACTCTAACGTTAACTACCACATTGACTTTATTAGAATGCCTATGGATTACGACATAGGAATCTTTAATCATTTCTAGCCATTTTCTTCTCTCCATATTAAGATTTGGTGAGTAAATATATTTAGACTCTTAAGGTTCATATCTATTTTCGATGGAATAGTGACACCATTTTTCTTCACAAGACTACAACGGCTAACTCCAAGTAAACGTAAGGTAATTTCAACCGCCGCATCATTTATGCAACAATGTCGGTTCACTTCTCGATTATGTCTAGAAACATCATCCTTATATATTGAAACTACTCATACATGACTAGTAATACTAACACATGCGTTAATGGTAGCTGCTCTTTCAACTTCCAAAAACCCTTTTCGTTACTCTGGTGTCCATGCATCTCTTTCTCCTTAACAATCGTACAAAAGGTCTAGCTATTGTCGAAAAAAACCTTCCTATGAACCAGTGGTATTATCTTACCATTTCTAGAACCTTAAATCTACTTTGGTTGCTTCCTATGTAACACAACTTCTACCTTGCTTGGTTCAACAATAACTCCTTTAGCAGTCTTTATATGACTAAGGATTTCGACCATTTCACTTCCGGAATTCACACTAGTTGAGTTTAGCATATGACTACGACTCTTGCAATCTTTCTAAACCAATCTAACATGTTCTGCATGATCTTCTCTTATCTTAGGGTATACTAGATTGTCATCAACCATGAATTCATAAATATCTTACTTATCATGTTCATTAGATATGCGGGGCATCGGTCAATTCAGGAGATTTAGCCAAAACTTATATCGTTTATGTAGAGAGCGCAATCTTAGAAAACATCCTTTCCCTGATTCCTAAATTTATGATAACCTAAGCGAAATTTTGTCCCAAAGAAATTCCAATTCTCGTCTAAACTGTCCAATCATGTTGTCGATCCTGATATTGGATACTTGTTTTTGACCCTTTATTTATTTAAAGCACGATTCATTGCACCTTTCCAATCTTCTATTTTCCTTTTTGTTAACCACAAATAACGCACTAAGCTTTCTCAAAACTCTTCCTAGTAATTCTTCGTCATGCCTTTCCATTTT
Organism: Guadua angustifolia; assembly: GCA_036346375.1. NCBI lineage: Eukaryota > Viridiplantae > Streptophyta > Magnoliopsida > Poales > Poaceae > Guadua > Guadua angustifolia. The sequence continues at coordinate 68,503,842 of CM070500.1, read as the reverse complement.
TCATTAATTCATTAGAAACATTTGACATTGTCTTTTCACTATTGGGTTGTATCAGGCATTAATTCGCTCACGATTTTGATCTTCTGATATGACTGCATGCTAGACAATTTCTTAGAAAATATATCAAGGTTTTCTCTAACAACTGGTGTATCTTCTAGTTGGCAAATTCCATACTGTTATCCATCAGTTGGCTAGCATAAACTATCATCAATATACATCTCTCAGAAATAGCCTTAGGCTTGGGCATCCCCTTAATTCAAAGAATAACCTAAATACCCATCCCAATAGGATTTGCGTGGAACTCTACTCTCTCAATGGGCATTGAACTCTCAACATCCTGGTCAAATTTAGCACAACTAAGCACTTACTGATGATGACAAATCCTCTGGTTAACAAGCTCAGGCTGGGTACCACTAAACTAGCCACTATTTCACATGCATTATTTTCAGATAAACTCTTAACACCAGATTACTCTTAGATTGACATCTAACTCTTCATCGTTTTTTTATATTGCTCTTCATTCCAATACTCCGTATACCAATATATTAATCATTCCTGCTTCATTTCTTTCGACAAGGAACCTTTACATGAACTTCATCACTAATCTCTTTACTTTACAAATAGGGTTACGGTATTGCACTAAGTAAGCTCATGACTCCCGATTTTTTTTGATTTAGCATTGTCGCTAGGGCTTTGATTAGGGATAGAGTTGGAATTAACTTGAACTAACGCGATGGCTTCCTTTGTGGGCATTTACTGACAAAATGCTCGGGCTTAATGGTAGATATAGCAGAGTCTATGGTGATCTTTCTTTCTTGAGCATTTATTGATTAGAACAGTATCTTTTACCTAGACACATTTTCTTTCATTGGTTCTCTAGGCAAATTTCTCTCGCAATTTCACCGCTCACTCTTGGCGTTATGTACTGGACTGAGGTAACTTCCGGTATATCCATGGCTATAGGAATTACTTGTTCTCTCAGTGGACATTGACTAGCATAATGGCCTTTTCTGTGACAGGTATAACACTTAATGCTGCTCTTCTTGTGATTCATTACTTTTGTCTCGCAACACTTCCCCTAGCAAAACGATCTTCTTCACCATACCAGAGACCTACTGTGGGTGATAGCCACTTACTATTTTCCTGATTAAGGTCGATAGGTTTAGGAGGGTACATTTTTAATTCTCCAAACGACGTATCCGGTGCAACTAATTTTTCCCTTCTTATTGATAATTCTCGAGCAACTAGGGTTCACAGATTCTTTCGTTGATGCCAGATTACGGCAGTAATTATCGGATCCAGGGGACATTGAGGTGGGCAATGGTCTCGACCTTCACGAAGGTAACATGTGATGTTGCTCATAGGACACTTTCCAGGAGAATGGCTTCCTTCACAATTAAAGAAATCGATCGCATGCTTGTCAGCGGTTTGTCCTATTTTTCACAGCGGATGCACGCACAATCTTCTAAGTTGTTTGGTTGACAGTACTTCTTAGAACAATGTTTAGCTCTAGAACAGACTGCAGGGTAGCGTTCCTCTCAATAATCTCGAGCCAATCCTCGGCTTCTAAAGGTGAAGCATTCCCTTAAAACGTTGGTGGACGAGTCTTTATGAATTCTAATAACCTTGAGTCAATACCGGGATCACTAATAACAGTTTGAGACGCTTTTACTGACATTAGCTTAATTGGTTATATTCTGTATTTGTTTTGTCATTGATTGCATTAATTGAGTCTGAGCAGTCAGAACCCTTAAAACTCATCATGTCTAACGATATTTGACGATTGAAGAACTAATCCATCCTTAGAGTTTCCACTGGGTTGATTCCTACTTCCTTTAGCTCCATTGCTATCACTATTCTGAACCATCAGCTTGATTAACTCAAAGGGGTTAGGAAAGGAAGAAATAGCATAGGTAAGGAGCAAGAATCCTAGCACAGGGGGGATAGGTTTAACCCAATAACTTAAGCAATCAATATTATTAACTTGGTATGGTCGCCTTTATAAGCCTAAAAGCTTTGCAACACATACTGCACACTCAGCAAAATCCAAAAGAACCAATTCATCCTAAGCACACAAAACTACTGTCTACATGGGCGACACTCCTGTCTTACAAAACGTGACTCCCACACATGAGTCCCAACTGGCTACTTGAAGCACTGAGTCTTCGAACTCTGAATACACTCCATTGATCCGCTCCTCCATGAGCTTGATGATTCCTTCTGTTATGATGATGGTAGCAACAAGCACTTGATGTCATCTCCTAAGTGTGGTATATCGCCTTCTATTTAAGATAATTCAGGTAAGAATTTAACTCAATTCAGCAGAGGTAAGGGAAAGGAATTTCAGCAACGAAAAGATAGAATTTTGGTAAGGACAGTAATAGAAGAAGGAGATAAGTCAAGAACACATTATTCTTCTGGTTTAGGTCTTTTAATTTAGAAAATAATTTTGAAGGACCTATTGAGACGCCCAACTATCTAGGGTCAAGACCTACAGTCAGTATGGCTCTGATACCACCTCTGTCGGGACCCGAATATGCAAATCCGGACCCTCTGTGTATACTGCACTAGTCCAGGATCACGCTTAGTGCACACAGCTCAACATTAGTGAATATCACAATCATACACAACGTAAATAGATAAAAGACATAATATATTAAATATTACCGGTTGTATGACCTTATGGTCAACTTACTTAACAATGCCTCATAAGGTTGAACAACAAATTGAACTGGCGGAATGAAGACGTAGGTAACCCTCGGTATACCACGAAGTAACCGACAAGGCTCGCACCCTAAACATTCGTCTCTCCATGGTACTCCTTCTTCAAAGACCCGATGATGTTTGTAGGCAAGGGTGAGTACACCAACACGTACTCAACAAGTTGTGCACAGAATGCAATCCTATCATAGCTATATGCAGGCTTATTCTAAAGGAAAGGCTAACAATGGTTATTTGCAACTAAGAAGCATTTATAAGCAAGTACAGTATATAGATTGAAATGACAGTACAACAAATAACAGTAATAGATAGATTCAGTATTTCCCAAGTAAACCAAGTTTCCAATCCTAAGTCAAGATTCAACCTCCCATGGCAACCTGCCATCCATCCCAAGTTTTGTTTTGCAAAAGTCTAAACCCTTAGTTGACCGAGGCAAGACCAACCAAAAGTTCATCACAACAACATGTCATAAAACCAAATACGACCGCCCAATTGCCACTCTTGGCCCACCAAATGCGACCGCCCAATTGCCACTCTTGGCCCACCAAAAACCAAATGCGACCGCCCAATTGCCACTCTTGGCCCACCAGAAACAATCTTGCCACTTGCCTCAGTCTAAATCATTTTTCCCACCCCAGTTGATTACCAAACACCACGTGCTCTTCACAAATCAACATCGTTGCGTGACTCCGCTGTCACAACAACTCAATCTCTTTGTGCGACCACACATGGCCCACAAATTATCATCATAGTTCCATATTCCATTAGTCAAGATTAATAAATAATATTCCATGAGCATGTGATAGCGTGGCATGGCTAAGCAATTCTATTCCGTTCTAACCATCCATTTCTATTAACCAACTATAATTAACCAACCAAGGGTGACAAGTGGATCATGGCATATAATTTAACAAGGTAGAGTGTAATTCAAGAGAGTATAATATCTAAATCCCAATCTAGGTCAAAATCATTTGTACTCATGAAATAACAAGTGATAAGGTAAACCAAAATAGCATGCAATCTAATTTATGGGTGCAACATGATCAAAGCACAACTTGCCTTGCTTAAGCTCACGGTATTGCTCGAGGATTGCTCTTGAATTAATAATTCCTCCTCGAAACCTCGCTCAGTTCAACGTCTACGCGAATCGAGAAGAAATAGCAAATAAACACCAAAACCAAGGAGCAAATAAACTCAAAAATTCAAATAAAAGCCACCATTATAAAGATCTAAATTTTACAAATTTTAGGAATTTGAATCACCTCAATCGGAGTTCCTATGCAAAAGTTATAGCATTTAGAGATTTTAAAATCCTGAAAAATCTCCAACATACTAAAATCCGAATTAATTGAATTATTTTTATTAAGAGAATCCGGATTTTTCCCACCTCAAACGCACGGATGAAACGTGGCTCAATCTGGACCCTTGGATCTAAATCTAACGGCTCGGTTAAATCTCCTACGTGGCTTAATATCGGTAGCCGATCTAAATCCGATGGCCGATATTATACCGAGTCAAACATCACAAGACTTAAATGGCGTGGCTCTATCGTAGCCCTTCATCTACGATCCAACGATCGACGTTATAACCCGAGAGACTTACCGGTTTGAAGTGATGCGGCAAGATCTCAGTGCTCCAATACGGATCCGACGGCTGACGAAGCTTCCGATCGGCAATGATCGGACGCGTGTGAAACTTGCGGACTTCGAAGAAGACGACGGTCCCAATAGCGATCTCCTTCCTGGCGATGTTCGACGGAACTACGGCGCAGACGGATGCTTTCGGCGCAACTTCGGCGATCTTTCGGAACTCTTCTGGCGGCTTCTTTGTTCCTCGCGATTCCTCGGATAATGTGCGACCGCTTTCTGTCGTCGATTCTTGGCGACCCCACGCGCTTGGCGAGATCCTCCGATCGCCGACACGACTCGCTTCGCTTCGCTGCGATTTTCTTGCCTCTCGCTTGGTTCTAGCGACGCCTTGGCGTGACTTAAATACCGGTAGAGTGCTCTCCGCCCGTGGACTCGGATTCCATGCCGAATTTAGCGCCAGCTCAAGAGTTCAAGTCGGCTACGATTCAATCTTTCCAAATCCTTGGCCGTCCGAATCCTGTTCGAACACGCAGCACGCTTTCACGGTGACTCAATCGATCACGTCCATCTGGCCACGTCGGTGCTTCTAGAATAGGGCCAGCGGCCGCTTCGTTCGTGTACCACTCGTACACGGCAACTGATGCAGAGCCCAACACCAATCACGAAGATCCTTATGATGTTTTTCTTTTAGAAGGATAATTACTCAAAATTTATTTGATTTCTCTGAACCCTGATGGACTTAATTAAAATATTTTTGACAAAACTTTATTTTAGACTTTCCTTTTTAATAAATAATTCTAAGAGGTAATATACTTTAATTTAACAAAATTCCAGCAGATCTCCGAAAATCCGAATGACTCCAGAAAATTCACAAAAATCATAAAATGCAATAAAATAATATTAAATAATTAAAACTCAAAAATTTGGGATGTTACAACTTAGTTTGTAGAATGTTTATTTCTCCATTCTTTTGCAATTCATGGGGATAAAACAATTTTGGAGCAATATGTTTAGTGATGTTGCTCTTAATATAACCTGCCTCCATCTGAACAACACAGGCAGCATTATCTTCATAGATAATGGTTGGAGATTCAATGAAACCTATACCACATGACTGAAGTATATGGTTTATCATTCTATGAAGCCAAACACATTCTTGGGACGCCTCATATAATGCAATTATTTCAGAATGATTGGTAGAGGTAGCCACCAAAGTTTGTTTGGAAGATTTCCAAGAGATGGCTGTTCCACCTTGTAAGTATACAAAGCCGGTTTGTGATCTAGCATTATGGGGATCAGATAAATAGCCAGCATATGTATATCCAGTCAAAGTTGGATCTCGGTTTGTTCCATAGAAAAGACCAAGATCTCTTATACCATTGAGATATCTAAAAACATTCTTTACCCCCGACCAATGACACTTGGTGGGAGCAGCACTGTGTCTTGCAAGTAGATTTACTGCAAATGCAATGTCCGGCCGGGTACTATTTGCAAGATACATGAGCACACCAATAGCACTGAGATAAGGGTACTCAGGCCCCAATATCTCCTCTTCATCACTCCGAGGTCGAAAAGGATCTTTCTTCATGTCTAGAGATCTGACCACCATAGGGGTTTGTCGGGACCCGAATATGTAAATCCGGACCCTCTGTGTATACTGCACTAGTCCAGGATCACGCTAGTGCACACAGGCTCAACATTAGTGAATATCATAATCATACATAGCGGAAATAAGATAAAAGACATTATATACTAAATATTACTAGTTGAATGACCTTATAGCCAACTTACTTAACGATGCCTCACAAGGCTGAACAACAAATTGAACTGCAGCGGAAATGAAGACGTAGATAAACCCCTCAGTATACCACAGGCAACTGACAAGGCTCGCACCCTAAACATTCGTCCCTTCATGGTACACCTTCTTCAGCACTGATGATGTTGTAGGCAAGGGTGAGTACATAAAGCACTCAACAAGTTGTGCACAGAATGCAATTCTACATAACTATATGCAAGGCTTATTCCAAAGGAATGGCTAACAATGGCTATTTGCAATAAAGCAGCATTTATGAACAAGTACAATATATAGATTGAAAAGACAGTAAGAACAAATAACAGTAATAGATAGATTCAGCATTTCTTAAGTAAACCAAGTTTCTCATCCTAAATCAAGATTCAACCTTCCATGGCAACCTGTCATCCATCCCAAGTTTTGTTTTACAAAAGTCTAATCCCTTGACTGTAATTCCCGAGCATTGCTCAATACCGTGAGCACGGCTATCCGAATAGTTTGTACACTCTGCAGAGGTTATGCACTTTACCCACACGACATGATAATCTCTTTGTTGCCAAGCTATTAGCACTCTTCCTTTGGTGTGCCGGCAGAGAATCATGACACAGCCTTTACAATGCATCATCTTAACCCAGTACTACCCACTGAGGTTTCAACACTGATGGGTTAAACCACCACAACAGGGCCCCCCCTCTTGCGCCATGTGAGTTTCCTCCGTACACCCGGACTCACACCACCACGATAGTACTCAAGCTAAAACTTTGCAAATTAGTCAGCTAGGCTTCCCCATAACAGACATGTGGTTGCATGATTGACTCAGGTCAAAGGCTCGCAAGGTGTCCTTAGGGTTGATCAAAGCAAGACTTGCACATACCCTTTACCTATCGGGCCCACCCAGGCACACTTGCCCTTACCACTTGCTCCGATCTAAAATCATAACCACCCCAATTGATTACCAAGCACAACGTGCCATCAACAATTCAATATCGTTGCGTGACATCCATTGCCACTACAACTCAATCTCATCGTGTGACCACACATGACACACAAATTCATAGCATTGTTCCATATTCCATTAGTCAAGATTATTTATCAAAGATTCAAGTACATGTGATGACGTGGCATGGCTAAGCAATCAAATCTGATCTAACCATCCCATGTTGATTTTATTATTGATCAACTATAGTAAACCAATCTAGGGTGACAAGTGGATCATGGCATACAATCGACAAGGTAGGGTGTAATTCAACGGGTATGATATCTAAATCCCAATTTAGGTTGAAATCATTTTTACTCATGAAATAATATGCAATAAAGTAAAACAAAATAGCAGTTTTGCAAACATGGGTGCAACATGATCAAAGCATAACTTGCCTTTGTTAAGCTCCTGGTCTTGATCTGGAAATTGTTCTTGAGTTGCCAATTCCTCCTCCGAAGTCTCGCACAATTCAACGTCTACGCGAATCGAGAAGAAATAGCAAATAAACACCAAAACTAGAGGACAAACAAACTCTAAAAATCCAACAAAAATCACCATTAGATAGATCTCAATTTTACAAATTTTTAGAAATTTGAATAACCCAAATCGGAGTTTGTATGAGGGAGAACGAGCCCTCGGAAGATTCAAAAATCCAAAAATCCCTAAAATTGGAAAAATCAATAATATCCGAATTATTTTTGAAAAGGAAATCTGATTTATTGCGTCAGCTGACGTCAGCCCTGGCTCGGACTGTTGCAGCCGACACGTGGCAAAATCCCTACCGTTCAGAGCCGATCCAACGACTATTATTTAATCCACGACATGGCTAAACTATAACCACCCGATCTAAATCGGACGGTGGATCTCTACCCGAGCTAAGCACTATTCACCCGGCTACGTGGCTCGATCCGAGACGCTCATCTACGATTGGACAGCTAACGCTTACCCTAGCTGAGCACTGCTGACCTAATCGACGCGGCCCGATCCCGACCGTCCACCTAAGATCGAATGGCCGAAACTTTACCCGAGCCGATTACTATTCAATCTACGACGCGGCTTACCTCTGACGGTCCGATGAGGATCTGACGGCTAAAAACTCCCGGCCTTCGCGATGGCAATACGGCGACGCTGATTCACCGGACTTGAAGGAGATGACGAACCCGACGGCGTTTCGTCGTGCTCCGGCGAGGAAGAGGTGACGGGACGGGTGCGGCGCAACCCAGTGAACTCGGATCTGGCTCTGACGCGTCGGAAGAGTCACTGGCGGTGACGGAATCTCCTCGGCAACGTTCTCAAACTCCGGCGAGCTCGCGTGGGACACCTAGGGCTCCTCGGGCGATGACACAGCAGAGAAAAGGTGCGGCGGCATCTGGGAATCCTCGGGAGGGTACCCAGACCTTAAATACCCCTCGGACGGCGCAAAACTTGGAAGTTTTCCATGGACACGGCGGCGGCGGTGTACTCGCGAAGGATTTGAGATTCGAATCCGAGACGACGACGGATGACCATGCGATCTTGATCGAACGGCTGCGGAAAAGTCCTGGCGTGGCACGATCTTATCCACTTGCCCGATCCGACGGCCCGGATTAATTAGGTTTCTGAAACGGTATGGTTTGATGAAGACCGTGCGATGGAAATCCGACGGCTCGCATGCGTTAGGGTTTTACTGGCGACGCGGCTTGATGATGTCCGTTGGATGGCGATCCAACGGCGCGCGTTACTCCTCCCGAAAAATCAGGCCAAGCCGGGCGACAATAAGACAAAGCCAGCGCAAGACGATAATGGGCTTGACCGTTCGTTCTTAACGAATTCTCGAGGTTTTACTAATTAAAATAATTAGAGAAATTACTTTGATTTATTTAAGGCAACAAGAATACAAGAAAAATTCCAAGAAAAATCCCAAAAATATTTTGAGACATTCTGGACTCAAATAAAATATTTTTGGCAAAATTTTATTTTAAACTTATTCATTTATAATTAGTTTCTGCAAAAACAAAATACTTTTAATTTGAAAATAATTCAAATAAATCCCAGAAAATTCACAAAAAGCATAAATTGAAATAAAACCCTATTAACTAAATAAAAAGTCAAAAATTTGGGATGTTACAGGGTTCTGGATGGATATGACTTATCCATATTGAATTTCTCCAATATTTTCTGAATATAAGCAGCTTGATATATAAAAATCCCTGAAGGTAAATACTCAAGTTGTAAACCTAAGCAAAATTTGGTATTACCTAAATCCTTCATCTCAAATTCTGTCTTTAAATGATGACGTGCTTCATTAATATACATTTGCTTTCTGTCGATGATGTTGAGATCATCAGCGATATCGAAATGATCTGAGAATCATCTAGAGGATTTCTTAATGAAAACACATGGGCAGTCATCATTATTAGTGTACCCCTTTAAAGAAAGGAATTCACTTAATTGATTGTACCACATTCGCCCTGATTGCTTCAAGCCATATAATGATTTCTGCAATTTTACACAATACATGTTACGATTTGCCTATAGATCTGGCACATTGATTCCATCAGGAACCTTCATGTAAATTTCTGAATCCAGCGACCCATACAAGTATGCTCTTCACTACGTTCATTAACTATAAAGATAGACGATTTTGAACTGCCAATGATATCAAATATCGGAAAGTTATGCCACTCAAAACTGGAGAATAAGTCTCATTGTAATCAACACCGGGCCTTTGCGTGAAGCCTTGAGCTACTAGCCTTGCTTTATATCTCACCACTTCATTATTTTCATTCCATTTCCGGACGAAAACCCATTTGTTTATGTCGGGACCCGAATTTGCAAATCCGGACCCTCTGTGTATTCAGCACTAGTCCAGGATCACGCTAGTGCACACAGTCTCAACATTGGTACATATCACAGTCATAACCAACGAAATAATAAGTACTTTGATTAAATACTCAAACTAGTTGATCGACCTTATGGTCAAGTTACAAAGATCGCCTCGCGAGGCTTAAGACTTATTAAAATATTCAAATGCGTGAAATAAAATAAACTCGTGGCGCCAACCAATTTGCCACGAAATCGCCCGGGCTCGCTCCCTAGTTTGTCGGCTCCTCCGATACTCCTCCTCTGGCGGGGTTTGCTTCTTCTTCAACTGAAGTTGTGTTGTTGTGGGGTGAGTACTTTGAGCACTCAAACAAGTCATGCATGTAATGCAATTCTAATATTCTACATGCATGGCTTAGTACAAAGGATAGGCTATGGTTCATGAGCGATCTGACATTTAAGAATAATAAATAATAATTTGCAAAGCAAAAAAGCGATAATAAGAATAGTAGCTTTCACAAACATTTTAATCACAATCATATTTCCATCCTATGTCAAGTTCCTCATTACCAACCCCAAGCATTTTCCATAAACAATTCATTTTCATGAAAATCTAACCCTTGACCATAATCACCGAAGCGATGCTCATTACCGTGAGCACGGCTATTGAATAGGTTGTACACTCTGCAGAGGTTATACACTTTACCCACAAGATACAGTCAAATACCACCAAGGCAAATAACCGTGAACGAAGCCTTTCCAAAGTTCCATCTAAACCAAGATCGCCGCTAAGGTTTCAACTTTGGAGGGATGGTTACCACACTGGGGCCCCCTCTTGCGCCATGTGAGTTCTCATTCCGCTTCTCGGGCCTCACACCACCACGACAGTACCAAAGAATAGATTTCTCAGTTTACTCAGCTAAGCCCGTCCCATTACGGAGCTTGTGGCTGTATGAGAGACTCAGTTCAAATGCTCGCAAGGTTAAGTCCTTAGTTGACCGAGGCAAGACTAACCAAGTGTGATCTCAATTACCAAAAACCAATAAAACCAAATCGACCGCCCAGTTGCCACTCTTGGCCCACCAGAAACAATCTTGCCATTTGCCCCAGTCTAAATCATTTTCCCACCCCGGTTCTTTACCATTGCACCACGTGCCATCATCAACTCAATAACACATGTCTCATTCACAAAGCATGTTCAATATCTCATTAAGTCAGTATTCACTTTGGTATTCCAAAATCAGAAATGTCCGTGGCGGGGCTAAGCATACTACTTGGTCTACTCAACCCATGTTGGCAAATTATTAATGTCCAACTATTAATCCATAACCTAGGGTGACAAAGGATTCATGGCCTACAATTATATCGACAAGGTAGCATACTGCAACTAGGCATTTAGCTAATCCCAAAACTTATTCAAACTCATTTCTATCAAATTAGCATGCAATAGTTTAAATCAAAATAATTTGCTCTAATAGGTTCAACATGATCAAACACAACTTGCCTTCAAAAAGTGCTGGTTACGGTTCTGAACTTGCTCTCGGTCGAACTTCTCCTCGAAAACCGGGCACTTCAACGTCTCACGCCAGAACGCAAATAAATAGCAATAAATAAATAAAACAGAGAGCAACTCAAGCCTAAAATTCAAATAAAATTCATAAACAGAAAGAGCTTGGTTTTACAAATTTATAGAAATTGGAATCACTCAAATCGGAGTTAAAAGCATAAAAGTTATAAGCATTTGAAGTTTCAAAATATATTTAAAATCAATAAACCGAATTAAATAAATATTTTCTTTTTCGAAAATTAATTATTGCGTCATCGTGACACGTGTCGCCACCAGAGAGTGACACGTGGCCTGCTGACGTCATACCGACCGGCTATTTCACGACAAGTGGGTCCCACCGTGACGTCGAAGATGACGTCAACGATGGCGCCACACGCACGGTGTGTGATCGACGAGTGGGCCCGTCTTTGTCGATGACTCATGTGCACAGTGCTCGTGCGGTGAGACTGACATGTGGGTCCGCCTTGTCAGCGACTCATGCGCACAGTGAACGTGCGATGAGACTGACATGTGGGTCCGCCTTGTCAGCGTCACGTGCCACAGTGAACGGTGACGTGGCACGACGGTGGCCCTCGGATTTGCATCTAACGGTGGAGTTTTGAAGATGGGGTTTACTGTTTTCAAGGCGACGTGGCCGAATCAGGGTCGTTGATGCGCGATCGGACGGCTGTGGGAACTCGGCGCGGCGACGATGGCGTGACGGCGAGGTCTCACCGGAGCGGAGGAAGACGACGTGGCCGGCGGCGTTTCCGTGCTTCTCCGGCGCAAAGAAGTAGCCCTCGGGCGGCTTGACGTGAGGAACTCAAGGACCAACGGCGGCGGCGAGGGTCACCGGCACGCGAACGGCTCGAGAAGTGCGGCGGATGGTCTCGGGACTTGGCGAGATCGTCGGCGGCGGCGGCGCCTCGGCGGAGAAGTGTACGGATGGATGCGTCGCAAACCGAGGAGCATAGGAGAGGCGGCGCGTTAAATAGTGCCCTCGACTTCCGTGAAAGCGCGGAGACCGAGGCCCACACAAGGGCGGCGGATTCGTGGTGACTTCGGATTGGGACGACGTGGCGCGATGAGGGCCGTCGGATCCGGATCGAGCGGTGACGACGCTTAGGTTTTTCGAGCAGCCGCACAAAGATTCGGCCCAAGATCTGTTCATATGGATTTTAATTTTTTCCGATTAAAATAATTCCGAAAATAAAATAATTTATTTGGGGCATTAAAAATATCGAGAAAAATTTTGAAAAAATTCTCATAAATATTTTAAGACATTTGTGACTTAAATAAAATATTTTTAGCAAAACTTTATTTTAACTTTTCCATTATTTAATTAATTTGATAAATGGTTTAATTCAAAATAAATTCAAATAATTTCAATAAATCCAAATAAATCCAAATAAATTCCAGAAATTCCCAAAAATTCAAAATACCATTTAAATGCAAGAAAAGCAAAAATTGGGGTGTTACAAACCTCCCCCCCTTAACGGAATCTCGACTCCGAGATTCAGGGCTGACTAAGGAATAGGTTGGGAAATTCCTTCTTCAGGTCTTCTTCACGCTCCCAGGTTGCTTCGCTCTCGGAATGGTTACTCCACTGAACTTTGCAGAAGCGGGTCAATTTATTTCTCGTTTCTCGGTCCATCGTATCCAAGATCTTTACCAGGTACTCTTTATAGGTCAAATCCTCCTGCAGCTCGACCGACTCTAACGGCATCTGCTCTTCTGGCACTCGGAGACATTTCTTTAATTATGACACATGGAACACATCATGCACTCCTGCTAATGACTGCGGTAACTCCAACTGATACGCTACTTCACCTCTACGACTTAGGATCTTGAACGGGCCAACATATCTTGGCGCTAACTTCCCTTTAGTGTGAAACCTCTTAACTCCTTTAAGTGGGGTAACTCGAGATACACAAAATCTTCAGCTCAAAGCTCAAATCCTGCGGCGATTATCGGCATAACTCTTACGTCTTGATTGTCCAATTTTCAACCTTTCACGATCATGGCTACGCTCTTGACTTCTCGAAGAATATCCGCCCAAACATATGGCGTTCTCGGTCTCATTCCAGTTCAACGGCGTTAACGAGGTCTTCCATATAGCGCTTCAAATGGCGACATCGCAAACTTGCTTGGTAGCTGTTGTTATAAGCGAACTCGGCGTCTGGCGAGCACTTGTCCCACGGTTGTATAAGCCAATGCACATGCTCTCAACATGTCCTCCGAAGTCGATTAACTCTTTCCGTTTTCCCATCATGCATGGGTGATATGCGATCTTGAAGTTGAGACGGGTCCCTAGGGCTTCATGCAACTTATCCCAAAATCTTGAGGTAAACCGAGTACCTCGTCGATACAATTTTCTTCGGAACTCCATGCAGACATACAATCCTTGACATATACAATTCTGCTAAACGGTCCCCCGAATAGGTAGTCTTTACGGGTATAAAGTGGGCGACCTTTGTTAAACGGTCCACTATAACCCATATGGAGTCATACCCTGTCTGGGTTCTCGGTAAACCGGTAATGAAATCCATTCCGATTTCCTCCCATTTCCACTCAGGTATCTTCAGTGGCTGTAGCAGCCCTGCTGGCCTTTGATGCATTGCTTTGACTCTTTGGCATGTATCGCACAACGCAACATGCTCTGCAACTTCACGCTTCATGCTTGGCCACCAGAATCTTTCCTTCAGGTCTTGGTACATCTTAGCGCTTCCCGGATGAATGGAGTATTTGGAATCATGGGCTTCCTCCAAAATCAACTGCTTCAGCTCCTTCTTGTGCGGTACGCAGATGCGATTTTTGATCCACAGTGTACCTTGTCCATCCAGCTTGAACTCCTTCGCCGTGCCTTCCTCCATCTTAGACTTAATCCTCTGAATCTTGACATCATCTTTCTGTCCCTCACGAATCTGATCTTCCAAAGTAGGCTTCACTTCTAAAGCGGCTAAGAATCCCTTAGGTACAACTTCCAACTTTAACTTCTGAAATTCCTTCCATAACTCGACCTGACTTGCTTCTAGCAACATGTTCACTGTGTGGCTCTTTCGACTTAAAGCATCAGCCACTACATTGGCTTTCCCTGGGTGATAATGAATTCCCAGATTATAATCCTTAATTAATTCCAACCACCTCCTCTGCCTCATGTTCAGATCCGATTGAGTGAATATATATTGAAGACTCTTATGGTCAGTGTACACCTCACATCTGTTTCCAATCAGATAGTGCCTCCATAACTTCAAAGCATGCACTACGGCTGCTAACTCCAAGTCATGTGTTGGGTAGTTCTCCTCATGCGGCCTCAACTGCCTTGACGCATACGCAACGACCTTTCTGCTCTGCATTAACACGCATCCTAGTCCTTGGCGCGATGCATCACAGTATATATCAAAACTCTGGCTTAAATCCGGTAGTACTAACACTGGTGCCGTTGTCAAGCGTTTCTTCAACTCCTGGAAACTCCGCTCACATTCCGGCGTCCATGCAAACTTCTTTTCCTTTTTCAACAATTGCGTAAGAGGTCTCGCAATCGTTGAGAATCCTTCAATAAATCGGCGGTAATAACCGGCCATTCCAAGGAAACTACGGATTTGTGTCACCGTTTTGGGTGGCTCCCAATGCAACACTGCTTCCACCTTACTTGGGTCAACTGCGACTCCTTCGGCGGTCACCACATGTCCAAGAAATTCCACCTTGTTCTTCCAGAAGTCACACTTGCTAAACTTAGCGAAAAGTTGTCGCTCTCTTAACTTCTCGAACTAGCTTCGGATGCTCGCATGCTCTTCCCAGTCTTGGAGTAAACTAGAATGTTATCTATGAATACAACAACGAACT
Organism: Guadua angustifolia; assembly: GCA_036346375.1. NCBI lineage: Eukaryota > Viridiplantae > Streptophyta > Magnoliopsida > Poales > Poaceae > Guadua > Guadua angustifolia. The sequence continues at coordinate 68,488,567 of CM070500.1, read as the reverse complement.
TATCCGGTATTCCATGAAAACCTTGTTCATCATGTTCATGAAATATGCAGTGCATTTGTCAAACCGAAAGACATAAGCTGTGAACTCGTAATGTCCATATCTTGACGAAAATGTCGTCTTGGCACATCCTCCGATCGAATCTTCATTTGGTGATAACTCGATCGTAGGTCAATCTTGGAGAAAACTCGGCTCCTCTCAAGCGGTCAAACAGATCATCGATCCCGGTAGCGGATACTTATTCTTTATAGTGACTTCATTCAAGTGCTCGGTAATCCACACACATCCAGTAACTCCGTCCTTCTTCTTGACAAATAGAACCGGTGCTCCCCATGGCGCGAACTTGGTCTAATAAATCCCTTATCCATTAACTCCTCTATCCGCTTCTTCATTTCCACTAGCTCATCGGTTGACATCCGATAAGGTCTCTTAGCTATCTCGCTCTGTTCGGTACTAACTCAATTACAAACTCTATGTCCTCGTCGGTGGCATCCTGTAAATACTCTGAAACACATCGGGTACTCTCGACAATGGTACATCTTCTATGCTAACGACCTTCACACTATTGACCATCAACTGTCCATCCCGAACGGCAAAGGGCTTGAAACTCTACTTTTCTCCCACAAGGACTCTCGTGATATGACTCTTCGTCCACGTCTAACACAACCTTGTGCTTAGACAACCATCCATTCCCAAAATAACATCTAGGGTGCGGGTATCTAACACCACTAAGTTTGCTAGGAACTCCATTCCATCTATAAGCAACTTTACCCCGAACATCCTACATCGGATCGGAGTTCGATCCCGGATTGTACTAGCAATACATGCCTAAGGTTCACCATTTTCAACCCATTGTTCACAGCAAAAATCGAGATATAAACGAATCGAAGCTCCGTAATCAAATAAAATCTGCATTGCAGTCTTGAGTTGACAAGTAACTTACCGATCGACGTCCGATGTATCTCTGCCTTGCATCAGCGGTGACATGATTGACTCGCCTCTTACCACGATCGTGGGGCAGCTCCAGTTGTGTAGCTCCACGGCTTGCTCTCGGCGGGTGCCTTCGTTGGAGTAGTTCCAAGATTGAAGCGGCGGTGTCCTCCTCCTCCTCCTTCTTAGGACGATAATTGGCAAAATGCTCGGCTCGTGATGATAAAACAACGTTTAACTGCCGATTCTGCTGCTCGCACTGCATTCCCAACTGGTGTTGGTGTCTGGAAATTTTGTCCGGCAGGTCTTGGTACCGGTGGTGGCGTCGTCATCACATTCCTTGGCTGAAATCTGAAGAACTGGTTTGGTGCAACCCTCAAGCGCTGCGCTCCTGGCGTGCTCCTGTTTGTGCCATTCTGCGCTTCGGTTGTCCTCCGGCTCCTTGCGCATGTCCTCCAATATCAGCGCCTTGTTCACTAGCTCCTGAAAATCAGGAAAAGTGTGGGTTATGAGTCCCACCTGCAGCCCTGAATTCAGTCCTTTCATGAATCGAGACCGCTGGCCTTATCCGCTGTTACGTCCTCGGTGCGTAGCGTGCGGTATGTGAACTTATTCAGATACTCGGACACGATTGATTGCCCCGCTTGATGCCCTAAACTCCTCCTTTTCAGCTCCATTATGCCTTCGGGCACATGGTATCGCCGGAAGCGATCGTGAACTCCTCCCGGTGATGTCTGCGGGTGCTCATAAGCAGCAGTGAGAGTTTTCCCACCATTCATTGCGGTTCCTTCAAGGCGATGAGAGGCATAGAGTACCCTCTCATTTCCTTCACTTTGGGTAATGTGCAACTTTCTCTCTATCGTCCTCGGCCAATCATCGCCTCCAATGGATTGGCATTTCGAGAAAATGTAGGCGGTCGTGTCCTCATGAATTTTGACGACCTCGAGTGTGGCCTCTGCCTTTGGGTTGACTCGTTAACTTGGGCGGCGGCGGTTTGGGCAAAGTGACTGCTTTGCATCTGCTGCATCATGGCATGCATTGCTTGGGTGCATGCAGCAATAAAGGCTCCAAAGTTACGCATATCAATGGCGGTACGGTTGAGGTCCTTGTCCTTCCCCATCGATGTTTCGGTGGCGAGAACCGCTCCCATTTCCTCCTTGGTTTCCTCGAGTGTTCACCATCTGCCGATTGCTCCATGGTTTAGAGACGAGAGGGAAATAAGAATAGACGAGTAATAGAGTACTTATGCAGGGTCAAAGGTGTAACACAAAATCCAACTTTATTACTTTATTAATATTTGGGTATGGTTGCTCACAATGCCTAAGGGCCTTGCAATGCATACCGATCACTCACAAGCATGAAAGAAGCAAATCGAACTAACACTCCGGAGTCAAACGCCTCTAAGGGTGACTCTTATTCCAGGACGCGACTCAACGCAGGAGTCTCAACCACTAATCCTAACGCTCACTCCTCTAGCCATCCCCCACCGGAACTTCCTGGTGGATATACCGGCAGGTGTGCTGGTGCTGGTACAAACCTATCCCAACGATCCTCCGCTGGATGCGCCTCCTGCACTGGCTCAACCTCCACTGGCTCCGGCTTGACCTCCACAGGCTCTGGCTTCACTTCCACTCGCTCCGACTTCACTTCCACCGTTCAGCTCGCTCGGCTCTGCTGTGGCTCCTCCGGGTGCAGGTGGTGTAGCTCCAACACAGCTCGGCTCAGGTCCGTACATCATTGTCTCCAGCCCCAATCCTCTGGATAGAGTGGGCTAAGTACTCACAAGTCTGCAGCAGATGAGCCCTCGGTGTGTGAACTCGCCACGAGACCTCTGCAGCTCTGAACCGTCTCGTCGATAGCATCCTCTTGGCGATAACATATCCGCGGGTGGGTGATCGTGGCATCCTCCTCCTCGATGGGCTCTCGGTTGTAGCGAGTGTCTCTGCGTGGGTGGTGACGGAACACTTGTGCCATCCAACTCCTCGGGTAGGTACGAGCAATCGCCTCATCGCCAGACGCGATGTCTCCTCGAATCCAGCGTCAAATGACAACCTCTGGCGGTGATGCGAATCTGACGACTCGCCTCGCCCTATCCTAGCGTGACCGTGATAGTGACATCCTGCAATATCGATCTGCCCGATCTCTGAGAGTCCCCAGAGATCGGCTGTCATATCCTCCAAGCGGTGCATCATCGCCAAATCTCCGTGGCGTGCCCTCGAAGGCGCCACCAAAAGAGTAGATCATCCTCATCGCGCCAAAGGACACTCACGTGAAACTCACATATTTTAAACACAAGCAAATATGTGTTAAATTTAGCAAGGGGTATGAAAGAAGAGAAGGGTAAGTCGAGATTGCATTATCATCTTGGCACATTTTAGCTTTTAGAAAATAGTTTTATCCTCACTCGACCATTCTAACTAAGGGCGATCCTACGATCGGTATGGCTCGATACCACCTCTGTCGGGACCCGAATTTGCAAATCCGGACCCTTTGTGTATTCAGCACTAGTCCAGATCACGCTAGTGCACAGATCTCAACATTGGTACATATCACGGTCATAACCAACGAAATAATAAGTACTTTGATTAAATACTCAAACTAGTTGATCGACCTTATGGTCAAGTTACAAAGATCGCCTCGCATGCTTAAGACTTATTAAAATATTCAAATGCAATGAAATAAAATAAACTCGTGGCGCCAACCAATTTGCCACGAACAGTAATCGACCGGGCTCGCTCCTAGTTTGTCGGCTCCTCTGATACTCCTCCTCCGAAAGGGGTTTGCTTCTTCTTCAAGCTGAAGTTGTGTTGTTGTGGGGTGAGTACTTTGAGCACTCAAACAAGTCATGCATGTAATGCAATTCTAATATTCTACATGCATGGCTTAGTACAAAGGATAGGCTATGGTTCATGAGCAAGATCTGACATTTAAGAATAATAATAATAATTTGCAAAGCAAAGAAAACAATAATAAGAATAGTAGCTTTCACAAACATTTTAATCACAATCATATTTCCATCCTATGTCAAGTTCCTCATTACCAACCCCAAGCATTTTCCATAAACAATTCATTTTCATGAAAATCTAACCCTTGACCATAATCACCGAGCGATGCTCATTACCGTGAGCACGGCTATTCGAATAGGTTGTACACTCTGCAGAGGTTATACACTTTACCCACAAGATACAGTCAAATACCACCAAGGCAAATAACCGTAACGAAGCCTTTCCAAAGTTCCATCTAAACCCAGTACTGCCCGCTAAGGTTTCAACACTGGAGGGACTGGTTACCACACCTGGGCCCCCTCTTGCGCCATGTGAGTTCTCATTCCGCTTCTCGGGCCTCACACCACCACGACAGTACCAAAGAATAGATTTCTCGGTTTACTCGGCTAAGCCCGTCCCATTCACGGAGCTTGTGGTCAGTATGAGAGACTCAGTTCAAATGCTCGCAAGGTTAAGTCCTTAGTTGACCGAGGCAAGACTAACCAAGTGTGATCTCAATTATCCAAAACCAATAAAACCAAATCGACCGCCTGATTGCCACTCTTGGCCCACGAAACAATCTTGCCATTTGCCCCAGTCTAAATCATTTTCCCACCGGTTCTTTACCATTGCACCACGTGCCATCATCAACTCAATAACACATGTCTCATTCACAAAGCATGTTCAATATCTCATTAAGTCAATATTCACTTTGGTATTCCAAAATCAGAAATGTCCGTGGCGGGGCTAAGCATACTACTTGGTCTACTCAACCCATGTTGGCAAATTATTAATGTCCAACTATTAATCCATAACCTAGGGTGACAAAGGATTCATGGCCTACAATTATATCGACAAGGTAGCATACAAACAACTAGGCATTTAGCTAATCCCAAAACTTATTCAAACTCATTTCTATCAAATTAGCATGCAATAGTTTAAATCAAAATAATTTGCTCTAATAGGTTCAACATGATCAAACACAACTTGCCTTCAAAAAGTGCTGGTTACGGTTCTGAACTTGCTCTCGGTCGAACTTCTCCTCGAAACCTTGGGCACTTCAACGTCTCACGCCAGAACGCAAATAAATAGCAATAAATAAATAAAACAGAGAGCAACTCAAGCCTAAAATTCAAATAAAATTCATAAACAGAAAGAGCTTGGTTTTACAAATTTATAGAAATTGGAATCACTCAAATCGGAGTTAAAACATAAAAGTTATAAGCATTTGAAGTTTCAAAATATATTTAAAATCAATAAACCGAATTAAATAAATATTTTCTTTTTCGAAAATTAATTATTGCGTCATCTGTGACACGTGTCGCCACCAGAGAGTGACACGTGGCCTCTTGACGTCAGCCCCGACCGGCTATTTTCACGACAAGTGGGTCCCACCGTGACGTCAGCATGACGTCAGCAGTGACGTCATACGCACGGTGCGTGCGGCTGACGAGTGGGCCCGTCTTGTCGATGACTCATGTGCACAAGGTTTCGTGCGGTGAGATCGACATGTGGGTCCGCCTTGTCGGCGACTCATGCGCCTGATGAGCGTGCGATGAGATCGACATGTGGGTCCGCCTTGTCGGCGTCCGTGCCACGATGAGCGGTGGCGTGGCACGACGGTGGCCCTCGGATTTGCATCTAACGGTGGAGTTTTGAAGATGGGGTTTATCGTTTTCAAGGCGACGTGGCGAATCGAGGTCGTTGATGCGCGATCGGACGGCTGTGGGAACTTCGGCGGCGGCGATGGCGTGTGGCGAGGTCTCACCGGAGCGGAGGAAGACGACGTGGCGGCGGCGTTCCGTGCTTCTCCGGCGAAGAAGTAGCCCTCCGACGCGCTTGACGTGAGGAACTCCAAGGACCAACGGCGGCAATGAACGGCTCGAGGAAGTGCGGCGGATGGTCTCGGGACTTGGCGAGCTCGTCGGCGGCGGCGGCGCCTCGGCGGAGAAGTGTACGGATGGATGCGCGCAAACCGAGGAGCCAGGAGAGGCGGCGCAATTAAATAGTGCCCTCGACTTCCGTGGAAAGCGGAGACCGAGGCCCACACACGGCGGCGGCGGATTCGGCAGTGACTTCGGATTGGGACGACGTGGCGCGATGAGGGCGTCGGATCCGGATTGAACGGTGACGACGCTTAGGGTTTTTCGAGCGGGCCGCATAAGATACTCGGCCAAGATCTGTTCATATGGATTTTTAATTTTTTCCGATTAAAATAATTCCGAAAATAAAATAATTTATTTGGGGCATTAAAAATATCGAAAAATTCTGGAAAAATTCTCATAAATATTTTAAGACATTTGTGACTTAAATAAAATATTTTCAGCAAAACTTTATTTTAACTTTTCCATTATTTAATTAATTTGATAAATGGTTTAATTCAAAATAAATTCAAATAATTACAATAAGTCCAAATAAATCCCAGAAATTCCCAAAAATTCAAAATACCATTTAAATGCAAGAAAAGCAAAAATTGGGGTGTTACAGTTTACTACAGGGAAGGTACCACGAGGTGTGGGCATCACTTCCGAGAATACTTCTCTTTTATAAAGTGAGGCAATCCGCTCGATCGCTTCCTTCAATTGATTCCAGTCCGAGCGTTTTCTACACTCTGCCATGGATTTAGGATCTGGATCATTCAGAATGTCAGCAATCTGCTCAGAGAAATAAGTGTCAACAACTGTAGCTCTTCGGTCAAAGAACTCTCCAGTGTCAATGTAATTCGTAGCAATTTCGTTCACCCTAAGAGATTCATCATTATTTCCCGTAACGATGGATCTGGGGTTATCCGATGTCCCAAGTTCAGCAATGCACGCAGCCGAAGAGGGTTGTGGATTAAGTCCACTATGGTATCTATCAACCATAGGCTGATCTACATTTACTACTTTTTTCTGCTTTGAGATCTTACTCCTCCCCCTCTTATTGCTAATCGGGGGTTGAGTGGTTTTATATGGTACTTTCACTCTTTCGGGCACATTCCTTGTAGGAATAAAAGATTTCATGACACCTTTATAATCAGTAAATGCATCTGGCAAATTGTTTGCAATATCTTGCAAACCAATTATTTTCCGAACTTGGAGTTCGGTTTCTTGAGTACGTGGTTCCGAGGATGAAATACATTGAGTATTCCAATCAACTTCACGGCATTCTTTCTGGTACTTGAAATCTCCCCCTAATGCTGAGAAATATTCCTCATTGAATATACAATCAGCATACCGGGCTGTAAATAGATCCCCTGTAAGAGGTTCTAAATACTTAATGATCGACGGAGATTGAAATCCCAAATAGATTCCCAATTTTCTATGAGGAACCATAGAGGTACGCTGAGGTGGTGAGATCGGAATGTACACCGCACATCCAAACTTACGCAAATGGGAAATATTTGGTGGATTTCCACATACTAACTGCATGGGGGAAGTATCATGATATGCAGTTGGTCGAAGTTGGATTAAGTCAGTAGCGTGTAAGACCGCATGACCCCAACACGACGTAGACAACGAGCAATTCATCAGTAATGGACGAACAATGAGCTTGATTCTTTTAATCAACGATTCAGCCAAACCATTCTGAGTATGGACATATGGAACAGAATGTTGTACCTGAATTCCTAAGGCCATGCAATAATCATTGAAGGCATGGGAGGAAAATTCAGCAGCATTGTCCATTCGGATCAATTGAATCCGATGTTCAGGATAATGTGCCTTTAGCTTAATAATTTGAGACATTATTTTTGCGAAGGTATGGTTTCGTGTGGACAATAAGCACACATGTGACCATCTAGTAGATGCGTCAATCAAAACCATAAAATACCTGAACGGCCCAGAAGTTGGCTCAATCAGACCACAAATGTCACCTTAAATTCTTTCAAGAAACTTAAGTGGTTCAGCCCGGATTTTAAGAGGTGAAGGTCTTAAAATCAATTTCCCAGTTGCACATGCAGTGCATATAAAATCCGAAGATTGGGGAAATTTTGCAGCTGTCAAATCATGACCGATAGAATTGGTGATAATTTTTCTCATCGTCCCGACACCGGGGTGCCCAAGTCGATCATGCCAAGTTTGGAATGCATCGACGTTTTGAAAAATTACCTTGTATGCAACATGTTTTATGGGGTTAATGTATGTATAGTACAACCCAGAGTTAAGAGTTGGAATTTTTTCGCATATCTGCTTGCCATATCCAGTAAGTCTGGTTCAGAAAAGATACTCCTCTTTGTTTTCTTCATGTGTTTCCACATGAATACCATTCTTACGAATATCTTTATAACTCAACAAGGTACGAGTAGAATCAGGATACAACAAAGTATCCTCGATTGTAATCTGTGTACCCATAGGGAGGGTGATTGTGGCTCGACCAGAGCCAACTATCAACGCATCACGACCAGCAATTGTTAAAACATTTCCTTCTCTTTTCCTAAGAGTTTGGAAATATTTTATCTCTGTGAGTATAGAGTTTGTGGTACAACTGTCCACAAGGCATAGTTCCTCCTCTGAGGGATTGACTTCAAGAGACATCTATAGTAAGAACAAGAATTAATTAAAATTCTTTATTCAACACATATAGAGATACATACACATTTTATCAAATATCTAATATAACAATAATGCAATATTACAATACATATGAGTTTGCACAACAAGTATACAACTCCAAATTACAAACAAGTTTTCAAACTCTAATTATTACAACACATAATATTATTTGACATCAATCTCAGACATGGAGATTTAAGATAAATCTCCATACATGTCACTTGAAGTGTACTCAATGAGCATGTCGTCTGTTGCAGGAAGGTCTATTTGCTGAGTAAGGACTTTATTGTTTGGCGATTCTTTGGGAACCGAAGACGAACAACCAGCCTCCTTTGAAGTCTCAGTAGTAAGATTGAAGTGTGCTTCATATCTTGGTGCCTTCTTTTTGCCATCATGGAGGGATTTCTGATAAAGATCAACCAAGTGTTTTGGAGTACGACAAGTTGCAGCAAAATGCGTGTTACAACCACACTTATGACAAATTCTTTTGTTATCATAGGTAGGTTGTGCATTACCACGTGCCTTCTTGTTAGCACGGTGTCTGTGGTTCTTATTGAATTTGCGACTACCAGGGGGGTTCTTTGGATTGCCAGATGGAGATCCAATGAACTTTCTTTTATTCGGAGCTTTATTTTGAAAATTATGAACCTCAGGCAAAGGTGCAACCAATTGGACGCAACTGATAATTCTTAACAAGAAGTTTATCATCCTTTTCAGCCTGATGAATAAGCTGGGAATAAACTTGATTTTTTTCTTTTCGATATTGATTGCATAATACCGTGTCCGTTGGAAGCATAGTGGATAGAGTTTTTTCTATCTTTTCTGCATCCGACGGTTCTTTTTCGCAAAACTTCAACCTACTACAGATGTTATGAACAACATGATTGTATTCAGCCACAGATTTAAAATCTTGTAAGCGTAGGTGATTCCAATCATGTTGTGCATCATGATATATGATTTCCTTCTGCTGTTCATAACGTTCTTTAAGAGCAACCCACAGAACACGAGGGTTTTCTTCCAAAAGATACTCTTTCTTGAGATCTTTACGGATAGAAGTGCGTAACAAAAGTAAGGCAGTGTACTTTATTTGATCAGGGACCGCAGGGCCCACTTCCACTGGTTCATTTATCGCATTTAAAATCCCTCAAGATGCAAAACTAATTTTAACATCCGATGCCCATGAAGGATAATTGCTCCCATCAAGGGCGAGTTCTTCATACTCTTTTTGCATTTCCTACATGGCATAGCCATTGATTTTATTAATTCACCAAAGATTGGTAAATTTAAAAGCCTTAATGGTGGTGTTGTAATATTAAGTGCAAGTTTTAAGTCATATCTTATGTTTTGGATAGTTGGAGGTAGTCCTTCCTCCAAAATTATCAGTAAATACTATAAAGTATAACCATATAATTAAGGTAATCTCCAGAAATGGAGTAGACCATATATCCAAAACCATTATTTTGAGATAACACTTATAGGTAATCATCAAGTTGGAACATGATGTAGACCTCATAGTGATGGGCAATTAAATCGCTGCTCAAAAGGTATAGTATCCAGGCTGAAATATTTAGAAAACTGAATAAGACGCAACCAATACCCTAGTCTCCATCACCTTGTGTTTATACTCAAAATAATGTAAGACATGTTTTAAATTTTGCTTAAAATCCTGGGCAATTAAGGGGTACTTAATTGTGAGAATTTTATATTAAACCCTAAAGATAATTAAGGTGTTCTTAATTGTGAGTGTTTAAAGTTATTAAACTACAATTTGTTAAGTTGCAAATTTAATAACATACAAAACATACACAAATGCAAAAGTATATACACAAACACATAAATACATTTACATATAATAATTACAGATAACATCAGAGGTCTTAAAACATAAAGACATAACACTGATACATTACAGAATGCAAATACTGTAAAATATAGGGACTAGAATGCATAAAATGCAGGAAATACTGAAAATAAAATTGACGAATACTCATACCCGGGATACCCCCAGTGGCCCGGGACAACGAATGGGCCATCCGAAGCCCAACTCAGGCCAAAGGCCCCGCAGGGCCTCGAAGGACTCTCGTCCCTGACCAGGGGGGCGATCCAACCCTCGCCATGGGTCGGACGCCCCATGACCCCCGACCAAGCCGACCAAAAGAAGGTCCGACCCCTGTCATGGGTCGAACATCCCCAAGGCTCCGACCCCCGCTGTAGGTCGGACGCCTCGCAAGCTCCGACCAAGCTAAGGCAATCTCTGCCACCGTCGCCAGTCCACCTCGAGTTGGCCACCTGCCCCACAGACACGACGGCTTAGCGTGACCGTGCGGGGGCAGGTGGCTCCTTCCCCAGATGGCGGGGAGGCTGCTGAAGTCAAGCACCAGTCTCATCAGTCACGCACAGTGGAAGGACGCGCCCCCTCCCGAGACAATACTAGAGCCAGGCGCGACGATGTCAGCACCTGGCAGGCTCATAGAGAGTAGGTGCGCCAACTCCCAGCACAGCAGAAAACCACGCCACCCGACGTGTCTACGGACCTGGCATGGGGCGAGAAGACGCTGGTCAGTCGTCAAGACCGAAGCATAGGACTCCTAGGCATAGGATACCCCATCCTTTCTTTTCCGAGCTCCCGTGTAACCTGCCCCCTCCGTCTATATAAAGGGAAGCAGGACCCTTTGGGAGGGGGACGAACTCTAGAGCACCTTTCACGACTCCCACGAACGAACATTTTCCATACTTCTTCCACTCAGACGAGGCGCTCGAGGCCAGCCCTTAGCCCTCACTTGTAACACCACCCTGTGCAGCTCACTGCACTCGAAGTAATACAAATCCACCACACGAACTGGAAGTAGGGATATTTGGCCAGAACCAGTATACATCTTGGGCTCACTGAGTCAACCATTCAAGGAGAGGGAACGTGCGGCCTCTTGACTACAAATTTACTTGTCGGTATTCGAAACACCGACAGTTGGTGCGTCAGGTAGGGGTCTCGAGCGTCATCATCTTCGTCTCCGGATTCCCATCCACCTCCTTGATGGCTTCCTTCACCCGCGACGGCGCGTTAGTGTCGAGAAGTCGGATCCGCTTCGGTGCCCTGGACTTTGTCGCCACTCCAACGGGGGAGCTCGTGCTCGTCCCCGCCCCCTCTCAAGACCAGGCATGGAGCCTGGACTACGTTGCCAACACCCTTGGCAACCTCTAGCTCGAGGCCCCCGCACGGACCTCAACGCCAGGGCTCGTCGAGCGCTGCGCCGTCTCCGGCGGCAGCGCGTGTGAGCTCAAGCGGGCGACGACGTCGGCCCCCGTAGGCTCACGGCTCGTGGCGATGACCGGCTATAGGCCGGTTTCTGTCCATGACTTGCTGGAAGACTCCTACAGCCACGACTCCAGCTCCGACACAGAGCACGCTGCGGATGGTCCGCACTCCCGCGAATGCAACATGGCGGGCGTGGCCGACCCGGCCACAACCCCTGTGGGCTCAGGGGTTATCCTCCAGCGCACCGAAGCACAGGAGGCAGAGTATCAGTGCGAACACGCTGAGCGCCTCCAGGCTAGCCATGCTGAGCTTCAACAACAGCGCGATGAGCTGGAGGCTCGAAGGGCCGAGCTTGAAAAACTCCAAGCTGACCTGGAGTAGAGTTAGCCCGAGCCCCAACACGCATCTGGCGCTCGCGCGCACACCAGGTGCATCGCCAATTGACCGAGGGGTCCGACGGCCTCCCGTTCTTCCCCCACGCCAGCCAAAACGTCGCCGCGGCCGCCATGCTGCTCCGAGGCATCCCCGAGCCCAATGACCCGGAGGCCAGGGCCACGTACCAGAACCTCCGAGGGCTGGTGGAGCGTGCTTCCGTTCAGCACATGCAGGGCTCCGGCTCCCATCATTTGGGCGCCTCCTCGAGCCATCCGAGCCGCGCTCGGGGTCGGTGGAGCCCAGCCAAGAGGGCGCCGCACCCTGAGTGGCCCCAGGCCTCACGCACCCTGGTGCACCAACGCCTGGGCAACAACCGCGACGCCCGCGCCACTCTCGAGGCACGGAGAAAGGCGATAGATGAAGCGGCCCAATCCCGGGTCGTAGACAGCGGTCGGCGCAACGACCGCAGCCCGAGCCCCGATGGCCTTGGGCCACGGGCGTTCTGCCAGGAGATTCACGAAGCGGACTTCCTGCCAGTTCAGGCGCCATCAACATAGTTAAGTACATCGGGCAACAACCCGGCGTTCGGCTAGAAGATTACCGCTCGCATGCGGGCGGAAACTCGATGATCTTTTCATCATCCAGTACATCCCTATCTACCTCGCGGACTCGGCCCGAGCCTGGCTCGAGTACTTGCCTGCGAGGACCATCAGGAACTGGGCCGACTTGAAGAATCTCTTCGTCGGTAATTTCCAGGGCACGTACAAGCGCCCTGGGAACTCCTGGGACCTGAAGAGTTGCAAGCAGCAACCAGGGGAGACTCTCCAGGACTACATCCGACGTTTCTCCCAGCAATGCAATGAGCTCCCCGACATCAGCGACGCCGACGTCGTCGGGGCGTTCATCTATGGCACCACGTGCAAAGCCTTGGTGCACAAGCTGGGCTGCGTCAAACCCAGAACCACTAAGGAGCTCCTGGATATCGCCACCAACCACACCTCTGGCGAAGAGGCCGTGGGGGCCATCTTCGACAAGGGAAAAGCCAAGCGAGAGCCCGGTGCCCCCTCCGACCGCTCCGACAAGCGAAAGCGGAAGGGGAAACAAGGCCACGAAGGCCACTAGGTCGCGGCCGCCGACCGCCCTGCCAAGCAGCAGGCGCGGCGGGCACCCGATGACAATTTAGCTGGACGCAGGAGGCCCTCAATCGACTGAAGGCGTTCCTGACCTCACCGCCGGTACTGGTTGCCCCGGCGCCAGGAGAACCGCTACTCCTCTACATCGCCACCACAACCCAGGTCGTCAGCGCGGCGCTCGTCATAGAGCAAGCAGAGGAAGGTCATGTCCTCACGCACGCCCTCCATCCGGCTGGAATCGACGGCCGAGCTGGCGACCGACCCGCCGGACGCGACCGCTCCGACCGCCAAGCAGTCGAGCGCGGGATCATCTGGGCTGGGCCGTGACGTGCTGATAGCCGACCCCGACTGGAGAAAACCCTTCATCGACCGATTGACTGACGGATCGCTCCCCGCCGACCCAACCGAGGCCCAGCGCCTCGCTCGACGGGCGAAATCCTTCGTCTTGGTCGGAGAAGATCTCTACAAGAGGAGCCCCTCTGGAGTCCTCCAGAAATGCATACTGGCCAACCAGGGGAGGTAGCTGCTGCTCGACATCCACGGCGGTATTTGCGGCCACCATGCCGCACCACGGTCTCTCGTCGGCAAGGCCTTCCGGCAAGGCTTTTATTGGCCAACCGTCGTGATGAATACTCATACTGGGGGTACCCCACAGCAAAGTATACATCTATTTCAAGATCGACTACCTCCTAGTCGTTCGCACGTGGCGGCGAGACTGGAGGCGATGCAGAGCGTTGGAGGGGGTATTACCAAAGTCCCTGCCCCTTACAGATGGGATTATCCCTAAATATCGGCTGGAACGCCAGACGATCCGATTTGGGCCCAGCTCTAGGCCCAGCAGAGGGCCACGAAGACCCTCGGCCTCGCTCAAGACCCCCGAGGCGGTCCGACTGGCCTCAGTTGACGCCTCCGCAGCTTCGACCCGCCCCGCAGTCGGACGTCCCCGCAGGCTCGGACTTGGCCTCAGGTCGGATCCCGGACGAGCTCCGGCTCGGCCACCATCGCCACGTCGCCGGTCGACTCCGAATTGACCGCCTGCCCCGTGGACACGACGTCCATGCTGGGGCAGGGGGCACCATCCCGAGGTAGCCAGAGGGCTGCCTTAGTCAGAGCCTCGGTCGCTTCGCCCCGTCAGGCGCAGTGGAGAGGCGCGCTCTCTCGCGAGGCTGCTTCAGGGCTCATCATAACGATGTCAGCATCTGATAGGCGTGCGGAGGGTAGGCGCGCACCTTCCCAACGGGGCACTGTCCACTGGGTCTACCATCCCGGCATAGGGCGACAGGGACTTGTCAACCATCAAGACCGAAGACCAGGAACTCCTGGGCGTAGCGTACGCCTACTTTTTTTCTCTAAAAAACTCCCATGTAACCTGCCCCCTTCGCATATAAAAAGGGAGGCAGGGACCCCCAGGGAGGGGGCGATCGACACTTCCTTTAATTTGTATTCGCACCTGCTCACGGTGGCTTGCGCCTCGAGCCATCCGACCTAGGCGAACATCCCCGAAGTTCTCCCACTCGATGCATCACGAGGACCTGTCCTTAGCCCCCCACTTGTAATCCTTTGTAGTCCACAACACCCCGAGCAATAAGAACCACCACCACTTAATCGGACGAGGGACATTCAGCCCAAGCAAGATACATCTTGGCTTCTCGAGTCAATGTCGGACCCGGATATGCAATCCAAAACCCTCAGGTATACCGCACTAGTCCAGATCACGCTTAGTGCACACAGTGGAAACATAGATGACATATCATTCCATACATCGAAATAACTAAGAAGAAACAAATTATTATTGAATAAAGCAAACAACCTTATGGTCAAGGTTCATACACCAATGCCTCTTGGCTTAAGAAAAATAAAGCATTGCGTGCGGAAAATAAAATAACTTGGGCTATTCGACATGCCACAGCAATCGTCTGGGAAAACGCCTTCCTAGTCGCGTAGTCTTCATAGTACTCCTCCTCTTGATACTCATTACGGTCCTTCCTCAAAGAAGCTGAACAACAAGCATAAAGTCGTGAGTACAAAACGTACTCAACAAGCCGAGGGAAATGATGCAATATATTCATGCGGCTTGACAAAGGATAGGTATATGGTTCATTTGCGTAAAGCAATAACTTGAATTTAAATACAATAAATAGATTGAAGGCGGTTTGAATAAAACAATAACAAATAATCGATAAATTAATGGTAGACAACATGAATGTAATGATGAGGCATCACCCTACATCATTCAAACAAGTATCAACCACACAATTCAACAAAGATAGCTTGAGACAACAAAACAACAAAGTGAACTCCCTGCTCACATCCCAACCATTCCACATTTCAAGAAGATACTCTATACCCGTGTGAAATCCCGGGCTTGTCCATGACCGCGGACACGGCTATTCGAATAGTTTACACTCTGCAGAGGTTGTACAGCTTTACCCACAAGACATGATCATCCCTTAATGCCAAGCGCTAAGAACACACTTCCTTTGGTGTGTCGGCAGAGAGATCACTACAAAGCCTTTACAATGCATGTCTAAACCCAAGATCGCCCTCTAAGGTTTCGCCCTCGGGGCCCCCTTGAGCCATGTGAGTCTACTCCGTCCATCTCGGACCCCACACCAACAAGCGGCAATACTCAAGTCTGGATATTGCAAATTAATCAGCTAGGTCCGTCCCATACCGGACTTGTGGTTGCACGGTTAGGCCCAGTTCAATGGCGCACAAGATTAAGTCCTTAAATTGTCTCAGGCAAGACAGCCACATCCCAATGTGCTAAACAAAGACCCCTTTATCGCATGATCAATTGCCCGAGGGAAACATTTTGTTTAACCCAAAACCAATGGCATCCCGCCATGGTACAACAAGTTTTACAACAATGGTCAATGACCACAATTCAATATCTCATTAAGTCAAGATTAGCATTAACTCACAGGTGATATGAATCCCATCGGACAACTAAGTATGGCTAAGCATAGCTACGATAACCCAATGCTGGTACTATGATTATGTCCAACTAATAATGTCCCAGCCTATGGTTAACAACGGATACATGGCATTCCAATAATCAAAGGGGGCATACTCAAACAGGTAAATAGCTACTCCCATAAACTAGCATTGTTACACAAATAGCATGCAATTGTATAAAACAAAGTACTTTTGCAAACATGGGTTCAATATGATCAAAGGTCTACGACTTGCCTTGTTGTTCAAGTGCTGATTCTTGGTCTTCGAAGTCTCCGTTCACTCCTTCGGAATTCGCGTCTACCGGAAAATAAAGCAACGAAACCAAATAAATACAAAATAGAGGAGAAAACAAGCTCAAAATTGAAAATAAATGGCTCTGGAATGGAGATCTCAATTTTACAAAAATTTAGAAATTTGAATCACTCCAATCGGAGTTCGGACGAAGGAGAACGGACCTTCAGAAGATTTAATTCAGAGAAAATCAGAAAATTTCGGAAAGGGTGACACGTGGCAGCTTGTGATTGGCTGGGATTTTCGGGTTTTTCGGAAAATCAGAAAAGAAAATAAAATTTTCGGCTGACATGTGGGACCCACGAGTCAGAGACTCGGTCCACGGTGAACCCAGTGCACCGAGAGGGCAATCGGGTGACGCGGCAGATTGGACGAGGTGGCGGCTGACGCGGCTGCTAGGGCTGACGTGGCTTGCCACGAGGCTGGTGACGCGGCACGGCTCGGGATGCTGACGTGCACGGACACGCGGCGAGATCCGGAACGTCTGTTGGCGATCGGATGGCTGAGGGACCAGGGACGGCGCGGCTCGATCCGAAGCATCCACCGAAGATCGGACGGCCGAGAGCTTCTGGCGGAGGACGACGGCGAGGAGCAGCGGCACACTCACCGGAGGCGGAGAAGATGACACCGACGCGGCAAAAGACGGTCGGATCGGGCGGAAGAAGTGGCGGATCCGGAAGAGCTCGACGCAACGAGTTCGGGGGTGTCCACGGCGGCGGTGGAGGATGACCGGAGCGCCCAAGAGACGGCGGAGAAGAGCTGGTGGCGGCAAGATTTCGGCGAAGCTTCGTTCACGAGCGGCAGCAGCGTCTTGGGTGACGAGGAACAGGGCGGCGGGTGCGGGAGGATGTGGCGAACCTCGGGCAAGGGGCGGCGGCTGCTTTTATAGCCTCGGGAGGCGGGGAAAACTCGGAAACCGAGGGAGGCGGCGTGCGGCGCGAGGACACCGGCGCGGCTAGGGTTTTTCGGCGATGCGGGCTGGGCCGGGCGGTGAATAGTGATGGGCCGGGAGAGATTCGGCCCGAGGAGAGTTTTGAAAAATTAAAACATTTTCCGAATTAGTTTAAATCCCAAAAATTGAAGTAAATGCAAATAAATTCAAATAAATAGCAAATAACTTCAGAAAAATCTCCAAAAATACAAAAAAAATCCAAAAATACGGAAACCTTTAATTTGATGCATAGATTAATCAAATTAAATCTTATAATTATTAGAAAATTCAATTTAAGCTTCGGTTAATTCCAAGAAATTGCAAATGATTCATTTTTGATTTTAAACATTCCAAAACTCAAATTTTGAGATGTTACAGTCAACCATCGAGGAGAGGGAACGCGCGGCCCCTTGACTTACAAATTTACTTGTCGGTTATACGAAACACCGACACGCCGTGGCTGACGCCAAACAAATCGTCCGCACTTGTGAAGGGTGCCAATTCTTTGCCCGGCAGACACATCTTCCGGCGCAAGCCTTGCAGATGATCCCCATTATGTGGCCATTCGCGGTCTGGGGACTCGATCTGGTCGGGCCCTTCAAAAAGGCACCCGGGGGCTTCACCCACCTGCTTGTCGTGGGGGCTTCACTGAATGGATAGAAGCCAGGCCGGTCGCCACAATCACCTTGGTGCAAGCGGCCAATTTCTTCCGCGATATCGTTTATCGGTTTGGGGTCCCGAACTCCATCATCACTGATATTGGGACGCAGTTCACGGGGAAGGAATTCCTCGAGTTCTGCGATGACTTTAGCATCCGCGTCGACTGGGCGGCTGTAGCCCATCCGCGAACCAACGGCCAAGTCAAGCAGGCAAACGGCATGATTCTCTAAGAGCTCAAGCCACGAATCTTCAGCCGACTGAAGAAATTCGCGGGATGATGGGTGGCCGAGCTACCCTCCGTTCTCTGGAGCCTACGGACCACACCGACCTGGTCGACTGGGTTTACACCTTTCTTCATGGTGTTCGGTGCTGAAGCTGTCTTGCCAACCAACCTGGAATACGGCATCCCGAGACTTCAAGACTTTAACGAGGCCCGGGGGCTCGATGCACATCAAGACGCCATCGACCAACTCGACGAAGCGCGCGATGTGGCCATCCTGCGATCGGCTAAGTACCAGCAAACGCTGTGACGCTACCACAGTCGTCAGGTCCGCGATCGGTCCTTCAACGTTGGCGACCTGGTCCTGTGTTAGGTTCGGTCCAACAAAGATAGGCACAAGCTTTCGCCCCCGTAGGAAGGACCCTTCACCGTCGTGGAGGTCCTCCGACCCGGCACCTTTCGACTCAAGGATGCTGATGGCAACGTCGTCTCCAACGCGTGGAACATAGAAAAGTTAAGGTGATTCTATCCCTGAAACTCTTTCCCATCCTCGTGCCTTTTTACCCATTCCTCCGAGTTCAAGCGCTGCGTGGCGACCACAGTTTGGTCCCCATGCACCGCTCGGGGGCTACTTGTTCATACACTCACACGGGTCGGTGACCCAACATGCCATCAGGTTCCCCCTAACGGTAACCCTCTCGACCCAGGTGCTACGGCCTATGCCCCAGCGGCTATGGTTGCTAAGTAGTGCTTCGCGGAAGAAGGAAGTGCCCGTGCGGTACGATCCATGGTTGGTCGGGAAAACTCCTCTCCCGCGCGAGCGCAAGTGAACGTTTCGTGCCTAAGTTCCTGCTCTCTTTGCGCTTCTCTCAAAAGTGTTAACACACCGACCAACGCTCGAACAACCCCCACGGTTTCTAAAGGCTATGGTCGTCCAGTGTTCATCACGGCAAGAAAGCGCAAAGGACAGAGTTGAACTTACGGTCAGCCCGATCAGCCAAAACACTAAAATAAACTTTAGTTCATTACATGCTAAAGTTACTACATTGCAAAAAGAAAAACATCTAACACTTTTTCTACTCTCGGTGGAGGACGCTCCGCGGCGGGATCCTGTCGGCAATTGCCCGGGTGTGTCGCTCAACTTGGAGCTCGAACTTGTCGATCTCCTCATCAGTCCAGTTCCTGGCGATCCCACTGCTGACGGTGTCGAGATTGATACCGTCGTAGTGGGAGATGGTGCAGACAAGCGCCGAAGAAGCCCCGAGTGCAACGCCCATGCTCACCGAGCTCTCGGCATCTTTCGCACGCTGGCTAGCTTCGGTGGTAAACGAACTTCGGACCTGATGGTCCCGAGTATGCGGCCAGACGCCTCGGCGATCAATCCGGCGGGTCGCCACCCGGCGGCTTGCTCTGATCGCCTCCTCCGCCAGCCACTTCACCGTCAAGGCCACCTCCCGCGTCGAGATCGCCGCGTCACGCGCCTCCTCCGCCTGTCTCCGCGCCTTCGCAGCGTCACCGAGATTCTTCTGCAACTCTGCAGATCGAAACAATGTCAAAAGAGCACGCCTGGCAGGCTGCGATCGCGAAGTCGATCAAGCGGTCGGGTCGCTTACCAGCCGCGGAGTCCGTCAGAGCGCAGAGCTCCTCCTCGGCCTTGGCCCGGGCCTCTTGGTCGCGCGCAGCATTCCCCCGAAGACCCTCGACAAGGACTGCCAAGTCCTCGCTGAGTTTCTTCGCCGAGGTCATTTCTTCCCGAGCGGCGTCTCGTTCGGTGCGCAGTCGCTTGGCCTCCTCCTGGGCCAAGTCGCAAGGACGGGATTTTGTTTCGCCTACCTCCACGATCGGGTGAATTCCCCTGGTGATGGCGTCCAGTGCCTTGCCGGAGGATTCGAGGGCGAGAGCCAGACCCTTTCGGATCTGGTCCACTTCAACCACGGCTTGCTGCGCACCCTCCTGAAGGGCCTCCCACTCCCTGCGCTCTGCCGTGTCATCCAAAGACAAGGGGCGCCCATCGACGGATCTCGCCGGCCAGTCAATGGGCAAGGCGGCCGAGGACTCCTTCAGGATGTTTCTAGCGGCTTGCGCTTGCAGAGGATCACGCGGCCTAATGACCACCGCCTTTGACGCTTGGGCCACCCCCGCTGGTGGGCTTTAGGTCAGCGGCGGCAAGATCGCCCCAGGCACCCGGATCGCGTCAACCGGCGGCTTCACCGGCGGTGGCGGCGGGAGTTCTTCCTCACCCTCTTCGGGCTCCGGGTGAGACCCCGACTCGCCATGAGTCGCCAGGGCTTCCTCGTGCTCTGGCTCCGCTAGCGGCGCCCCGATACTTGTCGGCCCCTCCGAGGGCTCCGGCACCACTTGCGGCGCTCGACCCTTGGCGGCTCCGTCGACAGCCCTAGCACCGCCTCCGGCGCCTTGGCACTCGCCGACTCCGGCGGCAGTGTCGGCCCCACCGGTAGCTCCAGCTCATCTTGCGGCTTCTCGACCCCCGCTAGCTGCGGGGATGGCGCCGGCCCTCGCGGGGCCACCACCGGATGCGCCGCCGCCAAGGTCACCCCCGTGTAGGCCCTGCACGCGACGGTCGGTCGGAAACCGCTCGAGCAAAATTTTCATGCAATATGACTCGGGAAAAAGGGGATACTCACAGCTCCGAGCGGGTGCGCGGCAACCGCGCCTTCTTGAACGGCCCCCCGTGCGGAGGCAAGTCGCCCCTACGCTACCCCAGGGACGTGTTCGCCTGGGACGCCTCCACCTGAGGCACGACGACGACGGCGCTCGCGCTGGCGCTCTCATCTGGACCGCTGCCGGTCGGCGGCCCGAAGTCCAACCCGCGATATGGGTCATCACCACCGTCGTCGTTGCTACCGCTCGAGGTCGACTCTGGCTCAGCCGTATCAATGGCGGTCGTGTCGGAGACCTCCTCGCCGTGCGTGGACCTCGCCGCGTGCTCTGTAGCCCTCAACTCCTTCTCCCTCGGTAGCAATGCCCAGGAGACCGTCCCGGCCAGCCCCTAGAAAATGCGGAGACACTTGTCAGACCAAATGCTAAGGGCTAAGAGAAGAAGAAGAGAAAGGAATCGCTCTGGTTACCAGGTCCGGATGATTGTGCACCGAGAATGGCTCGGGGTGGCCTCCCGCCACCTCGGTGGCGCAGCCGCCCGTGACGACGGACACCCGAGCCTCGACCTCTGACGTGAGAAGCTCCGACTCCGCCATTCTCATGGGGTCGGACACCCCTTCATACTGGAACAAGGGCGCACCCTATCCATGAGGGGTTGAACGCGCATTTTCATGAATGCACGCACAATGACGTCACCGGTCAGGCCACGCTCTTTCTGGGCCTGGATCCGCTCGATGATCGCGTCCACTTTGTTTTTCTCCTTCCGGTCGGCCCCCCAATTCCACTCGGGCCTCGCCTCGGGGTGCCGACCGGTGAAAGCCGGGGCGCTTCCTCCCAGGTTCCGGGCATAGAACCATTCGAAGTGCCACCCCCGGTTCGACGACGGCAGCTTCAAGTCGATGTAGTCCGTCGCGCACCCGCCGCGCAGTTGGAGGGCCACACCCCCTATGGGCGCCGAAGTATCCGCCGGCTTGTCCTTCCTCAGTCGGGCATGGAATAAGTACCTCCACAGCGCCCAGTGGGGTTCGATCCCCAAGAACACCTCGCACAACGTCATGAAGACCGCTATGTGGAGCATGCCGTTGGGGTTGAGGAGGTGCACCTCCGCCTTGTAGTGATGCAGCAGCCCACGGACGAAGGGATGGAGTGGGAGCCCGAACCCGCGCTTGTAGAACGAGGCGGGTGCCACGATCTCGCCGTCTTTCGGCGTGGGGACCGCAACCCCCGTCGGCACCCTCCACCCTGAGACATCTCGCGGAGGGAGGAAACCCTTCTTCTCCAAGCCGGCCGCACGGTTGGGTTGGGCAGAGCACTCCAGCCACGACATCTCCAAGGATGAAAGCAGCCAAAAGGTGCAGAAGAGGGAGGTGAGAAATTCTTCTCTCTGGATCCTTTGCTCTCTTTTCTCTCAGGCGAAGGCGAGAAGGCAAGGAAAGCAAAGGCGAGTACTTGTCCAGGCACCCCCCATGCCAAATTTATAGGAGCCAGACGGGCACCGGCCGAGCGGACGCTAGTCAAACGGACACCATCTCGGTTGAAGCGTCGCACGTCCCGTCTGGGCTGGGTCGACTGGACCAAAACAGGTATAAAAAGCCCACCGGGCCGCTGCAGCCTCGAGGTGGCGAAAGCGCTGCGGGTTCCAAGGGCCTAAATCCACCAAGTGGAATCAAAGCCGCCCCGGCATAAAATTTAGCAAGGGGCGAGGACAAGGCGAATCCCCAGTGGGTCTCTAGTTGGGTCGGCTGACGACCCAATCGCCTTAACTCGTGTCCGAGACCATACTTCACACTCTCCCACGGAACCCATCGATGGGTGGCAGCTAGCTGCGTTCCAGGTTGGCGGACGACCCAGAGTCCGGTACGGGATCGAGTAAAGAAAAGTTTCTTATGGGTCGCCCCCAGCGGGTCGGACGCCCGACGAAGGGATAGTCCGCTGGAATGATCCCCCTTGGGAGGGATCTCCAGGTCTCACTCGGATCACCCGTTACTAGCTCCACGAGCACGGTGTTCAAACCAACGCATGGTAAACATGCATCCGCTCACCCCCTCCAGGTCCCACACTTGCGGACGGGGCGTACACGTGGGACAGACAGCGGCCACCCCTCCCGCAGATAGCCTCATTAGTTGAGGACTCGGGACGGATGCCCTCCGCCTAGCTCCGGCGTAAAACCAGCTATATCGGCGCGTCAAGCTACGACATAAAACTAGCACTCGGACACCAGAACTTTGCCCAAAGGCATCTGGGCATCCGCGTCGACCAAGGCCGCGTCAAGCTACAACGTAAAACTAGCACTCGGACACCAGAACCTTGCCCAAAGGCATCTGGGCATCCGCGCCGACCAAGACCGCATCAAGCTACGACGTAAAACTAGCACTCAGACACCAGAACCTTGCCCAAAGGCATCTGGGCGCCCGCACCGACCAAGGCAACATCATGTCGGATCCCGCCGACCAAGCCAGTCGGGCTCTGCCAGCCAGAGTAAACCCCCCAACTGGCTCTCCGACCCGCTTGGGGGCTCGGGGGCTACACCCACCGGGTAAGCTCGCGCGCCCCCGGTCGAAACCAGCCGACCAAGTCGGTCGGGCTCTGCGACCAAATGCAGTCGCCCAACCCACTCGGGCACAGAATCGACTAGGTCCGCCCGCACGCGCTAGGTCGGACTTCCCCGACCAAGCCGGATGAGCATACCCGGACAGCCGACTAGGTCCGCTTGCTCGGTCAGATTCTACCGACCAAAGCAAAAACCCCCGACCGATTCTGATGAACTCGCTCGGGGGCTACTGACAAATACTCATACTCGTGATACCCCCAGCGGCCCGGGACAACGAATGGGCCATCCGAAGCCCAGCTCAGGCCAAAGGCCCCGCAGGGCCTCGAAGGACTCTTGTCCCCGACCAGGGGGGCGGTCCGACCCCCGCCATGGGTCGGATGCCCCACGACCCCCGACCAAGCCGACCAAAAGAAGGTCCGACCCCCGTCATGGGTCGGACATCCCCATTAAACATTTCAATAGTGATAACCTATTCATTTTGATACATATTTATATCTTTGTTCATTCGTTAGATACTTTATATATATATATATATATATAAAATATGCCTATACATTTGTACAGCATGTACATACATCTTTTTCATTTCGTTCATTTTTCAACTCATAGCATAACTTCGAGTCAAATTCATTACTTAAATATTTTAGCAATTTCAGGCAGCCAAATACCGTACTAGTATTTATAAATTAAGTCTACCCATTTTAAATTTCTTTTGCATAAACTATGTTTTTTGGAATATTTATAGTATTGCAATTAATCTTTATTAGAAAATGATACAAACAAAGTTGAAAAGTAAATATTTTTATATATTTGGGTTCCTAGAAGTGCATGGATTCTATTAAAATTAGTTTTAAGTAAATCTAAGCCTGTTTATAAAAATTTTATGTATAGTATATATTTGGACCTCTCCTTTGAATTTGAATTTCAAATTCACCCAGTGCTCTCTTTCAAAATATTTTTGCATATTTTGAATCTAAAAGATTTTAAATGATTTCAAAATTTTATTTCATTTGATTTGGATGGAAAATGCAAAAGTTACAATTGTTTGATTATTAATCGGTTTTGCAAAATCCTGAAAAATGAAAATACGCTTTCTTATTAGGATCACGCCCTTTCAGCTGTGTGCTTTGAATCGTTTCTTGCCGCACACAAAGACAGGGGTGACCTCACCTGAGCTCGTCAGCAATGGTGGAACGGCATGATCGCCCTAGATGTTATAAAAAGAGTCGAGAAGTAAGGCAACAATCATCCACAAATCAATCAGCTATTTTGCATCTATTTTTGTTTACTTTCTATCAGCAGTTTTTGTAGACATATAATCTTTCCTCTATAATTTTTTTATTAATAAAGTTGTGAATCACCATTTTGATCATTATCGACTTACGCTAATTACCTCAGGTTTGTTTTATACTGATCTTGTTGCGTGTCACTTTTTTCAAAGAAAACAAATCTTTATCAATCACCTAATCAGCCATAAATAGCTATTTAGATCTATCTTACTGATTACAGGATCAAATCGGCTGACACGCCTAGAGCCCATTTAAACTCTACGTTTGCATGTGTTAAAGCCGATTAGCTCTTTTTAATACCAACAGGTACGATATTTTGGAATGAATTTGTGTGAACCAAATAGACCATAACTTAGTTATGTATAAGACATAAGCAAATCTCTACTACTATAATGCAATAGCTTGGTGGCAAGAAGACGGCTTCCCGGGCCCACATTCAGCGCTAATCTCTCACGATGCTGCCCTCCCGATCCCCACCTCACGATCCCGGCCCGCGCCGCAATCATCCCCGCCCGCCTCGAGTGATCCGCGCCAATCCCTACCCCGATCTCCCTTGCGCCGATCCGATCCAGATTCCTCCTCTCGATCCTCGCTCCGCTCCCACTCCGCCGCCCGGCGCGATCCACGCTCCGTGCCACCCCATCCCAGCTCGGCTCTAGGTCGGCACTTAGGCCTTAGCTCCCCTCCTTGCCGCCGTCGGCTTTCCACGCATCCCTCCCGAACCTTCTACAAGCTAGCCGATGGGCGATCCGGCGCCACCGATCACAGCGCCACCACCTCTCGCCAAGAAGCGCCGTGCGGCAGCCACCGGTGCCCGCTCCCGACCTCGCTTGACCTCTCCGCTGCCTCCGTCTCGCCTCGGCCGGCATCGGCGCCTCTCCTAGTCGCTCGGCCCGGCCCACCCATGAGTCGGCTCCTTCGCATACGCCCAGATCCCCAGGCCGGCTTGCCACCACGCATTGCTTCATTGTCATGCCCCTATTCTTCTCGCTGGACTCGCTCCCGCCGCCGCCTCCGTATGCCGATTTTCGATTTTCCTAATTTCCGAAGATGCTCTTAAAGTGCATGGTACTGTGATTGTTCATTGGTAATATAATTGGTAGTATAATTGTTAACGTTGCTACCAATTATCTAGCTACTTGCAGTGAATTACATTTAAAGCTAATCTCCTGCGGATGTGTTGAACAAGCGCATTGGAGCATTGGTCAGAGTGCCAGATAGATGAATAGGGATTTCCGAAGATGATCTTGGATTGTGGAAAATTTCAAACACAGACTCAACCGGAGTGGAGTGGTAGTACTGTAGTACCAACAAGACTCTTACTCCCTATCTATATTTTTGAGAATTTATTTTGAAGTTTTTAGGATGTCTTGGATAATGAATTCAGCCCTTTCACATTTCTTGGCAATTTGTGTTGTTAATGTCTTTGGATCCTGTTTTGTTGCGTGCTTTCTCTTGATTTTAATTTAAAGGCACACATGAAAACACATTCGTGGATAACTATCATTTGTGCAAGTTCCTGAATGTGGTCAAGATTTACACAGAATCTAAATTAAGGGCTCACATCAAGGCACAACATGAAAAGGTAAGATTTACAAATATTTTTATTTGTTGTAATTTGCCACTTATCGAAAAACTTATGCTCGCATAGCGGCAAGACTAATATAGGTTATCTTGCGAATTCGGTGGGCTTGCAATGAACCGCAATGCACGAGGAGATCAGCAGAATTTTTAGCATATAATACATGCATACATATGTGAAAAAAGTAAGATTTACATGCATACATATAGCGCTGTTTTTTTGGTCGATTCCGTTATTGATGCTCATTGTTATTAATTAGTAGGTTATATCTATTCTCACACTAGCGTAATCAATTCCGTATGACAAGAACTTAGTTCTTCAAAGATACATTCAATCGAAATACAGTTAAATAGTTCCTCTTGGTAAAATCATTTGTTCAGTTTCTATTGAATTAGCAGCTTATTAAACAATTTGTGTTAGGGAATTCATATTGTGTTACAGTCTAGAAAGAAAAAGAGCAAAATTAGGTGTTCATCCTTTCGGATATGCTATTACATAAAACTTTTCCCTTGTCGTTACACTTCTGACTAAGCGGTGTGATGTCTTTGGTATCGGGAGTTCGGAACCAAGGTTTTAAAATCTGGTATACCACCATGGCCAAGGAATTTTCACTTACCCCGGGAGAGCTCTACCTCGACAAGATTGGTTATCTGGATCAAGCCGCGAAGAACAAATGGATTGGGTTCGAGAAAGGAAATAAAGACCTTGTCTTAAGAAAGGTATAGAGTTGAGCTCAAGATGCGCTTTTCTCGCCTTTTGTGCTTTGGGTGCAATGTTTGTGTGTGCAAATTTGGAACTTCTTAGTATGCCACAAAAAGTTTTCTCAATTTGTCAATTTCTTTGATGAAGTCGATTCATGTGTGGATTATAGATGTTGAAAATGGTATGCTCGCAATTCAACCGTGTGTGCAATAAGCGGCTTCGAACGCTAGGCATGATTAGAAATGCATCACATTTTTCCTGATGATTCATGGGCTCATTTAGATTCCACTTCAGTACATCTTATATTGGGTTTGTGTCCATGGTGAAATATCTATCAAGAACTAACTTCATCCTTATATTACATGTACTGGACAGGAGTGTGTGTGCTATCAAAATGTTATTTTTGCCTTCACAGTGATGTTCCCTCAATAATGCAATATTTGGGTGCTGACTGTTGATGACATTATGCGTGCCGTCAAAGAAACGAGTAAGCCTTATTATTTGAAGGTTTGTTTAAAGTGCACTTTGTATGGTCTTCATGTTGAACCAACAGGGACATGTAAATGAATATTTGCTTCGGGTATGAAGGTAATCAGCTGCATTTACAAATACGTTACTTGCATGTAGTAGATCTTATTCATAGACTTTTATAAGATGCCTGTTATTAAATGTTTATTTATAAAATGCCACTTTCATACAGCTTTACCATACATTGCTTTTACTCACCGAAAACAACACCTCTCGTTGTTTTTACTCACCAAAAACAACAATTTGTCCAATAGTTTTCATCTTTACTATGACGTACTTAATAGAGAATAGTAATTGAGGTGTTTTTATCTGTTATATTAGTGATGTTACAAAGAGAAGAAAATACACGCCTCTAAAAACTTTGATTAGCATGTGAAGTTCAGTTATGAATAGTTTCTTTTCTTTTCATTTAGTTACGGTTTGATCGTTATTATGCGATCTTTTACCGACAAATATTTTTTTGTCACTTGTTTAAAAAAATCTTTTGTTGTTTACATGCTTATCGTTTTGAAACAGTAGTAATATCTGCAGAATCATTACAAGAACAGTAGTAATATCTGGGAAGCAGTTATGAATGAACTTGTGCCAAAGGGCTTGGGCATGCTAAAGGTCATTCCTTCAAGACTTGTGCTTATTTTGAGTTTCAATCTGTAGACATGATTCAAATGCAAGGTTGCAAATAGCGGCGATATGCCATTATATCATCAAAATTAGGCCCGCCCTAAAATTTCATCAAGATATCACGGTGGCAATTTTGGCGATTTATCAATTTTATTGGCCAAATTTACTAGGCCACTAAGGCCCAATAGCAATATACCACTATATAAGGTTCAATTCTCCTTGTGACCCTAGCCTTTGGTTGAGTTATTAAGGTGTGTAGGTGGTGATGGACCATTTGTGGGATTTCTGTATGAAGATTTGATGGATGCCAAAGAAGAAATTGTTCTCATGATTTAATCACAAAGAAACTAAGTACAATCTTTGTTTGGCAAATAATTGATTAGAGGTGGGGGACAAGTTGGAAAGCCCATTGCATATGGTGGCCATTACCCAAACCCCTACTACTACTACTACTCAAATAGGTTGGATCTGGGAGATTTCGGATGTCCGCTTATATTCTCAAGTACTTTCATCTGTCAACATTCAAATAGGTTGCATATGGTTGGCAAATAATTTCGGATGTCCTGCTTATATTCGAAGGACTTTAATCATCAAGATTCAAATGTCGGCTAGAACACGTTAAAGTTTAAACATTAAAAAACATTTTGGGCATCCGAACATTGAAATCTTAAGTGAAGTACTCTGGGACTAAAAGCGTTCAGAGAGGATATTTTGTTGTCTTAACTCTTGAATTACGAGATGGATCATCCTGGATCAACAGAGGTGGTGCATATGCATACTGACTCGACTTTTGAGATAGGTTTTCTTTGAGTTCACAATTCTATTTCAAGGCATTGTCCATCTCGCAAGAAGAACCATCACATGTACTTTGACTCGTGTTGTAGGTCGAAATGAGAAAGTATCTTCAATATCTTATGTTCCTTGAGACCTCGATCCTTTTATGTCATACAAAAACTTTAGAGAACAAAAGTTGTCTTCGCTTAGCTATTGTCGTCGGCTTCTATCAAACTAATTATGTTTTTTTTTCCTCTCCTTTACAGGAAAACATTTCGAGCAAAGGACTATGCGCTCTCTCTGGTGATGTTGTCCGTCTTGAGTCCCTTTCCAGTTCCTCCTCGCTTCCATCCATCCATGATTCTCCGTTTCTTATATTCAAGTTTTTTTTTCAATGCTTTGTTTGAGATCTGCGGAGAAGGTTTCCATACTACTGATTCAAACATGGAGTGGGCGAGTTAGTCTCTGAATTCCTACAAATTACAACACAATCATCCGCCACATTTATATCGATTATTTTTTTTTATAAATATATCAATACTTTTGCTACCTTGAAGTTATGGTATGCTAAGCTCGCCCCATAATTGTGTTCCAGTGTTTCTTTCCACGTGAAGTTGTGCAAGGCATCAATACCCCAGTATTTGTTCTTAATCCAGCATATGATGCTTGGCAGGTATCGTTATCTGTATCCATGAAACACCCCAATTTTTGCTTTTCTTGCATCTAAATGGTATTTTGAATTTTTGGGAATTTCTGGAATTTATTTGGATTTATTTGGATTTATTTGGAATTATTTGGATTTATTTTGAATTAAACCATTTATCAAATTAATTAAATAATGGAAAAGTTAAAATAAAGTTTTGCTAAAAATATTTTATTTGAGTCACAAATGTCTTAAAATATTTTTGAGAATTTTTCCAGAATTTTTCTGATATTTTTAATGCCCCAAATAAATTATTTTATTTTCGGGAATTAATTTTATTCGGAAAAGGATTAAAAATCCCGATGAACAGTACTGGGCCGAGTACTGTGCGGCCCGTTCCGGAAAAACCCTAGCGCGGTGGCCGTCCGATCTTCATCCGACGGTCCACGTCGCGCCACGTCGCCTACTCGTATCCCCGCCGGATTCCGCCGCCGCCGCCCGTGTGGGCCTCGGTTTCCGCGCTTTTCACGGACGTCGAGGGGACAATTTATTGCCCCGCCACCCGTGTCGTGATCCTCACCTCACGCCGCACCCATTCGTACACTTCACGTCGCCCGAGACGCCGCCGCCTCGCCGCACTTCCTCGAGCCGTTCCGCCGTCGCCGGTCACCCTCCGCCGTCGCCGTTGGTCCCTTGGAGTCCCTCACGTCAAACCGCGTCGGGAGCGTTACCTCTTCACGTCGGAGGAGCACGGGAGCGCCGTCGGCCACGTCGTCGTCTCCGTCTCCGGTCGGACCACGCCGCCGCAACATCGCCGGAACTCACGAGCCTCGCCAGCCGGACGATCTTCATCCGACCGCTGAGGTGAGCCCACGTCGCCCGTGAAAACAGTGAACCCCATCTTCTAACCTCCGCCGTTAGATGCAAATCCGAGGGCAGCCGAGGAGCCACGTTGCCATTCATCGCAGGCGCTGACGCCGACAAAGACGGGCCCACTTCGTCACCGTGACGCGACTGCGTGCGTGTGACGTCACTGTTGACGTCATGCCGACGTCAAGACGGAGCGGTCGTACGACGTCGGCAAGGCCACGTGTCGATTTCGTGGTGGCGACACGTGTCACAGATGATTTAATAATTAATTTTCGAAAAAGAAAATAATTATTTAATTCGGTATATATATTCATTTTAAATATATTTTGAAACTTCAAATGCTTATAACTTTTGCGTTTTAACTCCGATTTGAGTGATTCTAATTTCTATAAATTTGTAAAATTGTGATCTTTCTGTTTATGAATTTTAATTGAATTTTTAGGTACTGTTTGTCTACTGTTTATTTATTTTATTGTTTTGTGTATACGTTACGCGTAGACGTTGAAGTGCGAAGGTTTCGAGGAGAGGTTTCGACCGAGAGCAAGCTCAGAGCCGAATCAGTACTTTTTGAAGGCAAGTTGTGTTTGATCATGTTGAACCTATCATAGTAAAATTATTTCGATTTAATTTATTGCATGCTAATTTAGTAAAAATTGGTTTGAATGAATTTTGGGATTAGTTAAATGCCTAGTTGCTGTATGCCACCTTGTCGTATATAATTGTAGGCCATGAATCATTTGTCACCCTAGGTTGTGGATTAATAGTTGGACATTAGTTATTGGCCAACATGGGTTGAGTAGACCGTAAGTAGTATGCTTAGCCCTGCCACTTGGAAATTTCATGATTTTGGATTACCAAAGTTAATATTGATTTAATGAGATATGGAACGTATTTTGTGAATGAGACATGTGTTATTGAGTTGGTGATGGCACGTGGTGCAATGGTAAAGAACCGGGGTGGGAAAATGATTTAGACTGAGGCATGTGGCAAGATTGTTTCTGGTGGGCCAAGAGTGGCAATCAGGCGGTCGATTTGGTTTTTGTTGGTTTTGTTATGGAGAATCATACTTGGTTAGTCTTGCCTCGGTCAACTAAGGACTTAACCTTGCGAGCATTTGAACTGAGTCTTTCATACAACCACAAGCTCCGTAATGGGACGGGACTGGCTGAGTAAACTGGGAAATCTATTCTTAGTTCTGTCGTGGTGGTGTGGGGCCCGGAGGAGCGGGTGAGAACTCACATGGCGCAAGAGGGGGGCCCTGGGTGTGGTAACCAGTCCCTCCAGTGTTGAAACCTTAGCGGGCAGTACTGGGTTTAGACGGAACTTTGGAAAGGCTTTGTTACGGTTATTTGCCTTGGTGGCATTTGACTGTATCTTGTGGGTAAAGTGTATAACCTCTGCAGAGTGTACAACCTATTCGAATAGCCGTGCTCACGGTATTGAGCATCGCTCGGTGATTACAGTCAAGGGTTAGATTTTCATGAAAATGACTTGTTTATGGAAAATGCTTGGGTTGGTGATGATGAATTTGACTTAGGATGGAAAAATGAATTACAATTGAAATGTTTGTGAAAGCTACTATTCCTACTCTTGTTTCTTGCTTTGCAATCTATTACTGTTTATTTGAAATGCTGTACTGCACATGAACCATAGCCTATCCTTTGTTCTAAGCCATGCATATAGTATATTAGCATTGCATTCTGTGCATGACTTGCTGAGTGCTCAAAATACTCACCCCACAACAACACAACTTCAGTTGAAGAAGAAGCAACCCCTGCTCAGGAGGAGGAGTACCAGGAGGAGCCGACGAACTAGGGAGCAAGCCCAGTCAGTTGCCTGTGGCAAATTGGTTGGCGCCACGAGTTTATTCTGCTGCATTTGAATATTTTAATAAGTCTTCGCCCTGCGAGGTGTATCTTTGTAATTTGACCATAAGGTCAATCAACTAGTTTGAGTATTTAAATAAAGTACTTCATCATTTCGCTGGTTATGGCTGTGATATGTACCAATGTTGAGACTGTGTGCACTAGCGTGATCCTGGACTAGTGCTGAATACATAGAGGGTCCAGATTTGCATATTCGGGTCCCGACAGAGGTGGTATCAGAGCCATACTGACTGTAGGACTGGCCCTTAGTTAGAATGGTCGTCGTGAGGATAAAACTATTTTCTAAAAAGTTAAAAAATGCCAAGATGATAATGCAATCTCGACTTATCCCTTCTCTCTTTTCATACCCCTTGCTGAATTTATCACGTCTTCGCTTTGTTTTAAAATATCTGAGTTTCACGTGAGTGTCCTTTGGCAGATGAGGATGATCCACTCTTTTGGTGAGCGATCGAGGGTACGCCATGAGCTTTGGCGTATGATGCACCGCTTGGAGGTTACGACAGCCGATCTCCGGGGACTCTCAGTAGTGCGGCGGGGATGGATATTGCCTGGGATGTCACCATCACGGTTTATGCTCGGGATAGGGCGAGAGCGAGTCGTCCCATCCGCATCACTGCCAGGAGGTCGTCATTTGATGCTGGGATCTAGGAGACATCGCGTCTGGCGATGAGGCAGATTGCTCGTACCTACCCCAGGGAGTTGGATGGCACAGTGTTCCGTCACCACCCACGCAGAGACACTCGCTACAACCGAGAGCCCATAGAGGGGGAGGATACCACGATCACCCACCTGGCCAGATATGTCATCGCTCAAGAGGATACTATCGACGAGACGGTTCAGGAGCTGCAGAGGTCTC
Organism: Guadua angustifolia; assembly: GCA_036346375.1. Taxonomy (NCBI): domain Eukaryota; kingdom Viridiplantae; phylum Streptophyta; class Magnoliopsida; order Poales; family Poaceae; genus Guadua; species Guadua angustifolia. The sequence continues at coordinate 68,455,382 of CM070500.1, read as the reverse complement.
GTGACGCATTCACGCAGGTGAGGGCTCATCTGTTGCAGACTTGTGAGTACTTGGCCCACTCTATCCAGAGGATTGGGGAGCTGGAGACAGCACTGTACGGACCAGAGCCGGAGCCAGTGCTGGAGCTACACGACCCAGACCCGGAGGAGCCACAGCAGGAGCCGCAGCCAGAGCCAGAGCCGGTGGAGGTTAAGCCAGAGCCGGTGGAGGTCAAGCCGGAGCCAGTGGAGGTTGAGCCTGCGCAGGAGGAGCAGGAGGCGCATCCAGCTGCTGATCGTTGGGATAGGTTTGTACCAGCACCAGCACACCCGCCGGTGTATCCACCAGGAAGTTCCGGTGGGGGTTGGCTTGAGGAGTGAGCGTTAGGATTAGCAGTTGAGACTCCTGCGTTGAGTCGCGTCTTGAATAAGCGTCACCCTTAGAGGCGTTTGACTCCAGAGTATTAGCTTGATTTGCTTCTTTCATGCTTGTGAGTGATGGGTATGTGTTGCATGGCCCATAGGCATTGTGAGCAACCATACCTCGGTATTAATAAAGTAATAAAGTAATAAAGTTGGATTTTGCTATTTCACCTTTGACTCCGCATAAGTATTCTACTACTTGTCTATTCTTATTTCCCTCTCATCTCTAAACCATGGAGCAATCGACAGATGGTGAACACTCGTGGAAACCAAGGAGGAAATGGGAGTGGTTCACGCTCAGCTGGAAACACCGATGACGGAGGACAAGGACCTCAACCAGCACCGCCAGTTGATATGCAGAACTTTGGAGCCTTTCTTGCTGCACAGACTCAGTTAATGCATGCCATGATGCAGCAGATGCAGCAGGTCACCGCCCAAGCCGCCGCCGCCCAAGCTAACCAGGTCAACCCAGTGCAGAGGCCACACTCGAGGCTGTCAGAATTCATGAGGACTCGGCCGCCTACATTTTCTGGAAATGCCAATCCATTGGAGGCAGATGATTGGCTGAGGACGATAGAGAGAAAGTTGCACATTACCCAGTGTGAAGGAAATGAGAGGGTACTCTATGCCTCTCATCAGCTTGAAGGAACTGCAGCTGAATGGTGGGAAAACTATTGCGCTGCTCATGAGCACCCACAGACATCGGTGGGAGGAGTTCACGATTGCTTTCCTAAGTACCATGTGCCCGAAGGCATAATGGAGTTGAAAAGGAGGAGTTTAGGGCATGAAGCAAGGCAATCACCAAAGGTGTCGAATATCTGAATAAGTTCACACAGCTGGCACGCTACGCACCTGAGGACGTAGCAACGGACAAGGCCAGGCAGTCCCGTTTCATGAAAGGACTGAATTCAGGGTTGCAAGTGGGACTCATAACCCACACCTTTCCGGACTTTCAGGAGCTAGTGAACAAGGCGCTGATATTGGAGGACAAGCGCAAGGAGCTGGAGGACAACCGGAAGCGCAGGATGGCACAGCAGGGAGCACGCCAGGGAGCGCAGCGATTGAGGGTTGCACCAAACCAGTTCTTCAGATTTCAGCCAAGGAATGTGGTGACGACACCACCACCAGCACCAAGACCTGCCGGACAAAATTTCCAGACACCAACACCAGTTGGGAACGCAGCCGCAGGAAGCCAGCAGACGGCTGTGAGGCGTTGTTTCGTATGCAACGAGCCGGGGCATTTCGCCAATTATTGTCCTAAGAAGGGAGGAGGAGTGACACCAGTTCGCTTCAACCTTGGAACTACTCCAACGAAGACACCTGCGCCAGGAGCAAGCCGTGGAGCTACGCAATCTGGAGCTGCCACACAGACTGTGGTAAGAGGCAGAGTGAATCATGTCACCGCAGATGCAGTGCAGAATACATCGGACGTCGTACTGGGTAAGTTGCTTGTTAACTCAGTACCTGCAACAGTTTTATTTGATTCCGGAGCTTCACATTCGTTTATATCTTGGATTTTTGCTGTGAACAATGGGTTAAAAATGGTGAACCTTAGGCATGTATTGCTAGTACAATCCTCGGATCGTAACTCGAACCGATGTAGGATGTTACGGGGTAAAGTTGCTTATAGATGGAACGAGTTCCTAGCAAACTTAGTGGTGTTAGATACCTGCACCCTAGATGTTATTTTGGGAATGGATGGTTGTCTAAACACAAGGTTGTATTAGGCTCATGGACGAAGAGTCATATCATCGAGAGTCCTTGTGGGAGGAAAATAGAGTTTGAGCCAACGCCATTCGGGATGGTCATTGATGGTCAATAGTGTGAAGGCCGTCAAGATAGAAGATGTACCGGTTGTCGAGAATACCCGGATGTATTTCGGAGGATTTACAGGATGCCACCAGACAGGGACATAGAGTTTGTAATCGAGTTAGTACCGGGAACCGCCCCGATAGCTAAGAGACCTTATCGGATGTCAACCGATGAGCTGGTGGAAATGAAGAAGCAAATTGAGGAGTTAATGGATAAGGGATTTATCAGACCAAGTTCGTCACCATGGGGAGCACCGGTTCTATTTGTCAAAAAGAAGGATGGGAGTTATCGGATGTGTGTGGATTACCGAGCTTTGAATGAAGTCACTATAAAGAATAAGTACCCATTACCCAGGATCAATGACCTATTTGATCAGTTGAGAGGAGCCAGAGTTTTCTCCAAGATTGACCTACGATCAGGATATCACCAACTGAAGATTAGGTCGGAGGATGTGCCGAAGACCGCATTTTCGTCAAGATATGGGCACTACGAGTTTACAGTTATGTCTTTTGGTTTGACAAATGCACCTGCATATTTCATGAACATGATGAACAAGGTTTTCATGGAATACCTGGACAAGTTCGTTGTTGTGTTCATAGATGACATTTTAGTCTACTCCAAGACGAGAGAAGAGCATGCCGAACATCTAAAGCTCGTTCTGGGGAAGTTAAGAGAGCAGCAACTTTTCGCTAAGTTTAGCAAGTGTGACTTCTGGAAGAACAAGGTGGAATTTCTTGGACATGTGGTGACCGCCGAAGGAGTCGCAGATTGATCCAAGTAAGGTGGAAGCAAGAGTTGCATTGGGAGCCACCCAAGACGGTGACTCAAATCCGTAGTTTCCTTGGAATGGCGGTTATTACCGCCGATTTATTGAAGGATTCTCAACGATTGTAGACTTCTTACATAGCTGTTGAAGAAGGAAAAGAAGTTTGCATGGACGCCGAATGTGAGCGGAGTTTTCAGGAGTTGAAGAAACGCTTGACAACGGCACCAGTGTTAGTTCTACCGGATTTAAGCCAGAGCTTTGATATATAGTGTGATGCATCACGCCAAGGACTAGGGTGCGTGTTAATGCAGAACAGAAAGGTCGTTGCATATGCATCAAGGCAGTTGAGGCCGCATGAAGAGAACTATCCGACGCATGATTTGGAATTAGCAGCCGTGGTGCATGCCTTGAAGTTATGGCGACACTACCTAATTGGGAACAGATGTGAGGTGTACACGGACCATAAGAGTCTTAAATATATATTTACACAATCGGACCTGAACATGAGGCAGAGGAGATGGTTGGAGCTAATTAAGGATTACAACTGGGATTCATTATCACCGGGAAAGCCAATGTGGTGGCGGATGCTTTAAGCCGAAAGAGCCATTCGGTGAACATATTGGTGGGAGAAAACCAGTTGAGTTATGCAAGGAATTTGAAGTCAAGTGGAAGTTGTGCCTAAGGGATTCATAGCCACACTAGAGGTGAAGCCTACCTTGGAAAATCAGATTCGGGAAGGACAAAAGGACGATGTCAAGATTCAGAGGATTAAGTCTAAAATGGAGGAAGGCAAGGCGAAGGATTTCAAGCTGGATGAGCAAGGTACATTGTGGATCAAGAATCGCATTTGCGCATCAAGACAGAAGGAGCTAAAGCGGTGATTTTGGAGGAAGCCCATGATTCCAAGTACTCTATTCATCCGGAAGCGCTAAGATGTATCAAGACACAAGGAAAGATTTTGGTGGCCAAGCATGAAGCGTGAAGTTGCGAGCATGTTGCGTTGTGTGATATATGCCAAAGAGTCAAAGCAATGCATCGAGGCCATGAGGATTACTGACCATCGAAGATACCCGAGTGGAAATGGGAAGAAATCGGAATGGATTTCATTACGGTTTACCAAGGACCCAGACAGGGTATGATTCTATATGGGTTATAGTGGACTGTTTGACAAAGGTTGCCCACTTCATACCGGTGAAGACTACCTATTCGGGGGACCGCTTAGCGGATTTGTATATATCAAGAATTGTATGTCTACATGGAGTTCCGAAGAAGATTGTGTCGGATCGAGGTACTCAGTTTACCTCAAGATTTTGGGATAAGTTGCATGAGGCTCTAGGGACCCGTCTAAACTTCAGCACCGCATATCACCCACAGACAGATGGGCAAACGGAAAGAGTTAATCGACATGGAGGACATGTTGAGGGCATGTGCATTGGCTTATACAACCGTGGGATAAGTGTTTGCCATATGCCGAAGTTCAGCTACAACAATAGCTACCGAGCAAGTTTGCGATGTCGCCATTCAAGCGCTATATGGAAGACCTTGCCGAACGCCGTTGAACTGGAATGAGACCGGAGAACGTCATATGTTTGGGCCGGATATACTTCGAGAAGCTGAAGAGCAGATAGCCATGATCAGGGAAAGATTGAAAATTGCGCAATCAAGGCAGAAGAGTTATGCCGATAATCGCCGCAGGGATTTGAGCTTTGAGACTGAAGATTTTGTGTATCTCAGAGTTACCCCACTCAAAGGAGTTAAGAGGTTTCACACCAAAGGGAAGTTAGCGCCAAGGTATGTTGGCCCATTCAAGATCATAAGTCGTAGAGGTGAAGTAGCGTATCAGCTGGAGTTACCGCAGTCTTTAGCAGTGTGCATGATGTGTTCCATGTGTCACAATTAAAGAAATGCCTCCGAAAGTGCCGAAAGAGCAGATCTTGAGTTAGAGTCGGTCGAGCTGCAGGAGGATTTGACTTATAAAGAGTACCCGGTGAAGATCTTGGACACCATGGATCGAGAAACGAGAAATAAATCGACCCACTTCTGCAGAGTTCAGTGGAGTAACCATTCTGAGAGCGAAGCAACTGGGAGATGAAGAAGACTCAAGAAGGAATTTCCCAACCTATTCCTTAGTCAGCCCTGAATCTCGGGGTTGAGATTCCGTTAAGGGGGGAGGTTTGTAACACCCCAATTTTTGCTTTTCTTGCATTTAAATGGTATTTTGAATTTTTGGGAATTTCTGGAATTTATTTGGATTTATTTGGAATTATTTGGATTTATTTTGAATTAAACCATTTATCAAATTAATTAAATAATGCAAAAGTTAAAATAAAGTTTTGCTGAAAATATTTTATTTGAGTCACAAATGTCTTAAAATATTTTTGAGAATTTTTCCAAAAATTTTTTGATATTTTTAATGCCCCAAATAAATTATTTTATTTTCGAATTAATTTTATTCTAGGAAAAGGATTAAAATCTGATGAACGATCTTGGGCGAGCATCTTGTGCGGCCTGTTCGGAAAAACCCTAAGCGGTGGCGTCCGATCTTCATCCGACGGTCCACGTCGCTTACTCAGATCCCCGCACGGATTCCGCCGCCGCCGCCCGTGTGGGCCTCGGTTTCCGCGCTTTTCACGGACGCCGAGGGACTATTTATTGCGCCGCCACCCGTGTCGTGATCCTCACCTCACGCCGCACCCATCCGTACACTTCACGTCGCCCGAGACGCCGCCGCCTCGCCGCACGAGCTCGCCGAAGTCTTCAAGCCGTCCGCCGCACTACCTCGAGCCGTTCTGCCGCCGGTCACCCTCCGCCGTCGCCGTTGGTCCCTTGGAGTCCCTCACGTCAAGCCGCGTCGGGAGCCTTACCTCTTCACGTCGGAGGAGCACGGGAGCGCCGTCGGCCACGTCGTCGTCTCCGTCTCCGGTCGGACCACGCCGCCGCAACATCGCCGGAACTCACGAGCCTCGCCAGCCGGACGATCTTCATCCGACCGCTGAGGTGAGCCCACGTCGCCCGTGAAAACAGTGAACCCCATCTTCTAACCTCCGCCGTTAGATGCAAATCCGAGGGCAGCCGAGGAGCCACGTCGCTATTCATCGTACGCACGACGCCGACAAAGACGGGCCCACGTCGTCACCGCGACGCCGTCGTGTGGCGTCACCGTTGACGTCATCTTGGCGTCAAGACGGAGCGGTCGGTGACGTCAGCAAGGCCACGTGTCGTTCTGTGGTGGCGACGCGTGTCACAGATGACGTAATAATTAATTTTCCGAAAAAGAAAATAAATATTTAATTCGGTATATATATTGATTTTAAATATATTTTGAAACTTCAAATACTTATAACTTTTGCGTTTTAACTCCGATTTGAGTTATTCCAATTTCTATAAATTTGTAAAATTGTGATCTTTCTGTTTATGAATTTTAATTGAATTTTTAGCACTGTTTGTCTACTGTTTATTTATTTTATTGTTTTGTGTATACGTTCGCGTGAGACGTTGAAGTGCGAAGGTTTCGAGGAGAGGTTCGACCGAGAGCAAGCTCAGGAGCGTAATCAGATTACTTTTTGAAGGCAAGTTGTGTTTGATCATGTTGAACCTATCATAGTAAAATTATTTCGATTTAATTTATTGCATGCTAATTTAGTAAAATTGGTTTGAATGAATTTTGGGATTAGTTAAATGCCTAGTTGATGTATGCCACCTTGTCGTATATAATTGTAGGCCATGAATCATTTGTCACCCTAGGTTGTGGATTAATAGTTGGACATTAGTTATTGGCCAACATGGGTTGAGTAGACCGTAAGTAGTATGCTTAGCCCCGCCACTTGAAATTTCATGATTTTGGATTACCAAAGTTAATATTGATTTAATGAGATATGGGCGTATTTTGTGAATGAGACATGTGTTATTGAGTTGGTGATGGCACGTGGTGCAATGGTAAAGAACCGGGGTGGGAAAATGATTTAGACTGAGGCATGTGGCAAGATTGTTTCTGGTGGGCCAAGAGTGGCAACTCGGCGGTCGATTTGGTTTTGTTGGTTTTGTTATGGAGAATCATACTTGGTTAGTCTTGCCTCGGTCAACTAAGGACTTAACCTTGCGAGCATTTGAACTGAGTCTTTCATACAACCACAAGCTCCGTAATGGGACGGGACTGGCTGAGTAAACTGGGAAATCTATTCTTAGTTCTGTCGTGGTGGTGTGGGGCCCGGAGGAGCGGGTGAGAACTCACATGGCGCAAGAGGGGGGCCCTGGGTGTGGTAACCAGTCCCTCCAGTGTTGAAACCTTAGCGAAGCGTCTCGGGTTTAGACGGAACTTTGGAAAGGCTTTATTACGGTTATTTGCCTTGGTGGCATTTGACTGTATCTTGTGGGTAAAGTGTATAACCTCTGCAGAGTGTACAACCTATTGAATAGCCGTGCTCACGGTATTGAGCATCGCTTCTATGATTCTGATCAAGGGTTAGATTTTCATGAAAATGACTTGTTTATGGAAAATGCTTGGGTTGGTGATGATGAATTTGACTTAGGATGGAAAAATGAATTACAATTGAAATGTTTGTGAAAGCTACTATTCCTACTCTTGCTTTTCTTGCTTTGCAATCTATTCTTGTTTATTTGAAATGTTTGTCTTGCACATGAACCATAGCCTATCCTTTGTTCTAAGCCATGCATATAGTATATTAGCATTGCATTACATGCATGACTTGTCGAGTGCTCAAAATACTCACCCCACAACAACACAACTTCAGTTGAAGAAGAAGCAACCCCGCTCGGGAGGAGGAGTACCAGAGGAGCAAGCGAACTAGGAGCAAGCCCGGTCGATTACTGTGGCAAATTGGTTGGCGCCACGAGTTTATTCCATTTGCATTTGAATATTTTAATAAGTCTTAGCCTGCAGGCGTATCTTTGTAATTTGACCATAAGGTCAATCAACTAGTTTGAGTATTTAAATAAAGTACTTCATCATTTATTTGGTTATGGTCGTGATATGTACCAATGTTGAGGCTGTGTGCACTAGCGTGATCCTAGACTAGTCTTTGAATACACGAGGGTCCGGATTTGCATATTCGGTCCCGACAATCCATCGATGGTCTTTTCTTTGTTGTGTTAAAATATGAATATCAACATGGTAATTACAATTTTGTTTTCGGTACAACATGTGTTGGCTCGACAGCATCGACCCTCAACATTCATGGCTAAAGCTGCAGTTGGATATTAGCAAGTGTAATTCTAACCAACTTGCAATTCTCTAAGGTTGACTCACCTTTCGCTACTATGTAATTAACTTATCTGGCTTTCAGAATTTGTAGTCATGTTTTGTTATTGCCAATTCAAACTTTTGCAGGTTTTAGGAAACAATTACATGATGCTCTAAGTGAGCTTAAGCAGAAAAGGGGCTGGGGTATTTTTATTGACTCGTGCTTTGTACACTGCCAGTCGATGAACTCTTTGACTTGGCACTCTCCATCTTCTCCTAGAGTCAACAATAAGGTAACACTTTTGTCCTTCGAAAAAAACGGTAAAAAGAAAAAAAAAGTGTTGACTACACTACAAGAAGCATTACATTTTATGTCAATTTGACAAATTACAGGTTAACCTGTGTTGAATTGGCCTTTGAAAATTTATGGTAACCATCACTATCTTAATATTTTTACTGAAAAAGCCGATTAGATATTGGTGATTTGGGTTTAAATTATTGGAGGAACTAGAAAAAGTTTGCTGTCGCTGACTAGATAAGGAGAGTCTATAAACAGTTTGAGAGTACTCGCAATCTATAAAAGAATACAATCCTCTTCATCTGTACATGAGTACATTGGCCCATACCCCCAAAGGAATATTCAATGCAGTCTCACGGGACGTTCCCCTTGTATGTTCAATTGTTCATATGTTGGATAGCATGTCTCCATTACGTCACATAGAACACTTGTTTAACCGGTTATGAATCTTAATGAATTTTATTTTTCGAGTAATGCATACGGGCATTTTCTTTTATTGCTTGACCTTTATGTTTATTTTTCAGAGTAACATACGGGCATCCGACTCGACCACGCGGCCATCAGCGTCGGCGTCGCCACCGACCCACCGCCTTGATGTCTAATCGATAGCGCCGACCCTCTGTTCTGACATACGCTCTGTGAATATGTGAATCGGTGAATGTGAATATGTGATTGTTGTTTGCTTCTTGGTAAGTCCTTGGTAGAGTGGTAGTTGATTGATCTAATCATCTAATGATCTTGATTGGTGAGTGAGTGGTAGTAGTTGATCATAAATTCAGAGTTGATTACTTGATTAGTTGATCTAATGATCTTGTCATCTTGATGCCTTGATTGAATCATAGAAATAGAATGATGGTTGATAATTGAGTTGAATGATTATTGATTGTATTGCTCCGGTATTACTTACGAAAAACTGAAAAGGATTGCTATTTGTTAGTTATTACTTGCTATTTGTTAGTTGTTACTATATGAAAAATTGAAAAGGATAGTTTTCGTTATTTCGTGATTAATTGATTGAACTCAATTTCATGTAATAGAAATAGATGATGAAGAAGTCGAAGTCCAGAAGTAGTTTTATATTTGTGGATTACTGTTTCCATTTGAATAGAGCATAATCCTGATTTTCAGAAGTATGCTTCGGATGGTATAATCTTTCATGTTCACAAGTGATTATGCATCATATTATTTCTCATGTACTCATATTATTTGCTATTGGAATAAGTCCAGAAGTAGTTGCTCATTTTTTGCAAGCTGTGGCCATTTTTTTCACTACCCCCTTCTCATCATTTGACATGTCACTTTGCATTTTTGTTAGGAGGAAAGAGGTGCTTAGGTCCTACTTGTTAGGTAAAACATATTGTTAATCTAGCATGTCCTATCACGATAACATGCCAAGTTCAGCTTTTGACTAATCCTGCATTGGTCTCTCAGTATATGGATTACTGTTTCCATTTGAATAGAGCATAATCCTGCATTGGTCTCTCAGTATACATATCTCTTACTGTTCCTGACTCAAATCTGATACTTTAATTCAACCTGTTATATAATTTTAATACCAGTCATCATTATACCAGAATTTCAGAAGTATGCTTCAGTAGCAAATTTCAGAAGTATGCTTCAATAGCTGTTTCTTGATCGCTCGTTAGGCATATATTATTACCAAAAAAAATTCTTGCTTCCTGCTTATAGCTGCCTATGTATATTGTCCATTATCTTCCTACAATGTTCATATGCCTGATAGTAGACATGTCTATAGTTGGCTTCAGCAATTTTTCAGCAATTTTAGAGATAATGCTTGAAGTTAGAGCTAAAAAATATATCTGTTCGGGACCGAGAGTCATTCTTGCAAGACAAGATTCACTCATGTTTTTGTTCGCGGTGTCCACTGATAAGCGAATTTTAGCATCTGCTGCTTATTTGCAGAGAGCGGGCTTTCATTTGACGAAGGCGTAGAAGAGAGGCTTTGTGCAACTCGAGCTGTGGCACACTTCCCAAGCTGCTGTAAAAGAGGCAAGTCCTACCCATCACTATATAACGCTTAAACTGAACTCGTTATATTGCTGCTAAATCTCTACTAATATAAGCTGCTGTAAAAGGGACATTGGAACATTACAGCAAGAGGTATGCATGCATAATCGCATCCCTTGTGTTGTCTCGAGTAATGAGAAAAATTGCTTAGCATATCTGCCAATTTGAAAATTGCCTCATATGTTCATAGTCAAGCTGACAAGTTGTTTGAGCTTAGATATATTCTTAGCTTGCTCTGTGTGGTTTTTGCTTGAACTATTTTCACACGATAAGACAAACACATGTTTTTTCATCTTTGTTGTTCTACTATTCCAATTGCTAGATGCAGTTGAATCAACCTTGAGCTAGCCACAGTTTCACCTCTTTCCAGGGATATATGGTACTAGGATAGAGCTTGTGCAAAGAGCATCCATATCCCCAACCGTATGTTTTGTCATCCTAATACATAGCATTCTCATACTTCTCCTTTCTTATATGACTTTTTTCACGTTTACCTAACTAGATGGAGATTTAGAGAAACGAATACAAAGCCACCAAACAACACAAGCTACTAATATGTGGAAGGCACATACCTTGAAGGACAAAAGACTCGGTTTGAAATTATAATTGTATTGATTATTAGACGCTTCATGCTGCATCCTCAAGTGCCTACGGAAGCTACTTTGCTGTACTCTGCATTAAACCATTTGTATATCTATTGATTGGCTTTTAATCTATCACAACAATTCTTTTTGAGAACGTCGATTTTTGTTCGGGAATAGTAAGGGGAATGCGTTGTTTCTTGATTTTGTGCAGTGTTTAGCCTTGGGAATGTGTTGTTTCTTGATCTTTATGCTTCGTTACTAATTTTGTTTTCGTAAACAGATGTTCACAGACCAGTTGGCATCCATATATTGATTGGTGGCATGGAAATAATTTTTGTTCTTTCTGTTCAGAAGCTGAATCAATTCAACATTTGTTGTTTGATTGTCCTGCTGCTAAATTTGTATGGGAAGCTTTTGGCATTTGCTTTGGTTTAGATCATAGACCAGTCAACTTTGAATATTATTTCCAGTGGATTAAACGTGTGTTGCCTAATCTTTAAAACCTGCATGTGGTGGGTTTGGCTGCTTTGACCTTGGCTATTTGGAAAAGGCGAAATAAAGTGTGTTTTGAGCACAAACCACTAGAGAGCCTGGTTGAGATAACTTGTTCTACGTGTACTTTCTTAAACATTGGGCAGCACTTCAGTCGGAAGAGGTGCAGGAGAAGCTGATGCGTGGTGCAGAACAATATCAGGCAATGCTGCTTCAGCGTTTCGGGCGGATGGAACAAAGGAGCTGGAGTGATGGGGCTACTTCCTAATTGCGTTCGAGTAGTAGCTGTTGACTTGTTTGTTGTCTGTCCTTGATGTAATGAGTAGAACTTTGAGTCGTCTGTCTTGTTTCTCCCTCTAATATACCTTGCTGTAATAAGGCTTAGTTTTCTTACTGAAATTCTTGATTCACTGGTTGTTTTGATTGTTTTTTGAGATTGGTAATATACATTGCTACGTACAATATATTTGGTTTTAATTTATACTGGAGGAGAAACCATAAAAACTTTTTTAATGGAGAGAAATAGATGTTTGATCTTGTAGTGCAATTTTCTTTTATTGCTTGATATTTATATTTCGTTACCAATTTATTTTTTGTAGCAACACACGGACATTGAACTAGTAACAAAAAAAACACTCTGTTCAAAAGAACTGATGCAAATATACGCACATAGCCACATACGAGCCGGAACAAATACAAAAGAGGAGCGGTTCTAATTGGTTTAGACCAAATCGACCATTGCAACCTCAACGGTCAACGCCATCGTCATCTAGTAAAAAATCCAACCCACCGAATCCTTATTCCTATGTAAAACGTAGTTATTTATCCACAATCAATCAATAGTATACCAATAAAATTATAAAAATAAGAACTAGAGTACATATAATATAGGGAGGAAATTTTGTTCTCTCACTTTTATTATATTGATTCTTGTATATAGGGTATGTCCAATATATAAAGAAATTAGCCAAAAAATGAGTTCGGATTCGCCTACACACAAGAGATAAAGTCTAATCGAATACGGTTGGAATATCTTATCTCATAACAATTCCTTCCATAGGGAGTTAAGAAATAAGAGAGGTGTTTTCATGCTTTTCTTTTTGACCGTTATACAAATATCAAAATATAAATGAATGATAGATGGTGATTACTTATTTCTTTATTTACTTTAAGATTTATACAACTTATATTAAAAAGAAAAGTATTGAAACACTGCTCAGCAAATAATCCTCCTCCATTTGATTTCTATGAACTTGCCACCAAATGTCAACGCTTCTTGGCACCATTTTTCTTTAAGGCTTATTGCGACCTCTATCGCCCTTGCGCAAGAACCAAGGGAGGGAAAGTTCGCCGCCGCCGCCGCCGCCGCCGCCGCCTCATAAATCATAATATCTCAGATGTGCTCTTGAGATTATTCGGGCTAGACGGCAAACCCTGCGCCGATGCTCCGGCTTGGCTAGTCTCCCGCGCGCTCTCCGGGAAAGCAGACACCGGTGGTCTCCAGCGGACAGCGCCGGTGATATCCCTTGGTGTGGGTGGCCGGGGGAGCACCACCTCCTCTCCCACGCCGTCGCTCGCCTTGGTGGTTCTTTCCGCTTGGTTTCTCCTGTGTGTTCTTGTTTTCCTCCTCGCACGGCCGCACGATGTTGCGGGAACAGATCTGCGCCGTTGGTCCACGTCCATGGGCGTCTGGGCCGCCATGGTGGTCTGTCCTCCGCATTTCGGCCCTACTCCGAGCCCTTTATCCTACATTCGACGATGGTTTAGTCGTTTATCTAGATGAATTAATTTATCTTCCGTTACTTTTGTTATTGGGATTAAGCTTCAGCTTTGTTTTTGAGTTATGTAAGCTCACGGTCTATGTCAGGAAAGCGTGAATTTTTCAGGGATTTCAGAGGAAACAGTTTGTTTCTTCAAGTAATATGGGAAAATTCATTGCTTTCCAAACAGGGCATTAGGCCCTTTCAGTGTAGCTTACATGTCTTTTGAAGAAAATTTAACCCCTTTTGTTTTCTAACAAGCCGAGGTCTTTCCCCGCCGTATTATCTGAGAAGCCCGCTTACAGAGAGCATTAGACTCCCAGGGATGTGTTCTTGAGATGTGGAATCATTATTATGCCGTGGATTGATCCGAATTATTCGATACCTAGTATCATCCGATGCTTTGTACTGTCCCCTTGGAGCTTGATAGGAAGGTTTTCGTTAGATTTTGAAAGGAAGTTTATTTGTAGTCTTTTGAACGAGCAAGGCAACATATTTGCATAATTTGGTCGTCAGCAGACTCAGCATCAGCCCACTTTGAGCTCCTGTCTTTTCTTGGGAAATCAAATCAGTATTATTTGTTGTCATCTGGAAGTAAAGAATTAGGTCCCGAAAGTTACTTGAACCAGCCCGGCAACATCATCTGGAAGTAAAGAATTAGGTCCCGAAAGTTACTTGAACCAGCCCGGCAACATCAGAGGGTCAGTCAGTTGTCCATTGTCGTGCTCCTAAATAATTGTATCCGCAGAGTTAGTACTTCTTCAGTGCAAAATAACCATATTTTCTTTTTGATCAGATCTTGTGCAATCAGTACAGCTTTAAGCAGAAGCGTTTCTTCAACTCAGCAGGTTCAGGCATGAGGTAAGTCATTTCAGTGGTCATACTTCTATTAAAAAGTTGATCTTTTCTTCTTTTATCACTTGATTCGTTGTTGTGAGCTGAAGATGGCAGATTAAATGTGCAATTATGAGATTGAGTTCCATGGGGGCATCTTTCTAAGATGTTCTTTCTTGTGCAGATCCATCATTAGTTTCTTGCGAAGTAGAAGAACATCTCTACAGAGAAGGGGAAATAAGAGCAAGAACATGAGGTGTCATAATCATCATCTATTTCGTTTTTATGTTCCATGCTACATATATATATGAATTAAATATTTATGTTAAGGACCAACTTGTTGCATTTACATTTGGTCCTTGCTATTTGTATAAACTGTCCCGCTTAGGCATAGGCAGCTATATATATGTTATCAAAAGATGAACAAAGACTAGCACCTGATATACTAAACAGAAAGTAAGTTCAGCAGACGTTTGCAGGGACCATACTGCCCACTATGAAGCGGCGGAATGAAGGGCGACGAGGGACGCATATGCCCCATCCTTGATGTTGATCAAAGTATCGTGTTTTCCCTTCTCAATGATCACTCCATTCTTCACAACCGCGATTAAATCTGAGTTTTGTACTGTAGATAAACGGTGTGCGACGATCACTGTTGTCCGGTTGACCATAACTCTGTTCAATGCATCCTGAACCACTCGTTCAGATTCAGCATCCAGTGCACTGGTTGCTTCATCAAGCAGCAGGATCTTAGGGTCCTTCACGATTGCACGCGCGATCGCAACTCGTTGCTTTTGCCCTCCAGACAACTGAGCTCCACGTTCCCCAACGATTGTGTCATACCCCTATTCAGGTAAAACATACTTCTTTAAGCAATAGTTTTTGGCACTTAATTGAATGGCAAAGCCACTTCCAAATTTGAAGGGGGGGAAATCTAACCTGGAGCGAAGAACTAACGAACTTGTGAGCATTTGCCAATTCTGCAGCAGCTATGATCTCAGATTCTGTTGCTTGTCCCTCCTTCCCATAAGCAATGTTTGCTCGAATTGTATCATTGAACAGAGCTGGTTCTTGACTCACCAGGCCCATTTGTTGCCTTAACCACCTTAGCTGAAACTTCTGTATGTCCACACCATCTAGGAGTATATGGCCTACGTCAGGATCATAAAACCTCTGAAGCAATGAAATGGCTGTTGATTTGCCACTACCACTCTCTCCAACAAGTGCAACAGTCTGATAGACAAATAATTCACATTGTTAGCTTTAGTAACCATAAACACTACGAGCTTAAAGAGGATCTTATATGTTAGGAAGGTCACTTGCCTTTCCAGAATGAATTGTCAAGCATAGGTCTCGGAAAATCTCAACTTCTGGCCTGGTAGGATATCTGAAGCTAACATGCTGGAACTCGATATTGCCCCGTAATGTCTCGACAGTTACCCCTGCATCCTCACTTGGGTCTATCCTAGATTTACGGTCCACAATTGCAAATATAGAAGATGCAGCTGATTGTGCTTTGGAAGAATCTGATGTAAGGGTACTTGATTGTGACACCCCAATCGCTGCCATAGCAAGAGCAAGAAACACCTGCATTTAGATTGCCAAATTATTAGAGCTCTTCATTTCAAAATTGCATGGTATTCAATTCGAATCCTAATTCTTTGACTGCCATTTTAATAGTCACATAATACTTCTCTTTGTTCCTTCATGTGTCAGCTAGCTGAACTTAATATTCTACCAGTACTGCCAAAGTACTTACCCTGAAAACTTTAGGAAAAGTTGTCTTCTCATCCTCGACAAGCCGAGCACCAGCATAAAAGCTAGCTGCATATACACCAAATAACAAGAAAAAGGAAACGCCAAAACCGATTCCACTTATGATCCCTGTTCTGATTCCTGTTCTTAGGGGACCTTCACATTTCTTCTTGTACAAATCCATCACCTTTTCTTCAGCTGAGAATGAGGCTACTGTTCTTATACTGCTTACTGCATCATTTGCCACTTGACTTGCCTCCTCATACATCATCTGCATATACGAGTAATCATATGATGTTTTGTGCAATTAATAAGGAGCTGAAAGAAACAGACATCTCAGAAGTACAGGACAAACCTTGGCATCTGCACTGAAACCCTGAATGAACTTCATCTGGATCCATCCATTTAGGCCAATGAGTGGTATTAAAGCTAAGATGATAAGTGATAACTCCCAGTTTGATACAAAGGCAATGACTAAACCAGCAACCAAGGTTGCAAAGTTTTGGACAACCAATTGAAGTGCATCACCCACAAGCCCTCTAACTTTTGCTGCATCAGCTGATAGCCTTGCACCAATTGCTCCACTTGAGTTCTCTGGGTGATCAAACCATTCGATCTCCATATTTACTACCTTCTCAAATGTCATCAGTCTGATCCTCCTGATCAACCTGCACCCAGCTACAGAGAAAAGGTACGAACTCACAGGAAGTGACAAGAAGTACACTGCACCAAACACCAAGAACATGGATGACCAGAACTGTGAATCCTTCCTTAGCAGATGTGGGGGCTCGTAGAATGCTTTGATCACATTCGACAGGAGTATTGCAAAGATTGGGAAGATTACTCCACTGATGACCGAGGCAATGGAACCTAATATGAGCACTAGGATCTCTGGCTTGTTCAGAGATGCGAGGCGACTCAGATGTACTTCCTGTGGCATCTCATCATATAATTTCTTGGATGAACCATCCTGGATGTCGATCCCAATAGGCACACCGAATGGTACTGAGAACGAATGATGGCTGCTGTTGTCACGAGATGACCTCCGGCTACCTGACTGATTTGTTGACAATTGTTTGCCTGAACGAGCTCCAGATTCACCCTTTCGATCTGACTTATCCTTCCGGTGTGCTTCCTGTAGCCGTATCAGCTGACTGTAAGCTCCCTCTGGATCCTTGAGAAGCTCATGGTGTGGACCTGGTCAAAAGTTGAAATGTTTAAGCAAAGATGCAACGAGCAACTGAAGACTGACAAATGATGATTTTGATCATTGACGTTTGAGAAATGTACCTTTTTCGACTAGTGATCCTTGATGGATGACAGCAATAGTATCGGCATTTCTAACAGTACTCAGGCGGTGCGCAACTATGACGGTTGTCCTGTTTGTCATGACCCTATCAAGAGCCTCCTGCACAATCCTTTCAGACTCAGCATCCAGAGCGCTTGTGGCTTCATCCAATAGTAGGATTCTTGGATCTTTCAGAATTGCTCTTGCGATGGCAATTCTTTGCTTCTGCCCACCAGAAAGCTGTGTCCCATGCTCACCAACCGAAGTATCAAAACCCTGTGAAATATTACCAAAAAAAAAAAAAAGATATCTCAATATATGATGCCCAATTATCTGAAGTACTGAAACATGTAAAACTTGCTTATAGAACAGCCTTCTGACCTGAGGCATTTTATCTATGAATTTCGATGCGTTGGCAAGCTCAGCTGCAGCTCTAATTTCTTGATCAGTAGCATTGTCTTTGCCATAAGTTATGTTTTCCTTTATGCTAGCAGCAAATAGGACTGGCTCTTGGCTGACAAGGCCAATTTTACTTCTGATCCATCTTAGCTGGAACTCCGTAAGATTCACACCATCTATAAGAACATCGCCAAGCTGAGGGTCGTAAAACCGTTCGATTAGGCTGATAACCGTTGATTTACCACTCCCACTCTGACCAACCAAAGCTACTGTTGCGCCACTAGGTATGGTGAGGGAGAAACCTTTGAATATTTGCTCGTTGGGCCTTGTAGGATAGGAGAAACAGACATTCCTAAACTCGATGTCCCCTTGAATGTCATCCAGCTTCTTTCCTGAGGTGCTGTATGCATCGATCTCTGGTGTCCTGTTGATTGTCTCAAACATCTTGTATGCAGCGGCTTGCCCGCCCGCAAATGCTTTCATGCTTGGTGATGCCTGCCCTAGAGCTCTGGTGAATATGATAATGAAATGTCAGGTCCTAGAAGTAATCATAATTTTGCTTGGTTAGTTTTACTAAAGAACACTGTGTATCATCAACAAAAGGAAAGACAGAAAAAAAAATGTACATGCTTAACGATTTAATGAACTTTTCAATTTGTCAACAGCCAAGACCTATCTGATGTAAATAGAATGAATTTTTGTTACCAGTCGGGGTTAGTGTGGGTTTATTGACATCATCTACTCTATTCTGTTGAGCATGAAAAGCATTTTGGATTCTGTTGAACCTGCTGTTGGGAGTTGGTAGTCAGGTACTACGAAACTTGAAACAGAAGGGATAAGAATCTACCAATCACTTGTTAACGAACAAGTCAAACTTCCTAAGTCCGTTAAGCAATTTGCCCACGATAAAAGTGTGCTATCATTGTTAAACAAAGGGCAAACGCATGTAACGTAGCTTCTGTATGTCCCCAGTTGGAATTTGGAAGTACAGATGAGACGAATGGAGTACAACATTCCACATAGTCAGCTAAATTATGTCCTAACTACCAATTGTAGCAGTTTTGGAAAAGACCAGGAACCAAGAAAATGACTTGACTACAGAACCTGTTAAACTGAAAATCGACAAATGATAGAGTAGAAATTTCAAACATGGTCAATCCTGTCTGAACTTCAGAACAGAATCTATTGCTCTTCAAGCAGTGGGTAAAAATCATTCAAGGAGTATAGCATAAAGATAACTGAAACATAAAAATTGATAGAAACTTACAGGGATCCTGTTAGGACTGCAAAGATCACATTCATGACCTTAGCCCCTGTATAGCCCTTCTGCAGGATCAGCTTGGCACCATACCATATACCCAAAGAGTAGCCGCAGAACAGGAGCACCATGACCGTGCCCATGCCGAGCCCGGCGGCGAGGCCTTCCCGGACGCCGGATTTGTAGGCACTTTTCAGCGACCTGTTGTACTTCTCCACTGCCTGCTTCTCCCCGGTGAAAGATGCAACCTGCAGTGTCAAACACAGAACCTTAGGGGGGGTGTTCTTCAAATTTGTGACACAATTTTGAGTACTCTTTGCTTGTGTGCTTACTGTTCTTATGGACCCGATCGTCTCCTCCACCACCACCGATGACTCGGCGTAGGCCGCCTGCCCGAGGGA
This sequence comes from Guadua angustifolia, assembly GCA_036346375.1. Taxonomy (NCBI): domain Eukaryota; kingdom Viridiplantae; phylum Streptophyta; class Magnoliopsida; order Poales; family Poaceae; genus Guadua; species Guadua angustifolia. The sequence continues at coordinate 68,436,106 of CM070500.1, read as the reverse complement.
CGCCATCTTCGCCACGACGTTCGACATGACCGCCCCAGCGATGACGAGCGGGGGGATGGTCGCCATCATGACCAGGGTGAGGAGCCAGCCTTGCGCGAAGGCGACGATGAAGCCTCCGAAGAATGTCACCACCAGCTGAATGAATTTGCCAACCTGCAATACAGGAGTCACATGACAAGAAAAGTATTGTTACAACTTCAGAGCACAAACACGAGAGATGATTCATTTCTAGTGTTAGTGCCTGATGGTTGCTGTGATGAGGTTTGTGACCTTTTCACCCATGGCGTCTTGGATCAGCACCGTGTCGCCGGACATCCTCCCTACGACCTCGCCGGTGTTGGTGTACTTGTCGAAGAAGGCGATCTCCTGCCTAAGGATGGTCTTCAGGTACAGGTTTCGTATGCGCGCCGCCTGCCGCTCCCCGGTGATCATCCAGCACGTCACCTCTGATGAGACAGCAATTCGACACCATTAATTTGCATCGTCGCAAGACTCGCAACGGCATCGTGAGCTGACGGCCACGGCCATCAAGGGACGTTGCTTGCTCATCAGTGCCTAGTTTCTTGGAAACTTTACACACTTACGGACGAACGACGCGACGGCGGAGGCGACGGCGAGGTAGATGAATTGAAGCGAGACCATGGAGACCCGGTTCACGACGTCGTGGATGCCGAGCGCGCCGCCGAAGGCGTCGATGAGGTTGCCGAACAGCACGGTCATGAACGGCATCGCCGCGCCGTTGGCCACGGCGCCGAGCGTCCCCAGCAGCATCAGCGCGGCGTCCGTCTTGTCGGCAAACGCGAACAGCTTGTGGAAAGGAACCCGGGTCGCCGCGTCGGGCGACTCGCCGCCCGGCCTCTTCCCATTGCCCGGACTCGAACCCGACGCGCCGGCCGCACCAGCGGACGCCGACGACGGTGACGAGGCATTCACCTCAGCACCTACCCCTGACTCCGGCATGGCCTTTCACCCCAAAGATTCGCAGCTCCGCAAGAAGTTCGGTACCTACGTATCCTTTCCTCGCGCTGGATTGGGCACCACTGTGCACAAGAACTGAAGTGTCCTGCTCTCCTTGCACGATTGATTAATCCTACCTAGCTCCTGCATACCAGCACCACACCTGACATGGGCCAATAATTGCACATTAATTGGATTCACCTCAGCGCCTCACATCTAAAGAAGGAAAACGAATCAAGCAAGAACCATACACACACAGGCTCCAGGAACAAAGCGCAGGGTAACAACAAATCTGAATCTAGCAACTGATCACAGCAGAGCATACACCCAACCACGAGAAGAAATTAAGAAACAATGAGCTGCTGCTAGGATTTATAAGAGGAGGAAGAGAAGATACAACAGGAAGGACCGGAGGAGGTGGAGAGTTGGGACTTGGGAGAGTTGCTAGTTGGAGAAGAAAACAACAAACCGAGCACAAAGTTGGCAGCTTTCGCATTTGCGGCCACTACAGGGCAGGCAGGGGAAAGAAGAGTTCTTAGTTTTTCTGGCGATCTCGTATTTTTTTTAATTTAGCTTCTTTTAAATAAATTTATAAAAATAATTTTTTTTCTAGCGATCTTGTATTTTTTTAATTTAGCTTCTTTTAAATAAATTTATAAATAATAATTTTTTTTCGACTGTAGAAGGAGCTCAATAGCTTTCCACACTCACGACAGAGTAACGGCCCATCTTGCACCCACGCTTCCTATCTTGGAAGAAGCTCACGCTCTGTCTTGTACTAGGCCTCCTACCGAGCTCTCGATACTCGGTAGTAGCTTGAGCTCTTTGTGCTCGATAGCTGTCTAAAAGCTATCGAGCTTATCAAACATGTATCACATGTCACATCTTTCACGATTGAGGAGGAAATTATTTTTACAAATATATTCGGAAGAAGGTTGTATTTATAAAAAAAATGATTGGAGGGTCCATAAAAAAAAATCGGGAAAGAATGAAAAAAAACAGTAGGGAGAAAGAAAAAGAGAGTAGGGGAATAAAAACTTTGGAGAGAGATGGAAGCCGTTGCTCGGCAACTGCGAGACAGTGGCACCGCGGTGGTATCCATAACAATCATATAAATATTTGGAGGTCTGCGGCGCAGCAGCAGCAGCACGGGAAGGAACAACTGAACAAGCATCCGTCCAGTAGTGCTGTCCAGCCAGTGGTACTGGTTATGATGCCCGGGCTGGCTATAGAGTATAGATGTGGGGCTTCTTCTTTTTTTCTTCCAGAATTCAGATCCCGACCGTGCTATCACGAAAGCATCCCCTATAAAATAGCTGCCACTTTTGGACCCGGAAATCAAACTGTAATTCTACGTTAATACTGTTCTTCTCAGTGTCTAGAAATGGACAATTGGACATATTACTACTATGCATTAGTATTATTGAAGAGTGTCCTGATAACGTTTAACTAAAACTTGATCAGCTTTTGTTTGTGATTTAGTCACAAACGCCAAGTATCTGAGAAGAGAGCTTACTGCCGCATAAATATGCCGACGTTTGTTTGGGAGTAAGATTTACTAGGTTGGCGCATGAATTTAAGTGGAGGTAATGGTAGCTAGCTAGCTAGCTTGTATTTGCTTGTTGTGTGGTAATCTTGCATGCAGCAGATACTTTGATTACGCGATCCGACCGGCTGGCTGAGGGATGTCTTGTTAAATCACGTGGCGAGCCGGCATCCTCCACAAGGAGCAAGCTGCTAATTTGCGGGTCCTGCTAATACGTTCGTGCTTCTTCGGCACATGCGCGCGCGCGCGTATGTGAAAAAATGGCACTTGTCCAGCAGCCAGCGATTTGTACGCGAGTACTTGGCCATGGCCGTGCCCGTACGGTCCCGCCTGGCCGTCTCGTCTCCGATAGGCTCCTAGCTGTAACTCGTACCGTCTGGCGTCCGCTCCGACCGGCCGGTGGTCAACTCGCTCTCGAGGAGCTGCTGGCTCGTGACATTTGGTAGATTTCAGTGTGTTGTCAAGAGAATAGAATTATAGCAATGTTTGTCTTTTTATTTTATTTTGAGAAAATTCATGATGTTCCAATGAAAATTGGTACGATCTCTTGAATGATATAAAAAAATGATTTTCCCTTTATCACTATCGGATCTCAATTTTCATCCTTTATTTGTTATTCCCATCAATTTAGTTATAAGGAGCAACCGCTAACCACAAAAAACTTATGTATTTTTTTTTATCAAAGTGATATCTTCTTCCTCCTCTCTCCTTTGCCCCCCCCTCTCTCTTGGAGAGCCCTGCCCTCATCCCTTTGTCCACAAGGCGTGATATTATCATTATTTTAACTGAGGCACCATATTATCATCGATAAATACAAGTAAACCTGTAGAACCTTGTGGTTTCTAATAATAGAAATCAGGTTTGTACTAAAAAGCAAAAATGTTGTCCCTAGTAAATAAGTTCAGAAATTTATACATAAAACTCCCGAACACGGTTCCTAAGGGTGTCTTTGGTTAGGTGTATGAGGGTGAACTGAATCGTTCCATACAGGATTTGGTTCTGTTTCTGCGTTTGGTTGGCTAAATGAAATCATTTGTGTCGGTGTTTCGAGAACCGGCAAGTAAATTTTGTAAGTCTTGAGGGGCCGCGCGTTCCCGTTCCTTGAATGGTTAGACCCAAAAGAGAGAAAAGAGGGTCCAGAATTTATCTTGGTTCAGTTTGAATGTCCCTACTCCGATTCGTGTGGTGGTGCGTATTTGTATTGATCTTGATGAGCTCGTCGAGTTACAAGTGAGGGCTGCGCAAGCACCTCGTGTCTTGATGGTCGGGTGAGGAGCTATGAGCGAAGGTTCGGAGCTTAGGAGGCGCTTCGGCTATGTGTATGTGGCGTTTGTTTGTGTTCTCCCCCCTCGAGGCCAAGCCTCCTTATATAGCCGGGAAGCGGTTACATAAGCGTGTAAAGAAAAAATGGATGGGGCTCCTCGCTGGGAGTCCGGTCTTCCGCCTCGGCGTCTGGTCTCGGACTTGACTTGACGGATAGTTGTTGGCCCCTCGTCTAGTCGGTGAAAGCTGCTGGCGAGGCGCGTCCGTTCCTCCGGAAGCAGCCTTTGCCCTCGTGGCTTGTCGGTATTGACGTCGGGTGTCGACTTTCGAATTGCTTAGGGAAGGCGCGGCTTCCCATCTCTGTTGGTCATCTTTGAAGTCCGTGTCGATGGGGTAGGTGGCGGGTCGGGCACGCTTCGATGATTTGATGTTGGCTCATTGACGAAGATGGTTCGAGCTTGTTCGAGGCTCTCGGCCCGTCCGACTCGTCGGTCGGGACATCTCCGAGTTGGTATCGCCGTAGCTTGTGAGGCGCCCGCTCTGTAACGCCTAGTCGGGCCACCTCTTGGGGTCGGCTTGGCGAGGCCTGGGCCCCGGGTTTAAACGCGATGCGGCCCATGCACCTCTCTGGGCATTGGGGTACTGTGTGGGTATCCGTCAATAGCCCCGAGCCCGGGCGGATTGGAAAGCCGTCGGGGTTTGCTTCGATCGATGGATCTTTGGGCAAGCGTGAAGCGCTCGAGGTGGCGGATCTTTCTCGCCATGACCGACCGATCAGTTTGGTCGGCTTTGCGGTCTTGCGAGCACATCCGGTGGATGGAGCCCCGAGCCCCGGCGGTCGGAGAGCTGGTCGGGGTTTATCTCGTATCAGAGGTTTGCTCGGTTGTGGATTCAACCTCCGTGAAAACCGTCCAAATGCGTGCAAGCGCATTGGTTGAACAGGCGGCTTCCGATCGTCGGCGCCGAAACCAAGCGGGTGGTTGTTAACACCGGTCTTGTAGGCGAAGATCCGGTGGATGGAAACCCGAGCCCCGAGCAAGTCGAGAGCTGGTCGGGGTTTATCTCAGCGAGAGGCGCCCATTTCTTTGGAGAGTGATAGGCGTCCGTCCCAAGCTCCGGCGATGGCGGCGCGTTTCCACGAATCGCCCGTCGCGGTGTGGGACTGGAGGGTGAGCAAGCGCGCGTTGCCATACGTGGCTCGAACGCCGTGCTCGTGACGGCCGATAGCGGGTGGTTCGAGTGGGCCTGGTGGCTTCGAGGAGAACCATTTCGGCGGGACGTTACCCGTTGCTGAGGCGTCCACCCCAGGGGGCGACCCATGAGAGCCTTCGTTACTCGATCGAGTCGGACCCAGTCGTCGCCAACTGAAGCGCGGTGGCCACCACCGTCGGCAGGCTCCGCGGGAGAGTGTGATGTATGACCTCGAACACGATTCAGGGCGATTGGGTCGTCCGCCGACCCAACAAGGGCCCACTGGGAGCTCGCTTTATCCTCATCCCTCGCTCGGTTTTTTGTTAAGGCGGCGTAAAGCGCCCACTTGGTGGCGGGCGTTCGGGGCCCACAGCACTTGGTCAAGCCCTGAGCATAAGTCGGTAAGCCTTTCGTGGCTTACAGGACCGTAGCGGTCCTAGCATGTTTATCTCCCGTCGCAAGGCAACCCTTGGAGTTGAGGCGAGGCCCGAGGGGCCGTCGCCACTCGCCGATGTCCCTTCGCTGGTGAGGTCTGTCAAGGATTAAATGCGGGGGCGATCAAGAATTAGGGCAACGTACCGTTGAACCGTCAGGACGGTCGGGGGAGCGGAACGGGCGCCGTTTCCGCTCGCGATACTCTGTTTGGTTGGCCTTTGTCCGTTCGTGATCGAGGCTCTTTATAAGCGGAAAAAAGGGGGCCATGGGGCGGATTCCCTGCGTTGTCTGTTCTATTGCGAAAAGGAAGAGAGACGAGGCGGCCGTGAGGAAGATCAAAAAAACCCAAGAGAAGGATTCTTTGCCTTAGCCCTTCTTCACCCAACGGTCCTGCACCCTTGGAGATGGCGTGGCCGAGTGCGCCATTCTTGAGGCTCGGTGCTCGATGCGAAGAAGCGGTTCCTTCCGCGCGTGAGGTAGCTCGGTGGAGGTGCCGCAGGGGCATGGCTCCGAACTGGTGACGGCGAGATCATCGTAGCCGCGTCCTTCTTTATTGCGCTGGTTCGGCCTCCCCTCCATACGTTAGTGCGCGGCCTTCTTCACTTTTACAAGGTGGAGGTGCACCATCTGAACCCCCACGGCATGCTGCACATCGCGATCTTCATCACGCTGTGCGAGGCTTCCTGGGGATCGAACCCCATTGGGCCCTCTGGAAGTACTTCTTCTATATGCGGGCGTTGAAAAAGTCGGGCGCGTTGCTGGCGCCGATCGGCGGCGCCGCCATCCAGCTTCGGTCTAACCGGTCGGCGGAGTACCTTGACATGAAGCTGCCCACCTCGAACTAGGGCTGGGCAAAAAAACCGGAAACCGAAAACCGAAACCGAAAACACCGAAACCGAAACCGAAAAAACCGAAACCGATTTGTTCGGTTGTCGATTCGGTTAGCTATATGAAATAACCGATTTTGTTTCGGTTAATTCGGTTTTGCACCTCGGTTAACCGAATTAACCGGAATATGAATCGTACATGTCAGTATGTGTATGTCACATGTGAACTAAAGAAAACCCTAGCTGGCTCGGGCGCATGGCTGCAGTGCTGCCTCCTCCTCCCCTCAGTCCCTCACGCTCCAGGCAGAGGCGGCGCCCTCCCTTCCGTTCGGCCTCCCCCACAGGCCAAGGCACTAAGCGCAAGCGCCGCCCTTCCCTTGGCTCCAGGCTCCAGCGTCCGGCCCGTCCAGCCGATCGAGCACGAGCACGCAGCCAAGACGGGCACGCCGCCGCGCCGCCACTCCCCCCGGTCTCCCACTCAAGTCTCCAGTGCAGCCGCCCCTCCCGCCCACTCCACTACTCCAGACCTCATCCCCGCCCCTCCTCCGGGCTCCGGCCTCCTTCCCCAATCGCCCTCGAGTCCAGGCGGCGCCTCTCCTCCTTCCCAATCACGGCTCAGACCATGATTCTCCGACTCAGACCATGATTGTCTTAATTTGCAACATTATTCCTATGAATATGCAAACTCCTTGATTATAAAACCATAAATGTTCACTTTATGTATTTTGTTAACATACATTCATTCTTTGTAACATTCTTCCATTTTAGGATGGAACTATCATTAAATGGCCAAAATGAAATATCACATCCAAGCAATGGACGTAGAAATTGTTAACAAGGTACTCAACATGGACCGATGATCCTAACTTGTTTACTCCTTTAAATTTGTGTCACCATACACGGTGGCTCTTGATCCTTCACATTAAAAATTCACGCAAGAAGTTATTTGTTGCGAGTTGTCATCTTGTTGCCATGTATTAAAGCTGTAATTGTGGGGAGATGCCTTGTAGAGAATACATGGTTATGGTTTCTGTCTAGAGTCTAGACTTATTAATGTTTCTTATGTTCTATTCAGTTCGATGGAAGTATATATTGCACATCTTGTTCATTAGAAATACATAAAGAAAAAGGAGTGAAAAAGAACTATTATTTTCTCGTGGTCATTCACGTGAAATTTGTGGCTAGTAAGATGTGAATTTCGTTAATTCGGTTTAAAACCGAAACGAAACCGATTATCGGTTAACGAATTGTCGGTTTCTGAAATTTCAAACATATTTCGGTTTCCTATTTGAATAACCGAAATTCCTAGAAAACCAAAACCGAAACGAAATATTCGGTTAAACCGAACGCCTGTGCCTACCTCGGTCGGGGATGGCACGGAGTGGTTCTACATTGAATCAGAGAGCGCCCGGCCTTCACGGAGACGGCAGCGGTGTTCGAATGGGGTCGTCCGTGACGAGAGGAGAAGAGGAAGATGGTGGTGATTCTTGAGCAGCTCGCGACTTAGAAGAGGCGAGGCCTGACGGGTTATGCTGTCGTGCGCGCGTTCATGGCGAGGCGCGTACAACCTCTTATGGACAGGCCCCACCCGATGTTTCAATACGAGGAGGCGTCCGATCCTATGAGGATGGAGGGTTCGGAGCTTCCCTCGTCGGAGGTGGAGGCTCGGGTGGCCGCCGTCCTGGCATTGAAAGCCACGGTGGCAGCGGGCGGCGTTCCCGAGCCCTTCTCGGTGGAAAACCCCCCGAACTTGGTAAGTGGGAAGTTCCCCTACCCTTTCTTGCGTACCTTAATTTCCGCGTTAAACTGAATAGAGTTCCGCCCTTCGGGGCTGCTTAGGAGCATCCTCCGGGCATTCTTCGGGGGAAGGAGATGAGGCGGCGATCATCAAAGCCGAGCTGGAGTCGCTCGGAAGAACGCTGGAGAGCAAGAGGAAGGAGAAGAGGCGCGTCGAGCCATGACCACGCAGGAGGAGGCGTCGAGTCGACCGCCCTTTCTTCGGTCGGCGAAGTCGTCTTCAGCGGCGGCGGAGACTTCGACGATCCGTATGAAGAATCGATTTTGAGTTGCCGCCGATCGGCGATCAATGGAGGACATCGACACGGAGGTCATCATTGCGGTACCCAGGCGGGGGCGCCTCGGCGGGTGCCCCGGAGGAGAGATGGCCTCCTTCGCCAGAAGACCGGCGAAGAAACACGGTTGTTCGGCGCCCGCTTCGGCGTGGTTAGTCTTGTCCCCTCTGCGTGTGTGTCGATTTTACTCGAGATGTCACGACCGCCCTTGCTTTTAAGGATTTTTGAGGAAAGCTTGACAGAGGCGGGAAGCGCCACCGGGACCGACGCAGTACTCCGCCGCGGAGGCGAAGATCGCCGGTCGACCAAGAACAAGCGTCGGGCGGCGGCGCCCGCCGCGCCGTGGTCGCCGGCGTGGCGAAATCGTGGTTGGTGGTGGTGCGGGCGTCCACGAAGCTGGCGTCCCATGCGCCTCGGGCGGCCGTCGAGCTTCGCCGCCCTAACGGGGGCGAGGAGGCGGACCGATCCTCGCGCGTCGGTCGCAGTGCGCGCTTCCGGAGAATCTGATCTTGAAGCGATGCCGCCACCGTCGCCGAAAAGGCGGCCGAGACGAGCTGCGATCGGCGGTGGCGGAGGCAGCGGATCCGCGGTGGTGGTGATGGAGGTCAATCGTCGGGGCGGGCGCCGGGCGACCCGAGGAGCTTTCTCCGTCGCCCGACCATCTGGTCTGGCGGGCGGTGACCCATCTGCGAGACATCATTCTCGGCTGGGCGATGGGCGAGCTTGAAGAGTGGAAACCTGCGGGAGGGTTCCCAACGGGCCCGGACGAGTTAGGGCGGTCGGGTGAGCCTGAATCTTCTCCTTGAGTCTTCCGGGAGGGCGCTGGATGCGGTCGCCGGAGGGATCGACCCGGCCGGTGCGGTAAGTTATGTTCGGAATTTTCTCGCCCTTTCGGATGTTGCCGGATCTTGAAATGGAGCGATGGCTGGCTGCAGCGTCTTCGGGTGCGTTCGGAGGGCAAGTCCGGGCTCCTCCGTCGTCTGCACAGCCAGAGGGCCGCCGCGGAGGAGTGTCGCGACCGACGGGACTCCGAGCTGCAGGAGGCTCAGGAAGCTGCGGCGCGCGAGCAGTCAGCGGCGGAAGAGGCCCGCCGGATGGCAAGTGAGAAGGACGATGCCCTGCGGGAGGAGCGCCGGTCGGGTGAGTCCCTGAGGGCAAGGGTATCCGAGCTTGAGTCTCTCTGGCGAGAGGCTAACAACATGAAAACCGCCCGCTCAAGCGGATCAGTGTGCAAGCTTGGCTTCGAGGAGGAGGCCTTAGCCTTCGGGACGTCGCACTCGAGGAGGCTATGGCGGTGAAATCCGCGAGGAGGTCTGGGAGGCTCAAGCTATGGAGAGCGCCACGTCCGTGAAGGAGTTGTTATGCAGGTTGATTCGGAAGGTGCCGTCGTGGCGCACTTCTAACTTTGCCGATTTTGAGCTTGGGAAGGTCGGCGGGTTGTCTGTATCCATTGCTCGGTCAATGTCTGAGGTCTGAGTCTGCTTGACAAGGTTGGCCCGTGTGCGAACACGTCGAGAAGTCGGTGAGGACGAGCGCGCACTGGGAGCCACTTCGCTCGTTAACGCCATGTCCTTCTACAATGGCCTTGACACAGGCAAAGTTAGCGGGATCGCCGGAGCCGGACCGGCGAGGAGGTCGGCGCCTCGGACTCAGGTTGAGCCCCATGCGGCGATCGCCGACCAGATACCCCATGAGTGTCCTCCACGGGGATTACGAATGATGTTAGGCATTTAATTTTTGCGAGCGTAAAAACTTTAGTATATAACTTGAATCGGGGTTTGTTTTTGTGCTTGCTTTCATGAGTTTAAGCCCTTCTTTTGCGCTCGGAAACCGTGACCACAGAAACCGTAGGGGTTTTTTCGAGCGTGGGTGTTTCAGTTCTCGAAAGAAGCCGAAGGAGGGTTACAGACCCGAGGTCGAATCGTCCATTCAAGCCTCATCGGGAGAGGAGTGGCCCGACCGACTTGTGGCTCGCGCCGTCTGAGTAGCCTCACCGCAAAGCGCTACTTGAAACCGTGGCCCGTGGCGCGAGGTCGCATGCGCTGGGTCGAACGGAGTTACCGCTAGGAGCCGAGTAGTTGGTCGGTCGTCGACCCGTATGAACATGGAATGACGTCGGAAAGCGAGAGCACTCATTCACATTTTGAGCAGGAAATGGACATTTCCGACTGACTTGTGGCTCGTACCGTACAGGTTACCCGTTTTCGTAGAGCGCTACTTCGAAACCGTAGCCACTGGGGCGTAGGTCGTGGCGCTTGGGTCGGATAGGTTACTGGTTGGGGGCCGAGTGGTCGATCGGATCGCCATTCCGTATGAATGTGAATGATATTTCGAGCACGGAGCATGCATTTCACATTTTCAGCGAGTAAAGGCGTTCCGTGACTTGTGGCTCGTCTGGTGCAGGTTACCTTTTTCATGAGCGCTATCAAACCGTAGCCGTTGGGCGTGGGTTGTAGCGCTGGGTCGGATAGGTTACCGGTAGGGCGTGTAGTCGGTCGGACCCGACGTATGAATGTAAATGGCGTTGCCCCGAGCCCCGGCGTCTTGTGGCGACCAAAGCGTGGTTGGCGCGTATCATTGGTCGTCGAAAAACCATGAAGGAGACGCGGTCGGTGACTTATCTCTTTTGGGTTGGTCGTGAGGCGGCTCATTGTGGCCGACGCGGATTCCGAGGATGTCCGTATAGCTAAGTCTGCGCGAATCCGAAGAGTCGCATCGTCGCGTGAAGCGGCGGCGGCGCACCGTGTAAACCGCCGCATTAAATCACGGAGTGGAGTTTTAATGAGCGTCGCGTCGCGGCGTTAGGCGAGTGCGCCAGAGAGCGCTGAGGCCTTGGCGATTGGCGGTTTAATTTGGTGAATCCGCCGTTATAAATCGTGTCTTGGAGGCGGTAATCCATACTCGGCCCTAACGTTTGCGTCGCCTTGCCCGCCGTCTTCCAAGTCCGTTCGAGGAACTTCGCAGCGCCATGGCGGCGGTGGAAACGACAAGAGGCGCTAAGCGAGTGGTGGAGAGCCTGGGGCTCACCTCCCTCAAGCGTCGGACGGAGGGGCTCCTCCGTGGCGGCGAGGCGGCTTGATCTACCCTTACCGAGGTTCTTCATCTGAGTCCCCGCCGGGTAGGTGTTCTTTGGTTGTTTCGGATGTGGCGGGGTTGTTGGGGCGTCTTGTTGGCGTTCCTTTCCGGTCTTCTTTCCGCAGTCCGATCGCCAATGCCAGTGCCGACAAGCGGCGTCGGAGGTGGCTCAGCGCCCCAGCGGCGAAGCGGTCTGGCGAGGATCGAGGCGGCGAGCATGGTGTGGGCCAGTTGGCGGTCCCATCTTGACACAGTGTCTCAGTGGGCCCTTCTGCGCCCTAGAGGCGCAGTGATGTGTGCGAGGGAGGCCTTGGTGCAGCCGCCGAGGGATGGCGGCCACTCGGCCTTGAGGCACTGAGGCGGAGATAGCCAGCGACGAGGACTTCGACTCCACGCGGGGTTCTCCTCTCCATGCTCCGCCACGCTCGAAAGCATGGGCGGGAGCACGAGGCCATCGGCGGAGCTCAGCGAGCCCGTTGAGCCGTGCGTGGCGCAAGCCGCCGGCCTCACCCGGCGGCGAGGCGTTGGAGACTGCCGGGCCCTCGGGCGCTCGCGCCGCGAAGTGCGGGTCGCCGTTCGACGGCGGAGTACGTCTTGGCGTCTTTGCGCCCGGCCAGTGCGCTCCGCCGACCCGTGACCTTGTCTCCCATATCCGAAACCTTGGCCCAGTCGCGAGCAGTCACGGGCGAAAGCAGTGGTGGCTGCTGCACTGGAGGTCTCAGACGATGAAGACGGACGCTGGCGAGCTTCGGGGAGGCGCCGGGAGGGCGCCTTCTTTGGCCCGACCTTTAGGCGGCGTCGCGGTCTCCCGAACTTCGCCGTCTGGCGAGGCATCTCGGCGTCGGGCGGCTCCTTCGTCTTCATGGTCGGCTGTGGCTTTGCGATTTTTGCACTCTTTTCTGCTTTAGGGTTAGCATAAACTTTGCTTCTTTGCTCGTCTGTAATGGATGTGTCGTACCTCTGCTGAAGTTCATGCGATGCATGCTTTCTGCGTTTGTTTTCTCGCCGAACGCCTGATGATTGTCGGATGCTTGTGAAAAAACCCTTTGCGGATCGTCCGTGGGTCACCCGTATGAAAATCACTTCGCGCCACGGGCCATTACTTTAGCGATCGTAGTCAAGGAAAACCGCCGGAGTTTTTCCAAGACGTAGACCGTAATAGCCGGGTTGAAGTGGTTTCTTGAGGGGTAGACCTTCGTCGATTAGGCGCTACGTAACAAGGTTCGCAGACTTACAAGCCCGGCGGGTTCGCGCCCTTCGGGTTAGTCAGCAGATAGATCGCTCGGCAAAGAAATAGGTTCTTAGGGAAAAAGCTCGCTGAGCTTTTCGATGTTCCAAGCATTTGAAACAATGTTGCCTTGGCGTCTCGAAGTCGGTGAGGTGCGGGCGGATTACCTCCTGACGGTGAAGGGCCTTCCACGGAGGTGAAAGCTTGTGCCTGCCGACGTTGGACTGGACCTGGCGCAGGACCAAGTCGCCTACGTTGAAGGCCCGGCCGCGGATCTGGCGACTCTGATAACGCTGTAGCGTTTGTTGGTATTTGGCCGACCGGAGAACGGCAGCGTCCGCGCCTCGTCGAGCTGGTCGACGGCGTCTTGCTGCGAGTCAAGCCCCCGAGCCTGGTCGAAGGTTTGAAGTCTTGGGGCGCCGTATTGTAGGTCGGTCGGCAGGACGGCCTCGGCGCCAAACACCAAGAAAGAATGGCGTAAAGCCGATTGACTGGTTAGGGTAGTTCGCGAGCTCCAAGGGCGGAGGGCAACTTCGTGCCATTGCTTGTGACTTCTTCAATCGATTGAAGATTCGCGCTTGAGCCCCTAAAGGATCATGCCGTTTGCCCTTCGGCTGGCCGTTGATGCTGGTGGTGGCGGCGGCGCCCGATCGCAGCGGATGTTGAAGTTGTCGCGAATTAGAAATTCCTTCCCGTAAACCGGGTTCCATTATCGGTGATGATGGAGTTAGGGACTCCAAACCGATGAAGCGATGCATGGAAGAAGTCGGCCGCTTCTTGTGAGCGTAATGGTGGCGGCGGCTTTGCCTCTATCCACTTGGTGAATTTGTCTCGCGACAAAGAGATGGGTGAAGCCCGGCGCTTTCTTGAAAAGATCGAGCGGATCAAGTCCCGGGCTGCGAATGGACATGTAATGGGAATCGTCTGGAGGGCTTGAAATTTGAAAAATCGTCTCTTAGAGCAAAAATTGGCACCCCTCATGGTCGAAACGATTTGCTCGGCGTCGCCCCAGCGGTCGGCGGTAAAGCCTTGGCAAAAAGCCTTACCCACGAGGGACCGTGGGGCTGCGTGGTGCCGCATATTCCGCCATGGATGTCGAGCGACAACTCCTTGCCTTGGTTGGTTAGGATGCATTTACGGAGAACCGGAGGACTCCTCTTGTAAAGGTCTTGACGGGACAAAGGACTTGGCGCCCGGCGGCCGGGCCTCGATCGGATCTGGGAGAGTCCCATCATCAGCGCTTCGGCGTAAGGCTTCCTCCGGTCGGACTCGGCCAAGACCGTCTTGGCTTGACGGATGGGGCGGCGGACCGGTGGTCGATGCTTGGTTGAGGCGGCGGCGGCGGGCCGCCGCTGATCGACCACGGGTCCACTCGGACCGGACGGTTGGCGAAGGTCGTGGGCAAAATTCGGTCGAAACCGGTCCCTTGCGAGCAATGTTGGCGGTGGTCGGCCTGTTGTTGTAGGCGTCGGTAGGCTGTGATGGAGCTCGAAACCCTTGAATTTTTCTTGAGCTTGCGCACCTCGCGGCGATATCTTTGCCATCGTGGAGTCTCGGGGCTCGGAGGTCTTCATGACTGGTCGACCACCCGGCTTAGTCGCCCGTATCGTAAAAGCCGTCGATGCTGCAGGGTCGGCGATCCGGAGACCATTGATGAGGGCCGTGCTCGGCGGCGTTGTTGGTGGCGTCGAAGCGGTCGGACAACATCTTTGGAGCTTTTGCGAGTGGGGAGGCGATGGCGATCGGCGCCCGCTCCGTTCTTAGTGTAGGACCCGTCGAAGTACATTGTCCAGTATTCGGGGTCTTCGAGTGCCGGTGGCGCCTGGGCTTCGGTCCACTCGGCAACGAAGTCGGCAAGGGCTTGGGACTTGATTCTTTGTCTTGGGAGCGAGCGAGATGTCGTGGCCGTTGAGCTCGAGCGCCCACTTGGCTATTCTCCCTGAAGCGTCGCGGTTGCGGATGATCTCGCCTAGCGGCGAAGAAGTCACCACAGAGATGGGGTGCTGGCTGAAGTAGTGAATCAGTTTTCTCTTCGCGATTAACACGCGTGACAACTTTGCACTTGCGGATAACGGGCTTTGGACTCCGAGAGTACTTCACTGATGAAGTAGACCGGCCGCTGCACCTTGAGGACACGGCCCTCCTCCGCCCGCTCGACGACGAGTGCCGCGCTCACGACCTGGGTTGTGGCGGCGATGTAGAGGAGCAGAGGCTCGCATGGCGATGGCGCCGTCAAGACCGGAGGTGATGTCAGGAAGGCCTTCAATCGGTCGAGGGCCTCCGAGCCGTGCGTCAAGCGAAGTGGTCGGACTTCTGGCGGCTTGTAAAGCAACATTCGCTTCGCCGAGGCGAGAAGCGGCTCGAGTACGCAAGGCATCCGTCGGCTTACGGGCGCCTTTCAAGTCGATGTCGGCCCCATCTTCATGATTGCGGAGACCTTCACGGGTTGGCCCGATGCGCGTTCGGATATGATGAATCAGGAGCTTTCCTTAGGAACCCAGCGCATTTCTCGGGGTTGAGTTTTATCTTGAACACGGAGGTTCGCAAAAGGTTTCCTCGGTCGGCGGCGAGTGTTGGCCTTTCTGTTTGAGCGACGATGTCGTCCACGTATCTCTCGATGTTCGGCGATCTGGTCTTGAAGCGGTGTACATCTGGCGTTGGTATGTTCGCTGCGTTCTTGACCGAAGGGCATAGTTACGTAACAAAGCAGGCGAGCGGAGTGATGAAAGAGGTCGCGAGCTGGTCGGACTCTTTCGCCGGAATCTGATAGTAGCGAGTAGGCGTCTAGAGCAGGCGACTTCGCACCCAAAGATGGAATCAATGACTTGGTCAATCCGAGGCAAGGAAAATGGTCCTTAGGACATGCCTTGTTCGAACTGTGTAGTCGGCGCACATCCTCCATTGCCCAGTTTCTTTTTACAAGGGCGGGATTGGCAAGCCACTCGGGTGGCGTACCTCTTTTATGAATCCGCCTCCAAAAGCAGCTACCTCTTCCCTATGAACTGCGCCTTTCTTCGTCAAAGCTTAGCGCGGCGTTAGGCGGCAACTGGCGCCCGGCGGATATTCGAGGTGTGCTCGGCGACCTCCTTGGGATGCCGGCATGTCGGAGGTCTTCAAGCGAACATCCCGATTTGCGGAGGAAGTCGGCAGCCGCGCCTTCCTATTTGGCGGGAGGCGGACCCTACCCGCACGGTCTTGGCGGGTCTTGGGATCGATTGCGATCCCTTCGTGTCCTCCGCGGACTCGAAGGACCCAGTCCCGACTTCTGGGCGGGGATGGACTCGGAGGCTGCCTCCGTAGTTCTTGAGCTCGGCGGATCACGATGACCGCCGAGCTAGCTATAAGCGCTGCTTTCGCTTGATTGAAAGCAAAGTGGAAGGATGAGGACACGTAATGATGCCCGTGGCCGGGATCTTCGGCAGTGCGTGTAGTTGGGGACCGCCATGAACTTGGCGTGAGCATGGCCTCCCAAAATAGCGTGGTAGGAACATAAACCCCACCACCTCGGCGAGGATTTCGGTCGCGAAGTTTTGGGTCCTCCAAGTGTGATGGCGAGTCGACCTGCCCCGGAGGGTAAACTTGATGGCGGGATGGCCGTGGAAGGCGCCTTGCTCGATCGTAGGGTCGGCGGGGATGCCAGGCGTCGGCGTCTCAACATCTGAGATGTTGAGACCGCTGCCGCCAAATCCATGAGGACTTTGGTGGCGCCGACCCTCGATGGGGTCGACGGCAGTGGGTACCTTCGAGGCGCGGGGCTTGATCAGAGTGTCCGTCCGATCAAAAGGTGATCGGGGTCTCCGACCAGCGGAGGTAGTTTGGGACATGAGGTCACCGTGTGCACCTCATGATGGCGAGCTTTCTGCCGGCGTTTGTCGGCGTGCTATCTGGTCGCCGAAGATCATAAGGCATCCGTCGGGTTACGGGAACCGCCGTCGACTGCTGTCTGTCGACCTCTGGCGTCGGGTCGCGCTTCTTTCCTTTGCCCAGCTTGTGGGGTTCCGGAGAAAGCGTCTCGGAGACTCCTTGATCCGGTATTTGTGCTGACGGGTACCGTGATTCGAACCAGGCTATCCATAATTTTTTGAAGTGGTCGGATGGCTGCGCGCTGCTTGCTTGTCGAGGCGTTCGGCGCTGCGACCCGCGTGGTCAGCGGACTGCTTTCCCTTCACCTCGGCTTATCGGCGGCGGTCGGAGAAACCTGGCCGGCTTCGGGGCGGACTCGCAGCGCCGCTTTATCGAAGATGGCCCCACCGCCTCCTCGCCGGGCGTGGTTGATGGCGATGTCGGCGAGTCCTTGGTGGTCTGGGTTTGAGGCAACCCGGTTTGTGGACCAAGGCTCGCATGTGGTGCCGTAAATGAATGCCTAACGACGTCGGCGTCGCTAATGTCGAGGAGTTCATTGCCTTTGTTGGGAGAAGCGCGGATGTAGTCGGGCGTTTCTCCCAAGCTTTGCTGCTCTTGAGTCCCAAGAGTTCCCGAAGCTTGTACGTGCCACAGAGAGTTATAACAAAGGCACTCTTCAAGTCGGCCCACTCGATAGTCGTGAGCGGTACTCGAGCCGAGCTCGGCCGAGTCCATAAATAGAGGAGAGTCTTGAATGATGAAGAGGTCATTAGTAGCCCGGCCGACAGGTGAGTCGATAATCTTCTAACCAAACTCGGGGTTCGTTGCCCGTGTACTTAGTGATGTTGGTGGTGCGGAAGCGCGCGGGAAATCATGACGGATCTCCGTGAGAATGCACAGGGCCGGGCCCTCTGAGGTCAGCTGCTGATCCTGGCGGCGGCTCTCGGCGACCTGCGGCCAAAGCCGCGGCGTCGACCGCCCTTCTTCAGCGTCGAGAGTGTCGCGGCGATCGTAGTGTTGCCCAAGACGATGTGTATTTGGGGTGTAGGAGGCACAGGGCGCTCCAGGCTGTGGCGGCTTTCTCGCTTCATGGCGAGTTGGCTGGCGGCGAATGAGACCCCGAGGTGCAGGGGCGGTACATCTTGTCTGTGGCGTGCTCTACCAGCTCTGGAGAGTCTTTGGTAGGTGGCCACAACCTCGGGCTCGTTAGGCTCGGGGATGCTTGTGAACAACATTGCGGCCATGGAAGTTTTGGCTTGGAAGAGGGAAGCCGCAGGCGTTCACCGCTCTTCCATAGCCCGTTGTTGTACTTTCGGCCTTCGCATCGTCGCCGACTTAATACTCTTGAGCACGCGTGTTAGCTCGGCCGGTTGGTCGACCGTGCCTTGCCTAATCTGATGCCGCAGATTCAGCTCATTGTCGGCGAAGCTGGTCGAAGCGGACTTAGGATGATCATACTGGTAGCCTATTTGGGCCGCCTCCGCGCGCCGGGCGCCGGTGGCGGTCCTCTTGACTTCAGCAATGGCGGCGGTTGATCGCTCACGCGCCCGCGTTGCATTTCTTGGTGTCTGGCTCGCCGAGGCTTGCTCGCGTCGAGCGGAGTCGCCGTCGGTGGAGCTCTCCAAAATCTCGTGGATGGAAGGTAGCGTAGCCGCCATTGCTACAAGCGAGGCCTTGCCGGGGCGTGGCGTCGCGCAAAAGCGGCGCCTCCGAGGGTGGCGGCTGCGCATAATGGCGACCGAGCAGCCTTGAGGGCCTCGGTGAAAAATTGTCGAGGGTGTGGATGTGCGGTGCGAGCATCCGCGGAACAGCCCTAGGATGTGACGGGGCGCGGTGAGCTCTCCGTCGGGTTAGCGATAAATCGAGGAACAAAGCAGTTCGACTCGGCATAGCCGTTGTTGTTGTGAAGAATCCATCAAGGAAGCAAAATGGGAATCCGGAGGCAGTGGTGACGCATAAAGCCCCTACAGCGCATAACCTATCGGTGTTTGAGAACGGCAAGTAAATTTTGTAAGTCTTGAGGGGCGCGTTCCGTTCCTTGAATAGTTAGACCCAAAGAGAGAAAAGAGGTCGAGAATTTATCTTGGTTAGATTTGAATGTCCCTACTCGATTAAGTGTGGTGGTGCGTATTTGTATTGATCTTGATAGGCTCGTCGAGTTACAAGTGAGAATTTGCATAAGCACCTCGTGTCTTGATGGTCGGTGAGGAGCTATGGAGCGAAAGGTTGGAGCTTAGGAAGCGCTACGGCTATGTGTATGTGGCGTTTGTTTGTGTTCTCCCCGCCAGGAGGGCAAGCCTCCCTTATATAGCCGGGAAGCGGTTACATAGGCGTGTAAAGAAAAAAATGGATGGGGCTCCCCGCTTGGCAGAGTCCGGTCTTCGCCTCGGCGTCTGGTCTCGGACTTGACTTGACGGATAGTTGTTGGCCCTCGTCTAGTCGGTGAAGGCTCTTTGGCGTGATCCGTTCCTCGGAAGCGGCCTTTGCCCTCTGTGGCTTGTCGGTGACGTCAGGGTGTCGACTTCGGGAATTACTGGGGAAGGCGGCTTCCATCTCTGTTTGGTCATCTTTGAAGTCTTAGTGTCGATGGGGTAGGTGGTGGGTCGGTGGCAAACCGATGATTTGATGTTGGCTCGTTGGCGAAGATGGTTCGAGCTTGTTCGAGGCTCTCGGCCGTCAGACTCGTCGGTCGGGACATCTCCAGAGTTAGTATCGCCGTAGCTTGTGGCGCCGCTCTATAACGCTGGTCAGACCACCTCTTGGGGTCGGCTTGGGGGCCTTGGGCCCCGGGTTTTAGGCCGATGGTGGCCCATGCACCTCTCTGGGCGGCCAGGGGGTACGTGTGTGGGGTATCCGTCAATTTAGTCTGAGGATGAGATGATCAGATTCTTAGAATATTCTAAAAAGATGCTGCACCATCTTGTACGGGTAATTTGGCCGAACCAATTGGTCCAGGATAGGATCGCTCACTCACACCATCTTTCAAACCAACCTCATCCCTCAATCTAATCTCATCCTTTCAACCAAACATCATCTCGTACCATCCTGTATCATTTCATCCAAGCAAACAAAATCATGTATCATTCTATTCAAACAACTAAACAACTTCTCTGTACCATCTTATCCATAATCATTCCATCCATCATGTACCATCATGTCCCATTCATCCCTGTATACTCAACCAAACACATCCTAAAATGCCTAGTGGGTGTACCCCTGATCCACCCCAATTAATTGTACGTGGATCTGCCGTTAGTGGGTAACATCAACTGCACTGTTCTCTACGGTATTTTGTTGGCCTCTACACGAACGTGTGTAGCCGATCGCAACCCGACCGCAGCAGATCAGGTCCCAAGACTGGCACATACACAAAGATGCCCTACCTAGAATCCATCTCGAGCTCATACGTTGGCACATGCACGCACTCTAATCCATGTCGGGCTCGGAGGTGTGTCGGCCATGGACGGAGAACGGTGAGATCGATCCGGTCAGCACAGCAGTAGGTGGGCCACGCATGTCAGCCAGAGTTCACGGGCACACGCCGGAAGGCGACGCTGGTCTCCCTCTCTCTATCTCTCTCTGGGGTTTTGCTTTGGGGTCACGCACCCGTGGACCACCGGACCCCTGTCGTCGCTCGCCGCCCCCGCCCCCTCCGACGTCACACTTCCACGCGGGGTCAAAGCCGTAGCTGCATAAATAATTAGTGGCAGATCAGGATTCTCTCTCCCTTTCAGTTTAATCAAGTGCGCTAAACCATTTGGATTAGACGCTTTTGCGTTTTAATTATCAAACCCTCCAGATCGTAAATTAGAACGATAAACCGCCCGTCCGTTCGGTGCAGCAGCCAGGACAGCGGGATGCCCGTGAACTGTTCGCCACGACGTCTCAGCGGACCTGCTGAGTTTCCCAAAACTAGCCACATGTTTTAGCTTCAATTTCGTAAAGGTTATAGATTTTAGAAGAATTTAAGTTACAAAATTACATATTTTAGAATTATTTATTTCTTGTAATAGGTCTAACACTATAGATCCACGTTGTAGCCTCACATGCTCTCTTTTCCCGTTTCATTCGTGCGTTATGTGGGTCTAAACTATCAGACTCGTTACCAATAACATGTCAATTCTAAAATCTGTGTTTTTTGTGATATAGATTCTCTAGAATCTATAGTTTTGTGAAATAAAAATTAAAATATTTAGTTCTCTGGTAGTTTATACAGGAACAAGTAGTTTTGTGAAATTTAATGGTATATGATCAAAGTTGTCATAAAGACGAGCTTCTGTCATATTTGGACTGGCTATGGGGCTGAGGCCATCACCGATTCCTATTTTTCTTTCGCAGGTAGCTGCTACCTGCTAGAGCTGACACAAGGGAAGAATTGGAATTCGCCCACATGAGGAAAAGCCCCATCGGAGACTGAGAGTTGAGACTCACAGGCCACCTACTATGTTCCCCATCCTCCTCTGATCTTCCTTTCCTTTGCAAATGAGCAAAGCCTTTCTTCAGGTAGCTGCTGCACAACGGGCCAGTTCGAGTGGCTGTACCTGCAGAGAGGTGTACTATCTCCCCAACTGATCCTTGCCGTTCTCACCTCTTCTCCATTCCTCGTTTCCTTGGCCTCAAAACCCAGCCTCCAAAGGACAAAGCACTTGAAAATTATACTCCATTAAAGAGTGGGCGTTCGACCGAAAAATAAACAATACTGCCAAGGTCATTAAAGGGTAAAAGAAAAGGGTTCATATGATGGACTAATATTGATTATGTCTGCCTAATTTCTTAATTGTTGGTTGTGCTAGCTTATCTTTGTATTTATGCCCATTTTGTGTTTATTTTAGGTTCTACTATGCTAATTTACTCGCTCTATGACAGGGATTGAAATCTCGTTTTCAGTTGATATCTCGGGGTGGGCAAAATCCAAAATTTCACCGAGATCTCGGAATTTCGGACAAATCCCGGACGAAACACAAAAACCAAAATTCAAATCCGGTTTTTATTTTTCAACTGAGATTTTCTCGAGAACCACCCAAATCTCGCTGAGATTACTCGAGATATCCGTAAAATTGAATTGAGTGAAAAATGGTGCAAAACATATTGAAACTTTTTTTAAAAAATTATGCATGGTCCTAACACACCATTAATATTCTCATAAAAATTTTAGATGATGATCAAGCTTGAAAATTTTTTAAAAATTCTGATAGTGGTACTATCCTGATAAAAGGCTGGCCAGCAAATTTGAACCGAACGAAAAAGGAACAAATGATGTTATAAAATTTTGAAAATTTTTGTGGATGGTCTTGATGCATCAATAATGTTGACATAAAATTTTCAGATGACAATCAAGCTTAAGGAATGTTAAAAAATTCTAACAGTGTTACTGTCTTGATAAAAGCCTTACAGGCAAAATTCAACTAAATGAAAAATAGTTCAAACCATGTTAGAAAATTTTAAAAAATTTTGTGGATGATCCTGATGCATCATAAATATTCCCATAATATTTTTAGATGATGATAAAAATTCAATAATGTTCAAAAAGTTTGACAATGTTACGTCCTGATAAAAGCTTTATGATTAATATATAGATTTGCTTGAGCAACCAAAAAAGGTTTAGAATTTTTAAAACTTTTGTAGAATAGTGCTAAGATAACTTTTAAGCTCTCATAAAAATTTTGAATTATGATCACAATCTAGTGAATTTATAAAATTCTTACAAGGGGTACTATACCAGTTATATTCTTTCTGTTTTTTATTTTTGAAATATAACAAATGAAGTTCAATGCTTTCATAAATTTAATTGAGCAAAAAAATTTAAAATTTTTTAAAAATTTTGGATAATGGTTCTGAGGCAATTATTAAGTTCTCATAAAAATTTGGATCATGATCACACTCGAGAAAATTTATAAAATTCTAATAATGTTATGTTCATTCCATTTTTAATTTTTTAAAAATAACAAATGAAGTTCAATTTTTTTGAAAAAATTTATGTATGATCCTAGACTATTAAATATGGTACCATAAATTTTTTAGAGCATGATCAAGCATATACAATTTTATAAAAATTTGAGAGTATTTCTACCGAAAATATAAAATATCTCAAAAATTCAGTTTTTCAACAAATTTTCATGGAAGATGTCATTCTTAAGGGTTATTAGGCCAAATCCGGTCATATAAGGTCAAAAAAGTCAAATTTTGGTATAAAAATCTGAAATTTTGGTGAGATTATGAAATTTCTAAGACTACTGTAGTAATTTGAATTTTTTTAATTTTTTTTTATCCAGTCGAGATTTTGAATCTCCTCTCTGACCGAAATCCGACATCTTGCCGAGATTTTATAAAATTTCGCTGGGATAATTTGCAACCTTGCTCTATGATACGACGCACTGGAGGAGCGTGGACGGAATAGCACAGTGATCGAGCTAGCTAGTATAGTTGTTTGTTAGGCAATCATCTGTCTCGCAATTATTTGCGACAGCTCAAAATTGGAGCTGCTCGCTTCTTTTGTCCCCGGAAGAGTTGGGTTTGGACCGACCTTAATTTCCTCTCGCTTTTGCGATCAAACTCAGGCATTTGGCACGTTCGGCATGGATTAGCTAGCTCAATCATGTCTTGAAAAGTCGTTTTCATGCGCGAAAAGTCCATGCACACAAACAAACACATCACTATTCAAAAAGATAAGAGAGAATACATTTGAATTGGACTACAAATATTTTTCTCACAGATGTCCCACGCATAATTATTTTAGAGTTGCATAACTATTTAAATATAAATAAAGAGTGAATAATAATTACTTATTTTTTATATCCTTCAAAAATTTATGAAATCACCTCTCTCTCAGTGGTTTTGGGCCTCAAATTGCTTAATGGCAACATCTCGCACTGTACTGTGAGGGGTTTTTACGTGTATCATCTGGTCTTGGCATTAATAAAAATTATGAAAAATCCTAAAAAAATTGTAGGTTCAAATTCATTATATATCGAGAGTTACAAAAAAAGAGAAAATTCTGATAAATTTAAAATCTTGAAACTTCATATGTAGGTAGAGTAATCTATGAAGTACATCTATAAATTTTTTATAATTTTTATTAGTTAATATATACGATATGTATATAAAAAATCTATGTACATATGATATGTTACCTTGCTTAATTTGACGGTCAAGATGCCGACGACCTTATCCTGCACGTCCATGTCAGCGTTTGGAGGTAGCTGTGATGATAGGATGCTTTTTCAATACGAATTAAAATCGACCAACGACTTCCCACGCCGGTCAATGAGCTCTTATCAACATTCATATCTCCAGAAAGAGAAGGCTGGATTGAACAAAAAGTGACGTGGCTGCAGTTACGTATTGGTATGGTATCGACGTGACGAGTGTGTCAGCAGTAGGGTGGAAAAACAGCTCGAGGCTCGCGGCTCGGTTCGGCTCGGTGCGGCTCGGCTCGGCTCAACTCGGTGCATCAACGAGTCGAGTTCGAGCTTATCGTCTGGCTCGGTCTTCTGATGAGTCAAGTCGTAGCCGACTCATGAACCGGTATTTCGTTAGTCGTTAGGCTCAATAAAATCGAGACGTTGAGAATCACTTTCACTAATCACTAATCAATTATCCAAATTAGATGAGGCTTAATTTTAATACAAAATTAGCCACAACCCCTGAACATTCAATCGACTGGCATTCATATAGTCATATTGAACAAGGAACATACTGATGAAATATAGAATGCATGAGAGTTTAGTGATTCTGTCTGACATAAGTAGCATAACACAAAGTGTATACAAAAGTAACAAAACACCCTTCCATAGTTCCATAGTTCTATTCCATTCTTGTAGTCTTGCAGACTCAGGAAGTCGAGGAGAAAAAGCGATGAGCTAGAAATTAGAAGCACTGAGGAGAGCCCACATGAAAGCGGCTCGCGGCTCGGCTCAATTTCGGCTCCATTTTCCACCCCTAGTCAGCAGCAACTCTGCACGGACGATGTTGCTGTACATGACCGTCTAATCTTAACATCTTATTATCTTATCTCTCTCCAGTGCGTCGCGATGGAAGCTCATGCATGTACCGGAGTGTCCAAAATGCCGCTACTTTTCAAATTCAAACATGGGTGAAAAGAAGAGAAAAAAAGAGAGGCAAACATAAATAATTTCGTGACGATTTAATAGTGGAGGAGCCGTACCGGAACGGAAATGGTCCTTCCTCCCATCTAACCTCAGATGCACTTTCCCATTATTTCGTGCCAAATCAGTACGTTGTTCTTTATGCTTTCTTCTCCATAGTGAGTGGTGCCTTTTTTTAAAATATAAGGGGGAAAAAGGGAAGTTGGCATGGTAAAGCTGTGTGCATGTGAGAAGCCACTTGCGAGTTGCGAGGCAGCAGCCGCACATGCGCCGTGCGGCTTGCCTGAAACGTGAAAATCTTGCCGTTTCATGTTTGCAAAAGCGGCCGAGTCCACCATCGGGGCTCACGGGGCAGAATGGCCACCTAACGATGGGGATATTTTCAACATGCACCTCCGCTAGAAACATTATAATATATATATATATATATATATATATATATTAAGGCTTTACTCTCCTCAAGATCATACTCCCATTCAATATCTGGCTTAAATAAACGCGTTATCTTCTTTATCACTTTCGGTATATTTCAATAATAATTCTAAGATACTCCAATGCAACATGGTTGAAAAAAAAAATCATCGAAGCCCCTCATTTTTTGCTATATACTGTTTTTCATATTAAAGGAATATATACACAAATTATGCTATAAAGGGGATTTTGATGATTTTTTGTGGATCTCACCTTGAAATATCTTATAATTAATATTAGAGTATACTCAAAAGGATAAAGAGGTATAACAACATCATTTAAAGCGGTATCTAGAGGTGGAGATCATCTCTCGAAAGTATAGAACCATTTTCCTATATATATATATATATATATATATATATATATATTCATTTATTTATATATATAGAGAAAGTATATAGTGAATAGTACAAATCGAGATCTAAATATTGATTTATTTGGTATTCCTACTACTCTACTGCCGAATGAAGTATAAAATATATACTAGCTAATCTAATCGATTGAATTAAAAATAATTAACAATTCAAAATAAATTTAGGTAAAATATAGCACTTTTTAAGAGGCAGAAATAGCTCTTCTAGGAATGTAAATTGCAACAATGTAAATAAGAAATTGCAAGCATACACAAGAAGACACAATACTTTTTACCATGGTGTTTGGAGATTTACCGGTTTCCCCTAATCCACGTTGAGGTAAGTCCAAACCGTTTTGGACCCACTCCACGAATTGAGTATCTGCCTCGATTTCACTAGTGGTAACTCTTTCCCGCTCTGAGTAGGTGAGTTCCGACCTTCACAATTTTGCTGGGTCTCATGAAACCTCCTTGATAGGTATGGATTTGTGAACCTTGATAACCTTAGAATATGCACACAATACATAATGTCAACATAAGTATCCTCACACGTAAAGATCATGCTTAGCCATGCTTTAGACTTGGGATAAATCAATTGAAAAAATTGATCAAATGAAACTTAAAAATATTGAGACATGATAATTGTCGGGGATTGGATAAATTACCATGAGGACCATCAAGCCCCGACAGCTCTTCTTCGGCCGACCATGCTTCTCTTTAATATCATCCCAAAGGAAGATCCTCGGGCGGACCGGCTGCTGACCCCATCCACGAGCATGCAGCTTAGTCTTCAGAGCATGGTTGCTGTTTGGCGACAAAAGGTCGGCCCACGACCAAGAAGATCCCGATCATGCCTCGAAGGTTATGTTAGGGTTATAAAGAGAGCGTGGCGGCTTCTGCTGCGATAGCCGATTGCATACGATTCAGACCCATCACATCCTCGGCGCTTGGCGTGGTGAGAGTCAAGGATAGTTAGCATGCCGAGACACCGTAAGGCGTGACATTGGATGTGATCATCGTAAACCACCTATAAATACCTCCTCGAGAACACGCCAAGGGGAGGAAAAGCAGATCATCTTAGAGGAGGCATATGCGAGCTTAGTAATATCCATACTCTTTTGTAATCGGGCATATGCAAAGTTAAGTCCTGCTAGGCCCTTGTAAGCACCCAGATAACAAGCAAAAAAACACTGGACGTAGGGTTGTTATCTCGATCATGAGAGGCCCGAACCAGTATAAAAATCCCCTTGTTCGCCTCCCTCTTCGGTAGCTCGACCTCCTTGCACGGCCTTCTTTAGATGCTAGCCCTCCGCGGGAAAAGGGGCTCGGTTAATCCCTCAATCAACAAGTAAGCTCGGCGAGGGCACATTCCCCAAGCGCGACAAGTAGCACCGTCCGTGAATCATGTTGGAGATTCCTTTTCGTGGAGAATCCCTGAAGATGTCGAATTCCCAAGACGGTCAAGACCTTTGCATCTTTGACGATGTAGAAGACGATGATATGTACTACGCCAGTGGAGGCATGGCGGTTGTGACTGATCCAGAAGGTCACATTAAGCTCGGGAACCTTTCCCGGTTCTTTGCTTGGCGGGAGGCGTTCCTCGCTTCATGACGAGTTACCCTCGCGGATGACGAGGAAGATAACAGTCTTTATGATGGCCTGGATATACCCGACCATCCTGAGCTCGATTGCGAGACCTCATCGCGAGGAGACTCCAAGATGTCGCCCTCGCGGTCTCCATGCTCTCGCGACGTCAATATGGCGGGAGAGGTGGAAACCCATGGGGTGGAATCCTCGGGAGCTGTGCATCGTCGTCGCTATGAAGCCGCCAAGAGTCATCTCGAAGCTTCCCTCGAGAGACCCTGGCAAGTATCTGTCGTCAGGCTCTTGAGGAGACGAGCGTTAGGGCTGGACCTTCAAATCGCGGAAGCTTTCGTGGGCTCCACTCCGGAGCATCGCGCGTAGCATAAATAAGATCGCCCCTTCCGTCCGCAAAGTGTTGAGCAGTTGCGGGCTATGGCGACTGTCGTCTGCTGACCTCCGGATTTTCTGATTAGGTGGACTGGCGATAAGCCTTGGCCGTGGCAGAATCTGAGCTTCGCCCCGACATAAGGCTCTCGGGGTCCCGGCGGCGAGGAAGCCAGATATTTCAGGGCGCTAAACCTGATTTTCTGTTCGCCCGAGCATGATGGCCGGGAGTTACGCTGGGAGGGCCTGAGCATGACAAATCTTGCAATGATACTTGGAGCAGTTCCCGAGTTGTATCACGGGGTCAGAAGTATGCTCGGTCTAGTCACGGGCACGCTGAGTTCTCGACCTCGGAGCAGTCTCCGCCATGCTGACACAGGGGAGTATTCACTCGCCTCGGCCCCCGCATCGGAGGTTGTCGCGGCAGTAACCCACCTCAGGCTCCAGAACCACGGCGGTCACGGGAGAGGCGGCCCGCCTTATGCACACAGCTGACCTGTAGCAGCGACCAAATCCTGGTGGCCAAAGCGCGCCGTAAATGGCCGTTTCTACCCGCTTCATCAGGCGCTCGGGCATGACCTCCGCAATTGTAGGACTTGGGCGTTCCGCCTGAAGCAGTTCCACAGCGGTAAGGGCCCTATGCTCACGCTCCCGAGCAAGAAGGAGCAGTAAGCAAAGGAAAAAAGGGCCCTTGATCGGAGGCAATGAAGATATAGAGTACCAGGAGCCTCGTAATCATATTGCAGTTG
This sequence comes from Guadua angustifolia, assembly GCA_036346375.1. Taxonomy (NCBI): domain Eukaryota; kingdom Viridiplantae; phylum Streptophyta; class Magnoliopsida; order Poales; family Poaceae; genus Guadua; species Guadua angustifolia. Next base: position 68,408,024 of record CM070500.1, on the reverse strand, counting down.
TATCCGGGGGCTCCTCCACCTACAAGTCTCGTGGGTATTTGGAGGAGACGGCACGGGGGGTGCACCATGTTGCGCAAGGCAAACCTCCCGTGAAGCAGCTCAAGTGGTCCGAGCTGCCTGTCAACTTCTCCAAGGACGATCGCCCCCTTTGGAATGGCCAAGCCTCAAAGGTTCCCCCTGGTCGTAAGCCCGACCAGGAGCTTGAACGCCTGCTCAACCTCGACCTCGCTAAAAGAGACGCGCGAAAGGGCGTTGCCACGATCTGCCGTTTATCTGCAAGCTCTTCACAGGCATGCGGCTAAATCGATTCGGCCAAGGACCCTACAAGTCAGCGACCTCGTCCTATGTCAAATTCAGGACACGTCGAAGACCAACAAGCTCTCCTTCAGGTGGAAAGGTGCTTTCATGGTCGTCTCGATGGCGCACCCAGGGGCTGTCCGCTTGGCAATGGAAGATGGTCGGGTGCTCACGAGCTTCCGGAATATCAACCAGCTGCGCAAATTCTTTGCTTAAATATGTGTTTACCTTTATGTTTCGCGCTTGCTCAACTATTTTCCCTGTAAAAACTCGGTTCCTTCGCTCGCGCTAAGTCCGTCACTCTCAAGATTTTGTGAATGTTTTCAAGGTCACTGCCTGATAATAAGTCGACTCAGTCTCGCACAAGGGCATACTTTTTTCTCACGATCTTGGTGATGGGGCGGCAGCGTAAAGCGAACATTCACCTCAAGGTTTAGTGACTTGCGCGGAAACGATCAAAAGCGCGCAGCAAGCACGAGTCACCGATCTTCTTGCGAGAGGTGTCCGTCTTTGTAAGCCGATTACCATCCGCAGTAGTTCTTCGCTGCATGACCACAGTCGCTAGTAGACGCCCTCTTGGCCGGTTCAGAGCCCTAGTTAGGTCCCCCTGTGCTTGCTCGTTGTGCGTTTTGGCGGGCAACCACACGTCCTTCCTTGTCAAGACTACGCTTGTAAACTTAGGGGTGTGAGTCTGGGACGTTGAGGAAGTTAAGGCCTCGCGCGTTCCCTTCTCCCGACCTAGCCCATGCTCGCGGCTCAGAAGAATCGGTGGCTTGGACGGGGAAGCAACGCGTGTATTTTTTACTCTCCTGCGAACGAGCTCGTGCTTGCAACTTAGGTGCACGACCTCTGTTCGCAGCAGGGGGTTAGTAGGAACGAGCTACCGAACTAACGCTTTTTTCCTCAAAAAGGCTTGTGTCACTGATGTCTCGTTCTAACTTATGATTCTGTTTTGCCTATCTTTCGTGCGATCGTCTTGCATTCATTATTGTGCTTTCGGGAATTGTTTCCGTTTCGCGCCAAGCACGTTCGGACACAAGTTTCATCCCCTTGCCCGGTCAAGCGTTCTGCTCAATTTTGTGCCTGTCAAGCGTTCCGCTCGATTTTGTACCGATCAAACATTCCGCTTGAAGATTGTTTGCGTTTCAAGCATGTTCTTTACTCGGGGATACGTTTAAATCTCCACGAGCAGACATTTCGTTTGAGCACTTATGCTATTCCATGCCAAGGTTTGCCCATATGCAGCGACATGAGTTCTCCCATGGCCCGCATATCTAGTTTCCTTGGACGTCTGATCCATGTCTAGGATGCGGCAGTTCAAGCATGCCTCGATTGTCAGTTCCTCGAGCATTTGATCCATGCTCGGGATGTGATGGCATGAGCCCTCTCATGACCAATCAATACCTAGATATCTGATCTATGTCTAGTTTTCCTATGCATTTGATCAATGCATGGGATGTGGCGGTGTGGTTTCATCCACAATCTGCTAGTTACCTTTCTGCTAGGCATCCAATCCATGTCTAGTTTCCCCTATGCATCTGATCAATGCATGGGATGCGGCAATGTGGTTTCATTCACAACCTGCTAGTTACCTTCCTGCTAGGCATTTGATCAGTGTCTAGTTTCTCTGGGCATCCGATCCATGCTCGGGATGAGGTTGTACGAGTTTACTCGTGGCCTGCTAGTCCTTTTTTCTATCACTACCGTTTGTAAGTTGAAACAGTCTCGCACAGGGGCATACTTTTTCATCACGATCTTGGCGACAAAACGAGTGCGTCGGGCAGTAGTGATCGCTTCGAACGTCCTTATCCTAAAAGCTTGGCTAACATGCGCAAGATCGCTCGAAGCACCGTAGCAAGCACCGAATCACAGGTCTTGCCATTAGAGGTGTCCGCCTTTGTAAGCCGATTATTATCTGCAGTAGTTCTTCGCTGCATGGTCACAATCGAGAACAGACACCCTCTCGATCGGTCCAGAACCTTAGTTTGATTTGCGCGTGCTTGGTCATTGCTCTGTTGAGCAACCACACGTTCCTCCTCGCCATGACCATGCTCACAAAATAGGGGTATGTGTTCAAGGCGCTTAGGAAATTAAGGCCAGGCACGTTTTCCTCTGCCGACCTAACCCATGCTCGCAACTCGAAGAAGTTGGTGGCTTGGTTGGGGGGAGCAACGCACATCTTCCTAACTCTCCTGCGGACGAGCTCGTGCTCGCAACTTAGGTGCACTACCTTCATTCGCAGAGGGGCTTAGTAGGAACAAGTTACCACCCTGGCGTTTTTTTTAGAAAATGTGCTGGCTTCGTTCTGACTCGCGTTTCTATTTTCTGGGCCTGTGTTGCCCATGTCGCACTTCTATTTGCCTATCTTTCGCATGTTCGTCTGGCATTTGTTTCTTGCAAATGATCACTAGAAGGATGTAGAAACAACAAAGGCACAAAACTAAAAGAAAATCCGGGGGGGGAAATCATTCTTCATTCACACCGTTAAGGAATACAAAAAGAAGGAGTTTTTCCCGTGCAGACCTAAGGCAAGGAGGCTAGTTCCCAGGCCTTGCTCCTCTAAGCGCCGCAGAAAGCTTCTGCCACATCTCATCGAGCTTGGCCTCGAGGTCAAACACCTTCCGTCGGGCTTCCCGACCCTCACGGGCTACTTGGCGAAGCTGCTCAACCTCCTCCTTGCATCGGTCCGCAAGTTCGGTGGCCTCCCGCGTAGCCCGGCCCAGTTCAGCCACCTTCGACTCGAGAGCTTGGAAATGCTGTTTCTCTTGCTCGAGCTCTAGCTCAAGCTTGGAAATCACCTCCCTGTTCTTGGTGACGTTTTCTTCGGCCTGGCGGCACCGCTCCAAGATCAGTTGGTCCCTGGCCTTGAGGTCGTCCAACCGCTGCCTAAGCTCGGTCACTTGGGCGTCCTGCTCGGCGCGTAGCTAGACCAAGACTTTGGGAGGGATCGTCGTCGAGTTGAAGTCCTTCATAGTCTTCTGAAGAACCTGCAAGCAGAGGAACCTCAGCCTCCCCCTCAGACTCAGAAGAAGAAGCTACCACGACAAGGAAGGAAGCATGCTTACCCGACCAAGGCACACGCAGAGGTTGTCTCAGAAGATCTTGGCGACATCCTCTCCCTGAGGGTCTGCAAGGCTTTCTCTGCCTTCTAAGAAAGAAGATTGGCCTTCCGCCTGCAAGGAGTTCGCCCCACGATTTCTCGGAATCCCGGTGGCGTGGTTAGCCAGTGGATGTCAGGCACATCCCCTAGGCATGCGATCGCGCCGACCTTCTCTGTCCCCCCGAGCATGGGGTTCGCTCGAGGACAGCACGACTTCCCCCCGGGCACGCTGTACGCTCGGAAGCTCCTCGCTCTTGTTCCGGGCAGGTGGTTCTCCCGGGGACCCCGCGCTCTCTTGGATAGTCTTCTTGCCCAAGGTCGCGAGATCTTCTTCCTCCCCCTCCTGAGCGTCCGCTGCGCTCGGGAGAGTCAGGAGCGTGCCCTGAGGGGTTGGTCCCTCCAGGGCAAGGAGTTCCTCGACTTCTTGGTCGGTGTCGCCAGCTGGCTCGTTCGCCGTCGCCAGATCGACGACCTCGCCCATCACGTGGTTGGCGAGGAGGGTGAGATCCCTCTCTAAAACACGATCAAGGATCTCGTCAGCTATTTTTTGGCAATCCGGAAAGACCCTAGGAGCTATCACACCCACGTCAGCAGAGTGGGGGTAGCTCGAATAAGAATAAGTAAAGCAAAAGACAAAAGGGGAAGAAAGGAAAAAATTGGAGTTCGAAGGCTACCTTTGGCGAGCTCCTCGCTGTCGTCTCCAACGGGGTTGGCCGCCGCCGCGACCACAAGTTCAGCCTTCTTCTCCGTGGCGTGGCTGATCCTCGCTAGGAGGGGATCGACTTTCTCCATGTCGACCGCCTCCAGCGTCTTCTTCGAGCGCCCGCGTCTTGTTATGAGGTGCACCGCGTCCTCATCATCATCCTCCTCCTTGGGATCCATAGCCCGGGGGGCCGAGGTAGTTTCGGCAAGCTTGGCCTTAACGTCGGCGAGCTCCTTTCTCATCGCCTCATGCTCGGCCTTCCTCGCCTCCTCGGCCAGCCTTGCCCGCTCCGCGATCTGTTGTAAACGAGCCATCACCGGCTTTTGGCGGATTAATCCTCATCCGAGCATCCGCATCGCATTACCTCCTTCAGTCGGCCAAACTCCAAGTCCGCGTGTAGGCTCCGGTCGAGGTCGTCTACCTCTTCGTTGAGCGTGTAGGGGGTGGTCAATGAGCTTGTCTCTTGCCCTCGATTTTTGCTCTTGGCGGCAGGAGGAGCACCTCAGCTGCCCCTAGTGGCTTAAGATCGCCACCGCCGCTCAAGGGCGACCTTCTCAAAAAGCGTAAAACATCATAAGATGCTCGGATGCTTTCCTCGAGCATAAAATTGAAGAAGAACTTACCACTTGCCTCGCCGAGCACATTCTTGGGACTCCGCGCGTGCTCGAGTTCCTTGTCTTTGGGGTACTAAACATCTCGGCAACCCGCTTCTCCACCCGGCCGAAGCCTGTGGTCGCCCACGATCATTGAAGGGTCGGCAGGAGCGCAAAATCGTGCATGCAAAAGAAAAGTCGATCAAGATAAGGAAGCTCACCAGAGTCTGCCTCTCGAGTGAGGTCCTGCCACCCGGAAACCTTGAAGAAAGGGTGTTCCCTCCTCCTAAGAGGGGACACCCTGTTCCTGAGGAAGTCCCGGACGATGTCCCGACCAGTGAGCCCCATGTTCGTGAGCTCGCTGATCATCATCAAAGCCCGCTCCTCCTCGGCTTGCACGGGTGGGTGCGGGGTCTCGACGCTGGGCGCTATCGCCCTAGAGTAGTGGAGGGTGCTTCCCTCTGCCTTCCTCAAGTAGAACCAGAAGTTGGCCCAGCCCGACACCGAGTCCTTGAGAGTGAAGAATGGTTACTCGTACGGTCAGTTGGACCACAAACGAAAATACAAAAAACCTGTGGGAGAAGGCCCACCGGTGCGGAACAAGGAGTAGAAATGGAAAAAAAGGCTCGCCGTGGGCAAGACGCCCACGAATCCCTCGCATAGGTGCGAGAAGATGGCCAGGACAAGGATAGAATTGGGGTTTAGATTGGTAATCTCACACTCGCATTGGGCGAGCACAGACTCGAGGAACTCACTTTCGGGCATCCGAAGCCCGTTGACAGTGTAAAGCTTGCACGTGACAATCTCATCGCCCTCCGGCACGGGAGCTTCTTCGCCGCGAGGGATCCACCAGGTACCCGCGTCAAGGTACTCGAAGCCCTCGAGTGCTCGCAGCCTCTCCTCGGTGATCTTGGTTGCGCCGAACTTCGCCATGGGAGAATTTGGAGAAAAGGGGGCGCAGGCGCGAGAGGAAGTATGAAAGATGGAGAGCTTTTGGAGCTTGATGACGAGATGCAGAAGAAGAAAGTCTCTGTACTATTCCCGCCGAGCATTTATAGGCAGAGAAGCCGAACGGCTAAACCGCCTCGCCTGTCATGAACCGTGAATGCCACAAGCGCATGCAGCCTTCCAAACTCGCCCAATGGAGGCACACTTTCCAAAAAGCTGTCTGAACCATACCATGAGGTTTCATCGGAGAAGGAACTGCTATTCGATTTTCGCTTCCATTCCCAAGTCTCGTTTTGGTCAAGCCCAAAGCGAGATGCTCGGTTCCGCCAGGGCATGGTCGCTTGCGAGCAAGGGTTACTCGGGTGTCGCAGTAGCACTTCGCTGCAGGAATCTAACTCCACTCCCGGGCTAGGATTGCTCAGATGCTGCGGTAGTGCTTCACCGCAGGATTTCAGCTCCATGCCAAGGTAGTTTTTCGCCACAAGATCCCAATCCCTCCTATGAGTCCAAAGGCTCAAGAGGAAAGCTCCTAGCAAGTGGTTCTTCCACTTGAGCCTCGGGGGCTAGCTGTCGAGGATTGGATAAATTACCTGAGGACCATCAAGCCCCGGCAACCCTTATTCGGGCGACCATGCTTCTCTTTAATATCGTCCCAAAGGAAGATCCTCGGGTGGACCGGCTGTTGACCATACCCATCCACGAGCATGCGGCTTAGTCTTCTGAGCATGGTTGCTCGGGCTGGCGGCCAAGGTCGGCCATGACCAAGGAAGATCCCCGAGCATGCCTCGAAGGTTATGCTCGGATTATAAAGGAGACGTGGCGGCTGCTGCGATAGTCGTTACGCCACGATTCGGGCCCATCACATCCACGACGCTGCGTGGCGAGAGTCAAGGGATAGTTACCGCCACGCGAGGATACGTAAGGGCGTGACATTCGGATGTGATCATCGTAAACCACCTATAAATACCTCCTCAGAACACGCCAAAGGGAGAGGAAGACAGATCATCTTAGAGGAGGCATGTACGAGCTTAGTAATATCCATACTCTTTTGTAATCGGGCATATGCAAAGTTAAGTCATGCTAGGCCCTTGTAAGCACCCAGATAACAAGCAAAAAAACACTGGACGTAAGGTTGTTATCTCGATCGTGAGAGGCCCGAACCAATATAAAAATCCCCTTGTTCGCCTCCCTCTTCGGTAGCTCGACCTCCTTGTACGGCCTTCTTCAGACGCTGGCCCTCCATGGGAAAAGGGGCTCGGTTGATCCCTCAATCAATAAGTAAGCTCGACGAGGGGCTTGTTCCCCAAGTGCCGACAATAATGGTTATTAGTATTTTATTTTAAAATGAAAATAAAACTATGTTTTTGATGTGGGCAATTATTAGCAATAGCTGGATGTACAAGGAACTTGTACGTAGTGTAAGGGGAGATTATTGCCCGTGTCGGATTAAGGACCGAATTAATTGTACGTTATATCTAAGTATTTCTGTACAACCACAAGTGCTGGTGTGGGACAACCTTAAACCAATTAAGTTATCTAGTTTAATTTTGCACATTGGTAGGCTGGAGTATTATGGGCTTCTTTAGTGATTGGCTACTCAAAGGTGTACGCAATGCTATGGGATAAATCACTATTCCACGTACAGTGAATGTACAAACACCTTACTATTTCATGTACAGTGAATGTACAAATATCTTTTACCACCATAGCATATCGTCACCATGCTGGTGCAAAGTTAACCTAGGTAATGTAACGATTTTCGTCATGAGCATTCTGGCCACAATGCCAAAGGTGCGTGAAACATGCGGCAAAAAGAAAAGGTCATGATTTGTGGGTAAAGCTATACACCTCTGTAGAGTGTAAATCTTTTCGAAAAGTTGTTCCCACGTCAAGAGACACTTGGTGCGCCTGCATTAGTTAAAAGTTTTGGTATTTTCTAAAAAGTTTGGATTGGAAATATTTGTTGGAAAGTGCTTATTTCAGATTTATGCCTTGTATTGGTAATGGACAACCCGATGCTCACGTCGTGGAGGACAGTGAGTTGTTACTTATACTTTACTTATTTATTATTTTTATATCAGTCAAACTTGCTTTTATAAATTTTGTTTTGCAATTACTACTGATTTTACAAATTAAATTGACTTTATGCAAATTAACCGTAGAAACCATTCCTTTGAAATGGCTTGCATATATTATAGGTTTTGCAAAAGTCTTGCGGAGTACGAAAGTACTCACCCTTGCTTATTCGTTGTTTTTATGTAAAGTTAGTATACTTCCAAATGACATATATTTTGATGCAGGATGCGAGAATATTGATAACGAGTTTTTTAGGAATTATACTTTATCAGTTGCCTAAGGGTTGGATGAGCACACTACAAGACTTTTGATTATTTCCATTGCATTACTCTAAATTGTAAGACTTTATTGTGTAAATTACAATTATCATATGTAATAAAGAGTATGGATGTGATATCAATTGTTGTAAATATGCGTACTAGTTACTGATCATGGGACTAGTACTGTATGCATATTAGATTTCCATTTTTGCATTTATGTAAACATGAGGGTCGCTACAGGAGGGATGGAGGCGGTGTGGTGCCCGGAGGGAGGGAGGTCTCACCATGAGATCACGGGGCTAAGGAGAGAAAAGAAAGAGAAGAAAGAGGAAAAGACGAAGGAAGAAAAAGGGAAAAAAGAAAAGAAGTAAAAAAGGGAAAAGGTAAAAAAAGACAAGGAAAAAGGGAAAGAAGAAAAAGAAAAAGAAAAGGAAGGAAGAAAAAGAAAAGAAAAGGAACAAAGAGAAAAGAATAGAGAAAAAGATGACAGAGCTGAGCCATCAAGTCATGCCCCTATGATCCAATCATCAATTACTAGATAAGGTAGTGCAAACCAAAGAGAGAGCGATTTGATTATATTTTTCGCATTTGTACGAACACCACGGCATCGCCTTAGAAATTGGTAGCTCGTGTTGGTCATTTTTCAGCCCTCTCTTTTAGCTGATCATTGAGAGAGAGCCGGGTGACAGACGAGAGAGAGGGGCGAGAGAAGGAGAGAGCTAAGAGAGGAAATAATGGGTGAGAGAGAGCTGAGAGAGATTGATGGAGATAGGCGAGACATGGGAGAGAGTTGAGAGAGATTGTGAGAGATGGGACAGAGAGTATCTTCTTCAAGGTACAATTCTTTGTATTAGGGAGCATCACATGCATGGGCCAACAAAAAGAGAGTCTTGCCCCTCTCTAACCTCTCTCCTAACCACCTAAGACTCTCTCCCTTTGGCATGAAACACATAAAGGGATAACTACTCCGCTACATCGGGATAGGAGAAGGGTTGCTAAGTGTAGCTTGAGAATGAAGCTCGAATTGTGAACCGTAATCACCAGGGTGCCTACATTCTTTTTTAAACTAATGTTAGATCTTTTCGGCAAATTTCAAAAGTTGCCACTAAGAGTGCGTTTGGCAGAGCTCTAGCTCTATCAGATCCATGGATCTGGTGGAGCTGGGTATTCCTAACTTCACCAAATCGGTGGAGCTGGAGCTGTAAGTGCATTAAGAGTGTTTAGATGGATCATCTTGTTTGCATTTCAGACCAAAAATATAAACTTAATTCACTTTATTTTAGCTTACAAGTTTCAGATCTCAGGTGAAACTGGGATCTGGAACTCTACCAAACAGGCTCTAACACACGACTAGTTGTGTTGCACTATCACCCAAGTCGTGGCAACCTCTTCTTTATCTTGCTCGCACGCCACCACTCCCTACCTCTCCCGACACCACGCTCCCTACCTTCGCCATTCTCTTGTCCCCTCGTCACAATAGTGCAAATGGGCCGGCCTAGCCTAGCATTGCACAAAACAGGTGCAAAGCATAAAATAGGTTATGCTTGAGCTTGCCGAATGCGAGGCGGCTAGTACAGCACGGAAAGGCGGGTACGACGGATCGTCACAGCACTGCACGGTTCAAGCATGAAGCCTGACAAGCTTGTGTTGGGCCGGACTGGCATGGCACAATGCCCACCTCTGCCATACCATAGTCTACATATTATGTACCTGACACGACACGACGTCCACCACTGCTGTTCAGCTGTCTTCATTTTCTACACGCTCCTTCACCATTATTTTTATCTTAATCTTATGCGCACTGCACGGACGACATTGCAAATGTACATGGCTGATGGGTATAGTTCACTAGTCTCTACTATATAAAGCAAGAGTTTCTTCCCGCATCATTTCATCAAAATTACCCGTTTTTACCACTGCTCTTTAATTACCGACCTTTACCACTGCTTTTTAATTACTTACTTTTGCCATTATTAGTACTCTTTGCAAATAATCTTTTTATTGCAAATTGAGTTTCAATCATTGTTCATTTAGATTGAACAATATTATTTAGACAAAGTTAGTGCTTTTATAAATAAATTTTTATTATAAATTGAGTTTTGAGTAATTTTATATCTCTGTGCACCGGCCGTGTGTAATGATCAGGATGCCACACGCGTATCGTGCATGCATAGGTTCCGTTTATTCTGAAAATGTCTCGGAAAGTACTGGCTGTCAGTACTTAACACTCAGTTCTGCCGCTGTCCAAATAAAGTCCCCTTTCTTAGGTCTTTTGACAAACGAGCAGGTACGGAGTAAACAACGAAGTTATTACTACGAGAGACTTTAGGTGTATAGTATACAAGAAAAAATAAAATTATATTTAACTATTAATTTATTAAAAGAATCTTAAGGTATTAAAGAAAATATAAATAAATAGTAACTAATGTGATATCGAAAAGAATGAATATACTATATTAAATTTACGTAAAAGAACTCGTTACTATGCTGTGCCATGGTTGGTTTGAACTACATGCTTGTATTTTATCAGTTTTTGTCGATGAAAGCTCCTTCCTCGTGCTTTAGCTAAAACTTACTGCTTGCTTGCATGTAGACTGAAACTGACATCTTTTTGGGGTTTCTGGTATGATTTTTTTTGTAAGAAAAAGAAGGCTATCTTGTAAGTGAATTCGGATACTCCTATGTATTGGGAAGAAAACTCATGGTAGGTACATAGTGTCCTGAATTTTTCTCGCCTTCAGATTGGAAAAGAGCGCTCCAGATGCATTCAGGCACTGAGTGAGGTACTGCATCAGTCTTACTGTGGCAATGACTATTGGTTTTCCAATTTGATGGGCCCAACAAAAGATAAAATTTAGCGTCCTGTAGCAATATATATATAGCGAATAGCTACTACAAATGGATCCATTTTCCTTGTAACTTTTAGGTGGAAGTGGGGAACTTCTGTTCTTAATTATTTAGCATCATAATCGAACTCTAAATCTTATGATGGAATATAGAGCTGTACTAGTTATAAAACTCGTAGAGTGTTATGCTTACGATGGAAATACAATTGTTTCCAACACAAATGTAGCAACCTTTATGTTTATGTTTGATTAGTTTGCGCTATAATAATATGGATCCATCACAATTAACGGTATATATTTTCTTCCTTTTCATTCGATTCATGTAGTTATTTTTAGACCTTGAGGGTGAACGATTGTAACTTTTTTCTATCACTTTTTAATAACAATGTAGGAATTACAGGTCAGGTCATTCATGTTGATTAAAGTTTTTGACTTTCCTTAAACTGCATAAATTTTAAAAGCGTTGTAGTACCAGATTATTAGTAGCTCAGGGAAACTTGAAAGCGAGGTGGTTGCTGTGTTACTGCCTTAAACATGAATAGCTAGCCCTAATTATTTTGTACTAGTTTTCCAATATGCTTTCATGGTTCTCGATTCATAATCAATCAAGAATCAAGCAACATCAATCAACGGCATAAAACTCGCAGAGTTTTTTTTTAAGCCATGGAGGTGCTGTCACTACTACAGAACATGTGATTACTGCCGGGTCCACATCGGCATCACTGCCGGATGTGGACCCGGCACAACCTAAGTGGCAGTGATAGTCGAGAACTATCACCGCCGGATGTAAACCGGCAATGATAATCACTATCATCGCGGTTTATACTTAAGAACCGGCAAGGATATTAACTATCACCGCCGGTTCATACTTTCCAACCGCAAGGATAATATATTATCACCGCCGTTATTAGTTAGAACCGCAAGGATAATTCAACTATCACCGCCACATTTTCAATAATATCCGGCATAGCGATAAGTAACTATCGCTCAATTGTTATCGATATCCCAAGATCGATAACTACTATCAACGCCTTTTTCTTGTTAATCGGCAAAGGATAGCTCAGGTCCTATTTTGATATCCAAAACTGGCAAAGGATGTGTTTTTAAACCTTTTGCATATATATTTTTGCGAAGATATGTTGTAGCATGTATATATATTGTACAAGAGATGTATTCCGAAGGTATACGTTGTAGCACAATAGTATCAAGCATCATTAAAGTGTAATTGAAATACATTGAAGCATCATAATATTTAATTATTACATTGTTCATTCACTTTTGAAGCATTAAATTGTTCATTCGTAATTATTGCCATGGAGAAATGGTCGTAAAATTCGCCTTCGTGGAGAATTTCTAATTATGAACCCATTTATTCCGCTCTTGAAGGGCATCAATTTCGTGGTCGAGTAGGCCTTTGGTGCCTCGATTGACGCTACCGTCATGGGAGAAATTGAAGCATTAATTAGTGTCATCGTCTTTATAAAGAAAAGTACGGTCAACATGTAATGATCGATATACCAAATGGCCGTTGTAGTCCAGATTGTCGATGATGAACGCGTGGATATGTGTCATTGCGTAGTATCCACATAAATTGTTCCCTTGGGGTTGTTTCTGCATGGAAAATCGTGTGTATTCGAAATTTTTCACGATGGACGATGCCGCTTGCTCTTCTTGCAAGATTGTTTGTACACCCCTGCTCATGGTTTTGAGTAGTCATTAAAATTAATTAGGTGCAATGGGATGGAAGATTATTAGAGCAATAATGCAACGATCGAAGTTACCCGTTAGCAAGTCTATTAAGTCTTGGTATTCACCGCTTGGCTTTCCTCATTGAGTCCAAGATGTTGATGTTGCTTTCTGCCTAACATGAAGACAAGGATGATCCAAAGGAAAGTCGCAGAAGCCAATTAGTCGTCACATTGTGTTTGCGATCAAATATGAGACACTAGTAGGCGTGGAAACATGTACCGAAGTTGTAGGGTAAAAGTACGTAGTCCTTGTGTTGTAGCTTTAGCAATACTTTGAGTACGCATACACCTCAACATCATTTATTGTTCTTGGATCTTCAATAAGTTTGCAGTTGACCATGCCCGGGTCCAGGAATCCTATCTTTTCATTGTTGTCCGCCCTAAGTGTCTTTGTCTCCATTCTACGTAAAAAAAGAAGTCAGACCCTATGTTTAAGAGTACGTGAATATACAGCATGAATTATACAAGAGACTTACAGAGTCCATATTCTTAATATAGACACGCCCGAGCGCCTCGCTGGTACATCCGATATAGTTCCATGTGTTCAACCCGTAAAGAGTCGCCATTGTTGTGAAAGTCCATATCTTTGTATCTCGATCGGGAAAGCAAGGTTTTGTGTCTTTTGGACATACCGCAGTACCATTCATGTAGACGCCAGAATTGTGTGGTCAGCTTTGACCTCCTTATTTGGATGCAAGCAAAGCTTCCCTGCTAATCTAATGGCCACTTTACAGTGCTCGCTGCCTTCAAAGACCACTTTGGCTTCCAAAGAATAAAATGCTTACCACCATCTCCTTTAGATTTCTTCCTAGAGATGCTCAGTAGTCCGATAGTTGGCTAGGTTGAGGAGCTTCAGTTATCCGCCTCCGTCTGCTTAACCTTCGCTAAGTCCAGAAGAAATCTGCTTAAGGTGTTTGATTTCAATCTTAGCGGTGGTGGCGCCTTCTAGAAGTGCTCTTCTACATGGGCGCCTACTTTTTTTTTTTTGTTTCTTCGTCATTTCATATGGTCGCTTCTTGCTAAGAGTTTTGGCTAGCTTCACAGATGACTTAACTTTTCCCCGACCGTAGAATGTACAGATCGTGGTGCTCTTTGGCTGTCTTGTGGCGCCGGAGCAGAGGAGTTTCTTGGGTGTGGCGGAGGAGGAGGACTTTTCCGGTGGCGCTCGAGCAGGAGAAGGAGCTTCTTCGATGACGCCGAGGAGGAGGAGGAGGATCTGTTTTAGATGGAGACTCCGCCGCCATCGTTGTTAACATCATCGCCGTTGTCATCTTCTCGAGGCAAACTTTATATATCGCTTGCGCCACGCGATGAATGTGCCTATGCTTTGTCCAAGACTTTGCCCTCCTCGCCTGCGATCTCAACCTCTACTTTACAGATCTCACAACCACGTTGTCAATCGCAACTTCGCGATCCCCGAGGAATTGGGTTATGCAATATCGCCCCTCGTTGTATGGCCAAGCCACCCTTCACCACCTTGATGGTAATGTTCGCACGGGCAAAAGTGCAGGACTTCAGCGTGTCGGCTCTATGATTTTGTCCACGTGAAAACTACACCGAGTCCTCTTCAGAGGGTTAGCGGATGCTTGGTCGCTTTTGAGAACCCCCGGGACTTACGCCATGTGACCGATGACCTACATCATGTGACCGACGCTCGCCAGACCTTTGTTACCATTTCTCGATCACTTTCATCTGTTTCTTCAAATTCGACTTCCTTCTATGCATCCGGCCTTCTATTTCTATTAACGCTCATTTAACTATTCTTGTCCGGATTTCTTTGGTCGCTTGTACATATAGGCATCCTCTGGGAATGCCGCTTCCATGGCACCAAGCCAACCCCTCCGTGCGTACTTGTGGTGCTCCTATTACCCAAGGCGCTGTTAGCTCGTCGTCCTCCCTTCTTGGTGAAGGAGCCTCAATAGTTTCGGAGTGGGCATCCGCGATCTTCTTCGAGATTTCTCGCCTTTCTCGCTTCGCTTAAGCACCATCATCCGACGAGTAGCTCCCTCGCAAGCGCCAAGCTTCGATCTTGGGGCCATGTGAGACATCACAAGAATAACTCCATCAAGTGCTAGCCGTTCTTCCCGCATCCCACTTGGGTACTTTCTTCACGTAGCCACCTGCGTGCCTAGCACATGGGGGTAAATGTTCTTGTCCGAATTTGTTTTGTTCATTGGTCGATAGCCCGGCTTCATCGATATCTTATATTACTTGAATTCATCCCAAAATTGTCAGAATCCCTCGAATCTATTAAAATCCGCGCTTGATCCTTCTTGACGACTCCTTATTCACCTTTGTCTTCCGCTTCTTCCATGTCGCTCCCATAACGCTTAGTGCATGTTTCCGGCAATCTCCAACCGATCTTCGGGAACTCAAACTTCATTGTCAACTCGGCCCACAATGTTTCCTTGATGTCATCGGGAACATACGACGGAGAATCGCTACCGACGTGTCCATGATCTCGTAGATGATGGGCACATTGTCTCTAGCCAGACCCCGTGATGTCGTCCGATATGGCCAAGCAATGACGCTGGTATAGCCGGGTTCTCTGACCGCACTAAGCTCAACTATCACCTTTCGCTCACTGCAGGCGATCTTGTCGGGACCTCGCCCGCGACGACGCCTTGCACTAGATGTCCGACCCTACATTTTGATTGTTTCATTAGTCGCTTGGCTCTCACTCTAATTTCATCTGGAAGCATATCCTACTTAAATAATCCTAGTAAAGACTTACCTCATCTACATTTGTTGCCTCGACTTGTTCCGTGTTGAGGAACTCTGCTGGGCTTCACTCGGGCTTTGGTCCATGGGCTCAGCGCCATCCCAAGACTTGTCCATTGTGAGAGGCCATGTGTGGCAAGTTTTCTAGAATTTTAAATTAACAAAATCACGAGATGAATCTTCGTGATATATATCAATGTTGTGCATATATAAGGCATAATCACCATTTTGTCATACGTTAGATAATATCAGAACGCATATATATATATTAATAGTGTAAATTTCAAAATCTTAATCGCATGGATCGATTCTACTAAGCAACCTACTTTCGTGGACGAGGGAGCAGTAACAAAGAACATATACAATTTCACATATACTTACACATGGTACATATACAATTGACAATTCACATATACTTATACAGTATCACATATACTTACACATGATACATATACAATTGACATATCACATATATATTATTTAATTCATAAAAAATAATGCAATGTAATATTACACCAACACTCAATCTGATCTTTCAACAGCATGCTTTTCAGACAAGCAGGTCAGATTTCCGACTGTGCTGTTCAATCTGACAGACTTCACACAAGACCGATGCACGATGGACTCACCACTGCCGCAACGATCGCTATGCTGTTTCGTCGCTATGAGCCCATCGGCGACATCAAAGCCATCGCTAGAGAAGGTTCTCTCGACGGACAAAAGCATGGTCGCCAGAGAGCATACGATACAATCTGGTGAAGAAGGCCACAAGGTGACGGTTTGGTTGACAAGGAACCGATTGTTCGCTTTTTGGTGTAATAGACTACTAACATTCTAGTTGTGGATTTATAACCTTATTTCATTTTTGAAAATCATATAAATGTGGAATAAGAATGATTCATTATTTTTATTGAGCAATAAGCAATAATATTCTAAAGAATATATGAGTTGGGCCCTGTCTCTTTTAATTGTCAACCACCGATTTAATTTGTGACAACCTTACCTTATTGAAAATAAACAATATTTCAATACTTTAATAGACAAGAGAGTAATTAATTGAGAACTGAGTGCTAATATATATCTAATGAATCAGGTATGCAAATAAGCTACTGACAGGATAATGGAAATAAGCTTATCGACTAGCATACACATTTCCACACAAATTCAATACAAGCATATAGTTATCCTCATATAAGTAAAATATCTAAACAAGACCGATCGAAGACTTAAGATACTCACATACATAAAATTCCACCTTCGAACACATACACATACATATCCAATTACCAAAGAAGGTGTAAAATATTCAAACAAAATTTCCTCACATAAAGACAACATTATGTCATTCATATGGAGGTAATTATATACGATTGCTCTCAGTTATTGGGTGCGAATGAAGATTAGAACCTTCATCTCATCACAGATGTGCAAAACAATTAATTGAGTAAATAAGGCCTTAAATCATCACAGAGCAATAGCATCGGCCAACCCTAGAATCATCACAGAGCAATAACATCGAGAACCCAAGAATCATCGATTGTCAATGCATGTTAGTCTACCAACTTAAGGCCTTATTTACAGAACAATTGTCAATATCATCGAGAACCCTAGAATCATCACAGAGCAATAGCATCGGCCAACCCTAGAATCATCACAGAGCAACATCACAGAGCAATAACATCGAGAACCCAAGAATCATCACAGAGTAATAGCATCGGCCAACCCTAGAATCATCACAGGGCAACATCACTGCCGCAACATCACAGAGCAATAACATCGAGAACCCTAGCATCATCACCAACTTACCAACATGGGAGGGTCGGGCCGGACGAAGGAGGCACCGCAGGAGGGAGGGCCTGGGCGGGGAGGGTCGCCCTTGAGGAGGAGGGACGGCAGGGGGAGGGTCACCGCAGGAGGGAGGGCCGGTCGGGAGGGTCGCCAGCAGGAGGGAGGGCTGCGAGGGGTCGCCGCAGGAGGGAGGGTCGCCGCCCGCGGAGGGACGGCGTGGGGAGAGTCGACGGCGGCTAGGGCGCAGAGAAGAAGTCCAAACAAATTGCGAAATGGCTAAGTGCGGGAAATGGCTAACCGGCAGTGATAATGTATTTTTAGTGCCGGTCGTTTCTCACCCGGCAGTGATATGTAAATATTACTGCCGGTCATTTATGAACCGGCAGTGATGTTGTAATAGTAGTGCCCGTGATGTTCCATTGTAGTGCGCGTGACATATATCTATTACTGCCGGTTATAGACTATGACGTGGCACTGATGTGTTTTATTAGTGTCTGTTCTCGTTTGTCAACCGGCACTGATGTTCCTTGTCTGTTGTGGCACAAGTGGCGCGGTGGTAAATGCTGCCATGGCAATGCCGCGGTGGTAAATGCTGCCATGGCAAGGACTTACTGCCGCGGCAAGGAAAATTGGCACACCTGTTTTAGCCCAACCAAACACAAACATTGGAATTTCTTTAGCCCAACCAAATAAGAGCTATTTAGGGCTTCATACAAATTGCTAATTTATTTGTAAAAAAACCCCAAATATAAACATTGGAGTTTTCCTTTTTTGTTTTATTTAAAATTTGAGTTAATTAGGAATAATCAATAAAAACTTGCTCTTACTATCTCATCTTCATCCATTGGACATTTACTATTTCTGATTGACTATAATAATCAATACTCCATAAATTTCAAAATGAAGCATGTTCTTCGTACAAAATGTTTATATCACAAATTGAAGCTTGACCTTCATACAAAATAAAGCATATCCTTAATTACACAACTAAGTTACAATCCGACCTTCGTTATGATCGCGGCGTATGTATGTAGCTTCCTCTATGTCTTCCATGAGACCTAGGTCGATGTTCTCACCGAAAGGAGGAAGCTCATCAAACTGGTTATAGTCTTCCTCGTCGACTACATTCTCAACTCCCACAATCCTTCTTTTTGATTGAAGAACCACGTGGCGTTCCTTGTCAGCTGGATCCCTCACAAAGAAAAGTTGTGTAACGGCATTAGCAAGTACAAATGGTTCTTCTCTGTATCCGACGTGTTTGAAGTCCACGGTAGTGATACCATACTTGTCTATGTTCACGCCCCTAGGTAGCCTGACCCACTGGCACCGAAAGAGGGGGACCTTCAAAGGCTCATAGTCAAGCTCCCAAATCTCTTCTATGAATCCGTAGTATCGTCGCGTGATATTGCCATTCTCATGTCATAAGCATCTATCACGGACCCATTGTTTTGGTTGGTGCTCTTCTTATCTTGTGCTCTCGTATAAAATGTATACCCATTGATGTCGTATCCTTCAAATGTCAAAATTGTATATGATGGTCCCTTAGCCAACGTTCTCAATTGAGCGCACTCTGTTTGCGTATGCATCATGTATCTAAGCAACCAATCTCCAAAGTTATCTCTGTGCTTTCTCGCGAACCAAACCTCCAGACTTACATGGGTTTTGTCTTCGTAGCATGTTCTTGTGCATGTCGACATACGGGCCGCTATAAGCGATTGGTGCAGAATCAGAAATGTGCTTGCGTGAATGAAGCACGATCATTTGTACGGATCGATTTCTGACCTAGTGTCCCTTTCCCTTGTAGCCTCCCTTCATGGCGAGATACGGGCACACCAATCGGTTTGAGATCCATGTAATCGATGCAGAACTCGATGACCTCCTTGGTTCCCCAACCTTCGGCAATGCACCCTTCCGGCCGATGTCGATTATGAACATATTTCTTCACAACCCCCATGAACCTCTCGAAAGGGTACATTTGATGTAGAAACACAGGGTCAAGAAACTGTATCTCTTTCACAATATGAACAATGAGATGGACCATAATATCGAAGAAGGATGGAGGGAAGCACATCTCAAGCCGGCAAAGAGTGTGGATCACGTCTTGCTGCAGCTTATCCAGTTTCAACGGGTCGATGACCTTTTGTGAAATCGCGTTGAAGAATGAACACAACTTTATAATTGGATCTCGCACTTTCTCCGCGAACACCCTAATTGCTACTGAAGCATCATGTGTCATCATCACGTGACAATCATGAGACTTCATACCAACTAATTTCAAGTCTTTCATTGAGACTAGCCTTTAGGTTGGCGAGAATAACCAGACGGAACTTTGACTCGTGCAAGCACTCACACACGCTAATTTTCTCAATCTTGCTTAAAGTGTAGCAAGTTGCAGGAAGGTACTTTTTTCCTTGACCCGAGATCTCATGATGCAGCTCCTTCACGAGTTTCATATCTTTCATGTCCATCCGTGCCTTGAGTGTATCTTTTGTTTTGCGTGTATGTCTAGTAAAATACCAAGCAATTTGTCACACGTTCTTCTCTATATGCATGACATCGATAGCATGGCGAACATCCAGTCCGCCAATAAGGTAGGTCCATAAATCTTGATCTCTTTTTCCACAAAGGAGCGAATCACCGAACTCGGATCGATGTACCGGCTCCTTTCCATGGATAATTTTAATATCCTTTACGGCCGCAAATATCTCTTTGCGTTGCGATGTTTTGAGTGAAGCGATCTCCTTTGTACCGTCAAAAGCTCTCTTGTTGTTGCGTCTGGGTGGTCCTTATGAAGGAACCGACGATGCCGCATGTAACACATTTTTCGACAAGATTTCAGCCACCGGCTCCTCAGATCACCCATGCAATGCACGCATCCATTGAATCCTTTTATAGTCGGCGAAAAGATTGCCAAGAGCGGGGTAATCATTGATGGTTCTGAACAACAACGCTCGTAGCATGAAGTTCTCTCTTACGTACTCATCCTATACCCGTAACCGCGTTCCATAATACCGTAAGATCTTCAACCGGTGGTTTGAGAAACACATCAATATCGTTGCCGGTTGCCTCGGCCCTTGGATCGAGAACGGCATCATAATGTACTTCCGCTTCATGCAAAGCCAAGGAGGAAGGTTGTACATACATAAAGTCACCGGACAAGTGCTATGACGACTACTCATGTTGCGAAAGGGTTCATCCCATCCGTCTTGAGTCCGAACCTTATATTCCTCATATCATATGCAAAGTGTTTCTTGTATTTTCGTCGATATTCCTCCCTTCTACGGAGTCGGCAAGGTGTCTAAGCATTCCATCCTTTTACGCTCCTCGGCATGCCATCGCAGCAATTGAGCATGCCTTTTGTTATAAGCGACGCTTCAGACGGGATTATAAGGAAATACCACACCACCTTGGTCGGAGGTCTTTTCTTCTTACACTGCCCCTCGATATCGTCATCGCTGCGCTTATACCGAGATGCCTTGCAAACGGGACATGCATCCAAATTTGCAAACTCATTGCGATACAATATGCAATCGTTTGGACATGCGTGTATTTTCTGCACTTCCAGTCCCAACGAGCAAACAACCTGCTTGGCCTGGTACGTGGTTGCTGGTAACACGTTACCCTCTGGAAGGACATCTCTAAAGAAACCTAACAGCTCCATGAAACTCTTGTTGGACCAACCATTGCTTGCCTTCAATTGTAGCAGCGTAAGCACAACATGCAGCTTTTTGAACTCCTCTTTGCAACATGGGTACAAGGGTGTTGTAGAATCCTCTACCATACGCTCAAACTTCTGAAAATCCCTTTCACTCGTGAGGTCCTCCTCCCCATCATGCAACATCTGTTCTAGATCATCTTCATGGTTATCAATGAATGTCTCTTCTTGGGTGTCGACGAAACTATTTGCCACCGCGGTCAAGTCGTTGTCTTCATCATCATCAATCAGATGCCCTTCACGCACAATCTCATCTTCACCATGCTCGGTCCAACGGTATAGGGCTTGAAACCCCTTGAAGCAAGTGCGCACGGATCGCCTCAAGGTTCAAAATTGCTTCTCATTTTTGCAATCGATGCACGGCAACAAATATAGTCCATCGCTTATTTGACTTGTACGCGCGCCGCTTTAAAAACTAGTCACACCGTTAAAGTACTCTCTATCGCGACGGTCCGCTTCATACATCCATCTTCGATCCATCTACAAATATTTACAACAAATAAAATCTCAAGAATCAATAAGTGCTCACAAATTGTTTTATACATTTAATTTGTTATCACTACTAAAGGGGGCTTATATCATATGCACGATCACAGATGGTTCTGAAAACCGCTTATGATATGGAACATCACGAGCGGTTATGTACTCAAATCGTACCATTTATATACCACGACGGTTTTATATTACACCGCTCTGTGATGCAAGAAATATCACAGACAGTTTCTAAATATAACCGTTTGTGATGGCTACAGTGCTTATTACAGACGGTTTCTAATTAATGTAGAAATTTTCATTACATATAAATCTATATCCAAATCTCGATTGTAAAACCAATTAAATAATTGCTATTAGTTATATATAATGGTCCGTCCAACAAATTTGAGTACTATTGTCTCCTCTTCTCTCATTTCAGTACTATTTTATCAAGGAGTATTGGATGAGCAACATAATTCTTTTATGCATGGCCTTTTTACATCAATTATATACCTTTTCATCCATTCGACATTTACTTTTTCTGGATGATTATAATAATCAATACTCCATACATTACAAATTGAAGCATGTCCTTCGTACAAAATGTTTATATTACAAATTGAAGCTTGACCTTCAAACAAAATAAATCATATCTTTAATTATACAACTAAGTTACGATCTGACCTTCATGTTTATTGATGAACGTTTGGCCTAGTACGTGGTTGCTATTAGTTATATATAAATCTATATCCAAATCTCGATTGTAAAATCAATTAAATAATTGCTATTAGTTATATATAATGGTCCGTCCAAAGAAATTTACATTACTTACGTAGTATTAAATTAACATACACGAAATAAAGAAACAATTTTAAGTATTTAGATTAAACAATAGTTAATTATGAAGTGCTACCACATTTAAATTCAATCAACTTATTAAATGCAATCACTATACATATAAAAGTTGGTAATTTCAAATCTAAACTCTAGATTACAAATCTAATTGTGTTGACTAGGCAATCAATAATTCTAATCACAACCCACAACAATATAGAATGTAATATCCAACTAAACAGTATACGAACCTTAGATCAGAAGTTAGAAACGACAAATTACACCAAATTTGAGAGCAAAAATTCGCCCCCTCTCCACCCCAATCGAGCAAGAACAGAGCTCCTCTCTGTTCTGGACATCTTGGGGGAAGGGAGCCAGTGTATATATAGTGCCATATTATCACTGTCGGTTTATTCTCTTGAAGCAAGTAATATATCCTCGCGGTTCTATCTCAAAACCGGCGATGATATGGCTGCCTTTTCCCGCTAATTCTCTTTATCCTTTGCGGTTACCTTTGTTGAACCGACACTAATACTTTCACTGCCGGTTCTCTATCTAAAACCGGCAGTGATATTGAGCCGTTTCCCGCCCAAATGATTTTATCAGTGCCAGTTATACATACACTGTTCCTATCACTACCGGTTGAATTTAAACCCGACAGTGATAATGGTCTTATCACTGCCGGTTGAAAACAAAAACCGGCACTGATAGATTACTACCGGTTTTTTATATAAACCGGCAGTGATATCTTCTTATCACTGCCGGTTCTCTCTTAACCCGGCAATGATATTGCCTCCATTCGTGCTGAAAAATTTTACTATTCTTATCACTGCCGATTTAAATTAGAACCGGCAGTGATAATATTATCACTGTCGGTTCAAATTCGAACCGGCAGTGATAATATTATCACTGCCGGCTCGCGCCTACCCGACAGTGATGGGGCGTCGCGGATGAAGCAGTTTGTAGTAGTGTGTGCTCAGGGGGCATCTTGTTTTGGACCAAATGTTGATGCTGTACTAAATCAACAAACTTGGGATTTCAAATCTTTGATGTGAAGCTAATCATTATAACAGAACACATTGGATCAGATTATGACCAGCTAAATTAAACCTCAAAGCAACCTAGAGCAGTTGCAATGTTAACCTTAAAGTTGGCCATATACCTAATTAATCATTTTGAATTATTATCCCACCAATCATCGCTGTCGTCGTCATCAAATTAATGAAACACCAACCGCACGAACCTGAAGGCCCGTCATCACCATGGGATAGCAATCCAAGGACACGATTCCACACGCACTGGTTGCCAACTTGCCATCACTGCCGATGAAAATAACAGCAAAGAACATGTTCCAAACAGGATATATGATAGAGTAGCAATTAGCAAGTGGGACGATATTCCACAAGTTACACCATGACGACCAAAGATTTTCGGGGCCATTTTCTCCTTTAATCGTTAGTTTTCAGTTAGCCACAACCTCTTTCTGATCTCTCTCCCCCATTGCTTCCAAATCGATGTTCTTGTTAGGTGGAGAGGAAAAGGATGGCTGCACAAGTTGCCGTTGCACCCGTGAGTCAATGTAGCTTTCCCATCTGTCTGCTATATACTATCTGCCTATCTTGCATATCGTTTGGATGCATGGGAAAAGCTGACAGATTGGGCTTTGCGGCAAGGTGTAGGTAGGTGGTCAATTCAATTTATCTTCCGCTTGCAGATTGCAAGGCTGTGCTTGCTTCTAGTTACAGCGTTGCTACTTGCTAGTAGCCCTATAATCTATGTGCGTGTGTTCGCTGGAGGAGTACATTTTGTCGAATCACTAGGCTTGGCTTTTGGCTACTGAAAAGGTGCAGAGATGAGAGGGGATCGGATCGAACAACATGATTATCGTTGGCTTCCATTTGGAGTCCTGGAAAGCCATAATTAATCTTTTATATTATAGTTGGCGCTGTATGATTATTATGTGTCGTGTTTAGCGATTATTGGAGATAATTAAGTTTGGCGCATGTGGAGATAGCTACACCCCACTCTCTGTAGTATTTTGATTCTGAAACTTTTTACGATCTTTAGAATGTATCAAACTATATATTGAACCAGTACCAGAAGATACAAAAGTTTAAATGATAAAAGTACTAAGAGATACTCTTTTGGTTATAAATAGTTGTTGTTTTAGACATCGACATAGTCTTCAAAATACACTTTTGACTACTAATTTCTATTATAATATATTTATAAAATCCAACAAAATTATAATATTATGAAAATACTTTTCAAGATAAATCTACATGTATGATTTTCATGTATTCAATTTAAATATTTAAAAAATGTAATGACAATCAAAATCTCGAAAGTTTAATTACCCATATATCCAAAATAATAACTATTTATGACTGAAAAGAGTACAAGAGTTTAAGACTAATTTGATAATATCTTATGCTAGTATGCTACCGAAGATCGGGGAACTGAAAACGTTGGAACGAAACACAGGAGTCGGGGGAATCGTACGGGTTAAAGCGAAGGCAAACGTTGAAGCACGAGAGCTGGGAGTAGGGTGAAAATGGTGCAGGTTAATCGGGAAACGATTAAAACAGGATCCAGATCGTCGGTTTCTGGATACGGATACAGAAAACCGATCGATTTCTACTAGGAATCGTACTTGGCGTATTATGGTAGGAATAAGAAAGCTAGTGATAATAATGACGGCATGTCAAACTTATAATGGTCCGAAATGTTAATTATATTAAACCGTCGATTGTCGAATTTGTGTATAAACTTTGTGTGAAAGATTGCACTCTTGTTAAACTTGTGTTGTGTGAGTTGTCAAACTTATGTAATATATATGAATTGATTGCTAGTCGAATGTTTCAATAAGTATGTATCCGCTTGTATTATCCGCTTCAACCGAATCCGGGATGTATCCGACGATGCAAGATCGTATCCAAACTCGAAAACCAAATTCAGATTCGTGATTTCGGTCTTACCGATCCGCATGGAGTGTCGGTAGTGTACATCCCCAGTGTAGCAGTGTACGTGCCCAACTTGTCCGCTTGCATCTGCGGATCAGCCGGTCTCAACCACTCCTTTGCAGCAGGTAGCAACAAGCGACAAGTCAATCATGTCATGTCATGTCATGTCGTGTACGCGTAGATGGGGCGAGTCAGCGCTGACGGACGCGAACGCACCACGCCGTCGTCGTGCGCAGCCCATATACGTTACACGTACGTAAGTACTCGCATCATCCATGAATCCCACGAGGCCACAGCAGGTTAATAAAATCAATGAAAACCGTTCAAAAATCACGATTTTTATCTTATCATTTCGATTTGAGATCCAAAACATCTTGGTAAATCATTTTAATTAAAAAAATTAAAAATTTTGAAAAAATTTATGTGTGTGGTTTTTTATAAAAAAACCGCGGTTTTCGTTGAAAACCATTTTTGAATAACATTCAATTAGTCGAGTTGGTTTTTTGTGAAAATCGAGCGGTTTTTCAAGAAAACCACGGTTTTCGATTTTTTTTTACTTTTTTTTTTCAAATTTTTTGATTTCTTAACCCTTCTGTTTCTGACGATTTTTGAGTGGTTTTTGCGAAAACCACACCGCGAATTTCGCTGTGGTTTTTTTATTTCGGTTTTGCAAACCATGGCCACAGCCACTCCGCCGCCAGGCTGCGACTATGATCTGCGATGGAATCAGGAATTTTTGAAATATAGATTAATATAACAATTTGACCCTTCGATCCGAAGGTTTATTAAAAAAACTATATTTTTTATAGCATTTGCAACAGCTGTACTGTATTTTTCATGGTTAAAAACAATTATATTTTTATAGTGTTTGCAAAAGCTATACTGTATTTTCATGGTTCGTTGTTGAAGACTTCGGACAGTTATCTGCCCAGTCCGGAGGTGGATCCTCCGGTGTCTGTGATGCTCCATTTGTATATGTATACTATACAACGTCAAGAAAGTAGTCTCATCGTCGTGCGTACACACTATAGGAAACAGGTAAATTAACGTCGGCCATTGTAATTAACGTCGGCCGAAGAATAAACCGACGTTAATTAATTAATTAACGTCGGCTGACAGTGGACCGACGTTAATTAATTAATTAATATCGGCTTATTCTTCTGCCGACGTTAATTGGGAAGCCGTACCGCCCAATCGACACCTCGCCCAATCTTTTTCGCCGCTCGCCGACACTTTTCGCTCACTCGCCGATCTCCGCGCGCCCTCCGCGGCTGCTCTCCACGCCCTCACACGCCGCCGTTGACGACGCCGCCTCGACCGACCGCGCCTGACGACACACCGCCACACGGCCGCCGCCTCGGCCGCCCACACACCACCACCTCCCGGACCGGCGCCACCCTCGCCGCGCCCGGCCCGACCTGCGCCCCTCGTCGAGACCCGCCGCCGGCGGCGTCGGCCCTACCCTGCCGGGTAATTTGCTTCTGCAGGAGTTCGCTTAGGATTAGCAGCATCAATCGTGTTAGTTCTCGCCTGGGTCTAATGAGAACTAGTGTTAGGATATTTTCCTCTTCTGATGTGATCATGATTGGTATGCGCATGCTTGCTCGCTCTTCGTTACTAGCCTGTGTGTCTTAATTTGCATGATGGATTAATTAGTGTTAGTTGCTAGGGTATCCTAAGTGGATTGCTTGATTGCGAGGTGTGCGCAGGTGCTATCAAAAGTCATATATATCATGTGCTATCTTGATGGGAGATGGCAAGCGCTGATTATTAGTTAGATGATCTGATTTAAAATTTTAAGGAATATAAGCCGCCACAATTCTTATTCCTCATAGGCAATGTCAGACAATTATGCACTCTGCAGTAAGCTCTCACTCCAGAGTAGCAAAGAATACAGAATTATGGCGCAATTCATCCACGCAGAATTTTCACCTTTGGTTCTCATGCATACAGAACTGTAAAACTAGTGCAGCCTGCAACGTATTATTGCTCCTTGCTTCAGTAGCTTGTAGATAGAGGTGGGCACTGGGCATTATGAACATTACACTATATAATGTTAGATGAAATGGATCAGTTTTGTATGACTAGCTTTTTATGCTCGAGTAATGGATATGCAGCTTTTGTTTAGCATGCACTAGTTGTATGGGTTATGTAGTGGCTACCTTGTTGATCGATACCACCTTCTAATTGGAGTCCATTCTGTGCTTATAAATATATATTTGAGTAATCGATTATCGTCGGATTTTTATTTTTGATTTGAAATCACATAGTGTCACGAAACCTATGCGTCACCCGTTTCGGATCGGCATGTCTCACATGTGTCACATGTGAGATGTGCTGGTTCGGAATTGTCCCTTTTTTGGACAGCCTCGGAGTGGATGATAAAGTGCGGTATTTATGGCGAGCCACTGGTCTGAATGAAATTTCAAGGCGTCATAACCTGTTGTTCTCCCTCGCACCATATCCCGTGCGGGTGGAGAACAGCGAATATTATGTCGAAATTTCATTCTGACTCTGAGCTCGCTATAACCAAGACTTTGTCACCACTCTTGGTGGGTTTAGGACATATCCTTTCCTATAGATGTAGGGTCGTGATATATAGAAACAAAATGAACCTTATAACTGTTGATTTAACTTATATAGCCTCAAGTATGGGTGGCGACCGCCGATGGATGTATGAAGGTTGGGAGAAAAGTGGGGCTCACTCGATCGAGTGGACGGTCAAGGCTACCGCTTTTTGTCGACCGTGCCTTCTCTATGTCTAGTACTGTTAAGGTGAAGTGCCCATGCAGCAAGTGTCGTAATTTTCACCCCCCGGACAAGAAATCGATGTCTCTGCACCTGTGTCGGTTCGGTTTCACGTTTTCTTGAAGTGTAGTAGTAGCCATCTAGTTTGATACTTAAATTTGATACATGTGTGGATGGTAGTCATGTGTCTGCATGGGTTTATGTATGTGGCCAGTGGACAGATCCAGCACTACTACTACTCCAATTTATTAGCAAGACGGCTGACTACACACTGATCGATCTGATCTATCAACGACACAGGTCAGAGTAGATAAATTAACCCGTACGGATCGGGGTCGGACCAATCACCATGCATGATTAGTGTGGGCAGGTTCTTCCGTCATCCTCTTCTTCTAGGTAGAATACATAGCTTCTCCGTGTCTCCGTTGCCGCTCATTTTTTTTGTCGAGCTCCGGCGGTCCTTCGCTGTTGTCACCGTTGCCGCTCTGCTTATTGACCAGCTTCCAGTGCCTCTGCCCACTTCCCCACCTCTTTCACCATCGACGACGGCTGATGGTGCCCACGTCACCTCCTCTTCCCTGCGGTCGCCCATCGACCCTGTCAATCCTAAAATTCGTTAAGCACTTGAAACAATCCTAAATATTAATAAGTGCAAAAGAGGTTATCAGCAGTCAACAAAGTAATAACACATATGATTAAAGCATACAACAAAGAGTAATCAATATTTTATTAATTTACTAATGTTATACAGAATTTATACATTGGAATCAAATACAATACTAATTACAACAATTGAATACACAGAAAGATTGTAATAGCCTACAATCTAAATCTTCATAAGACCTCTTCAAATTCAATCACCCAAAACAATAGCAACCATATATATATACATGTATACACATATATATAGCATGAATTTAAGCTATATTCGAGTATATTTTTCAAAAATTTTAGTTTTAGGGTACATACCCATCTATAACAATTTGAAAGAAACATATACCATTGAAAAATATACTCGAATTCAAATATTTTAAACGAGTTTGAATCACATGCTTTGCTGATTTATATATATAATCAGCACATTCCTGCAACTAAACTATCATCAGAAAGGCAAACTCTAGTTTGAATTTCAGTTCAAACTTGTTTGAACTAGTTAGTAAAAGTCGTTAAACTCAAAGAACCTAAAAATTTCAAAAAATTAGCATGAAAATACATAAAGAAAATATCCTTTTATATATATATATATATATATATATATATATATATATATATATAGATTAAAGAGTTAGAAATTAAATTGTTGTCAGACCTGTATGTGAATAGATCACACTCATCGAGATACTAGACTGTTCGAGGCCAGTCAGCACCTCTCACTAACTAGGGTTCATCATCTAGTATTATACAACCTGGTAGAACCATGGGTAATCGTCGCAATGCTTAAATAGTGCCTAAAATATCTCATGGTAAAAAGGTTAAGCCCCATAGAGAAAAAAACGTAAAAGCACCACTTCTAAAAGGGATGGAACCTAGCTCACACCTAGCCAACCCTCACAAATCCTCAAGCTCATGAGTAGGAATGGCAATGGGGAAATTTCCCGCGGGGAGTACATCTCCATCCCCGTCCCCGTGAAACATAAAATTCCCTGTTCCCCGTCCACGGTTGCGGGGACTATTTTCCCCCATCCCCATCCCCATTTGGGTGTGCGGGGAAAATCCCCGTTTAATACCTGATTAGACATACTATTCTAAGTTGTTGTCAACTAATGAATGGATTAAAAAAACAATCTTTCAAATTCCAAGTTGAAAGCACATGAATATTCTTTCTTACACAACATAGAAAATAGTTCAACACAACAAAAATGAATAAATAAATATACATTATCTTTGAGTCTTAGAAATTTGGTTGACAAATATACATTTCGGGTCCCCGTCGGGGTCCCCGCGGGGAAAAATCCGCCCCATCCCCATCCCGGCCATCCCCAACGGGGAATGGATTTCCCTATATCCATCCCCACAGGGAACAAAATCTCCTCATTGCCGCCCCCTAATAGGGGAATTCCCCACCGGGGAACGGGAAATGGGGCCTTATTGCCATCCCTACTCATGAGACTCCAAGCTTTGGCATATCCACCTCCAGAAACCAGTGAGACCACCACAACATGCAAGCCAACCGAAGCTTCCCCAGACCAACACTCCCCACATCCACATCTCCCCCAAGTAGCCATAGACCACCAAACCTCACTGTTAGCACAAAAATTTGTCAAGACGTAACTAATTTGTTAGGCCAAGGATGAAACTAGATAGTTTTGGCCAATATTGGTTAAAAAGGGATAGTTAAGTTAAAAGCTGAAATTATAGCTGATATTGATTCAAAGTTGGAATTCTATCTGCAAGAAAGAGGCTGATACAGTTCATTGTTTGCGACGAGTCGGCGAAGGATACGATCGGCCTATACACTATAAAAAAGGATGAGGCGAGCTGAAGGAGCAACCAACACAATCAACCAAATCGCATCTACTTTTTATTACTTTCTATCAACAAAGCGTAGCTTTTGTAATTTAGAATCTCTCTTTGTAATTCATTTTTAATCAATAAATTTGCGCATCACTGTTATTGATCATCTTCGATTACAACAGTTATCCCAGGTTTGTTTCCATACTGACCTTGCTGCATATTGTCTTTTTCAAAGGAAAACAGATCTTTACCTATCATCTAATTAGCTGCAAGGCTGTTTAGATCTATCTAGCCGATTGTAATGTTATATCGGTTGTGAACACTTACTTTCTCAATCTATCTTGTCGATTGCAGGATCAAATCTACTAGCACACCACGACCCAAAATTTAACCTGGAGTTCACGTGTGTTTGAGTCGATCAATCCTTTATCATATTTTTTGATGCCAACACACTTTTGGTATGCCTAGTGGGACCCGATGTCTTCTTTTGGCAAGTCGATTCCGCCATCTGACATTTTGTTCGATGCTATAATCGTCCCAACAATGGATGATCTAACACTAGAATAACACAAGGAAATTGAGGATTGGAAAGTTGTGCTTGAGGAGATGATATTGAATTGTTACAATAAACTCGATATGGTGTTACTCAAAAGACTGCACTACCGACGTTCAATCCCTTTGGCAACATAGAGACTGTTGATGCATCGGTAAGCCGATACATGCATGCACAAGCTCAATTACCTGCTTAAGACTAATATGGTTTTAAATAACTTCACAAGGGATCCTACTGAGGCAAAAGGTGTGATGGTAACAGAGTTCACAGTCAGTAGCAAAACTTTGCAAACAGCTTTCTCTATAGTCGACGCCAAAGGAAATTACAATGTCTTGTTGGGGCGAGATTGGATTCATGCTAACTACTACATTCCGTCGACAATGCACCAAATGCTAGTCCAATGGAATAGTGATATAGTGGAAGTCATTCAAGCCGACACATTGGCTCACACAACCATGGCCAGTTCAGACACAAATTGGCAGCATGAGGGAGCTAAGTGCATATCGGTTAAAACTCTTTATGAGTGCAATTTTGTTTGTGTCAACAAAATGGGCCTAGTCCTGATTGATGTAAAGCTGACCAACAGATGAGGTTTTGCGTCAATGAAGTCTAGATCAGCTGTGAAGATTCTTCAAGAAGAGATGCAAAGCTATTGGCCAATAACGGATAGCTATGAGGCCACTGAAAATTTCCATGAAATCGAGAAATTGGGCCAAGGATTTGCATCCATTGATTTACTGGATGATGTTGACATAGGCGCTTTTATTAGTGCAAATTTAGCAAAAGAGTAAAAAATAAAAGTTGGTCGAGCTTTTGAAGAATTATAGGGCTTGTTTTTTTTAGAGTATCATGAAGTGTCTGGTTTAAACTGACAATTAGTTGAACATTGACTGCCTGTAAAATCAGATTATAGATCGTTTAAACAATCCTCTAGATGATTTAATCTAGCTATGTACGATAAAATAAAATAGGGGATTGAATGATTATTGGAGGCTAATTTTATTTGGCCTAGCTGATATGCTGAGTGGGTGAACAATATCATTCCTATAATGAAAAAGAATGGTAAACTTAGGGTGTGTTTCGATTTTAGAGATGTAAATAAAGCTACACCCAAAGATGAATATCTGATGCCTGTAACCGATATGCTTATCGATGCTGTATCTAAAAATAAGATTATTAGTTTTCTGGATGGCAACACTGGTTATAATTAAAAAATCATGGTCGAAATTGATATCTCCAAGATAGCTTTCAGGTGCCCTTGTGCCCTAGAATTGTTAGAGTAGGTGGTTGTCGGGGATTGGATATTCTCTGTAGACGACCATCGTATCCTAGCGGCCCCGGGCATGCCCCTGCTCGGGCCTCGTCCCCAAGAAAGATCTTCGGACCGCCTGACCTTCGGGCTGTCCCCTGTCCTCCGTCAAGCTCATCCCCGAGCATGCCTGCTCAGGGGTCCGCGACCAGATGACCCGGGCTACCGAAGGGACCTCGGTCTTCGCCCAAAAGCCGGGCGCGGTCCTCGAGGATGATGTGGCATTACGCTGGCGGCTCAAGGATCGCGACGCCCGATCCGACGCCTGTGGTCTGCGCACCGCGATCCGCGCCATCAGACTGCGTCGCGCTGCGCCCGGCAGGAAACAAGGAATAGGCGCTGCCCACGTCCGGAACAGTAGCGCGCCCCCTGTAATAAATGTTGTGTCGCTCGTAACCCCCTATAAATACCTTCTCGCATGAAGGGTTCAGGGTTCGGTTGGTTTGACATCACCTACCATTTTTCCTTTGTACACGACGCTTGTCACGGTCGACCTGGAGGGTCATCCTTAGAATCATCCAGGGCTCCCTTGAGCAAGCGCGTTGTAATCCACCTTCACACAGTAGTGCAATCACTGGACGTAGGGTTGTTACCTCCCTGCGAGGGGTCCGAACCAGATAAAAAGAGACCCCTTGCTCGTTGCGATTGTCTTGGCCACCTCGTTTCATAGCTCTCGGCAGCCCTCTGGCTATACCCCCACGAAAAAGGGGCCTTAGGTTGATCCCTCATTCAATAAGTAAGCTCGGCGGGGGACCGGTTCCCGAATCGTCAACAGCTGGCGCCGTCCGTGGGGATCGACTGAGTCCTTTCGCGAGGAATCCCTGAGGATGCCGAACTCGCAAGACAATCAAGACCTCTGCGTCTTTGGCGACGAGAGGACGATGACGATACTACGCCCGGCGATGGCGTGGGTGGTGCGGCCGATCCGAAGGCTACACCGAGTCCGGAGTCTTTCCGATCGCGCAGCCATGAGAGTTTCCTCCGCTCGCGGCGTGATGCCCTCGTTAGCGAGGAAGAATCTGGCGACCTCGCGGCGGCCGAGTGGCCCGACTGCCTTCCGTGCCGCGGATCGAAGGACGCGGGGCGGCACCACGGTGTCGTCCTCGCAGTCCTGGTGCTCCCGCAACGTTAACATAGTGGGAAGAGAGGAGATTCAAGAAGAGCAGTCTCCAGCGACTTCTCACCGTCACCAGCGCGATGCTGGCGAGAACCACCCGGAGTTGTCCCCGGGCAGGACCCTGGCGACCGTCCATCACCAACCTAGCGGTAGGGCAGACGCTGGGGCCGTAGACCGGGCTCGCGAAGATCCCAGCGAGTATCACTCCCCGGAGCATGTGCGCAACCGCCTCCCGAGGTCGCCCCCTGCCGCTCCCCATAGCGCCGAGCGGTTGCGGGCCATGGCGACGGTCGTGCGCAGCCTCCAAAATTTCTCCGGCCAGGCGGACCTGGCGGCCATGGGAGCGGTCATAGCTGAGAATCTGGAAAAGCTCGCCGCCGACATAGGGCTCCCAGGGCCCCCCTGGCGGAGAAAGGCCCCGGAGTGTTTCCCGGGGCCATAATGTAAGGATCCGAATTCACCAATTCGGACCCACTGTGTTTTACCGCACTAGTCCCAGGATCAATCGCTAGTGCACACAGCTTAACATCGGTAAGCATCACATCATACACAACGATAGCAATAATAAGACTTCATTTATTCAATATAACTAGTGTATGATCTTATGATCACTTACATTATTCTGCCTCACAAGGCAATAGTAAGATCAATGAAACAAATGCAACGGAAAGTAGTAGAAAACGTAGATGTCCCATCAAGACACCACAAAGCGATCGACAAGGATTGGCCTAGTGACACGCGTCCACCTGAAAGTCCTCCTCCAACACGGGCGATGACTCCTCCACTGTTGTTGGTTGTTAAGCAAGGGTGAGTACACCAACACGTACTCAACAAGTTGTGCACAGAATGCATTTCTATTATAACTATATGCAGGCTTATTCCAAAGGAAGGCTTATGGTTCATAAGCAGTAAAGCAGCATTTGAAACACATACATTAATAGATTGAAAAGACAGTAAAAACCAATAACAATAATAGATAGATTCAGCATTTCTCAAGTAAACCAAGTTTTCCATCCTAAGTCAAGATTCAACCTCCCATGGCAACCTGCCATCCATCCCAAGTTTTGTTTTGCAAAAGTCTAAACCCTTGACTGTAATCCCCGAGCATTGCTCAATACCGTGAGCACGGCTATCCGAATAGGTTGTACACTCTGCAGAGGTTATGCACTTTACCCACACGACATGATCATCTTTTGTTGCCACGCGATTAACACACTCCCTTTGGTGTGTCAGTGAAGAGATCACGACAAAGCCTTTACAATGCATCATCTTAACCCAGTACTACCCGCTAAGGTTTCAACACTGGTGGGACTAGTTACCACACCTGTGGCCCCCTCTTGCGCCATGTGAGCCACCCCGAGCGAGGATGGTTACCACTACCCGGTCTCACTCACCACGATAGTACTAAAGCTAAGACTTTGCAAATTAGTCACTAGGTCTGCCAGATAATGCACATGTGGTTGCAT
Organism: Guadua angustifolia; assembly: GCA_036346375.1. Taxonomy (NCBI): domain Eukaryota; kingdom Viridiplantae; phylum Streptophyta; class Magnoliopsida; order Poales; family Poaceae; genus Guadua; species Guadua angustifolia. Next base: position 68,373,311 of record CM070500.1, on the reverse strand, counting down.
GGTTGACTCAGTCAAAGGCTCGCAAGGTGTCCTTATGGCTTGATCAAAGCAAGACATACACATACCCTCGCCCATCGGCCCACACCGCATCCCTGCCCTTGCCACTTGCTCGACCCAAAATCATAACCACCCCGCTTGATTACCAAGCACCACGTGCCATCGACAACTCAATATCGTTGCGTGACATCCCTTGCCACAACAACTCAATCTCATCGTGTGACCACACATGACACACAAGTTATCATCATTGTTCCATATTCCATTAGTCAAGATTATTAAGCAATATTTCATGAGCATGTGATGACGTGGCATGGCTAAGCAATTCTATTCCGTTCTAACCATCCATGTTGATTTTCTATTAACCAACTATAATTAACCAACCTAGGGTGACAAGTGGATCATGGCATACAATTTAACAAGGTAGGGTGTAAGTCAAGAGGGTATAATATCTAAATCCCAATCTAGGTCAAAATCATTTGTACTCATGAAATAACAAGTTGATAAGGTAAACCAAAATAGCATGCAATCTAATTTATGGGTGCAACATGATCAAAGCACAACTTGCCTTAGGAAAACCCTTGTCCATGCTCTGGACCTTGATCTTGAGTTGATGAATCTTTCCCGGTTGCATCACACAAGTTATCGTCTACGCGACACGAAAGAGAATGCCAAATAAACACCAAAACAAAGAGCAAACAAACTCTAAAAATCAAATAAAATTCACTAATAGATAGATCTCAATTTTATAAATTTTTGGAAACTTGAATCACCTCAATCGGAGTTCGTATGAGGGAGAACGAGCTCTCGGAAGATTTAAATCCCTGAAAATTCATTAAATTGGAAATCAGTAATATCCCGAATTATTTTTATAAAGAAAATCCGAATTATGGCGTTCTTGACATCATACGAACTTAAGCGGTGCGATCTTGACCGTGGTCCCCGTGAACTTGTGCCATCGGCAATTTGGGCCTCGCGACGCCGACTCTACCGACAACTCGGCGAGATGACGCAGGCGCCACGCAATGCCACGCCGCGCCATGCAAGCGCCACCTCGGCAATGTTGCCAGCATGTTCGACACGTGGCGGTGAAGCATCACGCCACGTCTTCCGGCGGCGCACGCGGCCCTAGGGTCGCCGGCGACGGGCAACCGGCACACCCCCTAACTCACCTTGTCGTCGCCAATCTACTGACATGAACGGATCTTGGGTTCGGTTGCTGGTTTGGCGGCGGCGTGGCTTCTTCTCTGGCGGCGTCGACCTTCACGACGTTCCTTCCCCCGGCTGATGCTTTGGCGAGGCTAACACGCGCACCAGAGGCGCCTTGACACGGCGGATGCGTTGGTCCCGTCGATGATCCGAGATGATTGCCAACGACGGCTAATCGGCGCGGAGAAACTTGCGGCGGCACTTCGAGAAAAGCTCAAATTGCGTATAGCTCTGGCGGCTCCCGGCTAGGGTTTAGGGCCTTGGCTCGTTCCTGCCTTGCGCACCCGGTGCTCCTTTTATAACGCGCGCGGCGGTCGGATTTGGCAAGATTCGGCGAAGAGTTCGTGACGGCTACGACGGGATTCAGCAGAGTCCGGCTCGGAGTCTGGTTGAGGACGATGCACAGATGGCCGACACGTGGCTAATCGGAGGGCTCAGTCTTACGCGTGCGTTAGGGCGTCCAATGCCGCTCCGCGTGATAAAGGCCATCTGATGGTGATCCAACGGCGCGTGATAAATCTCCAGAAAATCAGCCGGGGCTGCACAGTAAATGGGCCAGCCCGTTACTGTTCAACTGTAGTTTTCTCAAGATTTTCAATTAAAATAATTTAGGAAAATAATTTCATTTATTTAAGGCAGTAAACATATTCTAAAAATTCCAAGAAAAATCTCAAAAATACTTTGAGACATTCTGGACTTAAATAAAATATTTTTGGCAAAACGTTATTTTAAATATTTCTTTTTATAATTGTTTCTTAACAGAAGGCCATATATTTTAATTCAAAATAAATCCAATAAATCTCAGAAAATCCAATTAAATCCAGAAAAATCACAAAAATCATAAATTGCATTAAAATACTATTTAATAATTGAAAAGCCAAAAATTGGGATGTTACAAACCTCCCCCCTTAACGGAATCTCGACCAGAGATTTAGGGTCAACAGAGAAATAGGTTCGGGAATTCTGCCTTCAGATCCTCTTCACGCTCCCAGGTTGCTTCATTCTCGGAGTGATTACTCTATTGAACTCTATAAAAGCGGGTGGTCTTATTTCTAGTCCTGCGCTCCATTACGTCAAGAATCTTAATCGGTTGCTCTTTGCACGTCAAGTCTTCTTGCAATTCGATAGCTTCTAACGGTGTTTGCTCTGCTGGCACTCTAAGACATTTCTTGTCTTGCGACACATGGAACACATCATGTACTCCTGCAAATGACTGTGGCAACTCCAACTGATATGCAACCTCTCCTCGTCGGCTCAAAATTTTAAATGGTCCAACAAATCTAGATGCGAGCTTTCCTTTAACGTTGAACCTTCTCACACCTTTCAAGGGAGTGACTCTAAGATACACATAATCATTGGGTTCGAAACCCAAATCTCGACGACGATTATCAGCATAGCCCTTCTGTCTTGGATCAGGTTTTTTTCTCTCTCGATCATGGCAACTTGTTCTCGGCCTCTCGAGCAACTCCGTCCAAATACGAACGCCTCCTCCGTTTCATTCCAATTTAACGGGGTACGACAGGCTCGTCCATACAAGGCTTCATATGGTGACATTTGCAAACTAGCCTGGTAACTATTATTATAATTGAACTCAGCATACGGCAAACATTTATCCTAGGAGGTAGCGTAAGATATCGCACAAGCTTTCAACATATCCTCTAAAATCTGATTAACTCTTTTTGCTTGGTCATCAATCTGTGGATGATATGCGAGGCTAAAATTTCAAGCGAGTTCTCACTGCTTCAGGTAACTTGTTCTAACACCTCGAGATAAATTGGATACTTCTATCGGACACAGCCTCTTGAGCACCTTATGGAGTCGCTCAATCCTTGACACCTACAAATCTTCCAAACGATCTCTTGAATATGTATTCCTTAGTAGTATGAAACGAGCAACTTTGGTCAATCAATCACTGACGATTCCTTCGAATTCATATCCCTTATGGTCAATTCACAGTAGGGATCCATTTAATGACTTGCCTCCCATTTCCACTCAGGGATCTACAATGATTGAACCTTTAGGTTTCTAATGTATTGCCTTCATTCCCTAACACACTTCACATCGAGTATTATATCCCAGCTTTCGCTCTTCACCTCGTGTCACCAAAACTTTTTCCTTAAGATCTTGATTTTCTTTAGTATTTCCTGGGTATATCGAATACTTAAAATCATGAGCTTCCTCTAGTATCATTTGCTTAGGATCCTCCTATTCGGCACACTAATTCAGCCTTAAATCCTCATGGTATCCTAATCACTTAAAATACTGTTTCTTGGCTAAGCCTTCTTCTTTCTTTGACTTGATTTTGTATTTTCCCTTTCTTTGAACTTCCTGTTATTTGATCTTTTTAATGTTGGTTTTACTTCCGAGGCAGTTATGAAATTTTGTCGAACTATCTTGGATTTCGACCTCTTGAATTCTTTGCATAACTCTTGTTAACTGCTTGTTATCAACATATTCGTATTGTGGCCTCATGACTCAAACGTTGATTACCACATCGGCCTTTCCTTGGATTATAATCTTCGATCATTCCTAGCTATATATATATATATATATATATATATTCTTTTAAGGTCTGACTGGGTGAATATATAAATTAAACTCTTAAGGTTTACATCTATTTCTGATGAGATAATGAGGTCATGTCTCCAAATCGTGCATTACGATAGCTAACTCCAAGTCATGCATAGAGTAATTCTCCACATGCTGTCTCAATTACCTTATCGCATGACAACACCCTTGTCATTTTATGTTGATTTACCTTCCAGATCATACCTAGAAGTATCACCTTATATGTTGAAACTGCTCCGCATAGTTGGTAATTCTAACACAGGTATCGATGTTAACCGCTTCTTCAACTTCCGAAAACTCTTCTCACACCTTGGCGTCCATGCAACTATTTCTTATCAAGCATCACATAAAAGATCTAGCTATTGCTGAGACCCTTCCATGAACTAGCTCCTAGAACTTCAACGCTGAGTGACAGACTTTGGTTGTTCCCAATGCAACACAACTTTTTCCTTGTTTGATTCAACATCGACTCCTCCAGTGGTATTTACATGACCTAAGAGTTCAACCTTTTTTTTTCCTCCTAGGGATCACACTTGTTAAACCTAACGCATTTACTCATCGCTTCTCACAATCTTCTCAAAACCAATTTAACATATTCTGCATGTTCTTCTTTTGCTTTAGAGTATACTAGAATGTCACTTATATGGCAACCATAAATTTATCCAAATAATCCCTAAATACCTTAGTCATCATGTTCATGAAGTATGCGGGGCATTGGTCAATCCAGGAGGTATAACTAAAACTTATATTATCCATATTGCGTAGAGGACGCAATCCTAAAAACATCTTTCACATGACTCCTCAATTGATGATGGCTGGAGCGAAATTTTATCCTAGAGAAATTCTAACTCCCTTCCCAATTGTCAAAACACGTTGTCGATTCTGACATTAAATACTTATTTTCGATCTTTTCCTTATTTAAGGCATGATTCCGTGCATTCTCCCGATCTTCCATTTTCCTTCTTTGATAAACAAGAACTCCCGTGGTGACGCACTAAGTCTTCTCAAAACTCTTCCTAGTAACTTTTTGTTATGTTTTTCCATTTCCCACTAATTCTTTGGTAGACGTCGACCTGGTCTTTTCTCTATTGGGCTATACCAGGCACTAATTCGCTCACGAACTTGATCTTTCGATACTACGGCATACCAGGCAAATTCTTGAAAAATATATCAAAGTATTTTCTGACATTTGGCGCATTTTCTAATTGGCAAATTCCACACCCTTATCCATTAGTTGGCTAACACGAACTATCATCACTTGAATTTTCTCTTCTTCTTCTTTTCAGGGTTTTAAATCGATATACTCTTCACCAAAATAGCCTTATGTTTGATCATCTAACTAATTTCAAGAATAACCTAAATATCCAACACAATATGATTTGCTTGGAACTCTACTCTCTCAACAAGCACTGAATTCTCAACATCTTGGTTAAATCTAGCACAACTGAGCATTTACTGATACTGACAAATCTTCCGATTAATGAGATTATGCTGGGTACACTTAAACTAGCCACCATTTCACATGCATCATTTTTGGATAAACCCTTAACACCAGATTATTCTTAGAGAGACATCTAACTCTTCATTCCAATACTTCGTATACCCATGTATCAACCATTTCTGCTTCTTTTCTTTCGACAAGGAACCTTTACATGGAATTCATCACTAATCTCTTTACTTTACAAGTAGGGTTATGATTTTGTGCTAAGTAAACTCACAGCTCCTGACTTCCTTGATTCGGCATTGGCGCTAGGGCTTGACAGGGGCGGAGTTAGGATTGACTTGAACTAACGCGATTGCTTTCCTTTAAGGGCATTTATTGGCAATATGCTCAGATTGGTGGCAAATATCGCAGAGTCTAAGGTGAACTTTCTTTCTTGAGCATTTGTTGATTAGAACAGTATCCTTTACCTAGATGCCTTTTCCTCGATTGGTTCTCTAGACAAATTTCTTTTGTAATTTCACCGCTCACTCTTGGCATTATGTACTGGACTGAGGTAACTTCCGGTATATCCCTAGCTGTAGGAAATATTTGTTCTCTCAGTGGACATTGACTAGCATAATGGCCTTTTCCGCGACAGTTATAACACTTAATGCTGCTCTTCTTGCGATTCATTACTTCCTGATTCGCAACACATCCCCTAGTAAAATGATCTTCTCCACCATACAAGGGACCTATTGTGGGTGATAGCCACTTACTGGTTTTCTGATTAAGGTCAATAGGTATGGTGCATACTGTGAGGTTGCTCATAGGATATTAGGATATTTTTCCAATTGGATGACTTCCTTTGCAACTAAAGCAATTGATCGCATGCTCGTTAGCGGTATGTCCTATTTTCCACAGCGAATGCACGCACGATTCTCTAAATTGTTTGGTTGACAGCACTTCCTAAAACAATGTCTAGATTTCGAACAAGTTGCAGGGGTAGCGTTTCTCTCAATAGTCTCGAGCCAATTCTCGGCTTCTAAAGGCGAAATATTTCCTTAAAACGTTGGTGGACGAGTCTTTATGAATTCTAGTACCCTCGAGTTAGTACAGGGATCACTAAGAACAGTTCGAGATGCTTTTACTGACATTAGCTTGATTAGTCCTATTTTGTGTTTGATTCATCATTGCTTGCATCAACTGGGTCTGAGCGGCCAAAACTCCTTGAATTTCTACATATCTATTGGTAGTGACGGTTGAAAAACTAATTCATCCTTGGAGTCTCTATCGAGTTGATTTCTACTCCCATCGGCTCCATTACTATCACTAAACTGAACCATCTGCTTGATTACCTCAAGGGGGTTAGGTGAGAGAGAAAATAGCATAGGTAAGAAGCAAGAGTCCTAATTCAGGGGAGATAGGTTTAACCCAGTAACTTAAGCAATCAATATTAATAACTTGGTATGGCTGCTTATATAAGCCTAAAAGCTTTGCAACACATACTGCACACTCAGCAATCAAGAAGAACCAATTCAAACTAAACACACAAAACTACCGTCTACATGGGCGACACCTATCTTAAGGAACGCGACTCCCACATATGAGTCTCAAATGGCTACTTGAAGTACTGAGTCTTCTAACTCTTGATACACTTCATTGATCCACTCTTCCATGAGCTTGATGATTCATTCCGTCATGATTATTATGGTAGCAACAGGCATTCGATGCCTTCTCCTGAGTTGTGGTATATCGTTTTCTACTTAAGATAACTCAGGTAGGATTTTTAAATTAATTTAGCAGAGGTAAGAGAAAGAAATTTCAGCAAAGGAAAGGAAAGAATTTTGGGTAAGAACAGAAATAGAAGAATGAGATAAGTCAAGAATACATATTATTCTTCTAGGTTAGGACTTTTAAATTTTAGAAAATAATTTTGAAAGACCTATAGGGACGACCAACTATCTAGGGCCAAGACCTACAACAAGATATGCTCGATACCACCTCTGAAGGACCGAATTCACCAATTCGGACCCCATCGTGTTTTACCGCACTAGTCCTGTGATCAATCGCTAGTGCACACAAATTTTAACATCGGTAAGCATCACATCATACACAACGATAGCAATAATAAGACTTCATTTATTCAAGATAACTAGTGTATGATCTTATGATCACTTACATTATTCGCCTCACAAGGCAATAGTAAGATCAATGAAACAAATGCAATGGAAAGTAGTAGAAAATGTAGATGTCCCATCAAGACACCACAAAGCGATCGACAAGGATTGGCCTAGTGACACGCGCCCACCGAAAGTCCTCCTCCAACACGGCGATGACTCCTCCATCTGTTGTTGGTTGTTAAGCAAGGGTGAGTACACCAACACGTACTCAACAAGTTGTGCATGTAATGCATTTCTATTATAACTATATGCGTGCTTATTCCAAAGGAAGGCTTATGGTTCATAAGCGAAGAAGCAAAGATTTGAAACACATACATTAATAGATTGAAAAGACGGTAAAACCAATAACAATAATAGATAGATTCAGATTTCTCAAGTAAACCAAGTTTTCCATCCTAAGTCAAGATTCAATCTCCCATGGCAACCTCGCCATCCATCCCAAGTTTTGTTTTGCAAAAGTCTAAACCCTTGATCAGAATCCCGAGCATTGCTCAATACCGTGAGCACTGCTATCCTAATATGTTGTACACTCTACAGAGGTTATGCACTTTACCCACACGACATGATCATCTTTTGTTGCCACGCTGATTAACAAACTTCCTTTGGTGTGTCGGCGAAGAGATCACGACAAAGCCTTTACAATGCATCATCTTAACCCAAGATTACCCGCTAAGGTTTCAATCTTCGTGGGATCGTTACCACACCTGTGGCCCCCTCTTGCGCCATGTGAGCCACCCCGAGCGAGGATCGTTACCACTACGGGTCTCACTCCACCACGATAGTACTAAAGCTAAGACTTTGCAAATTAGTCACTAGACGCCCCATATGTATATGTGGTTGCATGGTTGACTCAGTCAAAGACTACGAAGGTGTCCTTATGGTTTGATCAAAGCAAGACATACACATACCCTCCGCCCATCGGGCCCACCCCGCATCCCGCCTTGCCACTTGTTCACCCAAAATCATAACCACCCCGCTTGATTACCAAGCACCACGTGCCATCGACAACTCAATATCGTTGCGTGACATCCCTTGCCACAACAACTCAATCTCATCGTGTGACCACACATGACACACATGTTATCATCATTGTTCCATATTCCATTAGTCAAGATACTTTGAGACATTCTGGACTTAAATAAAATATTTTTGGCAAAACTTTATTTTAAATATTTCTTTTTATAATTGTTTCTTAACAGAAGGCCATATATTTTAATTCAAAATAAATCCAATAAATCTCAGAAAATCCAATTAAATCCAGAAAAATCACAAAAATCATAAATTGCATTAAAATACTATTTAATAAATGAAAAAGCCAAAAATTGGGATGTTACACATAAGCACCACTCCCCTGTTAGCTCCGTCAGAAGCGCCCCAAGTCTGCTCGGGAAGGTCATGGAAGCAAGAGCGGTACCGTGAGGACGTTCGGAGCGGTTCCCGGATAGCCTCGCGGGCCCGGGGCCTCGCCCCTCCCGCTCACAAGCTCACCAAGTGTTCCACCTCGGGGCTGCCTTCGTCGCGCCGGCACGGAGACGTGTTCTCTCGTCTCGCCCCGCGCACGGGGGATCAGCGAGACACCGCCCGTCACGGTCGCCGTGCCCGGAGAGGTCGCCACGACGACCCGGCGCTCAATGTCGCCTTTCGGTCCTCCTCGCGACGCCTCGCGTGGCGAGCAAATTCAAGCCCGGCCACATCGAGCGGTTTAACGGAACTCAGAACCCAGACGAGTTCCTTTCGATCTACTCCACCGCCATTCTAGCAGCTGGAGGGGACGAGGGGATCATGGCTAACTACCTCCCCACGGTCCTCGACGGTCCCGCCAGGACGTGGCTTTTTGGCCAGAAGGAAGGGTCGATTCGCTCGTGGGGGCAGCTCTGCGAGGCCCTCCGAGTAAACTTCCAAAGCTGCTACACCCGTCCGGGCAATGCGCGCGACCTCGAGCGGCTGATCCAGACAGAAAAGGAGTCCTTGCGGGACTTCGTCCAAAGGTTTATCAGGGTGCGGAACTCCATCCCGAGCATCTTGGATGAGGCAGTCGTCTGGGCCTTCAAGTTCGGAGTCCACGACGTCCGCTTCACACAGGACTTGGAGATTCACCCCGACCTCTCGGCCAACGAGTTGTTCCGTATGGCCGACCATTACGCGAATGCCGACGAGGCCGTGCAGTGGAAGAAGATGCTCGATGAGGGCAAGCTACCACCTCAGCCGGGCCTGGAGGGCTCCTCGAGCAAAAAGCACTCGGGCTCTATCGAGAAGAAAATCAAGAAGAAGAAGAGGTCGCAGGCGCCGCATGGTGGTCATTGCCGAAGGCGTCGCCCGCGGGCTTCGGCCACTTGACAGAGTTCGGCGGGCGAGGTCGGCAGCGCGCGCAAGAACGACCAAGGTAGCGACGACCAAGGTCGCAACGACCAGGGTCGCGGTGGTCAAGGTCGTGAGGAAAGGAATGCCACTTTGGGCGACCGCTACTACCCGTTCCATCAGGCGGTCGGCCATGACCTTCGCAACTGTAGGACCTGGGCATACCGCCTGGAGAAGTTCTACAACGGTGAAGGCCCCATGCCCACGCTGCCAGAAAAAGGAGACGGCGGCAAAGGCAAAGGTCCTGCAGACAAGGACGATGATATAGGTTACCAGGAGCCCTACAACCATATAGCTGTCAAATTCGGGGGCTCCTCTGCGTACAAGTCCTGCAGGGACCTGAAGGAGGCAGCGCGGGAGGTTTGCCACATCGCTCATGGCAAGCCACCCATACAACATCTCAGGTGGTCCGAGCAGCCACAAAAGCTCCCATTGGTCGTGAGCCCGACCATAAGCAACGCCAAAGTAGGCCGGGTTCTGATTGACGGCGGGAGCTCCCTGGATCTCATATCTGCTACGGTCCTAGACGAGATGCAAATCCCTCGGTCCAAGATCAAGAGCATAGCTGTCCCGTTCTTCGGGATCGTCCCGGGCACCTCGATCAAGCCTCTTGGGCAGATCGTCCTGCCCGTGACGTTCGGGAGCCTCAACAACTTCCGGACCGAGCTAATCAACTTCGAGGTCATCGACTTCAAGTCAGCCTACAATGCCATCCTCGGCAGGCCGGCCCTCTCCAAGTTCATGGCTGCCATGCACCATGCCTACCAGTGCCTGAAGGTCCCCAGGCCGAAGGGCGTCATCACCGTCAAAGGCGACCATAGGGCGGCCCTGAACTGCGATGAGAAGTCGCCGACATGGTCTGACAGACTGCCTCGGCTGCCCCGACTAAGACGGCAAGACTCCGGCCCAAAGTTACTCTCCAGCCCGAAGGAGAAACCAAGGCGGTCCCTCTGAATGAGGCTAACCCGACCAAGGTCTTCCATCCACGGTCTTCCTTAGATCCTAAATAGAAACTCGAGCTCATCACTTTCCTCCGGAGGAGCGCGGACGTGTTCGCCTGGGAACCGTCCGACATGCCCGGAGTCCCAAGGGAAGTGATTGAGCACAGGCTAGCTGCTCGCCCGATAAAAGACACGGTGTCGGCTCGGCGATTTTCTCCGGAGAAGCAAGCGATCATCCGGGATGAACTCGACAAACTCCTTAAGGCCGGCTTCGTCAGGGAAGTCGAGCATTCGGAGTGGCTGGCAAACCCAGTCATTGTCAAGAAGAAGGGTGGCAAGTGGCGCATGTGTGTCGACTACACTGGCCTGAACGCCGCTTGCCCGAAGGACAACTTTCCGCTGCCGTGCATTGACCAGCTGGTCGATGCAACGGCAGAGTCCCAGGTGATGAGCTTTCTTGACGCCTACTCGGGCTACCACCAGATCAGCTTATCCCCCGGGGACGAAGAGAAGACCTCCTTCATCACGCCATTCGGCACGTTCTGCTATACGACCATGTCTTTCGGTCTGCGGAACGCCGGCGTGACCTTCCAGCGCTTGATGCAGAAGACCTTCCAGGACCAGATAGGTCGAAACCTGGAAGTATATGTAGATGATATCGTAGTTAAGAGTAAGCTCGCCTCGGGTCATGTATCTGACCTCGAGGAGACCTTTTGTAATCTCAATAAACATCGAATAAAGCTTAATTCTGAGAAATGTGTCTTCGGGGTGAAAGCGGGCAAGGTGCTTGGCTACCTCATCGGGCAGCAAGGCATCGGCCCCAACCCGGAGAAAATTAAAGCTAGCGAAAGGATGCGACATCCGAGCTCTGTAAAGGAGGTCCAAACCCTGACCGGACGAATGGCAGCCCTAAGTCGCTTCATTTCCCGGTCGGGCGAGCACGGTTTGCCCTTTTTCAAGGCACTCCGCAGGCACAAGGGCTTCGCTTGGACGGAAGAAACTAACCTCTCCTTTGAAGAGCTGAAGCGGTATCTGTCCAGCCCTCCGATCTTGGCCACCTCGAGGTCGGAGGAGCCGCTCTTGCTATACCTCGCAGCGACCCCCCAGGCCATAAGCACGGTGTTGGCAGTCGAGCGAGAAGGAGCACAACGACCAGTTTACTACGTTAGCGAGGTTCTGCACAGACCGAAGGAGCGGTACCCTGAGGTCCAGAAGCTCTTGTACTCGTTGCTCGTGGCTTCGAGGAAGCTGCACCACTACTTTCAAGCCCACAAGATCACCGTGCCAACCAGTTTTCCACTTAGGGAGATCCTAAGGAATCCAGACGCCAGCGGCCGAATAGCGAAGTGGGCCATGGAGCTCGTCGAGTTCGACATCCACTTCTCTACCTGCACGGCGATCAAGTCCCTGATTTTGGCGGACTTCGTAGCGGAATGGACGAATCCCGCCCCACCCACCACCGAGCCTCACGGGTCTGGGGACGACCGCTGGACCATGTACTTCAATGGGTCCCGAGCCTTCGAGCGCTCGGGGGCTGGCATCGTGCTGGTGTCCCCTCAAGGAGATCAACTCCAATATGTCATCCAATTGCACTTCACCGCGACCAACAACGTGGCGGAGTATGAAGGCCTCTTGGCCGGGCTGCGAGCGTGCAAGGCGCTCGAAGTCCAGCCACTAACTGTGAAGGGCGATTCACAGTTGGTCGTCAACCAAGTCAACAAGGAGTATCAGTGTTCCGATCACTCAATGGCGCTTTACTTGGTTGAGGTGAGGAAGATGGAGCGGTACTTTAGAAATTTCGAAGTACTCTACATCCCCAGGAAGGACAATTCTCTGGCCGACCATCTTTCCAAGGTCGGTTCCTCGCGGATACCCGCCCCGCCCGGGGCACTCGTTGAGCATCTGCACAAGCCCTCCGTTTCCTCTGTAGAGGAGGCAAACCCCCAGATGCCTGCCCTGCCCGGGGCGCCAGTCGAGCATCTGTGCAAGCCCTCCATTCCCTTTGTAGAGGAGGCACAAGAGACGTGCGGTAATATCTCCTTCCTCGAGCAGGGCGCAAACTGGATGACGCCATTCGTCCAGTACCTTGCCCATGAGACACTGCCCGAGGAAGCAACCGAGCGTTCCCGGCTCATAAGGCGATCCTCTACTTACCGACTAGTCGAGGGCGCCTTATATCGCAAAAGAGCACTTGGAGTCCTCTCCAAGTGCATATCTCGAGAAGAGGGCGATTTCCTTCTCATAGATATCCATGAGGGAATGTGCGGAGCTCACTCGTCCTTCAGGACCCTTGTGAGCAAAGCATTCCGGTTGGGCTACTACTGGCCGACAGCTTTAGACGACGCTCGAGTGCTCGTGGCGACCTGCCGGGCGTGCCAATTCCACGCTCGCAAGGCCCACCAGTTGGCATACGCGCTGCAGACCATCCTACTCTCATGGCTATTCTCGACCTGGGGGACTGACATTCTCGGGCCTTTCCCCCGTGGTCGAAAGGGTTGCAAATACTTGCTCGTAGCCATCGACACTTTCTCTAAGTGGATCGAAGCTGAGCCTGTATCAACCATTTCGGCTCAGGCAACCAAGAGATTTTTTCGCAAAGACAACGCGTGGTGGCAGGGGTCCCCATCGCCTCATCACGGACAAGCGGCATTCAGTTCACTAGTGAAATTTGTTTCAAGCCTCTTCGTGAAGACATCGAACAAAGGTGCCTTTGCCTCTGTAGCTCATTCGCAGAGCAACGGAGCGGCCGAGCGGGCAAATGGCCAGATTCTCCATGGGATCAAGAAGAGGGTCTTCAAAGACCTTGCTCGGCACGGCGGGTCATGGGTGGACGAGCTCCCTTCCGTCCTTTGGTCCGTGCGCACCACAGCAAGGCAGGCTACGGGCGAAACGCCCTTCCAGCTCGTCTATGGTGCCGAGGCCGTCCTACCCACCGAGGTCGTTCTTGGGTCCCAAAGAGTGCACCTGGCCGATAGCATCCACCAAGGACGCGAGCGTCGCCTCGACCTCGCCGAAGAGGCGCAAGAAAGGGCACTGCTCCGATCCGCCGTCTACCAACAAGCTCTTCGCAGGCACGCGGCCAAATCAATTCGGCCCCGAGCCCTGCAGGTCGGGGACCTCGTCCTGTGCCGAATTCAGGATATGTCGAAGGCCAACAAACTCTCCCCCAAGTGTGAAGGACCGTTCACCGTCGTCTCGATAGCACGCCCGGGGGCTGTCCGCCTGGCGATGGAGGACGGTCGCGTGCTCACAAGCTCATGGAACATCGACCAGCTGTGCAAGTTCATTATCTAAACTCACACTTACTTTTGTGTCTAGCTCTAGTTCTGCGGTTTTTCTTTTGGAAAAATGGCAAGTTCGGTTGCCTCACCCACGCGATGTCTATTACCTTCAAGATTTTGTGAATATATGCAAGGTCACTGCCCGTTGGTAAGCCGGCCTAGTCTCGCACAAGGGCATACTTTTCTCACGATCTTGGTGATAAGACGAGCGCGTCGGGCAAAATCAATCGCTCCAAGCTTTTTTCGCTCTAAAATCGGGCCGGCGCGCGTATGACCGCACAAGGTGCCACGACCAACACCCTGTCACTAAAACTCACCCCCAGAGGCTCCAGTCTCGATAAGCCGACCTTGGTCCGCAGTAGCTCTTCGCTGCGTGACGCAAGTCGCATACAGACACCCTCGTGGTCGGTCCGGAGATTAAGTCTGGCTCGCGTGTGTTTGGTCGTCGCGCACCCTGTCGAGCTACCGCGTGTTTTTTCATCGCCTACGACCATACTCGCAACTCAGGGGTATGCGTCCGAAGTGTTAAGGAATTCTAGGCCTTGCACGTTCTCCTCCCCCGAACTAAACCAGGATCGCCGCTCGGAGAAACTGGTGCCTTGATCGGGGGAACAACACGTGCTTTCCCAACTCTCCTGTGAACGAGCTCGTGCTCGCAGCTTGGGTGCACGACCTTCATTCGCAATGGGGGCTTGGTGGGAGCGAGTTGTCACGTTAAGCGTCTTTTCCAAAAATCGTCGCCAAGTGCCTCGTTCCAGTTTAACATTGTAACGTTGCTTCTTTCTTAAGAACTTGTTACCTATGTGAAGTCTTTTCTTCACTTATTTCGGGCTCACGCTGCCCATGCTTCGTCCTAACCTGCGCTTCTACCCATCTACATCTTGCTATCTACCTTGTGCTAGTTGTTTGCAGGAAATAGCTCAGGAGCACACCAAAGGAGCATTGCAGCAGGCACAACCCTTGGGCGAAAGAAAAATGTACGCTCCACTGGCATTATCTAAAGTCATCCAAAAATCATCAAAAAGAAAAAGAAGAAATCCTCTACGCGCTGGGCTTCGCTCCCCTGAGGGTCGCAGATAATTTCCGCCTCAGGTCATCGATCTTGGCCTCAAGATCAATCACCTTCCGCCGGGCTTCGCGACCTTCGCGGGCTTCCTCGCGGAGCTGCTCAACCTCTTCATTACCTTGTTCTGCAAGGTCGGCGGCTGCTCGCGCTGCCCATTCCACTTTGATTCGAGGGTGCGAGCCTGTTGTCTCCCTTCTTCAAGCTCTTGCTCGAGCCCAAGAATCTTCGTCCGGCCTTCGGCGAGCTCCTACTCGAGCGCGAGGATCTTATCCTTGCCAGCGGAAACGTCGCCCTTGGCCTGGCGGGAGTGTAGCTTTTCTTGCTCGAGTTCTCCTTAACCTCGGTGATATCTTTCTCCGCCTGGCGGCATCTATGCACAAACAGGTTGTCCTGAGCCTTGAGGTCGCCTACACGCCGCTCAAGCAGCTATCCGGGTCTCATGCTCGGCGTCTTGGTAGGCCCGCAGTCTCGGGGCGACCATCGCCGCGTCAAAGTCCTCCAAGGTCTTGAAGGGCTGCGGTGGGGAAAACTTGAGCAGCGCCCCCTAAGACCGAAGAAGTGAGAAACTACGACGGCGGTAACAAAAGCATCCTCACTGAGCAAGGCCAGCTGATATTATCCGAAGTGTTTGGTAACTGCGCCCGAAGATCTTCAAGGTTCAGCGATGCGGACTCGAGTCCTTCGGGAGGCGGGCTGATTGAAGGCGATGAATCATTCCCGGACATGAGGTTCGCCTACAGGGCACCACGCCTCCCTCTTGGCGGTGGTTCGCTCAATGTCTTCTTCTTGTCCACCCGAGCATGTTGTTCGCCTGGGGGGCGGGCGTCCCAGGCATCTTTGTTCGCTCGGGCTTCAGCGCTTTGTCCCGAGCATGTTGTTCGCCGGGGCGGTGGGGCGTCCCCCAAGCATCTTGATCGCTTCGGGAAGGCGATTGTCTCATCAAGCATCTTTGTTCGCTCTGGGGCTTCGCGCCTTTGTCTCGGGCAGGTGATGCGCTCGGGGACCCTGAGCTTTCTTGGGTAGCTTTTTCGCCCAAGGCTGCGAGGTTGATCTTCTCCCCAACTTCTACGCTCTCCGTCTTGGGGGGGGCAGGAAGCTCGCCCAGGGGAAGCGTTCCCTCCGGGGCGGAGGGGTATATCTCGACTTGGTCGTCGGCGACGAACTTTTCCACCGCCTCCACACCCTCGACCATCATGATGTCGGCGGCATCGACGAGCACCCCCGCTAAGATGTGATCAAGGAGCTCGTCAATTATTTTGCGACAGTCCAGAAAAGTCCTACGAGCTATTTCGCCCACGTCAGAAGAGTGGGGTTAGCTCGAATGCACGAAGCAAAGGGCGAGGAAAAGAAGAAAAAG
Organism: Guadua angustifolia; assembly: GCA_036346375.1. Classification (NCBI taxonomy): domain Eukaryota; kingdom Viridiplantae; phylum Streptophyta; class Magnoliopsida; order Poales; family Poaceae; genus Guadua; species Guadua angustifolia. The sequence continues at coordinate 68,356,931 of CM070500.1, read as the reverse complement.
CGAAATTCAGGGCTCACCCTCGGCCAGGTCCTCGTTCTCACCCATGGATGGATTGGCCACCGCGACCACCAGCTCGGCCTTCTTCTCCGCGGCGCAGCTGATCTTCGCCAAGAGGGGGTCGACCTCCTCCATGTCGACCGCCTCCAGCGTCTTCCGCAGACGCCGGTGCCTCGTCCTGAGGGGCGACGTGTCCTCCTCATCCTCCTCCTCCTCGCCTACGACCACCCCCTCAGGCTCCGCAGCTCGCCGAGCCTCGGTGACCTACTTCAGCTTGGCCTGAATCTCGGTGAGCTCCTCCTCTAGCTTCTTTTGCTTAGCGTGCACCGGTTCTTCGATCAGGCCCTTCTCCTTCTCGAGCTGCTCCAGGGGGTCCTTGCCATAATTTTCCAACCAAGCATTCAGGCTGCTTACCTCCTTCCGATCGGCAAACTCCATGTGCCGCACCACCGGATTGCTGGACGAGCTCGCCCACTTCTTCTTCAGCCGCGTAGTGGCCGGTGGCGGGGCATGCCTCTTGCCCCTTAAGCTCTTGGTCCTAGCGGTCGGAACAATTATTCCCTTGCCCGTCGCCAAGGGCTTGGCTCGCCCACCGCCGGCTCAGGCGAGCTTCTCTGTCGAAGGCAAAAGATGTCAGAAGAGCGCGGGACACTTTCCCCGAGCATGAACCATGAAGCAGCTTACCACGTCGCTCCGCTCGAGCATGTTGCTCGGAACTTGCCGCTTGTGCCCGAGCTCCTTGCCCTTGGGGGTGCCAAACATCTCGGCGACCCTCTTCTCCGTCCAGTCAAAGCCCGGGGCTGTTGTTGGTCAACAAGTAAGATCAGCACAGGTTTGACATGGCGCGCGAAGCAAGAGCTGCTCAAGACGTTGAAGCTACCAGACTCACTCTCCCGGGTCATGTCATCCCACCCTGTGATCTCGAAGAAAGGGTGCTCCCTCCTCCTCAAGGGGACACCCGGTTCCAAAGGAAGTGTCGAACGATGTCTCGACCGGTGAGCCCCATGTTCGTGAGCTCGCTGATCAGCATCAGGGACCGCTCCTCCTCGGGCGCGATGGGCGAGCCGGCGATGTGTCGATCTTTGGCGCCGCCCGATTGGTGTAGCGCAAGGAGCTCCCCTCGCTTTCGCGAGATAAAACCAATAGTCGCCCAGTTCCCCGCCATGCAAGATCCTTGAGGGAGAAGAAGGTACTTTCGTATGGGCGGTTGGCATGACGAAATCTGAGCACGGTGCGAGAAGCGCTCGGTCGCGGAACAAGAATAGAAATGAAAGAAAAGGCTTACGGTGGGCGGAATGCCTACGAAACCCTCGCAAAGGTGGGAGAATATGGCCAAGATGAGGATGGAGTTGGGGTTCAGATGGGTGATCTCGCACTCACAATGCACGAGTATGGATTCCAGGAACTCACTCTCGGGCATTCGAAGCCCGTTGATGGTGTACAGCTCGCACGTAACTACCTCGTCGTCACGCGGCACCGGAGCTACCCCGCCGTCGGGGAGCCGCCAGGTGCCCGTGTCGAGGTACCCAAAATCTTGAAGCACCCGGAGCCTCTCCGCGGTGGTCTTGCTCACGCCAAATTTCGCCATGGAGAGAACTGGGGGAAAGAAGCGCTGGAGCGAGGAGAAGTTTTGAAAAAGTTGCGAAACTTTTGGAGTTTTGATGGCGAGCCGCAGGGGAAGAAAGGTTTCCAGGACCGTACCGCCTCATACTTGTAGGCGGAGAAGCCGAACGGGCCGAAACCTGCCCCATCCGTTCATTGTGCCAGCGTGGCATCACGGTTTTCAAAATTGTCTATGTGAGCGGTTTTAATGTCGAACCGCCGACCCGCAAAGGCCAGCGGGGAAGGAACCGTCGTGACCCTTCGCCTCTGTTCTCGACCGTAATCCAGACCAAGACCACGGTCAAACGCGCTCGGCCTCGCTGGGACGTGCTCGTCCCCGGGCATGGTTGCCCGGATGCTGCAGTAGCTCTTCGCTGCAAGATTTCTTGTCCTCGAGCATGGTTTCCGGATCTGCGATAGCTCTTATTTGCAAGATTTCTTGTCCCGGGCGTGGTTGCGGGATCTGCGATAGCTCTTTCTTCGCAAGATTTCTTGTTCGCGGCGAGTCGCTCGGATGTGCAGTAGCTCTTCGCGCGAGACCCTTGTTCTGGCGGGATTGCTTGGATCTTTGCGGTAGCTCTTCACATGAGGTTCAATCCCTTGCCAAGAGTCTGGAGGCTTAAGGCGGAGGCCTCGGTCGAGGCGAATTCCCCCCTTAAGCCTCGGGGGCTAGCTGTCAGGGATTGGATATTCTCGGTAGATGACCATCGTATCCCGGTGGCCTCGGGCATGCCCCTGCTCGGGCCTCGTCCCCAAGAAAGATCTTCAGACCGCCCGACCTTCGGGCTGTCCCTTGTCCTCCGTCAAGCTCGTCCCCGAGCATGCACCTTTCGAGGTCCGCGACGAACGACCGGGCTACGAAGGACCTCGGGCTTCGCCCAAAAGACGGGCGCGATCCTCGAGGATGACGTAGCATTAATTACGTGGCGGCTCGAAGGACTGCATGCCCCGATCTGCGCCCATAGTGCAAGGCCGCGATCCTCCCCACTTTGTACCCATGTCGTCTTGCTACGGTGGGAAACAAGGAATCGGCGCCTTACGTTGAACGATGGCGTGCCCCTGTAATAAATGTTGTGTCGCTCGTAACCCCCTATAAATACCTTCTCGCACGAAGGGTTCAGGGTTCGGTTGGTTTGACTTCACCTACCATTTTTCCTTTGTACACAGCGCTTGTCACGGTCGACCTAGAGGGTCATCCTTAGAATCATCCGGGGCTCCCCAGCAAGCGCGTTGTAATCCACCTTCACACGATAGTGCAATCCTTTGGGCGTAGGGTTGTTACCTCCTGCGAGGGCGATCGAGATAAAAGAGACCCTTGCTCGTTGCGATTGTCTTGGCCGCCTCGTTTCATAGCTCGGCAGGCCCTCGGAAGCTATACCCCCTGCGAAAAAGGGGTCTTAGGTTGATCCCTCATTCAACAAGTAAGCTTGGCAGGGGACCGGTTCCCGAATCATCGACAGTGGTCATAACTTTCGGCTCGACAAATGCTGGTGCAGCATATCAACATGTCATGAATTTAATTTTTCATGAGTTTATCGACTATATTGTCAAAATCTATATCGATGATATTGTTGTAAAATCAAAGGGAGATTATCGGCGTCTAGTCAATTTGAGATAGTGTTCAAGAAGACAAAGACACATGGCTTGAAAATGAATCCACACAATTGTGCTTTTGGTGTATTGGCTAACAAGTTCTTGGAATTTATGATTCATGAAAGAGGTATTGAGGTCAACCAAATGAAGGTCAAGGCTATAGCCAATATAGTAAACCGCCTACTTCTAAAATTGATTTGTAGATGTTGATCCGCAAGATAAATTACTTGCGATGATTAATTTCCAAATTATCTAGTTGGATTAAAGCATTCACTCTACTACTAAAATTGAAAGACAATCAAGAATTTGTGTGGTGAGCCAATCAACAGAAAACTTTTGAGAGCATAAAAAGAATATTTATCCAAAACCCCAAGTGGTAGCTGCAACACAGAAGGGAGTACCATTTAGGCCTACATATCGGCTGAGTAAGCGAAAATTGGAACTGTTTTAGCATAGGAAATTAATGGAAGAAGTGCATGAAGGAATATGTGGAACACATCAATCGGCTCACAGAATGAAATAGTTACTTAGGCATACTGGGTATTGTTGACCGACAATGTTGGAAGATTGTTCTTGGTACTACAAAGGATATTAGATTATCAGAAGTTTGGAAATTTACAACTAGCTCCAGCATCATCTTTACACCCAATTATCAAGCCTTGGCCATTTAGAGGTTGAACAATAGATATAGTTGGACAAATCTACCCTGCATTGTCTAAAGGCCATAAATATATTTTGGTTACGATCAATTATTTTTCTAAATGGGTTGAAGCAATTCCTTTGAAAAAAGTGACTTCTGTTGAGGTGATTGGATTTGTTATGGAACACATTGTTCATCGGTTTGGAATTCCTCAAATTATTATGACCGATTAAGAAACTGTATTTATGTCCAATGAATTTCAAGGTTTTGCTCAAAGTTTAGGGATTAAGTTACTGAATTCATAAAACCTTACTATGCACAAGCCAATGATCATGTTGAGTTGTCTAATAAAACATTGATCAATCTGATCAAAAGGAAAATAGAGGAGGAACGTAGAAATTGGTGTAAGACATTATCAGAGTCCCTGTGAGACTATCAGATTGCTTGCCATGATATAACAAAGCTATCACCTTATCAATTGGTTTGTGGATAAGAAGATGTATTACCGGTGGAAAATATCGACTCAATAAGAGTAGCCAGACAAAATGGATTGTCGTCTCCAGTTTATAAAGATTTAATGACCTATAATTAGAGATGTAGTCATATACCTTAGATCGGCTATATAAAAATAAGGCAAGAATTACAAGGACTTATAATAAAAAGGTGTTACCAAAATCATTTCATGAAGCCGATCTAGTGTGGAAGACTACATTGTCTGTCAGCTCTAGGGATAACCGATTTGGCAAAAGGTCTCCAACCTAGGAGGGATCATACAAGGTTTATCGGCTTGTGGATGGTAATTTCTATATTTTGAAAATGCTGGAAGGTGTTGTATTTTCAAAAATGATCAATGGTAAATACTTGAAAAGGTATCACCCAAGTATTTGGATTGGCTCTGACAGTGGGTACTCATTGGCCGCCGGCGTGGCAGTCGAACAGTTCCCCAACTCGGTAGGCCGACCACGACTGGGTGTGCCTTGGGCGCTCGACCTCGGCGCGGTATGCCTAAGCTCGGTCACTTACCGAAGCTCGACCTCCTGCGACCTCGAGCTCGGCGGGGTCTCGCTTGATCCTGTCGCTGGAGGATCTCGGATCTAGCGATTGACTTGCGATTCTTTGGAAGAGGCGGGTCGTGGGGGCGACTCGGAGTCTTGTAACAAGCCGGAAGCGATTCTGGCTGAATCTTCGATGCGCATTGAGAGCCACGATCCATGAGTTTCTCCGGCCGTTACGTGCGAGAAGATGGGTATAAAGACCAAGGATGCATGAGCTCAAGGACAACGAAACACCGCAATGGCTCGAGCTAGGGATCTTCATTACTATCTTGAGTTGTAAACAACATTCATACACCCACTAAGAAAGTCACCGCCGCCAAAGCGGCGCAGAATAAAGTCATTACCTTCGCAGGGCTCGAACGATATAAAACTTGTGTCTCGGTGTTGAATTTGTCGCCCAGCTCCGACCATCCTCCCGTCGCTCCAGCTTCCTCGTTAGAGTGAAGCTTATGCTCGGGTCCTTAACATTCTACCCCCTACCTCACTTCTTGCGGTGGCGATCCCGATCGTCGGCAGTGGCTTGCGCCAATGGCGCCCGTTATTTGTTTCTTCGAGGCGACACGAGGATCTCGGGCATAAGCGCCTTTCATTGATGGATTTTCCTCGGGCACGGACTCGCGACTCGTGTCCTCTGTTCACGCCTTCGCCGCGCTTACTCGGCGGCACGTCTGGTGGCGGGCGCCGAGCGCCGAGGAAATCGCGATAGACGTGATCCGCGAACCCTGAAAGCGCTTCGCCGGATGGTGCGAGTTGCTATCAACCAAGCCATAACCGCCCTCGGCGGAGAGGCGAAGAATAGGCACGTCTTACGGCGCCCGAACTCCTCCCCACGGGGCGCCTCGCCCTTCTCGCCGGGTCATGGCGGACACCGATAGGGCAGGTCGGAGTTTTTCGGCCGGCCTGGCGAAAGAGCTCGGTCGGCCGCGACCAAGGTCGAACCTCCGCGGCTCAAGTGGCACTGCAGGACCCGATCCCGAGGAGCGGCGATAACACGTCACCGCCACCAGCGTCGGACTTCTCTGCGAGTTGCTTCAGCGGCGAGCTCGGGGCGAAACGACAGCAGACTGCTTGGCGTCCACGGCACCCGCACCAGCGGAGCGGCTTGGGCTGCCGTTCCGTCTGGCGGCGGATCTGAATCACTCGGGGCGTTCCGCCCGGCCGGAGGGTCAGGACCGCTGCGTTACCAACGGTGACTCCGCTCGGCACCATGAGTCGTTCCACCGAAGTCAGACGCCGAAACCTCGACTCGAAGTCTGGCGATGGCAAGGATCTGCGTCTGGCGGTGACCATGACCAACGGCGCTTTGTCGGCCTCACGGTTGCATAGCATACTCAGCTGACCCGTAAAGCGTCGCGATGTGCGTTAGCGGTTCAATAGGTTGTCAGCGCTTCAGCGGGACCAAAACCCGGGACGAGTTCTGTCCATCTATTAGACCGCTATCCTAAGCGGCGGAGATAAAGTTCGTAATACGGCCAACTACCTCCGGTAGTCTTTGGGCCAGGGCGCTAGGACACGGCTTTTCAATCAGGCACTTCGCCGGTTCGTCGCGCCAGATCGAACTCTTCGCTCTAACTTCCGAGAGTTGTTATGGCGTCGTAGGCGGGAAAAGACACAGATCGCGTCATCGAGAAAAAGCAACCACTGCGCGACTTTGTGCGGCGATTCATCCGCTGCAAGGAACTGATCGAGCATTTACGTGAGGCCGTTATCAAAGCCTTCAAGTTAAAGGTCGCGATCGGCGTCTCACGAGACCCAGAGATCACGTCGAGGCTCGGTAATAAACAAGCTCTTCGCGTATGGCGGATGCGGACGCTGAACGCGACGATGCCGCCCGTTGGCAGCGACCATTGACCAAGGTAAGCAGTGCAGAATCCAAACCGAGCCGGCCCGTCCAACTCGAGGCGCGACCAAGGCACCACCTCCAAGAAGCGAAGCCTGATCGCGGCGGCGGAGGCTGCGCCGGGTGATGTCTCGGCGGATGGCCCGAGGTCTCGAGGTCGAGGCCGAGCTCGGGAGGACTCTAAGCCTCGCCAAGGTCGACCTCCTCAGCGAAGAACCAAGCCCAAAGAAGTGCTGACCTTGCGATTCCACGACCGGTTCGATGTTTCGTGCATGAGACCAAAATCGCGCGGGATATAGAGAGTCAAAAGTCTGCCTATTCCATAGGCGGCCAAGCCACGACCGGAACTCGGAGGCTTAGCGAGAGGGAGCTGGGGGCGCCTTCTCGATGGGGCGGGGTGAGATGCCGTGCTCCCAGGATGGCGACCCGGCCGTGGGGTGAATCTTGAGGCGAACACGGCGACCTCGATTTGGAGTTCGGCAAAGGCGAGTACGGATCGATGTCATCTTCAGTGGCTCGTCGGCTTACGGACCCGGCCTTGAAGTTAAAAGCCTTCTTGGACCATCTACAGGTCGCCCGTTGAGAAGCCCCTCGAACGACCAAGTAATTTCCGGTATGGGCCACCATCACCTTCTCTCCAAGAGCGGCTCTCCAGGTATGGCCAGAGACACTGAAGATCGCCTTGGTCGTGACCCGACCATAAGCAACACCACGGGTTCGGTCAGTGTCATGGTCGACGGCAATTCTCTTAACTTGTTGCGGTGGGCGCTTCGCCGAGAATCTTGATTCGGTCGAAGGTCAAGAGCATCACCATACCATTCTTTGGGATAGTCCGGGAGCTCGACCACCCCCTTGGGGGCGTGTCGTTTACCGTCACCTTCGGGCGGCTTCTCGACAACTTCCGCACCGAGTTGATCACCTTTGAGGTGGTCGGCGACCTCCTTACTAGCGCCATCCTCGGGCGGCCGGCCTGGTCAAGTTCATGGCACCAACCACTATGGCCATCGATGCATGAATTTGCCGGAAGCCCAGCGGCGTCATCACCGTCGAGGCGACACCCAAGCGGGCGCATGGGCATGCAAGACCAAGGCCTTAGCCCTCGGCCAGCGTCTTGCCCAACGTGGCGGGCGTCGACCAAACGCCCGCGGAGGCGGCGATCGACCCAGGTATTGCGGCCGTCTTGCGCAGTTGAATGACCCGGCGGTCGTCCCGTCTCGGCGAGTTGAGTTCAAATAGGAACTCGAGCTCGTCACCTTCGCCAGCGCCAACAAGGGCATATTTGCTTGGGAGCCAGCGGACATGCTGGCGTCCCAGGAAGGTGATCGAGCACAAGTTGCGAGTGGGACCGGTTCCGACACATGACGCCCGAGGAGCTGCGTCGTTTCTCCCGGAGAAAGTCGCGATCATCAAAGAACCTTGACAAGCTCTTGAGCGGCTTCATTACGTGAGATCAATTACTCGAATGGTGGCAAAACCGATCATCGTCTTGAGAAGAAGGGAGGAAGTGGAGAATGTCGTCGATCATCACGGGGGTTGAACTCGGCTTGTCAGGACAACTTCGCCTCCGCGCATCGACCGGATCGTCGACTCCGCGAATGCCAAGATCTTTGAGCTTCTTGGATGCTTACTCGGGTACCACCGGATCAAAGTGTGGTCGAGGGCGAAACAAGACTTCCTTCATCACCCGTTTGGCACCTATTGCTATCTCGACCATGTCGTTTTGGTCTGCTGCAATCACGGGGCCACCTTTCAGCGACTAATGACCAAGACTTTTCGAGCCCAGATCGGGCGAAACCTTGAAGTCTCGTGGGCGACATCATCGTCAAAAGCCCGAGGGCGACCATGTTCGCGACCTCGAGACCTTCCGCCAACTGAGCAGGGCACAAGATCAAGCTCAACCGAGAAGTCGCGTGTTCGTAGCGGCGTCGATGGAGTCTTTCGGCTACATGATCGGGGCTCGGGGTTGGTCAAACCGGAGAGAAGATCGAGGCGATCGAGAAGATGGCACCTCAGACCTCGATCAGCGGTGCAAAGCCTCATCTTGGCGATGGCCGCCCTCGGCAATTCATCTCGAGGCTCGCGGCGTGGGCTCCCATTCTTCGGACCTTGCATAAGCAGGGGACTTCAGTGGACTCAGAGGCCAGCGATCTTCGACAATCTGAGCGTGCTGTCGTCACCCCTCCTTACAACCTTGCTTGACTGGTGAGAAGTTCTTTCTTTGTACTCGCATGACCACCCCCTCAATTTACATTAGTCGTCATGGTGGCGAAGCAGGGGTCTCAATGACACCCCATTTATTATGTCGGCCGAGGTCTGCCTGCATTTGAGAAGGCGCTACCATGAGTACAAAAGCTTTTATATGCTCTTCTCATGGCCTCTCGCATAAGCTCTCGGCACTACTTCGAGGCACATTAGTAGTCGCCCCGGCGGCTTCCCCTCGGAGACATCTGAGGATCCGGAAGGTGGCGGACGAATCGCCAAAGTGGGCCATGGAACTCGCTGGCGTTCGGCGTCGGGTCGTGGCGCGAAACGACCATAAAGTCATAAGTACTCGCCGACTTTGTGGTCGGCGACGTCATGACTAATGAGCCCCGGATCGAGGAAGAAAAACCTGGTCATGTTCTTGACGGCTCGAGGTCCTTCAAACGCTCGAAATTTGGGATACTTATCCTCACCCAGCGGCGAGTTGAGAGTCGTCATTCGTTTTTGCTTCGGCGACCAACAATGTGGCGGAGTGAAAGCCCTCTGGCCGCATTACGAAGCTTGCAAGGCTTTGGGTGTCGCACTTTGGTCGTGAAAGAAGCGACTCCGGCTGTGTCATCAACCAGATTCAACAAGGACTACCAATGCTCGGGGAGATTCGATGGCAAAGTACCTGCCCGAGGTCGCCAAGATGGAAAAATGGTTCCGAACTTGGAGCTCAGCACATCCCGGGAGGGACAACTCAGTGAGTTCCTCTCCAAGCTCGGCTCCTCAGACGGCGCTATCCCACCAGCGTCATCTTGAAACGCTTCTCGGCCCGTCGATCTCGACCAGGAGGCCACGATTCTTTGAAGTCGAGGAATCCTTCTGGGCGAGGCCATTCTGATTACCTCTCCGGGCGACCTGCCACCCGACCTCCCGCCGAGAGGGCAGATCAAGCAGCGGCGGTTTGGTACGCTGCGTCGAGGAACTCTCTGAGACGCAATGTTTACGGCATCCTAACAGGGTGCATCTCCGGAGGAGGTAAGTACTCTTGCATGACATCCTCAAGGCCTCTCTGGGGCACTCTTCGTCTGGACAATGGTGGGAAGGCCTTCCGCATGGGATACTATTGGCCCTCGGCGCAGGATGCTCGGGATATCGTCGCTTTTGCCGAGCATAAAGCAATTCCGCCTGAAGGTCGCATCAACCCGCCCTCTGGCGCTCGAGACCATTCGCTCGCATGGCCCTTCTCGACACAGGGTGGACATCCTCGGTCCTTTCCTCAAGCAGCAGGGGGAAGAAGTTTACGTTAGATCGCTGTCGACACCTTCACCAAGTGGATAGAGGCGAGCGGTCTCGACCATAACGACTTCGGCGGCGATCCGTTTTTCGGCGAGCGTGGTCACGGTATGGGGTTCGTGCAAACTAATCACCCACTTGCGGTACACGGTTTACGGTGAGTTGTTCCGGGAGTTTCGCAGGAACTTCGGCATCAAAATATGCGCCGCGTCGGTGGCTCACCCGAACAGCGGAGGCGGCTGAACATTAGCGAACCGTCGTCGAGGCGTCAAAGCGAAGATTCTGAATGAGCTCGAGCGATTCGGCAAGGCACTGGTGGGCCGAACTTCCCACCGTCCTATGGTCAATTCGTACCCGACACAAAGCGAAACCCACGAGGTCCACGCCCTTCGGCTTGTTTTTGTCTTGAAGCCGTCCTGCCTCGAGGTCACGCTGAAGCTCTGCCGAAGTCGTACAAGTCGACCAAGTCGACTTCGGCGAAACGGTCTCGACCTTACCTAGCGAAGAAGTAAGGTGTAAGGTAGTGCCTTTACTTCGATCAACGCACTACGCAAGCTCTTGAGACATGCGTCGGTCGATGCGACCTAGGAGGCTCCTTGTTGGGGACTTAGCTCAGGCGGATTGAGCTCGTCCGGACCAATAAGTTATCCCATGATGGGAGGCCCCTATAGAGTCGTTTCAGCGGATCGCGCACGGGCTTACCCTATTCATGTTGCCGATGGTAGAGAGCTCTCTAGCTCGTGGAACATAGATCGGCCGGAAATTTTATGTGTAACCTCTATGCCTCATATTTCAATAAAAGCTAGTCTTCCATTCCTTTTCTTTATATCTGCTTCCATTTGTGTTCTTTGGTTTTTCTTTTAAATGGCTCCCTCTTTCCGAACATGACCTCCGTCTTGCCGCCGTTCGCTCCCTAAAGTCTTAGTGCGGGTTTTACGCTCACCCCAATGGGCAGGCTAAGCGTGGCGGAACCTCTTCGCAATCTAGCTCTCCTGTGCGGGCTCGAGTCACGAACCTCGCCCGCTTTGTGATCGAGCAATGCGCATAATTAAGCAGAAGTCATGGCTAACAGGTCTACTTAATGATGTTAGCCTCGTGTTCTTACGCCATTGCGGATTGTTCCTCCACTTTGCAAGGTCGTGGCCTTTCGTCCCACATCTCGTCTTGTGCCCAAGGCGCGCGTCACTCGACCTCGGGCCCAGCGGGGCTGGGTAAGGCTACGCTCAGGCACACGACCTAAAAAAAAGCACAGGCTGCGACGACAAGCGGGCGATAGTGACTTCAAGTATCCCAAGACCACGGATTCATAACACGAGGTTTCTTTGTTCACTAGAAAGCAAAATATTTACTGTTAGTACATTCCCTCCTTTTAATGTTTTTCTCTGAGTCGGCCATTTCGCAAGGGCAAGCCTTTCTGCTTTCAAATGGGCCACTTTAGCCCTCGGGGTGGCGATCTCCCCTGGAGGTGGAGGGCTTCTCGGAAGGCGTCCACGGCCCGCGTCGCTCGGTCTTCAAGGCTGCGCGAGGCACTCTTGTTTGCGTTACTTGCAGCTCGAGCTTCACTTGAGTCCGAAACCTTGGTCTCGGACCCGGAGGTGACCAGCGAGAGCCTTCTCCGGTGCCTCGACCTTGGCGCGTTCGACCTTGGCGCCTTGGTGGCGCGATCGAGCTTCCCCGAGGCTCGAGGATTTTTGGCCTCGAGCTCGGAAGATGCCGTCAGCGTGCTGCTCGGCGGCCCTCTCCAGTCCTTGACCTTGGCTGCCTTTCGGTTTCAAGCGTCTTGTTGGCGCTCCAGAGCTCCTCCTCAATTGGAGTATCTTGGCCTTGAGCTCAAAGGAGTCACTTCCTTCCCTGAAGCCTTCTCGAGCCGACTTTGGCCCGCTCGGCCTGAAAGGTGGCCGAGCTAGCGCCGCTCTGCTCCACGGCCTTGAAACAAAGTCACGTTCGAGGCCCTGGCCTGCTTTCGAGCTCGTTCGCGTGGGCTATCTTCTGCGTGACCTCATCGTCCAACAGGTCGTCGAGCTCTTGGTGTTACCTTTCGAGCTCCCCTGCTCGACCTCAATAGTTGAGACGAGCTGTCGCTCAACCTCCGCGCCTCTACCACATCGAGGAGACCTCTTAGCACATCCGCATGCTCTCGAAGGCCTTGAAGCCCTCGGGTGGCGTGATCGGTCACCTTCCGTAAAAAAAGGGTGGCCAAGGTGAGAAAGGACAAGGGAGACAAGCTACAAGGTGAGAAGTATCATGGGAAAGTCCTTACCTCGCGGGCGCTCTCTCGAGGCTTGCGGGTGAACTCCTCGCGGTCTTCAATGCGATCGCGAGGATTTCCTCCTCCTCCTCCTCGGCGATCGGGTGCTGAGTCGACCTCGGGCCTGCCTGGCCCTGGGCCGAGTCTGAGTCCCCGCCATAGAGGCGGCTTTGGTTACCTTTGCCTCCCGGTGGTCAGTCCGTGAGCAGGAGGCGAGGCGTGATGTTGTCCCGATCTCGCGGTCGGGTCGCGTTACTTGATGGCCGAGGACAGCGATTCGATCCGGCGCGGCACCCACGACCTCCATGGCGGGGCACCGACCTCGGTGCAGCGATCGGTGGGAGAATCGGCGTGGCGTCGACCAGCGTCCCCGGTGACGTGGGGGGTCGCTAGGTCTCACCTTTTCGGAGGCGGCCGTAAGCTTAGTGCGGTCTTTAGGGTCGCTTCGGCGTGGCCTCGGCGCTCGAAGCTTCCTCCCCTCGGTAGCCGGGTAGCTAAATCGGCAGCGTCCATGTTTATGGGCCTCGCCCGCGGTTGAAGTCCTGGCCGACCCGCGGGCTCGTTTTCTTCCGACGCGAGTCGTCGAGCCCTTGGTAGAACTTCGCCGACCAAGAGGCTGACCCGAAGTGGAGTGCGTGTTCCATGGTGGCTGCGTGAGGCGAGGGCGGCCGACAGCGTTCTCCTCCTCGGATTCGAGACTTCGCCACTGAACAATAGCCATCGTCGAGCAGGCGTGTTTCGAGTTTCGGGTACTCAAGTTCTGCGATCAAAAGTCTGCGCTAAGCGGAAGGATCACGAAAGGGCGTGCCTGTTAAAGGTCTCGGGGAGCTTACAGGCCACAGACTCCTCCTCGCCAAAGGCGTCGGGAGGTCTTGTTGCCCCGATGTCGGGCGCATACACGTTCGTGTCCTCACGACACAGGACCCGAGTCGGAGGCTCCTCATCACCGCCACAAGGGCGAGGCTCGTCTTTCGAGGCTTTGGGGCGAGGAGGTGCACCGAGGACTGGCGGCGGCGGCACTCTGTTCTTTGCCTCTAAAGAAGGAATGTTAAAACAGATAAGGCATGGAAGAACGCAAGGACTCGGGGCTCGACGGAAGGGCCCTCACGCGTAGCACGATCCCCCCACTCGACATGGCGCTTCTTCGGCCTCCGATTGGCCTTGTCCGGTTTGAGGAGCCTCTTCCCCTTCTTGCTCTTGCCCCCACCAGGCGGCGGAGCATCCTCTGGTGTGTCGAGCAGCCTCGATGATCTGAGATCTTGCGTGGGTCGAGAAAGACCTATGCTAAAAGCAGGGGTCAAGGCGAGTCGGGACGGACTTACCTCGGCCTTCCGTGAAGTACATTCTTGGGTGGGGTCGTCAAGAGTGTATCCGTCGCCCGGCTTCCCAAACATTTGAACATCTGTCGGAACCCAGAGTTCCTCGGCATTTGCAAGAACATGGGCCGTCGAGAAAGGCTAAGGATGGGCTTGACGAGAAGTTCAAGGCGGAGGCCTTGCGATCGTGCCTTCACGAGTGGGGTCGTTGCGCCCGTAATCTCGAAGAATGGGTGCTCCCTCCTCGCGGAAGGGACACGGTTGCCCGCAGAAGTCGACGGCGACATTCTGCCCGTGGGCAGCGCGTGGCGCAAATGTGGATGGCGGCGATGGCCTCCTCGTCGACCTCGGATCTTGAGCTCGGGGTCTCCTTCTTCTCGTGTGAGGGGCCTCGTGCGTCGAGCCCGTACTCCCCTTTCTTGAGTAAAACCACCGCTCGGACCAGGAGACCTGCTGCGAATCCTCAAGCGCGCCGGGAAGGACCATTTGAGCCGGTTGGTCGAAGTCTGAACACCGACAACAGGTCCTTCCCGGGCGGAAAGAGGGAGTAGTAAGGAAAGAAACGGCGAGGGTGGGGAGAATCCCGAGAATCCTCGTGATAGATGGGAAAAGATGGCGGCGTGAGGATGGAATTTGGTACCAGATTGATGAGCTCTATTTAGCAGACTAGAAGGGCGTCATACGAACTCGCTCTCTGGGGTCCTTGATCAAGGAGGCGTAATGCTCGGTCTTGAGCGATCTCGTCATCCCTAGCGCGAGTTCGGTCTCGCCGCCGAGTAATCGCCATGTGACGGGTCTATCCCGAGTTTGAGCTCTTTCATTCTCGTGACTGACGAGTGCTCCTCCTAAAGCTTGGTCATGGCGTCGTGGGCGCTTAGTCGAGGAAGCGAAAAGAAAGGGCGCTTCGGCGAAGCTTGAAGACAAAGGCGCCAAAACAAGGGTCTCAGCTAATGGCGTGGCGTTGGCCTCGAAGAGACCGAACACACCTAAAAAACACTGCCCACGCCTCAAAAAGGCGTGTCCACCGTGATCTCGCGGGTGCAATTAAGGCTCGAGTCGAGGCGCGCCCGGTGCGCCATGTAGATTCACATCCGTACCAACATCGAAGTCGAAGGTCGCCGGTGTCGGGGCCAAGAAGACTAGCCTCGCGGTCTCCGTCCGACCTCGACCAAGGAGACAAGACCTCATTACGATTTTTGCGGATTTTCGAGGCTCAAGGGCGTCATGAGGGCTCCCTCAGGCCTAGAGCCTCGGGGCTAGTAGCGAGGGCTGGGTACTCCTTGGCCGGTGGCGTCTGCGGTCGACGGATTCCCAACTCGGTAGGCCCGACCACGACACAGGTGTGCCTTTGAGGCGCTCGACCTCGGCCTTGTATACTAGCTCGGTCGGGCTTGAGCTTCGACCTCGCCACGACCTCGAGCTCGGCGGGGTCTCGTTGATCCTGAGTCCGCCCAGGATCTCGTATTTGGATTGGCTCCTAATCGGCTAAAAGCAAATATTGTTTGTGAAAGGCCAAATTAATTTGTTGTAGTGTATTCTGGCTGTGAACTATAGCATTAAATAAATTATAGTTGATTACAAATATTATATTTGGTAGAAGAGATAAAATTAAAAACATTAATTGGTTAAACAACTGATTATAAATATTCATACAAAACAGACATTGTTTTAAAGCCAAGTCGGTTACAAAGATAGTTAAATATCCTAGACCAAGCCAAACACCGCGGCCACAACTTTTGCAATGGTTGCTTCGATGTCATCAAGGATCTTCTAATCGGCTTCATGGCTACTAAGCACAGGTGTAAGTTTAGCCAATTGATTCTTAATGGCTATAATCGATGTGGCAATGGAGATTTTCTGAGCTTTGAGAGCCGATGCAGCGTCTACCATGTGCTTATGAGCGCCAGCAAGTTGGGCATTTACTTTGATTAGTTCTTCCTCCAGTGACTTTTTGGCCGATTCTAAATTCATGTAGGACAATTTGATATCCCTAAGCTCTTTTTTGTCCTCATTGTAATTTGCCTTTTTTGCCTTAGTATCGGCCACCAACTTGTTTAAGAGTTTTTTGTCCTCCTATTGAGCTGATCAGAGTTGCATCCTTGTGTTTGCTGCTTGCACTGCCTCTTTTTTATCGTCCAAAAAGTAGACATCGAGTAGGGCTATAGTAGCTTCCTTTAGCAGATCGGTCTTAATAGTGTCCATTGCCTCACGTATCGGCTATGAATTCTCTAGGAGTGAGGCCAATGGAGTGTGAAGCAGCTTGAAAAGATGTGACGAATATTTATACCAGAGGTACCCCGCGGCAAGGTCTCGATCGGGTCATGAGAGACCCTTCACATGCCGTGGTTCATGGAAGCCGCCGACTGTGCCACGGGTCGACTCTTCATGCCACAACCGGCTTGTGTCGGGCTCAAAGCTCGACCGGCCGCAGGACGGGAGTGCACGCGGCCTCCGACCCAGTCGCTGGTCGGGGCCCCGGCGAAGTCCCGTCTCAGCAACTCCGGCCACGTCATCGATCGACCTCGAGGTTGGGCCACTCCCGTCTGAACGAGACGACCGTGCAGGGATAGGCGTTCCTTCCCAAGGCAGCACCAGAGGCGCCGTCCACGCAACGCCTACCTCTGACAAGCGTACGGAGGACAGGAGCGCGCCTTCCCAACGAAGCGCCGCTAGCTAACTCTACCGACAGGGCATAGCTGGCTGGACCTGCCAACCCATCATGACATATATGGGGACCCGTCAGCTCTGAAGATCGCGAACCGGATCTCCAAGGAATAGCGTGCCCCAGCCGCTCCTCTCTCCCAAGTCCCGTGTAACCTACTCTCTCCACCTATATAAGGAGAGGCAGGACCTTCAGGGAGGGGGGCTCGCTCACTCGCTTACGAACACAACACCCACATTTCTTCATATCCCATCTCGCTTGCTCCCCCGACCCGGGCGATCGTTCGAGGCTCCTGAACTTCCCCGCTCGGACGAGCGCTAAGGGCCTGTCCTTAGCCCTCGCGTGTAATCTTCCATACTCTGAGCAACGAGATCCACCACCACGAACTGGAAGTAGGGACGTTCAGCCCGAACCAGTATACATCTGAGACTCCTCAGCCCGATTCAGTGTTCATCCGAGACTCCATGAGTCAACCATCAAGGAGAGGGAGCGCGCGGCCCCTTAACCTACAAATACGTCTGCCGGTTTTTCGAAATGCCGACAAGATGCTTGAGTTTTTCCTTGATGTTCAGGACAGATGCTACTATGGCCAATGCATCCTTGGATGTAGAAATAACCTTTTGGATCATCTCGGCGAATGACCTCATGCCAATTTCCAACTCATCCTCTAAGTCTGACAAGTCAAACCCTAACACATTGGTAAGGGATTCAATTGGCTTATCGGACAAAGGTGTAGCAACAACGATAGCTCGAGGTGTTGGCCGCGATGGTGGCAGTGGAAGATCGGCTCCCATAGAAGGGGGATCGGCTAAAGTATCAGAGGCAAAGGCAGGTGGAGAGAGTGAGCACTGCAAAGGACATTAAAGACATATGTCAGATGATTCATTTGGCTGAATTTGAAATTGGCTTAAGAAGTGCTTTACTTGGTCTGCGCCCAACACACGAGGGGAGCTTTCGCCTGATTGCTCATGGGGTTTTTGCCCTGGAAGCCAAAACCTTTTGTTTTGGTGACCATGCTTCTTCTCTGTGAGGGAATCGATTACATATGTTAGTTCATAAAAGGCGGTAGGAAGATATAAAGTACAGTTGATGTTCATAGACTTACTGGGCTATTTGTCTACGTCAGAGATGGAAAGAGATTGGATGCCCAAGGTACTTAGGGAGTAACGGGTTAGAGCAAATCCAACAGGGCGTGGACATTTGTTGGGTTAACCGACGCCTAAAGACTCGACGAGTTTCTTCCTTACTGCCTTGGTCTTTAAAATACAAGAAAAGTCGATCAGTGGAGTTCAAGATTATTTAGCAATAAATAAGAGCCTACTTTAGCCGATACCTCTCCAGTGATATTAACTATACTCGTGTTAGTATATCTCGATGAGGTAGCATCACTGCTAGAACTCGAACCACTACAAGCAGAGTTGGTCGTCATTGGCTCGTAGGCAAATTTGGAAAGAATTCAGCAACTAATGCTGATATCGACTGCTCTGATGGATATAATGCCTCGCAAATTGCCTGCCACCATATGGTGAAGCTCCCTACTCTTTGGGTTTTGCAACATGAAACGAGGTAGGCCTTGAACTTGGAAATCATCGACCATATGTAGAGTAATAGTGGTTGCTGTAGTGCGATGGATTCAGTCTCTTGGCCTGAGCCAAACAAACAACTAAAAACTTGGGGGTACTTGTCCAAGTCCAAGCTGCCTGACATACATCGATGGATGGTAGAATTCATAGGATAGCTGGTAAGTCCTATTTTTTGTAAGCCGACAGACAACGCACTTGGGAAGAGGAAAATTATATACAAATCTAGTGTTCCTTTAAGCATTTCATCACTATCGGCTGTTAAATGGAGAAATGATGGACAGGGATAACAGTCGACTTCTTTATAACTGAAAAAATCCCTCTAAGAGAAGTCTTCATGATCAAGCTGGAAGAAGAAGGCTAAATACTTCCTTACTCCGATTGGGGTTATCTTGGCTTCGTTGCCCAAGAAGAGGATAAACCTTTCGCCAAATGGTTGGCTATTCCTGTATTCCATTTCTTGGTCATCTGGGTTTTTTTTGTGAGGAAAGGGGGTCATATCGTCTGAATCTATCTTAAATGGTCAGCTAAACATGCAATAGAGCCATGTTTGAACAAACCATAATGGGCCGCCCACATTGCCGATCGTGTATGACGCCATTCCTATGATAAGCCGACTGCGCATAACATTCATCATCTAATAAATGGCCCTGAGGAATACTTTTCCTAAGGCTAGCTGATAGCCCTCTACTAGCTGCTCAGCAAGGACTTGGTAAACTTGAGTAGGTCCAAGAGAAGCGCCACAAAATAAGAATCAGTCAAGCCACTTATTCAGGAAAGCTTCATGCTCCTTATCGGACATTGGGCCAATTCCTTTGTTGTTGCTAACGTACTTGCTCCAGCCTTCTCCTTTACTATGAATTAACTTATGTTTGGGCTTAGCACTAAATGCCGATACTTTATCCCCATCTGGCCTTAGACAACAAAATTATGCTATGTCCAAGATTGTTGGGCCGATCGGACTCGTCCTAAACATGAAAGTGTTTAAAGTATCTAACAAAAATAACATGCCGTGGCCACTAGGGGCTTATTGACTTGTGGATCAGCTAAAGTCAAAAGAAGACATTCGGCTATCCCCATCCACTGGCATTTTTGAGCTGCTAACTGATTGTACAAATCCCTCCAGCCACTTACGCTTTCGGCCAAGCCCTAAAACTTTTGCTCCACCTTTCTATATTATTTTCTAGAGCCGACAATGGGAGGTGAGGAATCTCTTGTTCTATAACGACCGATGTGTCGAGATTTCCTATTGGGCCTAAGTAATATTAATCATTACTGTCGAGAGTACAGATGAATACCTACTGAGGATCCAATCCTTATGAGTTGATTGAAGGTTGATCAAGCCGATGGAAGATGATCGGGGCGGAAGCTTGAAGTTCAAAAGAAAAGATGAAGCCAACGATAGAGGAGTTGAGAGTTAAGAGCCGTGAAAATGACATAAGTGAATGGCAATACTTATAGGGGGTAAACATAGTGGAATTAGCAGGTATTTTTTTGAAAAATTAATATGAAAGATAATGCGTTCACATGATTTGCAGTGCAATAAATGAAGCAGTTACCAAAGATGGTGATGAAAATAATTCATAGCTAAGCCGATGAAAATATTTTTGGAAGACAACATGTTATCTCCAAAAAATGGGGACATATGTTAGCACCAAAATTGTGCAACGTGTAACCGATTTGTTAGGCTAAGGATGAAACTAGATAGTTTTGGCTGATATCGGTTAAAAAGGGAAAGTTAAGTTAAAAATTGGAATTCTAGCTAATATTGATTCAAAGATGGAATTCTATATGTAAGAAAGACGTCGATACGGTTTATGGTTTGTGATGGGTCCAAGAAGGATATGATTGGCCTATACGCTATAAAAAAGGACGAGGCGAGCTAAAGGAGCAACCAAAACAATCAACCAAATCACATCTACTTTTTATTACTTTCTATTGATTAGGTGTAGCTTTTATAATTTAGAATATCTCTTTGTAATATGTTTTTGATCAATAAAGTTGTGCATCGTTGTTATTGATCATCTTCGATTATGTAAGTTATCCCAGGTTTGTTTCCATACCGATCTTACTATGCATTGCCTTTTTCAAAGGAAAACAGATCTTTACCTATCACCTAATTGGCAGCAAGGCCGTTTAGATCTATTTAGCCGATTGTAATGTTATATCAGTTGTGAACACTTATTTTCTCGATCTATCTTGTTGTTTGTAGAATCAAATCAGTTGGCACGCCATGAACCAAACTTGAACCCGACGTTTGAGCTGATCAATCATTCATCATATTTTTTGGCACCCCAAGGCCGTGCCAATTGAAGCCAACCAAGCAACCAGCAAGCCAAGGCAACCATGGTCCAGGAGCAAAGGCAAAGGCAAGCACAAGGCATCAGGAACCAGGAAGATCCCTAAGATCTCAAGCTATTAGCCTCTATCGCCACATCCAATAGGGCCATAGGGACCAAACTGCCATCACTCCCATCACCACCATTTCCACATTCCAAGTAATCATGTTCATCCCACGGCCAATGCTAGCGACATGGTTACAATAGTCAAGAACTAGAATAAGCAGGCGATAGTGCAGAGTTTACCATAGGTCTTAGGAGGGATGATAGCTAGGGGTGGCACCGGGCATGCCCGCATCCCTGTGTACTCCTCGGCGTATGGGAGGTCATGGGTGTCATCACTATATCGCCAAAATTGAGCAATCAACCCACCAGTCATCATAGACCAGCTAGCAAAGTTTAATCAGAAAGCATATCATCTCACATAGCAAAAAGTAGTAAAGAGCAGTAGCACAAAAATGGCGAAAAGGGTGGCATCATAGTGGACTCTAGGGAACTAGGAGCTGGGGGAGGCGATGGCGTGGTGGTGTGGAGAGAAGCTCAGCAGTTGGGCTGAGTGTGGGAGGGCAGCAGAGCCCAGGAGCCGACGCTGGGGTGAAGAAACTGGAGGCATGGCCCACAACAGTGGGGGAACAAACAAAGACCAGGCGGCTAAGGGTAGCAGGCCCGGGTAGAGGTGGCGGGGCCCGGTCAACGTGGAGGGAGGCAGGTGTAAAAGTCAGGAGAAGCGACCTAGGGCGGAGGCCAGTAGGCGCGAAAGGTGAGGAGGTCGACGGCCAGGTGATGGGGCTGGGCTACAAGGTGGCGCAGCTAGTGGCATGACGGCTTGGGGCAGTGGGGAGGGGAATTAGGGGCACCAGCTAGAGAGCTAAGAGAGAGGGAGGAGAGATAGCTAGATAGGGAATGAGAAGGGAGGAGAAGAAAGGGATAAGGCTATCTGGTGAGGAGAAAGAAAAGAAAAGGAAAAATAAGAAAATAAAAGGAAAAATAGGAAAAGAAAAGAGAGAATAATAATAATAATTAAAATGAAAAATCAAAACAAAATAAACAACAATAATACAAATAGGATTTATAATGATATTAGAAAATTTACTAAAAGTAAAAAGAAGATAAATATGGGTGAATAAATAAATAAAGAAACAGACAAAACTAGCAACTGTTAGAATGATTAAAAATAGAAAAATAATACCTTTATTAAAAAGAGATCATGATTGATAATTATAATGAGCAACATAGATTAAAATACGCTAATTTAAAGTACGATAAGTTAAAACGTCCCAAATTAAAATATGCTAATTTAAAATATGATAAGTCAAATCTTACCAAACTAAAATACATCCAGTTAAAATACATCAAATTAAAATACTCCAAAATTGAAACACACGTATACGTATATCAACTTACCAAAAGTCAAGAAAAGGTTGGACACTCTAAAATATGTAATAAATTAGTAACCGTCTGAAGTATAACTTTCCATAATTTCAAGAATTAAATCCAATTTGACCGGTGATCTCCGACAGAAACCGTGCGAGGATGATTATTTTTACCAAAATTCAGGCTCATCCAACAAATGAAGCTGTTGACGTATATATGTCTGGTGGGTAGAGGGTGCATAGGGTTGTGGATGTTTGAGTTGGTAGTGGAAGGGCTGTGGATGTTTGAGTTGGTAGTGGGACTCTCTAGATATACTAGAATCTAAGGTTGAACAAACTACACTCGGGTAATAAGCCGTATAATTTCATATCAACCATAGTATGTAGAAACGACAGAAAATATTATCCTATGAAGGTGTATGATCTCCACAACTGGTACGTATAGATAACCAGATTGTTAAGACCAGTATGGGCCCAGTGAAGCATACTGGCAAAACTGGTAAGGCTTGTTGGGGCAAGATTGGTAAGACCAGAGATAATGGCAACAACAGTAAGGCCCATGGGGCAAAACTGTTAAGGCCAAGAGTGCTATATTTAAACGCCATGAGATAAGTATCGCTAATGTGCATTGAAGTCGAGATAAAACTAGTAGGTTGTGAGTAGGTGATGAATAGTCGAGGACACCAGGACTCATCAACTGTTAGGGTTGGAGATCAAATACCCAAGTAGTGATAAATGTTCTGAGTTCTCAACTGAGATTGGGTTCACTATGGATAAAGTGGTACAAACCTGCGTAGGGTCAAATTATGAATTCATATCTGTCTCCTGGATTGGAGATTACAGAAGCTAAGTCTTCATCATATACGAGTACTAGTAGCAATTTTAGAAATTAAAACATGAATCAAATGTTTCCATAATAAAACCCTATTTTCCCTAGAAGTAGATTGAGAGAGAGGTATGTGAATTGGACAACAAAATTTTTTCATAAAATGTATTTTGTTACTAATGCTTGCTACGTACGTTGCATTCACCCTTACTTAACTCTCTCTTTGTTTAGAAGTTAAGCATTATGGATACTTCTGCGAGGCTTGGATTGAGAATTACCCTCAGGGTCAGGGTGACCAGGAGGATTGGGTGGAGTAATGGACCGTACAGCGCCGACCGTCGATCCCTTAGGTATACTAGTGTTTATGTATATTAATTTTTGTTGTATTAACTGTGATGTATGGGCCTGTAACTTTGGACTTGTAGCTCTGTATGGTAACAGATTGAAATAAGTTTTTGTTTCAAGCTCTAATTGTTCTGTTGCAACACTATGAACATGGTGTATTAATTGATAAAGTGTCGAGTGAGCTCGATATTTCTTTAGCTAATATGCCGAGATCAGTGTAATTATCTCAGAGTAAGTCACGGTAAAATTGGACACTTAGCTAAATTTGAGCTAAATTTGAGCTATCTAAGTTACGGTAAAACTGGACACTTAGCTAAATTTGGGCTATCCAAGTCACGATAAAATTGGACACTTCGCTAATTTTTGGCTATCCAAATCATGGTAAAATTAGACACTTAGCTAAATTTCGGCTATCCAAGTCACGGTAAAATTGAACATTTAGCTAAATCTACTACTGCTCTAGGAAATGCTAGCCATACCCTATGTTGCTCTAGGAAAAGACAGCATAACTAATTAACACGTCAAATGTAACAAGTACCCAAGGTGACGATCTCCTTCACGCTCCTTGTCCATGCAGATTTTCTTGAGTGCAACGATCTCGTTCGTTTCCATCCCTTCGCCATGTAGACTTGCCTGACGGTAGCCATGGAGATAAAATTGGATTAGACGAGTACTGAATTGATTAGAGAAATAAGGTGGCTACCCATATGTGCCCTCACCGATCTGCTCAAGCTTCTTGAAGCAGCCGATGTGGGCTAGGGTTTAGGGATGGGGGCTTGCGGGAGAAGGGTGTAGATGGACGCTGACGGGGGGTTAGGGTTTAGGGGTAGGGGCTCGTGGGATGACACCGATGGGGGCTAGGGTTTAGGGCGTCATAAGGAAGGTGGTGAGGGTGGCTAGCGGAAGGAGGCAAGGGCTGGTAGGAAGAGGAAAGGGAGGGCGGGCGCAAGGAAGGAGGGTAAGGGTGGGTGGGCGACACAAGAGGAGGCGAGGGTGCAAGAAGAGACAGAGGGCACAATAAGGCAAAGGGCGGCAATGCACTGGGATAGGGACAAGTATAAAGAGAACAAGGGACATCACGGACGGTTTTTTGCTAGAACCGTCTGTGATGATCAAGAGACATCACGGACGGTTTTTTGCTAGAACCATTTATGATGTGCCTCTCATCACAGACGGTTTTAGCAAAAAAACCGTCTATGATGATCAAGGGACATCACAGACGGTTTTTTGCTAGAACCGTCTATGATGTGTCTCTCATTATAGACGGTTTTAGCAAAAAAACTATCTGTGATGATCAAGGGGTCATCATAGATGGTTTTTGGTTAGACCCGTCTGTGATGAGATGAATATCACATACGGTTTTGGGTTAAAATCGTCTGTGATGTGCTCAAGACTTATCACAGACGATTTTTGAAAACCGTCAGTGATGAGGAGTCTAATATAAGTTCTTTTGTAGTAGTGTACCCGCCGTGATGGCTTAAATCGATTCTCCCCCTTTTTAGTGAAGTTCTGGCAATGTGCATTTGGGAGCAATTGATCCAGCTCGAGTAGAGAGGTAGCAAGGGTGGTGTGAAAAACTCAATGGAATGGCCTGGGCGAGCTCAGGTAGCCCTTTATAGGAGATCAAGGCGGAGTAACAGGGCGCGTGAGCTCGACCAAATTATGAACAACAGCTCAGTCTTGTGGTGTTAGATTTGTGTGGTTTTATGGCATGGCAGGGTATGGAGGGAGTCATGTCATGGCAGGGTAGTAATAGAGCCGTGAGGCACGGGCAGCACAGCGGCAAGGGTCTACGTGACGCATGTTGCGGCAATAATGCTAGCGGCATTGGCTTGTCGTTGCTGGTCTTGGGTAAAGGCAAGGCAGCTTCAGCTGAGTTCTAGAGTAAGGCAGGGAGGCCGGGGCCACTACCCGGTGGGCCAAGGCACAAGGATAACACCACACGATAATCTAACAAAAGTGGTGACACTAGAATTCTTTCCCTAGTAGGCAGCAGGGTTCAAGCATTTGATTGGGTAGTCATTCATAGTTCAAAACTTTTGAAACTTTTTTCATATGGTCTCAAGGAAAATCTTATCCTCGGGTAAAAATTTCAAATCATCATATTGTTTGTGTGATTTTATAAAATTCTGAAATTACCACTGGTTCAGTTTAGGGTTTTCTGATTTCTATTTTTTTATGTTCCAAATGAGGTCCATTTTATTTTAAAATTTTCCTGGATTATTCTATATTTATTTAGAGGTTTCCATAAAATTTTTAGAGCATGATAATACATAGATAATTTTATAAAATTCTGACATTGACCTATTGAGTTATTTGATTTTCTGTTTTTTTTATTTTTCAAATGCCCCAAATGAGCTTGTAGTTTTCTAAAAATGTTTATGTTGTTTCCTAGGTACTGTGAGAGATTTCATAAAATTTTAAAGGGTTATCTCGTTTGTACATTTTTAATAAATTCTGACAAGTCTACTGTTCTTAGCCACCGATCACCATTTTTTATTTTACATCTACATTAAATGTGTTCAAATTTCTTTGATACTTTTTATGAAAGTTTCTTAGAGACTTTGTAAGGCTCCATAAAAACTTTAGAGACTGATCAAATAGTTTTTGATTTTCTTGAGGTACTAAATTTATTCAAATTCTTTTGAGACTTTTTGTGATAATTATGGATATGGATTAGGATTTAAATAAATTTTCTTGAGATTTTATATTCATATGATTTTGGGTTTTCATATGTGAAAAAATAGAAATTTGACAATAAAAATGGTTTTCCTATAGACCAAAAATTCAGCGTGAATTCAGAAAATATGGAAACTAAAAAATAACAAATCAAACTTAATTTAATAATTTTTTATTTTGTAAGAGAGGATTTCGATAATGGAAATGTTCTTTCCTAAAGACAAAAATTCTAGAAAATAAGGAAAAAGGTAGAAATTAAAATTAAAATTAAAATCTTAGTTTTAATTAAAAAATTATTTTATCCATTTTTTAATTTTTTAATTTTATTTTGTCTATTTTTAAATTTTTCAGGATGTTACAAAATACATAATTTATTATTTTAAATATAATTCAACAAAGAATACAAATCTTGGGTCATTACATGTTCTTCATGAATGTTTGGAGCAAATAAAATAGTTATTTTTTTATTCTATCTATATAATTTCAAGGGTTTCATGCTCTGATAAAGATCTGTGTCCGTGTTCATTTCGATTCGTATTCACTCCATATCCGTATTTGACAATATTTGTATTCATAACCGTATCCATGAAAAAAATAAAAATAAATATAACAAAGCCATTATCTATCTGTATCCTATTCATTTTCATCTTACTTATACCCAAAAAAAAATCTAACAGGTGGACTATTCGTTGGAGGAGCCATTCTACAGGAACTATCTCTCTGTGTTGGCCTCACAGTAGGAGAACACTTGCCAATCGGATAGTTTATCTAAAACAGAGACGGGCTAGTGTGTAACAGTTGCCAATTGGATATTCCTCCTAGCTAGAGCTGGCTGCTCCATTTGTTTTAGCTTTGGATTTTATAAAAACTAATTTTGGATTGTTGTTATAAAGAAACTGATTCTCTAAAATTGAAATCTAAAAGCACATATGAAGTGGATTGTGGATTCTAGTGTATATGGGTGGCCTGGATTGTAAGAATCGAATTGTAGAGTCGGATTATTTGTTTTTTATTTTGCTTTTAGAGTCAGAATCTAGAATCAAAAGCAAAAACAAACATGCTCTAATAACTGATCACTCAGTTCATCAAAAGGCAAAATTAATACCGTCGTGGTCGCTGCTTCGTCCATTTCAGTATATCAGCATCAACTCTTTTACTTTTCCCGTTATGTCCGACTAGGAAAATTTGGGAGCGTACGCACAGCGTTTTGCTGTTGCTGCTGCTCTTGTTAGTAGCGATGAAAGGGACTGCATCTTGCTAATGGTGTCGGCATCCAGGGTGATTATGTGAGAAAGGGGACGCGAGGGTTCTTAATTGATGGATTGGTATCATATATCACACCAACGAACCTGCGTATGTACGGAAAGATACCGAGGTTAATTACTTAATGGCAAGAACGGTTACTGTTTGTCCGTGCATGCCTTGACATTTCCTTTTCACCGGTAATCATCTGCTCATGCTTCATCATCATCATCATCTCCTTATGTTTAACCCCACACCGCCTGTTTTAAAGTGGATTATTGTGTGTATATATAGCCGTAGTCTTCAACATTGATATCACCTTGAGTTTCTTGCATCCATGTAAGTCGCATCCAAAACTTTTAGCTAGCAATCATCAAACCAGGCGGAACTAAGAGAGCTCCACCCAAGCCGGTATCAATGTTTGCTGTACTTCACCTGCCTGGTTGATGTTTGTTTTGTTGTAATGTAATATCAAAGCATGCTAGCTTTCTTTCTTTGGTAGCTATCCTAAAATTCTTAAGTAGGATATAATTAAGTTGTTTGATGAAATACCCATTGACAAAGTTAACATGTATATCACATTTATAAGGCTAGCTACCTAAATATAAAAAAACCAATCATGACGACAACTCAAGAGTTCGATGATGCGTACACGTGGGATCTGAAGGTGCGTAAGATTACAACGACCTTACCACCAATTACTTGTCAATCTTTGTATTTTATGCAACGCAATTAATAGAATTTTAGCCGGATTAACTGATTCAGAATTAATATTAGTTCTTTGCATACCACTGGATTAACTTATGACCCTATTTATTTTCGTACTCGACCGCTACCGTATCAAACAACCACAAAAATTTATTTAGCAGGACACCATTCATGAATGTGGTTACCAAACTCTCAAGTCTCTGTCTTTTGAATTGCTTCTCCAACCATCCAATCCAACCGCGGCGGTCGACCTCTGGTCTGCGTGCAAAACATACATAGATTTTTTTTTTCCGAGTGCGAGTGTGACTCGATCGGCGCATATCTATCATCGGATCTAGACTGTCGTGTTAGTCCACAAAGTTGGAGTTGCTTTTAGGGGCACAGACAAAACGGTCACTGCTCACATTGACCCAAGGGTTGCTCGTCTAGGAGCGTTGCTGTTAGCGTACGTGAATCCATGAATGTGAAGCAGATTAACAACAGCATTTCTCATGCACATACACTGCATCGCTGTGTAGGCACTAGGCAGCGCGTCTTGCTCACTGCTTCCAAAGAATTTTTTTTAAATAATATTATTTTATTTACAAATTACGATATTAATATACGTATTAAAAAAATTGCAGAAATAATATACAGTCGTCAAAACGTTTGGCGAAAATCTGCTGGTCGCCAAACCATTTGGCGAAAATAGGTAATCGCCACATCGTTTGGCGACAATAGCCTAATCCCGCGTTAATACTCGTTTTGAAGCGTTAATACTGAGGTCACCAAACGGTTTGGCTACCATAGCCTAATCTCATGGAGTGGTCGCCAAACGGTTTGGCTACCATAGCCTAATCTCAGTGTTAACGCTTCAAAACGAGTATTAACGCAGGATTAGGCAATTGTCGCCAAACAGTGTGGCGATTACCTATTTTCGCCAAATGGTTTGGTGATCATCAGATTTTCGCCAAACGTTTTGGCGACTGTATATTATTTCTGCAATTTTTAATGCATATATTAATATTGCAATTTGTAAATAAAATAATATTATTTAAAAAAATTCGAAGATCAAACGTAACTGGTTCCTGCCATGTCCTCTGAACATGCGTACTGCTGGCGGTAGACTAACAGCATCACGATGGTGACTTGAGATGCAAAGTTTCAGTCAGTTAGTCAAGGGCGATGGAGAATTTTAGTGCATTACAGAGTGTGATTATTGAAAGGCCATGTGGAGATTTATCCATATTTGTGAAGAGTTATTGATAATGTTTGACCATATGGTGCTAAAGTTTGAGTTTGTTTTGAATTTTATTTTAAATTTGAAGTAATTTGATGTGTTGTCAGTGTTGATAGGTACTACCGGCATTGTAGTGACGGTAGCGCTGGCAGGGCGGCACTATCAGCCTAGGATGACTATAGAACCAGCCCTGCGGTGCTACTAGCCTCAGCTGGCAGTAACTTTTTCACATGGAGGTGTTTTCTCTAGGATTAGACACAGGCGGCACTACCAGTCATCAGGGAGCGGTTGTATCGAGGCATGAGGAACTATCGGCCTCCAATGGCGATAGTTATTTTTCAGATGGGGTCTCTCGGGGTATTCCAGAGGTAGCACTGATTTTACTGCGAAATTGAGCTCAATGTTTGCATTATATTTTGACTAATACGTATCTTTGTGAACAATACTATATAATGTGTTTCTTATCTGTGTGGTTGCAGGACTCCGAAGCTAGGCCATGGTGAAACGAAGGCGGGACTGGGACTAGGCTAGGAGAGCCAAGATCCAGAATGATCAAGGGATGTCACAAGATGATTAATGATTAAGGCTAGAAAGTGGTTGCAAATTGAGAAAGAACCAGAGCATGAAGCATTAGTGAATAAATATGGCAGACAATGGCATGGACTGGAACTAGACTCAAGGAGGAGTAGAGGTTCAGAATGGTCAAGTAAGTTGATGCTGTTATGGTGAAGCAGTCAAGGACACGTAACGCGTTAAGTGACTTAGACTTGTTTGCAAGCGAGGACAGTTCAAGGGAGTCCGAACATATGAGAGGCTTGGCGACAAGTCATCGAAGTCATGTGAAGAGTGCGAAGGATGGCGATGCTTCGAGGAGAAGGAAGACCAGTCATTGGGACAAAAAAGTTGTCCAGTACCTGTGGTCGAGGTGGTTGAATGTAAATTCGAGCTCGCAGGGCGGAGTTGGTGTCAATGTAATGGTCGCTTCGAGAAATATGTTTGTGTGAGTGTAAAACCAGTTAAGAGTGTTGGGTTTCGGGTATTTAAGAAGTGGATGGTATCCACTCTAGTGTCCAGGTTTAGAGTTAGGGTTTTCTCCACTATAAAATGAGATGTAGGGGGAGGAGAGGCCTTAAGTCTCAGACTAAGACATCATGAGGTTTAGGGTTTTCACAAGTTTTTAGTTTTCTTGTGTGTGTGAGTGCTCCTTAGAAGTTTTACTCTCAGGAGGAGAGGCTTTGTAATTATTCATCTTACTCTAAAATAAATATCAAATTTATGCTTAAGATTTGCCTTTTGATTTTCGATCTTCCACCTTTTTTATTCTTGATCTTTCTTATTGGTTTCTTCTTTTCTTAATCTTGTGTTGCCAAGAATGAATGATTGATGGATGAATCCTCTATGGATCATATCCAAATTATTTAGACAAGATCTCACATGTTCATCAAGAGATTTCTTAAGAAACACGTTTTTACTTGAGTAGGAAGGATTTGAGGTAGATTTTGATCTTGCATGTTTGGGGCAATGTCTTTGGTGTTCTTGCTTGTTAGGACATGTGGGAGGTCATCTAGGGACTAGGATCATATGGATCATTAAATCCCTATGAGCAAGCTTAAGGTGAAGTTTTGGGTTTTGATATAGTTTTGGTGCAACCATCGGTATTTTTGAAAAAGTTTAGAATTTTGATGTCAATCCTTATTATTGAAGGTTGGAATAGATTTCTGACATCCTTATAAAGGTGTATACAAAGTTTTACAAGTTTTGGATTCTCCAATCAAAAGTTACATTATTTTTGGATTTGAACTTATGCTGAAATTACTGTTCATCGCCTTGCTTTTACTATCCATCCGACACTATCGCTACAATAACCCCGGTAGTACTGGGATTATTGTTCATCCCTATACAACCGACCATCTAAGAGCGGTAGTGTCGTCCTAGAGCTAATTTTCTCTAAAAATTTGTTCTTCCACGCATATTTGACCGAGTGAGACTTTGGCTTGGTTTTTTGGGGGTAAAATTTGATTTGTGATCATTCACCCTCTATATGATCGTCATTTCCAGTCCTTGAATTATTTAACAACCCAAGCTATGATGTGATGACTACACATGTGTAATATTCCAAATTTGAGCCCTTTTAAAATTTTTGTGAACTAAAAAATCCTTTTTAGTAACAGCAAATCAAATTGAATCAAAATAAAAGTTTAAAAGGATTCAAATTAATTTATTTGGATTTGAATGTGCATCTAGGTACTTATGTTATTTTGGTGATTAATGACAAACACATATAATGACAATCTATGTAATTGTGTAAATGCTTAACTTAGTGCTTAACAAATGACAAACCTCTAATATGATTATATTACTATGAGACTAACATGTTTATTGCCAAGTTGAGTATTAGTCTCATCTATTTAGATTAAAATCAAGTGGGATGGGTAAGCAAAGATAAGGAATGCAATCTCGGTATCCCTTCTATATTTGTTATTGCATTCCTCTTGTGCAAATGCATAGTGAATTCCAAGTAACATGTTGATTATATATATGCATATTGGTTCATGTCATATTTATTTGTGCATATATATTTATTTGAGTTCATTATGTGCTTTGCTTTTAGTATGCATGTATTAACTAGAGTTAAACTTCACATTGCTATAGATTGACTTGGTGCATGCATGTCTTAGTTGTGTATCTTCTCATGCACTTCTCTTAGTGAAGTTTAATCTAGAGTTGAATCACATATTTACTCTTATTCCAAATATTATTTGCATATGTACAATTCGTATATATTCTATCATGTGCTTCATTTAAGTAAAGATTGTGATCCTTACCATGATTTAATTGATTCATCATATTGGCAATTATCTCTCTAGTGCATATAGATCAATTACATATTCATCATGATGTACTTAGTAGAGAACATTTCTTATGTCAAGTGTTTCCATTTATATTGTGCTTCTTTATATGAAACACTTATGGTAATCAATTGCTCACAAATATCAACTTGTTTATATCTATTGAGCTTTTGGGACTAATGTCTTTCATGAGTGGTTTGGAAAGAATTAGGTCCCGTGTGTATATGATGACCAAGGTATCTTGGAGGATACCGTTAAGCCAAGGTCAACAAGACGACGGTGTCACTAAGAGTTGAGGACTAAGTCAAGATCGACTTGGCGTGGAGATCGTCGGAGAGGATGATAAAGTCAAGGTTGATAGGACGAGAGTCTCATGAGGTGAATCGAGTCAAGTTGGACAAGGCGAAGATGTCATCAATTATATAGTGAAGGTCTTCATGCACCGGCATTAAGAAAGAAGACGGCAAGTGACTATTTCTAGACTTGTATTATCTTTGATTTAATTTGAGTCTAAGAATTGCCGCACTATTAAGAGGGATGCGACGTCGAATGACTTTTAGATGTGTCAAATGCTCAAGTGATCTATCTTTGTCAAAAGTTTGAGAGACATAAGTCACATCTTATACACCTAGGTGTAGGTGGTTTGGTGTGAGGGAGAGAAGTGTTAGTAGAGTCGGAAAGTGAGAGTTTAAGGTCTTTCTTGAATTCTTTGTGAATTCTACTCCTATCCTTTGGGATTTGGGCAGTGAGATCTTGTGGGTTGTGTAGTCCTCGTTCTTAGCTTTCCGTAGAGTCCAAGATCACTGAAATCGGAGTCTGGAGTCAAAAGTTATGCTCGTTTTCATCGGGCTACTCAGTGCTTGGCCGGAGTATTCGGATTGAGTCCGGAGTATCCAGGTTTGTCCTCTCGGTTAGGTTAGCTTGTAGCCAATCCTGACAATTCGGAGTATCCGGGTTGAGTCTAGAGTATCCAGGTTGAATCCGGAGTATTCGGGTCCGAAATTCAAAGTATCCGGATTAGTCCTCTCAGTAAGAATAGCATTGTAGCCTACCCGGATAATCCGGGGTATCCATCCAGATACTCCGGGTTTTGCACAGTCCCAACGGCTAGTTTTTGGGGATCTCTATTTAAAGCTCCCTCCTTCCTAACTTCGAGGGGGGCTGTTACCCTGCTGATTTGAGAAGCCATCTTCTTGTTCTTGAGCCCCCAAAACACCTCTTTACTCTTAGATCTAAGCGATCCCCTTGATGAGAAGGGTTGGGAAGAGTTTGAGGAGTGAAGTGCTAGGGTTGAATGGGATCTAAGTTGTTGAGCACTTGAGTTCATCTCCAAGTTTGTTCTTCGTGAGCATTTATTACTCTTGGAGGTTGAGGACTCCTAGATGGCTAGGAGGTCGCATACGAGCCACCGGTGCTTTGTGTGGTTGGCCTTGGAAAGTTTGTGAAGGCCGATTCCACCTCCGTAAGGGAAGGAATCAAGGAGTAAAGACCGGCGAGTGCATTTGTGCAACACCGGGAGGAAGGGGGTTGAAAGAGACCCTAGCTCAAGTGTGACCGAATCGTCTCAATGGAGACGTAGGATCCCCTCAAGAATATGAACTTCGAGTGAAAAATCATCGTCTACATATTTACTTCTTATTCTTGCTAAAGTATTGGTATTTTGAATCTTGAAATTGCCCGATCTACTTTTCTATTGAGTTTTCTCCCAGATCTCTACTTGTTGCAGGTATCTGGTACAGACTAATATCTTTTGGAATAGGTAGTACGTTTCAAGAAGGTAGAGATTTGAAATCGCAACTAGAGGAGCACAACCCGGACATTCCGCATGCTTGATCCCGGATAATCCGAATATACTGGAGTATCCGGAGTAAAAGCTTGGAGAGTCCGGGCTGACCCCCTCGAGATTGTTTTATTCCACTGCAATTTTTAATTCGCCTATTCACCCCCCTCTAGGCGACATCCCTGGTCCTTTCAAGGTTTAAATTTTTAAAAGTATTTTTTAGAATTTTTTGGATTTTTTATCATTTTATTTGCTATTTATTTTGGCCTTTTTCTATTTTCTAGAATTTTCTAAAAAGAAAAATCTTTTTCTTTTTCTTTTCCACGTGGGCCGTTTTCTTTCTCCATTGCGCACTTCTTTTCTCCATCGCCCGGTCCAACCTCCCTCTCCTTGGGTTGATAGCTCTGCTTCACTCAGCTAGCTAAGAGGCATGATCCATGTCTG
This sequence comes from Guadua angustifolia, assembly GCA_036346375.1. Classification (NCBI taxonomy): domain Eukaryota; kingdom Viridiplantae; phylum Streptophyta; class Magnoliopsida; order Poales; family Poaceae; genus Guadua; species Guadua angustifolia. The sequence continues at coordinate 68,323,111 of CM070500.1, read as the reverse complement.
CATCTGCGCCCGTTGATAGGCAGGGCCCACAAGTCAGCTTCCGTGCCTTCGTCTTCGAGCCGGCTTCCGCATGGAGTCCTCCATCGCCTAACTCGCGCAACCATCACCATGAAATATGCCCCATATCTTGACGAACTTCTGGGCGTTTGAGCCTATTTAAGCCGCCACACCTTCCCCTCTCTCATCTCCTAGTTTGGTCTCTTATTTCGCCACCCCAAGGAAACCCTAGACGATCTGGTTCTCCGTCACACCGCCGAGATTCTTTGCTGCTGTTTGCCACCGCCAATGAGCTAACGGTGTGGTCTTTGGTCCCATCATGTTCCCCGCATCGTACGCTCTGTTTTGCGCCAAGGCCAGTTCGGTTTCATCGTGTTTTTGCCCTCAGTCGGGGCCTTCTTCTCCATCTCCAGCAAGGCTGCTTCACTGCCGAGCCGCTTCGCCTCCATGCCGACCATCACTGACGTGTCTCCCACGTGGCGCCACGTCATAGCCTCATGTCACGCCACCTCAATGTTGTCTCGCCTATGGGTTGATGCGACGATCGCATCAATCACGCCGCATCATCGTGCCGCACTGGCTACCATGTGTCACAGCCACATTAGCCCTTGCCGCCATGTGGCCATTTGTATTAGCCAATCTGCCACATCACCTCGCTAACATCTCGGTGAACCCAATCTACCATGAACAGAGTCTCTAACATGAGAGTCGCACGTGTCAATCAGATTTCTTTTTGATTTTATCTAGAAAATCCAAAATTCAAGCCAATCAGATTGTGCCATGTGTCGCTTTCCTCTTCCTTTTTCAATTTCTCTGACTTTCTGATCTATGCGCTACTTCTAACAGCCCTTTCTCCTCCGTTCAAGCTCCGGTTCCAGTGATTCAAATTTCTAAATTAAAGATCTAACTTTTAGTTGCATTCTTTTCAATTTTTGAATTCTATTTGTATTTCTTTTTATTTATTTGTATTTGCTTTTTGCATGTAGACGTCGTCTCTAGAGAAGTTCTGCGAAACCAACAGGAAGTAGAACCAGTAGGGAGCAGTAAAGGCAAGTCTTTCTTGATCATGTTAATCCCAAATTTATAAAACACTTATATTGTTTTAAATTATGTATGCTTACTTTTATGCAATGTACTTTAAATATAGTTTTAAGGTCTAGTTAAATTCCAGAATTGTTATACCCTCATTGGCATTAATCATGTCGAATTATTATCACCCTAGATAATACTAGCTATTTTATTTGGTAATAACTAGTAGAGTAGCATGTGACGATAGAATTGCTTATTCTAGCTTAAATGTTCATTATTATGCCATTATGGGAATCATTTCAAACATTATTTAAATTCATTTGTAAAGTTGCAGCAATTGGTATTGCTGCTATTATTTAAATAAAATAAAGTGAAAAATGGTTTAGACTAGAGCAGATGGAAGTTTGGCGGTGCAAGAAGCACGAGATCTTGTAAAGTGAATATTTTGTCCTAGTTAATCAAGGACCAAAGTGTGTGTTACCATGGACTGAGTACTGCCGTACAACCACATGTCTATATGCTACAAATTGGCTAATTAATTTGTGCATCTCGTTATTAGCTATGCCAATTGGTGTGCCAGATAAAGGCAGGCGCAAGAGGGGGCTTCCGATTGGGCATATAGAACCCTTTGGCTATGGAACTTTAGCGGGTGAGGTTAATAGCAGGGTAGTGCATTGTAAAAGTCTTATCATGATCTCTCTACGGCACACCAAAGGAAGTGTGCTAATGACATTGTACACACTCTATAGAGTAAAAAACTATAAGTAGCCATACTCACGATCAAGGGTGGGTAAGGTAAGGTTGCACGTTTTATTTTAAATAAAAATAATAGTTTAGAAATCCGCGAGTAGAAAGAACTCTCAGGTTATGGTTTGGCAGATGGAGCCAATTAGGTAGATAGAACCTATTTTAATTGTCGTATCAGGTTCAATTATTACAACTATATTTAGTCAAATAATGCTTTGTGAAATTACTAATCATATTTAAAGTTAAACATTGCTTCATGCTAAAGAGCCATATTAAGCCTTTATTTGTTTAGCTTTGCATATAGTTATTATGTCTTATGTTTCCAAGACTTGCGGAGTATATTTTGTACTCATTATTGCAACATCCCAACTTTCCATTGAGAGATGCCACTACTGCACAAGGGCATATCACAAACGGTTTGTAAGGGCCATCACAGATGGTTTTACGAACCGTCTGTGAGCAACTGCCAGTGATGACTTCGGTGATCACAGACGGTTTGTAAGTCGTCTGTGAAAATAGTCATTCAGACAGTTCCAACCAAGAACCGTCTGTGATATATCCCTTATATTACAAAGAACAAATAGATATCATTCACATATCTATATGCGCAAGAATTGGAGAGCATGCAGCCCATCCAGGTGTCAAGCCACGCCAATTCGCGAAAAAGCCCCTCCGTTTCTTCAAATTACGGATAGGTCCCTGTAGATTACGAATAGGTCCTTTGCGATTTTTTGTGAGGGGAAGATTTTTTTCCCTTCATCGCGTTTGGGTCCCTGGCGCGCTGTTTTACGGAAAAATCCTCCCATTGAGTCCAAATCGCGAATAAGCCCTTTTCTAATTTTTCAGGATAGCGGACAGGTCCAAAAACGTAACAAAGAGGCCCTTGCTCCTTACGTCTAGATCCTTTCTCCGTTTTTCCCAGAAAAAATGTTTTCGTCACCAGAGATATGTGTGCAGCTCTATCTCTAGACTTTTTCCCCAGCTCGATTTTCCATCTCGATCTCTGATATTTTTTTAAGCATGTATTATTACGCGGTGAACGCGTTGAGTATTATGCTCGACAAAAGAAGGTTGTCATCTCTAATAATTTTTTGCCCTTTTTCCTGATATTTTTTTAAACATGTATTATTACTCGGTGAACGCGTAGAGTATTAGGCTCGACAAATATCTCTAGACTTTTTCCCCAGCTCGATTTTCCATCTCGATCTCTGATATTTTTTTAAGCATTTATTATTACTCGGTGAACACGTTGTGTATTATGCTCGACAAAAGAAAGTTGTCATCTCTAATAATTTTTCGCCCTTTTTTCTCTAAACTAGGCCCTCAGCCGGTTATTTTGTGAAAAAACTATGTCAGCCGATTGTTTTGCGAAAAAACTACGTAGTTCTGGGTATTTGCGAACAGGTCCTCCGCGGGTAATTTTGCGAAACAAAAAATACAACCAGGTCCTTCTATTGGTAATTTTACATAAAAGATCCTGCAGTTTCGTATATTCACAAACAGGTCCTCCAACATCCTTTTTCCCAAAAAGAACCGCGCGGAGCGGCGTAGCACGAGATCCCATCTAGTATATACATATGTAAGCTATATTTAAACTCAACATCTTCAATTCTCTCTTTACATAGCTATCTACATCTTGAGTATAATGCAATTAGAGCTAATTACTACTTTAGATCAGAAAGAACAAATAGATCTACACCAAACTATATCAAAACCATCTTCACTTCCCTCTTTACTAAACTAGATGTATATACCTTGAATATAATGCAATTACAATCAATTATTAGCCTAGATCACCTTCTTTTAAGTAACTATCGACATATTGAGTATAATATAGTCATGACCAATTCCTACTTTAAATCACAGAGAACAAATGGATCTACACCATGTTAGATCTAGAAACCATCTTCATTTCCCTCTTTACCAAGCTAAGACTTGAATCAATTACTAACCTTAGATGACCTAGAACTGAATTATCTACAATCACACCACCAAATCCAGGGTCTCTTTCCCCCAGATCGCCTCTCAATCGCAACCACCTCAAAAATAACTCAGAAAACCCTAAAAATACAGAGGAGGTCGGGGCTCTCTGTATTTATTTCCTAGAAATGGTCATCACAGATATTTTTTGGCTAAAACCGTTTATGATCCGTCTGAGATGAGGGCGAGAACATCACAGATGGTTGTAGCTAAAAACTATTTGTGATGAGCATGGAACTCATCACTAACTGTTTTTGCAAAAAACCATTAGTGATGGCCCCTCATCACAGACAGTTTTTGAAAACCGTCAGTGAATCGAGTCTAATATGAATCATTTTGTAGTAGTACGCACTGAAGCAAAAGGTGACTACGAGTTATTATCTTATGGTTACAACAAAGGCGATTAGGATTATTAGGATGTGTACCCACTTGATTGCCTATTGGGCAAATGGATGGGCTTATTCTACTGCTGTTTATTTTGTTTCTGCTGTTACTTTATTAAACTTAAGCCATGTGGCTATTTATTTGTAATGGTTAGTCATAAGGCTTATATTTTTTTGCTTACTTAATAATATTTGGCTTGTGATGTGGATAGGGATGGCAATCGGGTGCGGCGGGTACGGGTAGTACTCGTCCATACCCATACCCACGAACCAAAATCTCCCTCACAGGTATACTCGCGAAGTGTCACGGGCGAAAAATCTCGCCCATACCGTTACTGTGGGTACTGATACCATGCATGGTATACCCGTTACTCCGCCACCATCAACAATCTTTCCAACCAAATGGTACTAGAAGCTAATGAGTTATGATACTAATACAATCTTTTTTGATGAAGTTATAGGTATTAGCAACATTCTATGGATTAAAGAATGATTATCAATGATTCAAAATTTCAAATGTACATAAGAATAATAATTAAAATAATATATCCAGACAAATAATACACATATGGTCAAGTTCAACAATTACTGAAATGAGATACTACAAATTAGGGATCGAGAGGCCAACTGGGCGCCTGTTTTAGCCCGTATGTCAATAGGAGGTGGCGGGTAATCGGGCGGAACGGGTACGGGTGAAGCTCCCCCATACCCAAACATGTTTACCCGTCGGGTAGAATTTGGCACCCATAAACATACCCGCGGGTAATAAAAGAGGAACATACCCACCTCCATTAGGGTTTTTACCCGCGGATACACGGGTAATCGGGTAAGATTGCCATCCCTAGATGTGGATGTGATGTCGTCACTATTTTCACTATGTATACTGGTTTGATCTAGGAATAGTACGGTCATACACAAAGGGTTCAGAAATCTGACGCCGACAACATGCAGGCATTCCTTTCTCTTTGAGCTTTTTATTTTTCTATTACACATTAGCCATTAGGTGTTGTGTGTATCTTATTAGATCCCATATCCTTTTTTATTGCGATAATTACAAACGGAATACAACTAAACTCTATCTCTAACTTTCTAATTTATCTCTAATTAAATTAGATTATATTCCGAATTCTATCCCCACTATCTGTTTGTTTCCTCACCGTACGTACGTGCACATGGGGGTCAGATAGTCATAAAACTCGATGGAGAGGGACACGTGTAAAAGTAGTGGCCAATCAATGGTTCCAATGCGGGTTGGTGATCATCGAGTCAATCTTTCAAAACGTTAAACTAAATCTGCCGTCGATTTTCTTAGCATGTGTAGATGATAAGGTATATGTGTTACGTAAATATGATATGTGTGGGTTATGTAATTAAGCATCCTAATCTATATAAAAAAAAAACTGCCGGCGCTAGTCGTCAATGGACAAGTAGTACACTACGCTGCACGTCCATTTTGGCATCAGCTTCTCCCGTGTTACGCCCAGGGTTCAAGTTTTCGTTTGAAGGAAAAATTCGGCAACCTCCGAAATCCGAAATTTCGTCCGAAATTTCAGAATTTCGGACGGAGGAGATTCAAAATTCAAAATTCAAATTTCAAATCCGGTTTGATTTGCACCGAAATTTCCGAAATTTCACCGAAAATACCTGAAATTTCGGCGAAATTTCCCGAAATTTCGGTCAAAATGAACTAACTGAAAATTGATTCAAACGATGTCAAAAAATTTTGAATTTTTTTTGTAGGTTCCTGACACATTATAGATGTTCTCATAAAATTTTTAGGTGATTATCAGTTCTGTGTACTTTTAAAAAATTCAAACATTAGTACTGTCCCGATGAAACGTTGATCGGCAAGATTGAACCGGATGAAAAATAGAACAAACGACGTTAGAACATTCTGAAATTTTTTATGGAGATTTCTAACATATTTTTGATATTTGTGTTAAAATATAAGATGATTATCAAATGTGAGGAATTTTTAAAAATTGAACCATTGGTACTGTCTTGGTAAAGCGCTAAGCGGCAAGTTTCATCCGAATGAAAATTACAACAAACGAGCTTGTACAATTTTGAAAATTTTTCTGGATGGTCTTGACACATCCATAATATTCTCATAAAATTTTCATATGATGATCAACTGTAATGAATTTTAAAAAATGCAAACAGTGCTACTATCCTGTTAAGAGACCGATGATCAATACATAGATTTCATTTAGCAATAAAAAAGGTTTAAATTTTTTAAAAAAATTTCATAAGGGTGGAAAGGAAATGGTTAATATCTCATAAAAATTTTGAATTATGATCATGCTCCAGAGAATTTATAAAATTCATAGAAGGCACAGTGCCATTTATGTTCTTTCTCTGTTTGATTTTTGAAATATAATACAACAAATTAATTAAGTGTTTGCCGCATTCATATATTTTATTGAGCAAACAAAGGAAGTTGAATTTTTTTGAAATTTTATATTATCTTCCTGAGCAATAAATTAGTCAACAGTAAAAATATCAGAAATTAATAAATTAATTTAAGACATTTAAAAATTCAAAAACGGAGAGAATTGAAAACTAGTACTTTGAATGTCGGAATTTTTATAAATTCCTGGAGAAATATTTTGAGTTGAAAATTTTACATAAGAATCCTTAGCTCAAATAAATGTGAAAAAAAAATTTCAAAAAAATTTAAAAATATTTGAATTGCCTGATAAATCCTTAGCTCAAATGAATTGATTTTTGAAATATAATACAACAAATTAAGTTTAGTGCTTACTGCATTGATAGATTTTATTGAGCAAACCAAGAAAGTTTAAATTTTTTGAAAATTTTATAGAATGGTACTGAGGAAGTTCTTAATCTGTCATAAAAATTTTAGATGATGATCACACTCGACAAAATTTATAAAAATCTAAAAAGTTTACTGTCCCAATTATGTCCATTCTGTTTTTGATTTTTTGAAGATAACAAATTATGTTAAATTATTTTGAAAATTTTTGTCTATGATCCCAAACAACAAGGGATGGTATCATAATTTTTTCAGATGATTATCAGGCCTGTACGATTTTTTAAAAATCTGACAATGTTTCTGCCCAAATTTTAAAAAATCTCAAAAAATTAGTTTTTCATCAAATTTTCATGGAACAAGACTTTATTAAGGGTTATTGGACCCATTCCGTTCAAATCTGGCCAAAAAATTTGAAAATCCGGACTCCAAGCCGAAATTTTCGAAATACTGTAGCAGTTACTGTAGTAAAACCAAATTTTTTAAAATTTTGAATTCGATCGGAATATATAAATTCGGGGGGCCCGAAAACCGAAATTTCGGTGAAATTTCAATCCCTGGTTACGCCAGACCAACCTGGAAATTTTGGGGGCGTGTACTCACATGGAGGGCCTAATCCTATCAACCTCACAGACGAGTACGCGTGAGACTGAAAATGTATCGCCACCTACTTCATTCACGGGCGTCCATACACATACATACTTCACATCACCGGTGTCATATCATCTTAGCGTTGACGTTGGTAGCGACGAGAGGAATCGACTGCTCCAGTAGCAGCATACCAGACTATAATGTCCACAACCAAGAATTTGAATTTTGTTTTAGATAAAATTTCGCCGGTGGTTGAAATCCAAAATTACAGTGAAATTTTGTTATTTCGGACGAAATCTATTCAAAATTTAAAAAGAAAAATTCAAATCCGGTTTTTTTATTACCAAAATTTCTGAAATTTCAGCCAAAAATCTGAAATTTCGGTCGAGATTGCCTAAATTTTGGCAAAATTCAACTGATCGAAAAATGGTTCAAACGATGTGAAAAAATTTTAAATTTTTTTTGAAGATTCCTGACATATCAGAGATGTTCTCATAAAATTTTTAGGCGATTATCAAATCTGTGGAATTTTTGAAAATTCGAACATTACTACTGTCCTGATAAAACGTTGACCGGAAAGTTTGAATCGAATGGAAAATGGTACAAACCACGTTAGAAAATTTTGAAAATTTTTTTGCATGGTTTTCATGCATCACTAATGTTTCCATAAAATTTTCAGATGGTGAACAAGCTTCAAGAATTTTGAAAAATTCGGAAAGTGCTATTGTCCTGATAAAAACCTTACCGCCAAATTTGAACAAATTGAAAAATGGTCCAAATCATGTTGGAAAATTTTGAATATTTTTATAGATGGTCCTTATGTATCACTAATATTTTTTTTAAAAGTTTCATATGATTATCATACTTCAAAAAGTTTTAAAAATTCTGATAGTGCTACGTCCTGATAAAAACCTAATGATCATTACATAGATTTTCTTTATTGATAAAATAGGTTTAAATTTTTTAAAAATTTTACAGAAGGGTTATAAGAAAATTCTAAAGTTCTCATAAAAATTTTGAATTATGATCACACTCCAGTAAATTTATAAAATTCTTATAAGGAACAGTAGCATTTATGTTCTTTCTCTTTTTGATATTTGAAATATAATAACAAATGAAGTTCAGTGCATGCATAGATTTGATTGACCAAACAAACAAAGTTAAAATTTTTTAACAATTTTATAGGATGGTACTAAGGAAATTATTAATCTCCCATAAAAATTTTAGATCATGATCACACTTGAGAAAATTTATAAAAATCTAACAACGTTATTGTCCCAATTATGTTTATTCTGTTTTTAATTTTTTAAAGATAATAAATGAAGTTCAATTATTATGACAATTTTTATGTATTACCTTACACTACTAAAGATAGTACCATAAATTTTTTATATCATTATCAAGCTTGTACTATTTTATAAAAATCTGACAATGTTTATGTCCAAATTTTAAAATATCTCAAAAATTTAGTTTTTTAACAAATTTTCATGGAAGATGACTTTCTTAAGGGTTATTGGACTAAATCCGGTCAAATCTGACCCTAAAACATCAAAATCCGGTTTCAAATCCTGAAATTTAGTCAAAATTACTGTAGCAATTTCAATTTTTTTTCAAAATTTTTAATTCGCCCGGTAATTTAAAATTCGTTGAGCCTCCAAGATTTTGGCGAAAATTTGCCGAAATTCACCGAAATTTTATTCCTGCCCACAACCATTCTGTCCCCTGAGAATGCCATCCTCTTTCATACATGTGTAGCGAACACGTACTAGCTAGTAGTCGTTTGATACTTTGATCCCTGTGGAGCACGGATATGGTCAGTGGGCCGTGAAGAGTAGCTACTGCTGTTCAATAATCCTTATTACAAACCCGCGGATTCCACGTCCATTTCCGCCAACTCGATGGCTCCGTGCGTAGCCAGTCATCCGCTTTGTGTCGTGTTTAATACGGTTTAAATAAACTTTTTTCCTGCTCGTTCACAACAGCCCACGTGGCGTGGTGGGAGTCGCTCGCCGCTACGCCGCAGATGCACGATCGTCGCCCGGCCAAATTTCCTCGCATGACACGTGGCGTAGCCACTAGGCTAATGTGTGTCACAATTTTTTTGCGAAAAAATCCTCCAAAAATTCTTGAAATTACATCTAATCCATTTTTGCAGAAAAGACCTCAAAAAACTGAAATTCATTTATTTCACGCACAGGCCCTCCAAAAATTCTAAAATTATGTTCGGATCTGCTTTTTCTGAATTACATCTAGGTCTATTTTTTTATTATGAAATGATCCCTAGAAATCCTTAAAATACATCGACGTCCTTTCTTTGATGAAAGGAACCCAAAATATTTTGAAATTCGTTTCCCCTTGCACAGTCCTTCCAAAAATCCCAAGATCTATGTCTTTTTCTGTGGAAAGGCCTAAAAAAACCAAAATTCATTTTTTCTTTCGCGTAGTCCCCCGTCTTTTTTTGCGGAAAGACCTAAAAAACAAAATTTGTTTTTATTTCACGTAGTCCCCCAAAAAAATCCAAAATTACGTCCATGCCCGCTTTTTATGAGAAGTCCCTCTAAAAAATCTAGAAAATTTTTGAAATTACATCCAAGTCCATTTCTAGTGGAAAAACCCCAATAAATCCGAATTTCATTCCTTTAACCTGCGGGCCCACTGAAATTGCAAAATTACATCCGAGTTAGCTTTTTCCAAAGAAGCCCCCCACAGAGATTTCTAAAATTACATCTATAGCTTATTTTTTGCCAAAAGACCATTGGAAATCCTCGAAGTTACATACATGTCCTTTCTGGCGTAAAAGCTCCAAAAGAATCCCAAAATATGTTTTCCCTCACATAGGCCCTCCAAAAATTTCATAATCTAGGTCTTTTTCTACGAAAAGGCCTAAAAATGTTTCTATTTCCTGTAAGGCCCCAAAAATTCTACAATTACGTCCATGCCCACTTTTTTCGAGAAGACCCTCTCGGGAATTTTTGAAATTATATATGTAGGTCTATTTTGCCGCCCAATTTTCTATAATGGCCCTCGAGACATGCCCGTTTTTCCTAAGCAAACCCTATCTGGAATTTCAGAAATTATATGCAGGCCCATTTTACCACTTGATTAATAACGAGCTTCGGAAATTCCTAAAATTACTTGCAAACCCATGTAACATCCTGGAATTTTGAACAGTACAAATGCCAATACAAAATTTTAAATGTGAATGCTTTTCTGAGTTTTCTTGGCATTATGCATTTTACTTGGATTTTCCTTGTATTTTTGTGCTGAATAAATAATCACATAAATAAAGATAAGGGGATAAGAAATGGAGAAAGATGAAATGGTAAAAGTAAAAATCTGGAAAATTTACCATCAGAGCTGTAAGCCTCCGGATGAATTATTTTTACTCAAAAATAAATTTTCTATTAACAGGAATGAGAGATTTAATTGACAAGACCACAACATTGACTAGAAACAGTGCAATGTCAGAATTAAGGGAAAATATAAATGGCTTATATCGACTGAATAAAATTACCTTAGTAACCTAATAGCCATAACTACTCTCAGTAAAAATCTCATAAAATTATCATGTCAAATAAGTCCTTTAAAAATTCCAAAGTAGAAACAAGAAAAATCAGCAAAAGGGAATGTCAGAATTTTAATTAAATAACAAAGCAAGATGATAACTAGATATTTTTATGGAAGAATACTTAACCCAATCATAACCCCTAATAAAATTATCAGAGATATATTTGACCATTTACCACTTTGAATAAACCAAAACCCGAATTAAGAAATTTGAGTAATGTACAGTGTCAGAATTCTTATAAAATAACCAGAGGTTCTTTTGGTCCCAAAATTTTTCTAGGAGTCGTTCATCACCAGAAGACTTGTGTCAAAAAGTTTCACAAAAATCTTGCGGTGAATGACAGCCAAATTAATGCAAAAACTGCTGGAACTTTGCCAGCCGAAATATCTGAGCTCACCTCCTTCTCACCGACGAGTGGGCCCCGTGCTGTTCTGGCCCATTTGCTGACACGAGGTGATCTGAGCCGTGCCCTCTCACTGCCAGTGGGCCCTGTCCCCACCGGTCTGCCTCTCCTTTTGCGCTGTCTTTCTCCTTCTTCTTCGCTGTTGCCGAACCGACTTAGCGCGCTCGATCGCAGAGCTTCGCGCGCCTTCGGCCAACCACTCCGGTCCTTGCCGCACCGTCCGAGCCATCGATCGCTGCCACGAGGAGCCGTCGCCATACTGCGCCGTACCGGAGAAACACTGCCGCCATTAAACCGCCGCTTTGCCCAGAGAGCACCCCGCGCGTGCATTCACACCACTGGAGCACCTTTCCCACGGCTATAAGTTGGCAATTGCGTCGCATTGAGTCGCTTCCTTTCCTTGGTGTCTCTCTGAGCCAACTCGCCACTACATCCTCAGTTCTTCCGTCGTTCCTTCGCCTCTTCGCCGAGGAGCCCGAAAGAGGAAAGAACAACGATTCGAGCCTCTCGCGCGGTAATCCTTCAAATCGATCCACCCTAAAGCTTCTCCATGCCTCATACAATACTGATCAAGCGCCGATTTTGCTTTTTCTAGTCGCAGCAGTGCCGCACTCGTCGCCTTCTTCTTCCACCTCGGCGACGCACGCAGACATTTTGGCCTGGAGTTTCCCCGACCCTGAACCAAGGTGAAATGGCCTCACCTCACTCCACTGATGCTCATAGTGCACTTGTTCACTTGGATCATCGCCAGAGTTGAGCTCGCGGCCGCTTGGCAATGGCGCTGCGGCCTCCCTCTGGTGGAGACCACTTTTTCGGCCACCCCAGGCCGAATGGGTACCACCCACGTGTCCCTCATGTCGCACTGAAGCCCATGCCGTTACCCATTCCGCCACGGCGAGGCCAAAACCGAGGAGCTCTGCTCCGAGTGTCTGTCGAGTGGGTCCTGCCTGTCGGTCTCGTTGGTTCTACTGCTGTGTCTCGTGTGAGTCACTGCCAGTAGGGCCGGGTCGTCAGTCTCAGCGGCCGAATTGAATGAGCTGGCGCCAAAAATCAAAAGGCATCTTCCCTGTTGCGAAAACGTATTTTGTCATTTTAATTAGAATTTAAACCCAAGCCAAATTTCAAATAGCCATATCTTTTGAACTTGTAGTCCAAATGGAGTAAAATAAATTTTAAATTCATCTAAAATCTAGTAGATTCAGAATATGCAAGAATATTTTAGAAAGAGTCACTGTGTGAATTTTAGGAAATAAAATACTTAAGGAAGGTTTAATGCAACACAAAAATAGTTATTTCACTTTCAGTCAAAATTAATAAAAGAAAATTTTATTAAAATCTCCACTCTGAAATGAGTTAAAATCTGTAAAAGTAATTGTGTTTAGAGTTATTTTACAGCATTCACTAAATAAATGCATATTCTAGGTTAAATAAATATGGTTTAATTAAATATTTTAATTAATAGATGAACCTCATACTCATATGCAGAGCAGCATGATTATAATTAGATAAGTCATCCCAGTTGTCTAATGAAACCTTTAAGTGAAGATAAAACATGTAAGTGTATGGTACTAATCTAGGGTAAATGAATTGTTGTTCAAGAAAAGGTGTAGTGCACTTGTAGGTATATATGCTTTTGTGAGCATCTGTACTTACATATGCATGTGTGCCCTAATTTATAGGTTAGCCTTTTATAACTAAAAACTTAATTAAATATTGCTTTGACTCTGAATCCAATCAAAAGGGGTAAGAATCTGTTTAGACCTGAATTGATTACATTATTATTATCTTAACTATTTTTGCATCTTGAATTCGAAAATATAAATAAAAGAATTCATAATTTTTGCATCTTGAATTCGTAAAATGAAATAAATGAATTCATAAAGAACGACCCTTATGCTTTGTGAAGAATCTTTGTTATTTTGCTATCTGTCTTCTTTTGCCTGTTATTGCAGCTTACTGATTTCTGTTGCTTCTCTTCTTACGACGTGTAGACACCGACGTCCCCGAAGAAGAGGAGGAAGACCCTGCAGAAGATCCAGACTTTGACCTTGACAGTGAAGAGCAAGACAAGCACCCCATTGACCATGTTGATCCCAATAATTCACCTACGATATGTTGTTTTTGCAATTGTATTATGCATGCGAGTGATTCTCCATAAAAACTGCTATTCTGGTTAAGGACAGTAGCTATTCCTATAAATTATGGTTTTCCTTAATCAGAATGAACTTGCGAACCTTGTAATCTTAACCTTAAGTATGGTTTAGACATAATTAATGTCTCTTTGGGTATAATCGTTAGTTAATATATCCACTTAGCCATGCTCAAAAAGAAAGTTGTTCGTTTTCGAACTGTTTCACCGAATAACCGTCATTTGGAAAAAGGTTGCTGTTAGTTTAATAAAAACCCCAAATAAAACTATGTTTTGACACGGGTGACTATTGGCAATAGCCGGTTGAGCAAAGGGAATTGCTCGTAGTGTAGGGTGAAGTGTCGCCCGTGTCGGATTAAGGACTGAGCAATGGGACGTTATTGATCCAAGATTTTCATGCAACTACGAGGGCTATTTATGGGATAGACTTAACCTATTAAGTTATTTAGTCATGGCTTTGCTCTTTGGTAGGCGGGAGTTAGCGGAAGCATTCCGTTATGGATTGCTTGTGAGGGGCTTCCACACGGTTCGTGTGGGTAAATGCTTAGCCGGTGCAACGGTGTACGCCATGCTATGGGAGAGCTCCATCATTTCTATGCTCTGGATTCTCTTGCCATAGTATGGATCAATGTCCCGGGCTGGATCAAAGTCATGCCTAGATAATGGAATGGTTATGTATGATCGCCTTGCCGATACACCCAAGGAAGTGTGTCGAATGGCCTAGCAAAAAGTTGGATCATTCCTTGTGGGTACAGCTGTACACCTCTGCAGAGTATAAATCTAATCGATTAGCCGCGCCCGCGGTTATGGGCACTTGGTGAAGTCATTCTAATGCTAACTTTGGTATTTTCTAAAATGGTTTTGGTTTCTGAATTGTTTTAGCAACCATCGCTTTCTTGTCAAAGGAACGATATTTATGGGTTCGCAGTCGGGATGACTGTGTGGTGAAATTTACTTACTTATGATTACTCAAAATGCTTAGCGATTTTACAAATTCGGTTTGCAATCTATTATGAATATATGATTTACATTCTTTTACGCAACTGCAAAATAACTTAGAGCCTCCTTTTGTTTAAGCCTACATAATTATTTATATGCATTTGTTAACCACTATCAAGTCTTGCTGAGTACCAATGTACTCAACCTTGCTATCTACACTGTCTCAGAAGAAGAAGCCTACAAGGTGCCAGACGACTCTTCCCATCGTGTAGGCCACGGGAGTTTTGACGATTTTTTCTTCTAGGAGTTTGCCCAGTCAGATGCCTTTGGGTAGTGGGCATACCACTCGGCTTTTGGTTTTTCGTATCCCCGTTTTCCGCTGTACTTTTCTGCTACTCTTGGTATTGTAATACGCTCTGTATAATTAATTATCGCAGGTTATAAATATCCTGTGTTGTTGTGATACTGATGTTGTAAACATGTGTGTGCTAGCTACTGATCTAGGGAATAGCACGATATACACATGGAGGTTCCTGTTCCTTGGAACGGGGTCTCACAACCCTTCTTTTTGGAAAGGTCCAAAAAAAAAACTTTTTTTTGCTGCATAGCCCCTCTGAAAATTCTGAAATTACGTCATGTTCTACTTTTCCCAATCAGACCTTCTAGGAAATTCGCTAAATTACACCTAGATCCATTTTGGTTGTGAGAAGGCCCTCTGGAAAAACCAAAATTACCTCAAAATCCTTTTTTTTGCAAGATGTCCGTCTCGAAAAATTCCGTGCTTACATTCAATATTACATACAAACCCTTTTTTTACTAGACCCCTACAATATCTAAAACTGGTTTTTTTAACGAGCCACATGATTTTTACCAGTGAACGTGTTGCGGCCAATGTGGCGTGCGCCGGGCCAACACATCTAGTGATCTAGCTACTACTGCAATTTCCATCCTGTGCTGTATGTTTATTGACTGAAGTCTGATACTCCGATCTATGGCTCTAATAAAGTACCATATCCAAAAAAAAAAGTAAATTCATTTTTGAAAAATCATAACTTTTACATACAGAGTCAGATGGAGACAAAATTTATATGAAAATTATAGCTCTCGATGAGATCTACAACTTTGCAGTTGACAACTTTTTATTTGAAGTTATTTAGATGTCCAAATAATTATTGAAACTTTCGAATACAAAGGGATAAAAGGAAAATATATCTTATAGTAGTTGAGAAGTGTGTGTTAGGTGAGATGTTAAAGAGAGTTCACGCGAAGCAGCAGGTCACGGGTTCGAATCCTAGCAACCGCATGCGCGCAAAAATCGCGTGACTTGTGACACGCGACCGTGCGTAGTAGAGGTGCAAATAAATTTATTTTTTGATTTTACCAAGTGATTTTTGGATTTACACTATCACTGTCGGTTCACATACAAACCGGCAGTGATACAGACTATCACTGTCGGTTTGCATACAAACCGGCAATAATACAGACTATCACTACCGACCACGCACTGCCGGTTCCAATATCCAATAGTGATGCTAGTTTGGAACCGACAGTGATGTGGTGTTTTGTAGTAGTGAAATGTGTTAATCGACCGATCTTATTAGTCTACTTCAGGTAATCGAGAAAATCAGTTTTAACAGTGTAAGGATGACATACCTCAACCTTGAGTTAAACTATGATATCAGAGTGACAAAGGGACTCACATGTATTCATTGAAGGTTTGTCGGATAAATGATATTCGTGCAATTTGGTTAGTCGTTATGTTCTGCTAGGAGCTGCTTGCAATTAATGAATCGAAAAAGGAGTTTTTCAATTTATTGCCAACATATTATGAATCTGAAGGGTCATATAATAGAATAGACTTAAAAAATATTTATGAAATCTTCTCTCCTAATATACGTGTCAATGCAATTGAACATAATATCTGGTTGTGTACAAAAAGGGCTACGAATCCGCGCGCAAAAAATTTACGCAGAAATCACTGTAGCAGAGATGGAAAAACACTGTAGCATATTGGGAAGTACTGTAGCAACCGCATATGAATAGCAACGGGTGCCGGTACTGTAGCAACCGACATATGAATAGCCCCAAATGTTAGTTACTATAGCAGTCAACTTTGCTAAGTGTTTTGGCTATAAATTCGGGTTCCAAGTTCAGAAAATTAATAAAAAATTGAGAGAAAAATAAAAAAAATGTGAAAAAAGTTTCACATGAACCAAATAAAAATTAATAAAAATCGTATTGCACGTTACTAGCATATCGGCATACAATGTCGTCCGCCTGTTCATATGGATACTTGAAGGCCGTGGCTACTACTGCTGTGAAGATCTGAGATATCCATTTTCACTGCTACGTCGAGTCATTGAAGCTGTGAGCTTCGCCAAGTGCTTTCAGTAAAAACTTTATATTTGCGCTCCTAGGACCACGGTAAGCATTTATTGCTTTTGGTATTTTCTAAATCTTGGTTTTAATGCATGCGATCGACCCGAAAAGGGCATAAATTTTTGAAATTTACTAGGTATTTTTTAGCCCTATTTCTCAACAGTCTGCTCATGCTTCAACATCTCCTTATGTTTGACCCCTCACTAACGGTTTTAAAATGGATTATTGTGTGCGTATCTCTCTCTATATTTCATACATCCATCCTAGTCGCCTCCATAACATTTAGACTCACCCCTTCGGTCTTAAAGATCATGTAGAGGTCTATTTAGCTTTGTGATGAGTTATTGATAGTGTTTGAGTATGTGGTGCTTAAGTTTGAGTTTGTTTTGAATGCCATTTTAAATTTGAAGTAATTTGAAGTACTGTTAGTGTTGAGCGATACTACCAGGTTTGTGGTGGTAGTGCCGACCAGTTGGTACTACTGGCCTGGGATGACGATGGTGCCGACCCTACGGTGCTACCGGTCGGGAGTGCAGTAGCTTTTTCATATAGAGGTGTTTTCTCTAGGGTTAGCAAGGGCAGCACTACCGGCACTTGAAAGCGGTAGTACTGGTGGTACAGTACTACCGGCATCTAGTGGCAGTAGTTATCTTCTAGAGAGAGGTCTCTTAAAATTGTTCAATAGTAGTGGTACTACCAACTAACCAAGAGCAGTAGTATCGGACTTGTGGTACTACCAGCCTCTGATTGGTGGTAGTACTGGTGGTAGTACCAAGTTCCCATCGAATTGTGAGTAAATATTTGGATTGTGTGTTGATTAATGCATATATTATGAATAGTGCTATGTGATGGTTTACTTGTATGTGTTGGTTGCAGGACTTCGGTGCTAGGTCATCGTGAGGCGAAGGCAAGACCGGGACTAGGCTACGTGAGTTGAGGTTCAGAACGGTCAAGGGACGCTGGAAGTTGACTGAGGCCGGGAGGTGGTTGCAAGCCAGGACGATAAGGAGCCGAAGTATGAAGCACTGGTGATGGACATAGTGAGCAACAGCATGGACTGAGACTAGACTCAGGGAGGAGTTGGTCCAGAATGGTCAAGAAAGCAGAAGCCGCCATGGTGAAGCAATCAAGGATATATAGCGTATCAAGTGTTTTGGACCCACTTGCAAGCGAAGATGGTTCGAGTGAGTCCGGATGTGTGAGAGGCTTGGCAGCAAGTCATTGAGGCCACGAGAAAAGCGTGAAGCATAGGCGATGCTTCAAGGGGAAGGAATACCGGTCATTGGGGTAAATTGGTAATTTATCTAATAATAGTGGTCGAGACAGTTTGGAAAACTATGGCACTGGCCTGAGTGGTTTAGGTGATGCCACAGTATATTTTGATGCAAATTCAGGCTTATAGAGCGAATTATGCATCAAGGTAAAGGCCGCTTTGAGAAGCGTGCTTTTCCGAGTGTAGAACCCATTAAGAGTGTTGGGTTATTTTGTTAGCTCATGTAAATGTGGATGGTATCCACTTATGTGCCTAGGTCTTAGAGTTAGGGTTGCCTTCTCTATATAAAAAGATGCGTAGAGGGAGGTGATTCTAAGCCACTAAGATTAGGAGTATTTGGATTTTTACAAGATTTTGGTTTTCTTGTGTGGGTATGTGAGTATTCTCTAGGAGCTTTGCCCTCAGATGAGAGACTTTTGTAAACACTTATCATGATCTGAAAGTAAATCATCTCTTTGCTCAAGTTTTGAACTTTTCTTACTTGGCTCTTGATCTTTTCTTGTGCTTTCTTTCTTGCTTGATCTTGTGCTGTCAAGGATATATGATTGCTAGATGTATTCTCTGTTGATCATCTCCTCAATCATCTAGGTAAGTTTCTTTTTGATCAATCAAATTTCTCTAAGAAACCGGTTTTTTAGTTGAGAAGAGAGTTCTTGACGTAAATCTTGATCCTGTTTGTTTGAGAGAACTTTCTTGAGTGTTCTTACTTACTGTGATATGTAAAAGACCATTTAGAATCATCTTGATCATCAAGATTCTACGAGCAAGCTTAAGGCTAAGTTGTTGTTGTTCACTCGGTTTTAGTGCAACCTTCACCAATTTGGAAAAAGGTCAGAATTTTGACATTAATCCTTGTTATTGAAGGTTGGAATAGTTTCTCTCCTTAGGAAAGAAGAAATTTATTGGTATCAAAGATCGAAGTCTATGAGGCTTCTTCAGGGAGATAGAAATACTAAGTATTTCCATCTAGTTGCTAATGGTAAACATAGGAAGACTAGAATATTCCAATTGGAGCAGGAGGAAGGGGTAATTAAAGGTGAGGAAAACCTTAAGAATTACATCACCAAGTATTACAAAAATCTGTTTGGATCGCCAGAGAGAAATACTTTCTCTATGAATGAGTCTCAGAGAGAAGATATTCCCCAGGTCTCGTATGAGGAAAATGAAATTCTTGGAGCTCAGTTTACTTCTAAGGAAGTTAAAGATTCTATTTTTCAAATGAATCGCAATAAGGCTCCGGGACCGGATGGTTTTCCTGTTGAGTTTTATCAGGAATTTTGGGGGCTCATTAAGGATGACCTGATGGCTATGTTTCATGAATTCCACAAGTGTAAAATGCCTCTCTACAGTCTTAACTTTGGAACAATTACATTGGTGCCAAAGCTGAATGAGGTGAAGCAAATTCAACAGTACAGACCTATCTGTTTATTAAATGTGAGCTTTAAGATTTTTACAAAGGTGGTGGCTAATAGAGTGGCTTCAGTTGCTCAGTCGATTGTGAGTACTTCTCAGACTGCCTTTATGTCAGGTAGGAACATTATGGAAGGTGTAGTTATCTTGCACGAAACTTTGCATGAATTGAAAAAGAAAAAACTCAATGGAGTAGTTCTCAAATTAGATTTTGAAAAAGCTTATGACAAGGTTAGATGGGATTTTCTTCAGCAAGCTCTTAGGATGAAAGGTTTCTCTGAGTTATGGTGTAAATGGATTGGAAATATTGTTAGTAAAGGAAGTGTGAATGTCAAAGTTAATGATGATCTGGGGCGATACTTTCAAACTAAGAAAGGATTGAGGCAAGGGGATCCTCTTTCTCCGTTTTTGTTTAATTTGGTTGCGGATATGCTTGCTATTTTGATAGCTAGGGCTAAGGATAATAACCAGTTCAGGGGAATTGTTCCGCATTTAGTGGATGGAGGTCTATCGATCCTTCAATATGCGGATGATACAATTCTCTTTGTGGAACATGATTTGAAGGAAGCGGTGAATTTAAAGCTAGTCTTGTGTGTTTTCGAACAGTTGTCAGGACTTAAAATTAATTTCCATAAAAGTGAGATATTTCTGTTTGGTGAGGCTCAGTCCTACAAGAAGGAATATGTACAGCTTTTTGGATGTGCAGAGGGGGTTCTTCCTTTTAGATATTTGGGTATTCCAATGCATCACAAGAGACTTAGTAATAAAGATTGGATTTCTGTGGAGGAGAGATTCCAAAAAAAACTTGCTAGTTGGAAGGGTAAGCTTCTTTCAGCTGGTGGCAGACTGGTATTGATTAATTCAGTTCTTTCTAGTCTACCCTTGTATTTGTTATCTTTTTTTAAGGCTCCTAAGGGGGTGATTAAAAAACTAGATTATTATAGATCTAGGTTTTTCTGGCAATGTGATGGACACAAGACGAAATACAGATTAGCTAGATGGTCGGTGCTTACTAAACCTAAAGATGTGGGAGGCTTGGGAATTTTAGATTTGGAATTGCAGAATAGGTGTTTGTTAGGGAAATGGTTATTTAAGCTACTCAATGAGGATGGCCTATGGCAGGACTTACTTCGAAGGAAATACTTGCATAGTAAGTCCATCACTCAAATCACCAAAAGGGTGGGGGATTCTCAATTTTGGTCAGGATTGATGAAGGTTAAAGAACAATTCTTGTCTATGGGTTCCTTTCAAATTAACGATGGAAGGAGCGCGAGATTTTGGGAGGATATTTGGATTGGAACCAAGCCTCTTATGGAGGTATACCCCAATCTATATAGTATTGTTAGAAAAAAAGAGGTCTCAGTAGCTGAAGTTTTACAATCGGTCCCGCTTAACGTCTCTTTCCGCAGATCTTTGGTGGGATCCGTTTTGACAGCTTGGCTTGATCTAGTATCAAGAGTTGTCAACGTTTCTTTAACGCAAGATAGGGACAAGTTTAGATGGGATATATCCAGTAGGGGTACCTTTTCGGTTAGTTCCATGTATGATGCTTTGGTTCAGGAAAGCTCTATTCCTAGGAAGTGTGTCATTTGGAAGTTAAAAATCCCCTTGAAGATCAAGATCTTTCTTTGGTACTTAAGGTCTGGAGTTATTCTAACAAAAGACAATCTTGCCAAAAGACAGTGGAAGGGAAGTATTAAATGTTGTTTTTGTAATTCTGTTGAAACAATTCAGCACTTGTTTTTTGATTGCCTTTTGGCGAGATCTATTTGGAATACCATCTTCATTACATTTGGAATTCATTCTCCTAGCAGTGCTTCTGCTTTGTTTGGTTCTTGGCTAACGGGTGTTAAATCTAAGCTTAAATACCAAATTTTAGTAGGAGTAGCAGCCATGTTTTGGTCAATATGGTTATATAGGAATGACTGCATTTTCAACAGAAGGTCTTTTAACTCATTTGTACAGGTGATCTTCAGGGGAACGTATTGGATCAGAAGCTGGTCTCCGCTGTCTAAAGAGGAAGAGAAAGGGCTTCTGTTAAGAGGTTGCAGGCTGTTAGAGTCTGTTGTTTGGGAGTTTTTTGCCAGATTTGGTTGGAAAAGAAGTCTCACATTTGGGGCCTAGGGCTTGACATTGTATTTCTGTTATTTTGTTATGTGTCTTTTGTTGTCGGAATGGTTGGTACGTTGTTGGCATTAATGCCGGTTGTTATTTCATTGTATCTTTTGGGGTTTGTAACTTTGGCCGAATTCATACTTGTGTGAAGAGGCCGGACAATGTCCTTTATCTAAAAAAAAACAACCCCAGGGACTTACTTGGTTACCAACTACTCAAGTCTCCGCCTTTTGAATTGCTTCTGCAACCATCCAATCCAACCGTGCCGCTCGATCTCTGATCTTCGTTCAAAACATTCATAGATTTTGCCGGGTGCGAGTGTGACTCGATCGGCGCATATCTATCATCGGATCTAAGACTGTCGTGTTAGTCCACTTGGAGTTGCTTTAGGGACACGAACAAAACGTACGGTCACTGCTCACACTGACTCGAGGGTTGCTCGTCTAGGAGCGCTGCTATTACCGTACGTGAATCCATGAATGTGAAGTAGATTAACAACAGCATTTCTCATGCACATACACTGCATTGCTGTGCAGGCACTAGGCAGCGCGTCTTTCTCGTGCTGCTTCCCCTGTGGATGAAAGATCAAACTGGTTCATGTCATGTCCTCTGAACATGCACACTGCTGCCCGTAGACTAACAGCTTCATGATGGTGACTTGGGTTGCAAAGTCTCAGTTAGTCAAGGGCGATGGAGAATTTGCGTGCATGACAGAGTGTGACTAATTATTTACCAACCCAAGCTGTGATGTGATGCCTACAATGCAGGCATTCTTTTCTCTGCGAGCCTTTTATGTTTCTGTTACACATTAGGTATAGTACATACGTATCCTGCAGGCAGGGTGGATAGCTGCACCAGATCCATCGAGCGATCGGTGTCCGACTGTCCGACAAGTAGTTGCATGATCTCAGTGGGAAAAAAGACGCAATTGTCGTTGCTTCAGAGCGACTCAAGCTCGTTCAGAGTGGTGATCGTTTGGCCACGGTCCCCCTTACACTGTTCAATCCTCTTCACTAATAAAAGAGGTCAATGTGCGTACTGCGTAGTATATTTCAGTCGGAACGAGCAATCGATTAAATTTGGTTGTCGTAAGCATCGATCGTGCAAGTCGTTTTCATGTGGGCCTGTTAAGATTTCCCTCGTCAGTTTCTTCATTTTACCGGACTTGACTTAATTACTCCCTCCATTCCATTATACAGGGCGTACAAAATTACGGTGGCTCTTCGTTCACCCTGCGCGCCGCGGCTGTGGGCTAACCCGCGCTTAAGGCCAATGGCCATTTATGGCAGGGAGAGGATGGGGACGGTTGTGGCGGGCTCCACGTCAACCTCGCCGGTGTGAACGATGGAAGAGCGGTGGGCGCATAGTGGCCGAGAAGATAAGGGGGAGAGAGAGGAAAGGGGGCGGCGGCCCCTGTGGATGGCCACAGCATGCAGCGCCCAGCTGGATGGACTGCGGTGAGGGGCTCAGGTGTGGGAGGAAGAAGAAGGGGGGAAGAAGAAAGGGGAGCGGGGCTGGTCTGGGTGCTTGGCTGGGCCATGGCGGCCTGGCTCGGTTGCGCTGTGTGGCAAGCTCAGCTCAACCGGAGGCGGCCAGCTTGGGAGAAAAGGATGGGAATAGAGAAGCCGGCCCAAGGAGGAGAATGGGAGGGAAAAAGAGAAAGAAAAGGGAAAAAGGGAAGGAAATGGGAGAAAAGGAAAAAGGGAAGAAGGAAAAGGAGTTGGGCCAAAATTTGGAGAAATTTGGAATTTGCTAACTTTGAATTTAAATTTTTGGTATTTTGATTTCCAGCTATTTGTGATTTTCTAGGTATTGATTCTAGGGTTTTAATCTCGACATTTTGATTAAAGATTAATTTGGGCCATTTAAATTTATACTTGAATTTTCAACTTGAGGCCAAATTATAATTTCATGACTTTATTTATTCATTATTTGATTTAATTTAATTGGCACCAAAGGAAAAAACAAATAAAATCCAGCATGATGCATATTTGATAAAATGGTTTTTGAAAACCCACATGTTTCCAATTTTTCATTTAGTTACAATTTTCAGGGTGTTACAATCTCATTTATGCAATTATCCTTTATCGATTTTGAATAATCTATAGATTGGTTAGAAAACCCTAGGTGTTCGGTTTCTGATTCCCTGTGCGTTCAATACCTTGGAATACTGCAAGGTAAAAAGCTACAATTGACCTATGCGCTTGCGATATTTATATTGTGCACGTATCTTACGTCAACAACCTCGCCAGACCCTCTACCATTTACATGCACTAAAAAAAAACAATTCCATAAAATTATTAAGCACCATTTACATATGCTAAATGTGACCCTCTACCATCACCCGTCGCTCATGTCTCTCACATTACATGCATGTTCGTCTCGATCTGTTCCTCTCTGACGGATGGTTCGATACCATTGCAATGTTTTATGTGTAATTTTCAAGTTCATAATCTGCTCAGCACTCTGATATATAACAGAAATGCAATGCAGTGTTGTCAACTTTACACAATTCAAGGAATAAATTAACTTACGGAAATTGCTCGAACATCGATCAACGCGATCAGTATGGATTATTTTCTGAATAGGAATATGCTTAGTCGCAATTATTTGAGGTGAACTTGGCACCTGAAACAAGGGAAGAAGAAAGAAGGTATTAGTTGCGACATCTGATAAATAATTCGAATTGGTGTGCATCGGATCAGATTACCGACCACTTGATTGTTGTTGTAGTCGGCGATGCTGACATTTAAGAGGCTTAGCCGACGCTTCTCTTGCCGGGAGGGATTGTTCTGCCCAAGGAAGTGACCGGTACCAGTTCTTTTTTGTTAGATTAGAAAGAAGAAACCATTTATGGTTGTAATTAAAACTACCGTCGAACATCACAGAATTAGCTCAGCTGAATGGGTTTACTCCAACGGATAAAATTAAAGAAAGCCAAAGCCAACGTCTTACAGAATTTGCAGATGCAAAAAACCAAAAAGATTTCAAAAGCACACACCAGACCAGATTTTACATGCTAGACAAGAATATCACACATCATCATCCTCAGCAACATTCAGAATTGCACTCGCACATACATGCAACAACCCCTGAATATGTATGCCAATCAATGACTCATACTTGCCGAAAATCAAAGGCGGAATAACGAGATCCCTCGATCATCTGCTCCTGCTCCTCAGAGCGACCTGATGGTACATAGAGGTCGATAGCATGGCCAACATCTCCCAGCGAGTAATGGGACATCCATAACCAAACAAATGTTAGAAGCTCGCCTCCATTGCCCAGCTGCTCTGCGTGCACCTCGGCGCGTGATTTGCCAGCGGCGTAAAAGAGCAGCCTCATCCACACATCCCTGATCGCAACTAATGTTTCCTGGAATGACAGAGTGGATTCCGTGTGATTCAGCA
Organism: Guadua angustifolia; assembly: GCA_036346375.1. Lineage (NCBI taxonomy): Eukaryota > Viridiplantae > Streptophyta > Magnoliopsida > Poales > Poaceae > Guadua > Guadua angustifolia. The sequence goes on along the minus strand of CM070500.1, from coordinate 68,297,965 downwards.
GCTGTATCACGAGTGGAATATCAGTGCCTGGCTTATTACCTAGTTCATCCAGGATATCTTTCTTGCTGCTGCAGGGGCTAACCTTAATCTCCCTGGAGAACTCTGATAGTGCATCTTCAGCGTCACCGGCGATGGGCAACATGGATGGATTTGCGACGAGGAGGTAGAGCATGTAGTTAGACACCTTTTCACATGCATCCCTAAGTGATGACACCTCATCTGTGCTGATTGGAGGGCCAGAGTCTGGATCATATGAATGCAAGCTCAAGAACAAGTCTGTGAATACATGTAACTGAATAATGGCATACTCAAAGGGCATGGTCAGTGTAGATTCCAATGCTCGACCGAGATTCGGCCTGCGCAGATGCTCTGTCTCCCCTCTGATGGTCACGAACAACTCGATCGGGTAATCGCGCTGATCTAAAAATGCCATGATCATCTCCATGTCGGCCTTGACATGCTTGCTGTGTTGGAACTTGCTCCAGAGCCTTTCGATGCCGATTGTGTTCATCACCTTCGCGATTGCTTTGGGCCTTGACCAGTCATCCATGCATGAGCTCAAAAGGTTGTATTGCCCCATAGAGTTCGACCAAAATGACCTCTTCTTTGGCCAGGTAAATGAGAGAATATTCCAGGACACGCTGGCGAGCCTATGGCACCTTCGAGCTTTCAAGAATGCCCATGTCCATGGTGACATCATCATCATGAAAATTGAACATGCTTCTAGACAAAACCCTCCGATGAATAATGCATAGGTCATTACAATGTCAGCTCTACCATATCTTCTATGATTGCTTACAATGAAGAACACGAATGCAACCACCATGGAGATTTGTGCTGAGAGCCGAAGTATGTTCCCCGTCCATGTCCGAAGCACCATTGCCTTTGTGTAAAGGTCATCGTACATCATGCCAAGCTCAATCTCTAGCATCTTCATTTTTCCTACATCTTGTATATACCTTCCATAACCTACCAGCGTAAATGGCTGTCGACTATTTTGTTTCATCTGGATGATTGTCCGTCCAGCAAAGATATCTCGAACACCTGGCACTGTATGAAGAGCACAACAGAAAATGCCGGAGTAGCTAACATCTTCAAAGTTCAGTTGAGGCAATTTGGTAGTTTTGTTGTTTGTGGAGCTTCTGAGACCCTTTGGACTTGCAGACTTGAGTGACAATGTCCTCTCCCCTGACTCCCCATACTTGATAATCCCAGCAATGAACATACAGATGGCTGGTACTAAAAGATGGTTCCTTTCTTTTGACTTCCAGAAGACATATAGAGCTAAGCCAACTTGGATCACAAGATTTAGCAAATGCCGCAGCCACAATCTGTTATCATCGATAGAGAAGGCGGTGACAGTGTCTTGCCCACCAAGATGGACGAGGAGGAAAGGCGTCCAAAAGAATGCGAGCGGATGGGCTCCTTCAAACATGTCATTTCCATTGCATTGAGTAGCAAAATCTTCATGCCGGGAGAGTAGGCCAAGGACATAGACTGCAACCATATCTGCCCCCAGATAGGCCAACCAAATGATAAGCCTAAGAAATCCACTATTGCTTCGTCGTCTGAAGCTACCAGAAAAGAAGAGGAAGATTTGCAACATGAAGCTGAGGACAACCAGCAGCTGAATTTGCCAGTCATTCCATAGCTGCATTAAGCTCGCCATTGCTTTTTGATGATTTTTGGGGATGTTAGCTTGTTCTTCCAGCCTGGTGATTCTAAGAAGGAAACACACCAATGCTATAATTAAGGTTTATTGATAGTATGCTTTATTATTTCTTAAGGAACGAATCAAACTATTTTATTCAGTAAACCACATGTGTGTTATCATAGAAGATGAGATTTACTTGGGCAAATTGAGTCGTACCTTCAGTTGATGCTACAACCGGTTTAACAGCGGACCAGGCGACCGTTGCGCCTAGGCGTCACCCAGGCGCCATAAGGCGAGCATAATGGCACGAATTAAGCAACAAATTGTCGAGTTCACTGACAGTCGCACACTTTGTCGATCCTGCGCTTCTTTTGTTCTAACAGAGCTATGTTGGGATTTGAACACAAAATAGCAAATTAGATATGCTCTGACAAGGTGCTACTTTGGCATATTTTATTTTATTTTTCTCGAGAGAGAGCTGCATTGGCATTTGGACAAAACTTTTTTTTTTTTTTTTGAAAAGCAGAACCATTTGGACAAAACTCAGATAGTCAGATAGCATCAAAAAAAAAAGAACAGAGCAGGGCAGGTAGACTTAAGAGAACTACAGAAGAGCAGAGTAAGAAGGAACCAAGAGTGCACGAGCAGATCAAAGAAGAGAAAAGCCGAGCAGAGAGAGCAGACAGAATTGTAGAGAGAATAGAGGGGAGCAGAGAGAATCGGTGTAGATCAAGGGGGAAGAGAAGTGGAGTACCTGGTCTAGCTAGACTTGGACAGAGAGGACGGCGATGGCGAGCTGGAGGCCCCAAGGGAGGTTCACCGGTGGCGGCCAGGGGATTCCACCGGCCTCTACCTCTCGCCGGAGGTGCAGCTATTTGGCAGTTGTGCCCTAAAAATAAATTTCCGCACGGTCCGGTAATAGTGGAGGTTGGTGGTTCGAATAACTGTGAAACTTGATAGCTTACAGGGTTTTTTTTAGGTTAACCATCATCTTGTTCGTTTCTTGTAAGACGAGCAAAGCTGATCGGGTGCTCTTCCTATAAAATACTTTTGCCCGGGTAATTTATCCCGGACGTAGTTCCTTACATGGGAAGTCTGGTTCTAATTTCTAATCCTACTATTGTGTGCTGTAGTATATATGTCGCTTGAGCTCGAATCCTCCTTCGACTTTGGCCCCGTTCGTGACAGTTTATACATAGCTTCTGGTTAAAAGAAAAGCAGATTATGCAGCCGAGCAGGAGGATTCTAGAATCAATCGAATCGATTTGTATACTGAGAATCAAAACTACCACCACGATTCTGCGGATTTCAGATTCTGTGAGGGAATCGTCAGAGCACAAGAGTGTCTCTAAACCCTCCACCACCCTCAGGATCAACAAGGAGATAATCTCGAGGTCGTGATTCAACGGTGACTATAATTCAAAATCTGCACAATTAGAAGCTGTCTCGAAGGGAACCTTTGAATCTTCCCTTCCACACTTTCAGATGGGAATTAAAGTGAAAGGCCAGGCCCTCGAGTCAGTTTCCCCAAGCTCCTGTTCATGTAAACAAGAAAAGCTATGCGTACCATCCGCGCGTTGCTGCGGTCTGATAGATCTTTCTACTGAGACTGTTATGTATAAAAGTACAAAAAATATAATTTTAAATGCTATATATTTGTAATATCCATATAGTAAGGGAAAATGCACATACGTAGTAAGTTCTAATAGTTCGATTATTGAAAATTAAGAAAAGCTAAATAATGAAGGCATGCATCATGTCCATGTTCGTAAATAAAAACTTTAAAAATGCCTTGATGTTCCATCACGGAAGATGTGGAAATTGGAATAATCTTCTATTATATTATTAAAAAAAGTTCAAAATGAGTCTCAAGCCCATAAAAATTACCACGTTAATTAGAAAATCATGATGGGTTTAGATTATAATGATGATGATTGATTTGATTTGACATAGTTATAAAATAGGTACTACTGCATTTCAGCAACAAGTAGATAAGAGTTGTATACGAAACATGACTCTATTTTCAAATACAAACATTTATTAGTATCTAGGTGCACAATTGTGTAGGAAATTCGTTTAGTTAGAATAAAAGCATTGCCTTTTTTAAGGTGTAACAGGATAAGACTTATTTCCCCACATCTCTTAGGTCATGTTTGGATGGACTAGAGCTAATTGTTAGTTGGCTAATAGCTAGAGCTAATTGTTAGCTAGCTAATAATTAGTCCATCTAAAATTAGCCCAGGACTGTTTGGATACATGGCTAATAGTTGGGCTAATTTCTTTGAAAAGTCATGTCTGCCCCTCATAATATGCCCCCTCATAATATGTTTGCTTCTCATTATGGCGAGGGTATTTCAGACTTTTCCCAGCGTGTTACATGCTTTTAGTCCAAATTAGCTCCCACCCACCAATTAATGGACTAATTGTTAGTTGAGGGGTTGGCTAAAAATTAGCCCACCTATTAGTCTTCCTGTTTGGATAGACTAGAACTAATTTTTAGTCAACTAATAATTAGTCCAGGGATCCAAATATAGCCTTAATCATTGTGCCTATCGTCATGTTGGCACAACACATGCCAAACCCAAGTAAGAGCTATAAGGTTGTTTGTAAAAGCAAATAGCACTAAACTTGCTTATTCGAAGAGATAACTTTTGATAAAATCTTGAAATTTTGCTTTTAATCAATTTGGAAATAAAGTTTCAAATTGATTTCAAAAGGTTTTGGAGATATCCCAAGAGAAAATGAATAAATTTTCATTACATTGTTTTGGTCAAAACTCAAAAATTCTTTCCAAGTCATTTTCTTTTGAATAGTTGGGTATTTTGACAAATAACACAAGCAATTTTTTAATAATATCAAAGTTTTAGAAAAATCATTTTAAATAGAAGCTTTGAATGGTCTTTTATAAATAGCTCTTGATACAGGCTAAAATGTTTTGTTAAATAGTATTCACTCCAAAAGCTTATCAAAAAACAAAGAGCTCTGGTTTACAGTTTTGCGAATATTTTGGTTAAATAAATCCTTTGAAAGACTTCAAACAGCTTTTCTAGAAAATAAAACATGGTTATGAAATTATATTTTTGAACATACGTTTTAGAAATCTATAACTCGGAGGGTCAGGTTTTAGAAGTAATAAGCTTTTAGAATAAAATACGAAGGAAAATCTTCTCTTAAGAAAATTTGCATATAAAAATTGTGAAGGCTTCAAGATTTTCAAAAACACTTCTTAAACAAGATGTCAAAACTTTTATTTTTGAAACATGAATGATTATTTTCCCAAGAATGATCACTCTGAAATAAGTTTCAACACCGTTTATTGAAATTGTGAATACTTGAAATCAAATAAAACATTTTTTGTAGAAAGCTTTTGGAAAAGTCTTTTGAGATTTGTTGATAAAAAATCTTTTGACAACAACTTGTGAAAATGCGCTTCGGTTTCAAATTATGATTTTGGAATTTTTTGAAGTTGATGCATAAACAAAGGTTTTTGAACAAGTTTTTTTTAGCAAGAGTTTCCCAAAATAGCACTTTAATGATATTCTGCACTAAATAATTGAAATTTTGAAAGGATACCTTTGAAACCACGAGTATTTTTTAAAACTATTTTATGATTTAATTTAAAGCAATGGGATAAGCAAGAATGAGATAAGAATGACAGATCAAGACTTAGATAAGAGAAATTTTCTAAAAGGGGTGAGAATAAGAAATGATAGTTATATTTTTCACAAATCCTTTGTAGCTTGGAAATAAGTTTTGAAAATAATAAGTCCTTAGGCTAACGACAATTCTATCTATAGTCTCGTATGGTTGATATGCTCTCATACTAACTCTGTCGGCCCTTGGATTTAAGGTCCGGAAACCTCTATGCATACTACACTATTCTCTGGATTAGTAGATAGTGCACATAGTGAATTGAATATCGCAACATACCATATGATAAATAATACATAATACTGATTTACGAAGCAGGCCAGCCAAGCCAAAACGACAAAGAAACAGCAGCGGAAACAAATGTGAAGTGGGACCTAGATGACATGCCCACAAGCAGTCGATTGGGTCGCGACCTAGATAGCGTTCATCTCTTCGTTCACTCTGCTTGCATAGGAGTGTGGTAGAGAGCCTTGCTCATCTTCTTCCACCTCTGATTGATTTGTAGATTTAGCAACTGTGAGTACATAGGTACTCCCAAGCCACCACTCAAGATGTAATAATTGAACAGGGTGTTTCAAGGAGTGGCTGAGGTTATTTTGTATAAAACCAATTTTGCAATAGTTGAAGAAAACCTATGACTTAGCATTTGAGACTGAAATTAGTTTGTAAAATAACCAGAGTTTATTAATCAGCGATGGTTCTGTCCACCATTCATGCTATTCAAGAATGGCTTTCCACCACTGTATGCATAATTTTCTAAGGTATATCCCCACACGAGGGTTCATGAGGTTCTATCCACCAGCATGAAATCATTCAATATAATCACCATCCCAAGTTTTGCAAATTAGAGACTAGCCAAGTATAATACATGTCCCGATGCTTCTTTACCCACGGGTATTCGAATAGATTTGGTTTACTCACACTGCAGTGGATGTACGCCACAGTCCCTTGTCTCATCCTTCCTTTGAGAATCGACAGAGAACCATGGCAAGGCCTTTCTGCTGCTTTTCCGGGGTGGTACCCGCTCTGTGAGCTATTGCCCTCATCATGCCCTGAGCGTCAATTTCAATGGCGTGAGGAGTTACAACGCTGCCGAGAAAAAAAATAAACATAGGCATGGACGTACGTTACCATCACCCAGTAGGAATCATAAGACATAAACAGTAAGGCTTCCAATGATTCAGATTTGTGATTTTGTTACCATTAATTGAGTAATCAAGGTTTAATTAATTTATAAATATTAATTATATTTTTAAAATTGTGATTTTATTACTATTGGGTAGATCTTGAATTTAGATGAATTTAGAAACAAGTTTCACTCAATTTGGATTTAAAATGAAGGAGTTATGGGCTTCCAATGATTAAACAGCACTGTGCACGGATTTATGAAATATTTTTATTTGAAAAAGATTAATTAATCTGACAGCTGTAAGTTCAAGAGCCCTTGGTTTTGGTGATTGATGTTAATTAATGTTTAATCTATGTTTAATGACAAACCTAATCTTTATGAGGCCAACATGTTTTATTGAGCATATATATTTAGCAGTCTCATATTTGGATGAAAAATAGAAAACCCAAGGTATGTACGCGTATTCCTTCTAGTATTTAATTGCATACTTTGGATTCGAGTTAAAGTATAAATGTCCCCATTATATTAACCACAAACGTGCATCATGTTTCTCAATATGATATGGATGCACATACTTAGGAAGAGTTTATGATTTAACTCGAAAGTTTCAATGTATTGATCCATTCCTTATTGACACATATAAAGATCAAGACATAGAAACTAAATCCTTGAGTATATATTTGAATTGCCTAGTTTTAGTATACTCATGGTAATATAGGATATACTCCAATGGGATCAAATTGAATATGTGTATATTATATTCAAGTCAATCATATTTATGCACATATACATGTGGGGTTTATTCTATAGTTGATGACTTAGAGTAACGATCAATTCCATATAGCATACACATTATGGATCATTATTTTTCATCAACATGAGTATATGAAAACTTGTGTAGTTAATATATACTCATATCAATTTAAATAAAATTTAAATTGAGTTCATTTGTTTTGTTAATCATTAAAGAACATTTCATCATGTGTTGATGGTGTTCCTTGATTAATTAAGGACAAATGAATAGTTCTTAAGTATAATGAAGCATGTGTTGCATTATTGTACTTAAGACACATTTAATCATTCAAATTGATTTAGGTTGTGCTCAATTGATCTAAAGGCATCCATTATGTGTTAATGGAGTGCAAGAGATAATTGAGACAACCATGCATCTTGGACTAACTATTTGTATGAGTTGCGATTGAGTTAGGTCCAAAGATGAATGAGATGATGAGAACGGGACAAAGACGGCATCATCGGTGATGGGCGTCAAGAGTGGATCCGAAGTTAAAAGAGGAGTCGAGTGATGATCCGGGGAGCATATGAAGTGAAGATCATAAAGACCCCAAAGGGGATTGCTTGCGTGCGGCGGCAAAGGTAAAACTAGATAGGCTAAGGACTTTGTAGTCTTTGAGTCTAGTTTTATTGCCGTACTATTAAGAGGGGTTGTGTCCTAACTTGAGCTTCATCATGTGTTGATGATCTCAATCCCGCGTTCACTCGAGCTCAAACCATTTGGATTTGGTTTTTTGTATAAGAGTTAACCATTTGGCATGTGTTGCGAATGGGTTAAGCTTATGCTTGGTTGTTGATTGCTTTATGCTCGGATTTGCATGTGTTGCAAAGAAGAAGAAGAGCATATGCATTTGGTTTTCGCATAGAGCTTTAATTTGCATGTGTTGCAAATAGGATAAGCAATATGCGTTGACTCTTACGTGAAGTTCACTTTTGCATGTGTTGCAAATGTTGAAGCTTCATGGTTTATTTACAAAACAAATCCTTCCAAAACTTGTGGTTGCTTGGAGCTAAGTTTTGCATGAGTTGCAAAAGGAGAGTGCTCAAGCACGATTTGGTGTTTTTGTGTTTGTATGGAGCTAGAGGCTTGCATGTGTTGCAAATAGAGAGCTTATGCATTTGAGTGAGTTTTGGTTTTGCTTGGAGCTAGGTTTTTGCATGTGTTGCAAAACGAGGATGCTCGAGAAAGTTGGATTTGGAGTTTTCGTGTGGTTCTTTGAAGTATGTGAATAGAATTTGCAAATATGTTTTGCAAATTGTTTTGATCATGAGTTGATCATCACTTGATTCAAGTTTTAATCTTGTTGACCTCTTTCTAGCTTGTAGTCATGCCCTTCATCAAGTCTATCGAGGATTTGGAAAATCGGTTTTAGACTTGAAAGACTACATTAAAGTTTTGTTTTGGTGATGTTTAAAAATATCTATAGTTGCTTAAATCTTAAAAATGGGTGGAGATTGTAGCCCTCGTGATAAGCCGCATAGAATCAAAGATCACTTAAATCGGAGTTCGAGTAAAAAGTTATGGCCGTTTTAGTCTTTGTGGCGTGTCCGACCGCCCTAAGGCCGGTCCGACCGCCCCTAGTCCGGTGTGACCGGACCTCAGGCGGTGTGAAATTTCCAGAACATGTGTTTTCTTGCTCATTTGAGGGCGGTGCGACCGGAGGACCTCCGGTCACACCGGATGAGCGGGCGGAGGATTTTGCGGTCACACGGCCATGTATCAGTCGATTTTTCGACCGTTGCCTGTGAGGGGTCGGGCCGGACCTACTGAGTTGATCGGACCGGGCTTGTCGAGTTTTTCTGTTTTGCCCCCAAACGGCTAGTTTTCCTTTATGGGCTATAAAGGGACCTTGGGGGCGATGGCAAGGTCTTTGGTGTTCTTGTGAGTTTTATGGGAGGTGGTTGCATGTGTTGTACTGCTCAATTTGATTCTTGAGCTAAAGAGTGAGACTAATTGTATGTGTTGCAATTAGTAAGTGGTTTGAGAGCCTCTTGTGCATGTGTTGCACTTGAGGGAGGCCTTGTGCATGTGTTGCGCTTGGTGATCACCAGAGCGCATGTGTTGTGCTCGGTGAAGTTCAAGCGGAGGGCGGCTTGTTACTCTTGGAGGTTGCCGACTCTAGGCGGCGTGGGCGTCGTCTTGCGGGAGCTCTCAAGGTTGTGAGAAGCCCCGGCAAAGTTTGTGAAGGTTCGGGTTGAGCCTACGCGAAAGCGTGAAAAACCACGTCTAGTGAAAAGAGGCGGGTGCTCGAGCGGGAGCCGGTCCAAGTGGTTGGGCTTGCCTCAACGTGGACTAGGGGAGACCGGCAAGTCTCCGAACAACACGGAAAAACATCGTTTGCCTCTTGTCTCCTTTACTTTCAAGTATTTACATTTATTGTGTATTGTTCAATTATTTGATTGTAATTAGAATTGCTTAGTATTAATTATTTGTTCAATATAGCAATTCTTGTGTAGAGACATAATTTAGTTAGTGCCTTTGGTGAGCCTAGTTAATTTAGGCCTTAATTGTCCAAACCTAGTTTATCGCCCATATATCTTTGATTAGGTTTTGACATAGGGGTTGATTAGAGCGATTGTTTAGTGAGCGATCGAATTTTGTAAAACGCCTATTCACCCCCCTCTAGGCGCATCCTCGACCCTACAAGTGGTATCAGAGCCACGGTCACTCTTATTTTAGGCTTAACCGTCTAGAGAGTAAAAAGGATGGCAAATAGGGGTTTAGTGCACTCCACCGATTCATATATATTTGATGGTTCTAATTATGCTTCATGGAAAATATTTATGATTAGTCATTTTAAATCCATGAGCCCACAAATGTGGTGGATCGTAGATGTCGGCTTTTCTTCTCCACTAAATAATATTGCTCCAACTAAAGGAGAGGAGAAATGTCTACATCTCGACGCTCAAGCTACTAACATTTTATTTAGCGTTGTGAGCGTAGAAATTTTCAATCTCATATGCAACCTCTCGAGCGCTCATGCAATGTGGACCAAGATTCAAGAATTATATGAAATGTCCACATCAAATGAGGATTGCATTGAGGAAGAAGTGTCGGTTGATGATCCTTCATCTTCTACATCAAATGATGAACCGACAACTCCATCAACCTCAACCTCCGCCTCAAGCGGCAGCGATTTTTCAATTCCATCAAAATTCGTTGCTTTATGGCGAAAAGGTAAGAATGAGGTAAGTGATGATGAAGGTGAGCCCTCTTATGACGAATTAATGAATATGCTAGAGGAGCTCAATGAATTTCTTGGAAAGGAGAAAAAGAAATATAAAATTTTGAAGTTAGAACATGAATCACTTCAAAATGATTATGATGTTCTAAAAGAAAATCATGAGAAACTCCTTTTCAAGGAATTTAGTAAAGCTAGTGTGGATATTGCCACTCAATGCAATTTAGTTGATGAATTGCCTCACTCAATTCCAATTACAAACAATTCATCGATTAAATGCATATCCACCTCTAGCGATGATTTGCCTTGTAGCTCTAATTCAATAGCTTCTAGTTCCTCTATGTCTTTAGATGCTAATATTGTAGAGGAAAACAATGAGCTTAAGGCTCAAGTCATTAAGTTGGAAAATGACTTGAAGAGGTGCGTTAAAGGAAAATCCCTCCTCGACGAAATCTTGAGCAAGCCAAGGGCGCCTCAAGACAAGCGAGGACTTGGCTACAACTCCAAGAGGGAGAATAGAAAGACGAGGCACAATGCGAGACATTCGAAGACTATCAAGTGCTTCGCTTGCAACAAGAAGGGCCACCTCGCCTCGTGTGCCCTAACAAAGTGGATGACAAGCCACAAGCATCAACCATGAGGCATCTGGCGTTGAGCACAACAAGAAGGTCAAGAGAGGACCAAACGGTGTAACGTGCTTCAATTCTTGGGAAAAGGGATATTTCGATAAGGATTATCCCAAAGGTATCACTCCTAAGCCTATTATTATTAATGACAATTATATGCTTAGGAAGGACAAGAATGGCAATGTGTTTGCCAAGCTTGTCAAGTCCCTATCTGCCGGCTCAAAACGATATTCATTTGCATAGGAAGAGTAAATCTAGAAATGGGTTTGCTAAATTTGTTATGACTCCTAAGCCCACTCAATTCAATTCAAATATATTACTTAGGAGAAATAACAATAGCAAAGTATTTGCTAGTTTTGCTAGATCCTCTAAGCGTTCTTACTATAATGATTATCATGTGCTTAGAAAGGATCAAACTTGGAATGGATTTGCTAAGAATGCTAAAACTCCTAAGTATACTCATTTCAATGCCAATAAATCGCTTAGGAGCAATAACTATCGCAAATCCATTGCTAGTAATGTTAGTTCACCTAAGACTATTAATGTTAGGACCATTTGGGTTCCTAAATCAATTGTGACTAACGTTGTCGGATCCAACAAGGATTGGGTACCAAAAATCGCCTAAAAGATTTTTAGGTGAAATGAGATGGATTGGACGCTTAGTTTCTTCAAGGACCAAGTCTTCATCAATTGCAAAATGGAGCCAAGCATGAAGATAATCAAGTCCATCATGAGCTTGCCATCTCGGGTAACAAGTATTTAAATTGATTCTCATATTGTATAGCCTTGTGTAGGTTATATTGTAATATTCATGCTAGAATCAATTTAGATTGCTTGGTATGGACACTTGCTCTCGCCTCTTATTTATTGTCTTATTGCAAATCTTGAGCAAGTTTAGAAAGTGGCACATTAAGGGAGAGTGTTAATTCATATCCATGTGTATCACATCCCTACGTGTGCCCATATTTATATAAGTGCATATATATATAATTTCAAAATCAAGCCCTTTAGCCAAAAGTGAAAAATCTTAGTAACTATTACTAATCTTGTGAAAAACTAGTTGAAAAATGTATACAAATGCTTTCAAAAGGTTTTCCAATGGTTTTGGCTTTACAAAACTAATTTCAAAAGAAAATAAATTTTAGCCCAAAAACAAGTTACTAGTATCTTGTTTTGGTTTTAAATTATAATTTTCATAGAATTAATTGTAAAATGATTTTGAATATAGCTCCAAAACGAAAAACATAGAATTGGTCTTTCTTAACAATTCTCGTATTCAAAAGATTTCCAAAAGACCAATCTATCAAAAGTTATTTGATTTTGAAACTCACCTTAAAACTATACTTGACTTATATTGATCATATTCTAGCACTTTGTGAGTTTTACCTCTTGGACCGGATTCTTAGTCATATCTTGGTTTAAAGCGGTATTTCAAACTCATACATACCAACTCCAATCAAATATCTTCTTATGTGCTTCGTTTGATACTTTTTGAAATGATTTGAAAATCATATGCATTCATATCCTTCGTATGGGTTTCTTTGGCCAAAAAGGCAAAAATGTATTCAAAAGGTCAATATTTGTGAAAATCTTTATAAAAGTTCTCAAATATGTATTTCAAATATTTTACAATGCTTTTGGAGTGAAAAATTCCCATTTTAGAAACAAAATAGCAAATTGGCCAAAAATGGATCTTATATGATCTTGTTTTTGAATTAAATGAAACATTTTCACAAATTAAAATCTATTTAGTTTTTGAAAAAGTGGTCAATACAAAACTTGTAGATTTGGTCGTTTCAAGTATTTCCCTAGTTCAAAGTTTTTCCAAACAACCAACCGTTCAAAAGTTATAGCCATTTGAATTTGGCTAAAATCTTTCATTTGACCCAAAATGACCTATTCTTGCATATTGTGAGTTTTACTAATTCGATTGGATTTCATCGTGTATGCTTACTTGAAATAGTATTTCCAACTCATTCAAAGCTATGAAAGTTTAAATCTCCATAAATTTCAAATCGGATTGCATTTTGAGCTTTCGATGCAAATTCGACTCCTTTTCATACCTACAAAGCGCAATCTGCCATATCTTTTGAACGAAATGTGCTTTTAAGGAAATTCTTTTTGAGAAACCTTCTAAATAGTTCAAAGTTCATTTCTGAAAAGTTTCAAATCATTTTGACTTTATTTGAAAAAAGTTTTGACTTTTCTTCTCTTTGATCAAAAATCATGCCTACAAAGCAAAATTTGGCATATCTTTTGATTGGAGACTCCTTTTTGGAAAATTCTTTTTGGAAAAGTTTCTTAGGAGTCCAAAGTATATTTCTGCACAATTTCAAACAATTTCAACTGAATTTGCAAAAGTTATGGCTTTTTCTCACTTTGATCAAATGCTGAAAATTCAGACTTTTGCGTGGTTTTGAGCTGATTTGTGATTTTTGTATCTCCAAATTAGAGCATAATTTGAGGGGACCATCTTTGCAAGAATTCATCCTCAATAGTTAGTATATAATACAAAATTTTATCAGATTTTTTAGACATCATATGAATAGTTTTGCAGCTATCTTTTGAAGCCTAAATGAAATGTCAAAATCTGAAAACCTGAAATTTCAGTTTGTGTAATCCTTGTGGTTTTCATATCTTCAAAGTAGTTTTAAGTTGAAAGAACCTCTCAAAACAAAACTTGAGGATATATAAATGCGTTTGCTCCATGATCTATCTTAGAATCCTTTTGGAGCTTTTTTATTCAAGTTTTGTATATTTGGAAGATACTCTCTTTTTGGGTATGCCATTGTAGAAAGTTGATCCTAAATTGACATATAGTGTTGGTTTTCTAGAAAATGAGCTTGTTTTGAAACAAATATCATTGTCTTTTTCAAAAGTGGTATCCTCGTGCAAAATGATCTTTATAAGTGGTATCTTGGACTTTATTGCTCATCTCTTATATGATATCCTTGATTATTTGAATTCCTTTTTAAGTGGTATCATTGAATTCAATTATTTCCTACAAGTGGTTTTCCATTGCCTATTTGTAGCATTACTCCGATACCCACATTCTTGATTAAGATTTTTCCTCCTAAACTAACATTGTAAGTTCAATCGCCTAATAATTCTCTCGTGTGAGATTCTTTATGAATTGAAATACATAAAGAGGAAAATCTCTAGTTGAGCATTGTTCTTCAACAAAAATCTGAAAATGCTCATTTCTTTTTCAGTCTTCAAGAAAAGCCCTTGAGATAGATTTAAAAGTGATATCTATTTTCTCAAGTAGTATTTATTCTTTTGGTTTCCTCGTTTAACCCTATTAGGCAAATTATTGGATTCTTCAAGAGAATCATATTAAAAATTTGCAAAGCCTAATAAAATGAGGAGTGAGTTATTTGAATGTGTTTCAAATAACACGTGTGATACCCTTCCTTCGTTGCTTTTCATGCATATCTTTACAAGTGGTATCCAAAAACTCCGAATATGGTTTCTTTTCAAGTTTTCCTTCTTTTAGGCCATATTTCAATTAAAAGAAGTTTTCATTTGGCATAAAATCTTTTAATTCTTTGCCAAGGTCATATGTGTTCATTTCAATCTTTGTATGACCTTCTTCAAAAAAAAGGGGGAGAATGCTAAATTAAAAGGGGGAAATGTTTTCAAGATATTTTCTAAGTTGGTTTTCCCATTTTTGGTGTTTAATGCCAAAAGGGGGAGAATATTTGACTATTTCCCTCTTTGTTATTTGGAATTCCCGCTTGCATTATTTGGATGTTCATACCAAAAGGGGGAGTATGCTCAATGTAAGTAATTGATAATAAATGATATTACAAGTGGCTTAGAGCATTGTTTTCATCCAAATAAAGTTATAATAGAGTGAATTAGTGGGTTTGTCATCAATCACCAAAAAGGGGGAGATTGTAAGTTCAAGAGCCCTTGGTTTTGGTGATTGATGTTAATTAATGTTTAATCTATGTTTAATGACAAACCTAATCTTTATGAGACTAACATGTTTTATTGAGCATATATATTTAGCGATCTCATATTTGGATGAAAAATGGAAAACCCAAGGTATGTACGCGTATTCCTTCTAGTATTTAATTGCATACTTTGGATTCGACTTAAAGTATAAATGTCCCCATTATATTAACCACAAACGTGCATCATGTTTCTCAATATGATATGGATGCACATAATTAGGGGGAGTTTATGATTTAACTCGAAAGTTTCAATGTATTGATCCATTCCTTATTGACACATATAAAGATCAAGACATAGAAACTAAATCCTTGAGTATATATTTGAATTGCCTAGTTTTAGTATACTCATGGTAATATAGGATATACTCCAATGGGATCAAATTGAATATGTGTATATTATATCCAAGTCAATCATATTTATGCACATATACATGTGGGGTTTATTCTATAGTTGATGACTTAGAGTAACGATCAATTCCATATAGCCTACACATTATGGATCATTATTTTTCATCAACATGAGTATATGAAAACTTGTGTAGTTAATATATACTCATATCAATTTAAATAAAAATTTAAATTGAGTTCATTTGTTTTGTTAATCATTAAAGAACATTTCATCATGTGTTGATGGTGTTCCTTGATTAATTAAGGACAAATGAATAGTTCTTAAGTATAATGAAGCATGTGTTGCATTATTGTAATTAAGACACATTTAATCATTCAAATTGATTTAGGTTGTGCTCAATTGATCTAAAGGCATACATTATTTATTAATGGAGTGCAAGAGATAATTGAGACAACCATGCATCTTGGACTAACTATTTGTATGAGTTGTGATTGAGTTAGGTCCAAAGATGAATGAGATGATGAGAACGGGACAAAGACGACATCATCAGGTGATGGGCGTCAAGAGTGGATCCCGAAGTTAAAAGAGGAGTCGAGTGATGATCCCGGGGGAGCATATGAAGTGAAGATCATAAAGACCCCTAAGGGGATTGCTTGCGTGCCGTACTATTAAGAGGGGTTGTGTCCTAGCTTGAGCTTCATCATGTGTTGATGATCTCAATCCCGCGTTCACTCGAACTCAAACCATTTGGATTTTGTTTTTTGTATAAGAGTTAACCATTTGGCATGTGTTGCGAATGGGTTAAGCTTATGCTTGGTTGTTGATTGCTTTATGCTCGGATTTATATGTGTTGCAAAGAAGAAGAAGAGCATATGCATTTGGTTTTCGCATAGAGCTTTAATTTGCATGTGTTGCAAATAGGATAAGCAATATGCGTTGACTCTTACGTGAAGTTCACTTTTGCATGTGTTGCAAATGTTGAAGCTTCATGGTTTATTTACAAAACAAATCCTTCCAAAACTTGTGGTTGCTTGGAGCTAAGTTTTGCATGAGTTGCAAAAGGAGAGAGCTCAAGCACGATTTGGTGTTTTTGTGTTTGTATGGAGCTAGAGGCTTGCATGTGTTGCAAATAGAGAGCTCATGCATTTGAGTGAGTTTTGGTTTTGCTTGGAGCTAGGTTTTTGCATGTGTTGCAAAACGAGGATGCTCGAGAAAGTTGGATTTGGAGTTTTCGTGTGGTTCTTTGAATTATGTGAATAGAATTTGCAAATATGTTTTGCAAATTGTTTTGATCATGAGTTGATCATCACTTGATTCAAGTTTTAATCTTGTTGACCACTTTCTAGCTTGTAGTCATGCCCTTCATCAAGTCTATGCGAGGATTTTGAAAATCGGTTTTAGACTTGAAAGACTACATTAGAGTTTTGTTTTGGTGATGTTTAAAAATATCTATAGTTGCTTAAGTCTTAAAAATGGGTGGAGATTGTAGCCCTCGTGATAAGCTTCGCATAGAATCAAAGATCACCTAAATCGAAGTTCGGAGTAAAAAGTTACGGCCGTTTTAGTGCTGTGGCAGCGGTCTGACCGCCCCTAGTCCGGTGTGACCGGACCTCAGGCGGTGTGAAATTTCCAGAACATGTGTTTTCTTGCTCATTTGAGGGCGGTGCGACCGGAGGACCTCCGGTCCCACCGGATGAGCGGTCGGACCGGGATTTTTGCGGTCACACCGGCCATGTAACGGTCGATTTTTCGACCGTTGCCCTGTGAGGGCCGGTCGGACCGGCCTGAGTTCGGTCGGACCGGGCTTGTCGAGTTTTTTCCTATTTTGCCCCCAAACGGCTAGTTTTCCTTTATGGGCTATAAAAGGGGACCTTGGGGGGCAGTGGCAAGGTGCTGGTGTTCTTGTGAGTTTTATGGGAGGTGGTTGCATGTGTTGCACTGCTCAATTTGATTCTTGAGCTAAAGAGTGAGACTAATTGCATGTGTTGCAATTAGTAAGTGGTTTGAGAGCCTCTTGTGCATGTGTTGCACTTGAGGGAGGCCTTGTACATGTGTTGCACTTGGTGATCACCAGGAGCGCATGTGTTGTGCTCGGTGAAGTTCAAGCGGAGGAGCGGCTTGTTACTCTTGGAGGTTGCCGACTCCTAGGCAGTGTAGGCGTCGTCTGTGAGCTCTCAAGGTTGTGAGAAGCCCGCAAAGTTTGTGAAGGTTCGGGTTGAGCCCACGCAAAGCGTGAAAACCACGTCTAGTGAAAAGAGGCGGTGCTCGAGCGAGAGCCGGTCCAAGTGGTTGGGCTTGCCTCAACGTGGACTAGGGAGACCAAGCAAGTCTCCTAACACCACGGAAAAACATCGTTTGCCTCTTGTCTCCTTTACTTTCAAGTATTTACATTTATTGTGTATTGTTCAATTATTTGGTTGTAATTAGAATTGCTTAGTATTAATTATTTGTTCAATATAGCAATTCTTGTGTAGAGACATAATTTAGTTAGTGCCTTTGGTGAGCCTAGTTAATTTAGGCCTTAATTGTCAAAACCTAGTTTATCGCTTCATATATCTTTGATTAGGTTTTGACATAGGGGTTGATTAGAGCGATTGTTTAGTGAGCGATCGAATTTTGTAAAATGCCTATTCACCCCCCCTCTAGGCGCATCCTCGACCCTACAAACAGCTGGGCCCACTGGGATTTTTATTTCATTTTCTATTTTTTCCCTAAAGAAAAACTAATTTATTGACAAGTGGGACTTACCTGTCAGGTTTGGCCGGTCAATCAGAGCCGCTAAAGTAAACCGAACCCACATGACAGTGGCCGATTAACTTAAATCATACTCCCTCCATTCCGTTATGTAGGGCGTATGAAAAATTTTGGCACAGACCACGGAGGGTCAACCTGGTGATTATTTTCCACACTTGCCCCTAATTATCAGCTGCTAATTAACGTGCAATTATGGTGGCTCTTCGTTCGCGCCTATGCGCCGTGGTTGTTCACACACTCGCCCACATCGTCTACATGGATTATGTGGCAAGGAGGAAGCGTTTGCATGGATTATGCGACAAGTGTTAATTGCGTTTGCATGCGATTAGCCTGGCGCGCCAGAGTATGTTGTGGACGCGGCAATAGCAAGAGCATGGCTATGTGCGCATGCAACAAGCACATGACTCCTCTTGGCCACAGCGATGGCATAGTTAGTTCATGTCTCCGCTGTCAGTGTCTTTGTCTTCTTCGCGAACGGCGAGCTTACGCTGTCCAGCGGTCACGCCATGGACGTCGCCCGGTGCCGCGCCTTGCACACCTTTGGTTGTCGCGGTGGGAGCCGCACCATGGACACCACCCATTGTCACGCCTTGCACGTCACCGGCCGCCGCACCTGCATGCCTCCGGCCGTCGTAGCATCCATGCCTCCCTCCATCCTTGGCGTCGATGGTGGATAACAAAAGGCATGCATGGACCCTATAAAACCATGGTAGAAGAGGAGCTAGAGCCTGAGCGTTAATGTAGGAGTATTAATAGCACGTCGCGGGGTAGAAGTGAAAAAAACCACAGTAGATGAGGAGACGCTTTATAAAATAGAATTGCATATAAAAAAATAAAACGCCTTATATTATGGAATGGAGGGAGTACCTCTCACCGTCCCACACACTCTCAGATTTTAAGTGGAAAAATGAATCGTCAAGTAACGAGGACTCGAAAGCTTTCAGATTCAAAATAGCAAGTGGTGACAAATATGTTGGCATCATTCAGCAATATATGCTTACGTTTTCAGTCGTAGAAAGGTTGTAAATAGTGGTGATATAGCATTATATCCTAAAAATTAGATCTAACGATAAATTTTTATAAAGATATCATAATTGACGATTTTTAGTAATTTATCGTGTTTATCAACGATATACTATGTGATGCTATACACGATATATCACTGATATTCGTCACTTCTCTTTTTCATCTTTGCGGGAGGAGTTTTGGCCCAACCTACTAAGCCACTAAGGCCCAATAGCAATATACCGCTATATAAGATTCACTTCTCCCTTGTAAGTTATAACCCTAGCCTGCAGTTGACTTACTAAGGTACATAGGTGATGATGCAACAGCTATGTGATTTCTGTACGGAAGTTTGATGGATGCAAGAGAAGAAATTGCTTTGAGAATTAGGTCCTATTTGGTAGAGTTACAGATCTTAGTTTTACTTTAGATCTGAAACATGTATGTAGGCTAAAATAAAGTGAACTAAGTTTATATTTTAAGTCTAAAATGTCAATAAAATAATACACCTAAACACTCTTAATATACCCACAGTTCCAGCTCTACAGATCTGGTAGAGCTAAGAATACCCAGCTCCATCAGATCTACGGATCTGCTGAAGCTGTACCAAACACAGCCTTAATCACAAAGAAACTAAGCACGGTGTTAACTATTATATATTAAAAGTTGATGATAGGTGTCTTACAATTGCTAACAAAAAGAACATAAATATGTCATAAATTCTTAGAAAAATAGAAATATCTAACCCTTAGTCTTATGGACGCTAATTATGAGCATTGCCACAACCATTGGATGCTTTTAAGAATAGATACATACTAGACAGTGCGGTTGTTCGGACGTCTAAGACCTGTCGAAGACGAGGCCCACCCGACTTCGATGCGATGCAGTTGTTCGGACCGGGGCGTGCGATCGCGGCCCAGCCGACTCGCGATGCAGAACGTTTCGCCAACATGGTTCAAACAGACCCGTGCGTGCTTGTATTATATGTGTGGGTGAGCACATCAAGAAGTGAAGAAAGAAAATTCTGGATGGACTAGAGAAAAGAAAGTGAATGTGTGGGTGAGCAAATTAAGGAGTAAATGCATAGTTGCATGCATGTGACTCGAAGGAACAACCAAATCAATGAAATCGAGAAGAATAAATACAATAGGATTTTGTTTCGACCGGAGAAAAAGGAAATCCTAGACAGATAAAGAAAGAAATCAATCTATGGTTATTTCCTCTTGTAGCAATAGTATAAATGGGCCGGACTTAGACTGGCACGGCACGAAATGCAAATGGATCGTGTCTAGACTCGCCGAAGGCGAGCCAGGCTAGCCCGGCCTGGCCCGGTGAGCACAATGGGCTGTCACGGCCCAGCATGGTTTAGATTCGAAACACGATGACCCGTGCGGGGCTAGCCCGGCCTGGCGGAGGCCCACCTCTAAGCACACCTCATTCATCCGAAAACTATTTAGCACTTTAACGCGTTACGGAAAAAAATAGCTTTAAATTTGTCAAATATATTTGTAGTAGCAAAGTTGCTCCAGATCGTAACCGTTAGTCCAATTAACCACAACTCAGTTATGCGTGAACCATACGCACTTTTACGCATTATAGAAAAATGGCTTTAAATTTGCCAAATATATATGTTGCATTAGCAGAGTTGTTGCAGTTCAGGGGCGTAACTAATAGCTGGCACAGTTGTATCACGGTACAATCTATGCTCCAGCCCATCGTGTATTTTTTAACCCACGTAGACGTAGTCAGCAGGAAGATAGAACGTTGCAGACTCACAGTCACTACTGGTTCGTTCAATATTTCAACCGTTCTTCGTTGTTGAGCAGCACCTCTGCACATGTACTTGTGCGTCAGGCAATTGGATTTGGATCATGCCTTGTGCTCGTGCGGCAGAAAATTGAATTTGGATTTCGGATCACGACAGGCCGCAGGGTATTTTGTACTTATACGATTGTATTTTTTTCTTAATTGAACCAATTTTATCTAAAATTCTGACTACGCCACTGTTGCAGTTGCAGTTCGTAACCATTTATACGATTGAGCATGACTCATTTATTTATGAATTATCACCATGTTTACGTACTACATAAAATTAGCTTCAAGTTTCCTAAATAGATGTAGCTATACAGTACATTTTTTATTTTGTAAAGTTAATTAGGAAATTCCAAATATCGAAACTCGAAAACGTAAAATGCGATATCTTTTTTGGGCGGCGGGGGGTTGGGGGATTGAAGTGATACTAGACAGGGTAGCGTGCTATTGCACGCCGTGCTGTGTGGACGTGAGGAAAAAATTGGCGAATTGACGTAAACACGATCTTCAACATATTTCTCACTCCGGAAAACAACAGAAACCGAGTTACGGGGGAAAAAATAGAGAGTTAGAGTTGCAGAAATATTTCTTTCGACGAATTATTTAGGAAATATCGGAGACCGAGGTGGAAAACCGAGGTGGGAAAAGAGTCTAGAGGGAAAAGGGTGAAAAATTATTAGTGATGACAACCTTTTTAGAGTTGCACACATATTTCTGGTGACGAAAACATTTTTTCCGTGAAAAACGGAGAAAGGACCTAGACGTAAATAGCGAGGACCTGTTTGTTGCGTTTTTGGACCTATCCGCTATCCCGAAAAATTAGAAAAGAGCTTATTCGCGATTTGAATTTAACGGGAGTTTGTTTTCGTAAAACACCGCACCAAGGACCCAAACGCGAAAAAAAATAAAAATCTCTCCCTCACAAAAAATCGCGGAGGACCTATTCGTAATCTCCAGGGACCTATCCGCAATTTCAAGAAACACGGGGGCCTTTACGCAAAAATGGCAAGGGTGACGCGTGGACACGCTCAGCTCTCGCCGATTCCAGGCGACATTATATGGCTAATATGCAAAACAGAGGCACAGGGAAAAAGAACAACGTCACTCATCTCCCCATGCAAGTCTTATCAGAGTTGCTTCAGTTCTCAACCATCTGGCTGATTGAGCCCAACTCATTTATCTACTCATTACAGGAAAGGTATCTTTAAATTTGCCAAATATATTTGTAGCTACATGTTAATTTTTTTATTTTGTGTGTGTTTTAGTGTTTAACCAAAAGCTAGTTAAGATATTATGAGTAATAGGACTCCAACAACATATTACTATTACACAATGGAGATGGAAAAACAAGATTTATGGCATACAGAGAGCATGAAGTGCATAACACAGGAGATTATAAAGGCAAAACAACACGTATTTCAAATGTATTTTTTGAGAGTTGGTGCAATTACATTTTAAAGATTTTCAGTGTAATTAGCATAAGGTTTACGATACACTAAAGGGAGCTTAATTAGCACTAATTTGATGAAATATCAGAATTCAGAGCAATCTACATGGTTGTAGACGACACAATAGTTTCATGAAGCAGCTCATTCACCTAACAAAACTTTTTCTTACTCTAGCCACATCCAAGCACATATGTGTCACTGTTGCTATACCAATAATTAAGCACCGATGCTAAAGAAGTTCTTAAGGTTTAACGGCCAGAGCGGGCTCCAGTCTAACGGAGCCTCTGGCTACGCCCTTGCCTTTATGGATACAAATTAGAAATTATATAGTAAATAAAAGACTAATAACTAACTAAAGGAAAGTAAAGGGACTAGCCGTGCAAATTGGACAGATAAGTTTGCTAGTATGTGAAATAATCGATAAGATGTCGGTGGACAAATTGAATACTCCATTGCATATGGCTGGCCATTACCTAAATCCCTACTCCTACTACTAGTCTAGTACTATTTATTACTCAAATAGCTTGGAAATTGAGAGGTGCAAATTTTCGATAGAATGTGGTATCCTGCATGGAAATAATGTTTCCTAACGAAGAAATCCAAGAGAATTTTTTGGATGAACTCAACAAGTACCAAAATAGTGAGGGCCCTTTTAGCCAGGCGGTTGCTAAAAAAACAATGCATATTGCAGTTGTATCATGTCTTCTGCGTTCTACTAATTTTTTTAACTATGAAAAGTTTGGCGGAAATGATCTTATGCCATAATTTTTTTAACATTTCTCAACCGATATATCAAGCTATATCGCGAAACGCTAAGCAGAAGCCTACCGCCGTTCGCCGCCATACGCTATTTGCAACCTTGTGTCATACTGTATTTATTTTTCTGGGGCGGCAATGTACCGTTGGTGTTTTAACGCTAGTGTATGTTACGTCCCGTACTCGCGGACGGTGTACACAACACAACACTGGAGTGGTGTTCAGTATGTGGCTTTCAGTTTAGACTTTAGGTCTTGTTCGGAAGCAATGTCTTTTTACAGTTTTTAAGTAATATTATGGTTTCTAAGAATACTATGGTATTTTATACTATAAGGTGTTTGGTTACCATGTCAAAAACTCTGTATTAAAAACTATAGTTTGGTAGATACCATGGTATTTTTAGAGTATTTGAAACTCCACTTCAACCCAAAGTTTTTATGGTTTTGACTAGCTTCTTGCCTATTTCCACTCAAATACCATGGTTTGTGATATTGCATCCAAATAGTTAGTAATTCCAAGAAATAGCATAGTTTCAAAAGGGTTTGGTATAACTATGGTATTTATGACAAAACAATTACAAACTATAGTGTATCAAAACCATAGTTTTGAAAACTTATGCTTCCAAATAGGGCCTTAGGTGTGAGTTTGTGATCACACACATTCAGTAAATTTACTCTTTATTTGAAACCGGGGCTAGTAGGGATCATATCTGATTTAAGGGCAAAAGGTAAATAGGATAAGACCGGCTACCCTGGTAGGATTGTTTGATTTGAGGGACGAGAGTTGGATGGTGGATAAGATAAGGCGCGGCACCGGAGCCGACCGGGTAATTATTGGGTTGTGCCATGGACTCAGGCCGCATTGCAGTTGCCAGCCGCGCGGGATCTCGCCTGGGCCGTTGCCTCATCAGCGGATGACCGCCTTCCTGCGCCGCCGGAAACTGCCTCCACCGACCGTTTGCAGTGGCGAATCAGAAATGAAAATAGAGAATGAAAATAGAGGAAGAGCTTCTATATCAAAGCTCTAATTTAAAATAAATATATTAATAGTATGTCTATCGGTCTGGTGGTAACTAAATTCTAAATTTATACATAGATAGAAAGGAAACAAAGTGAATAATCAAAATATAATAAGTATGGTACCTTACTAATGGATAGAATGATATAAATATGTGAGGATGGATCATCGACAATTCGACCTATAGATAAAAACATAAAAGTTAATGATGCAATTTCAATTTGTGAATACTTATAAAAATAGAAATTGAAATAAAACTTACGAAGGCACTAGTACTGACTACTGAGTCATGTTGCTCTCATTGGTTTATGGGTTATTAATACTTACACTTCGTCGAAAAAAAAATTGTGCAATGTTTGATTCTTCATTTTTACAATTTAGTTTACTATAATCAAACAAATTGAATCAGAGGGACTCAACCACTTAGGGAGAGACAAAAAGAATCAATATATTATCAGTATAAGAAAGAGCCAAAGAGGGGCATTGCCGTATTGAGGCAATTTAATTATATACCTAGCGGCCATTGAGCATCAGTATTCAAGCATCACTGCATCAGTATTCTTCACTTGTCGATTCGTCCGAGGCTCCTCCAGACTACAGTACACCTCCACAGGACCATGACTCCCTCCACCTACTAGTACTCGGCGTCGGCTACTCCTTTGGATGACTGGGCTTTGGTGTTTCGTTCATCTCAGGCTCTGGCCTCTGAGCTCCTCCTCTGGCAATTCGTTCGTCCCAGGCTCCGGCCTCTGGCAGTGTGTCGTCCGACAGTCCGAGGCTTCTCCAGGCTCCAGTCCGCGGTCATTCTCTGGCGATCCAACCTACACACGACGGTCCGGCATTCCCCACCTAGTTGCCCACTCCACATGCCGGCGCGACGGGCGGCCTCCTTCACCCGCCGCCCCCTAGACGGCGCTCGCCTTCTCGGCTGCCTGCTTGCCCAGCACGGCCAGCCCCCCGCCCTCGACTCTGACTTTGTCTCCGGTGGTGCCGTAGTGACCGGCGAGTTGGTCACCCAAGCGCGGGCCCGTGCATCTCTCCCATGCGGCACGGAGCAGAATCAACCGAAGGTCCAAGCGACTGTTCTCCACTTCTCTCTCCTGTGCGACGGTGGCGCTACAGAGGAGCAAGGCCAAGTACGGGCACCACTGTACTAGGTGAAATACCTTGAAACTAATCCCATGGACCCATGTAGTACTAGTACCTCATTAAGCCCATCAGCCCAGTTTTGCTTTCTTCTTCTTTCCAACTCCTGCCGCTGACATGTCTTTCGTGCATGGGGGATACAAGCATATGGCCATACGGGGGTCCTCGAGGGGTTCTACCGGCGGCCGGAGGTGGGGCTAGCACCCACCAGCCCCAATAGTGGATCTGCCACTGACCGTTTAGTACGTCTGCTTGGCAGCGGGATTTGTTGGCACTCAGCCGTTCGAAAAACGAGACGGCTCATCTCATGAGTCATGAGCAAGGTTTCAAAAATCAAAGATTTTTGCTCAAAAATCATGATTTTTGACTGTATCAAGTCGGCTCAATAAACTATATCAGTCGAGCAAATCGGTTCAATTAAAAAGAATTAAAAATTTTGAAAAATTTATGCATTGTAAACCGGTCATAAATCGGTAAAAATCGACGAAAATTACTTAAAAATCGGCTGCTAGAAGAGTTTAATTGGTCAATTGATTATCAAGGAAAAATGACCAATTATCGGTCGATGACTACTGATTATCAAGGAATATCGATCGATTATCTGTGAAAATCGATTTTTAAAATAAAATTCAAAAAGTTTTATTTCAAAACCTTTCAATTTTTTACTATTTTTTATGAAAATAGGTATTGGCCGAGGGATAATTTTTAAGGTCAAATCGATAATATAAACCTTGGTCATTAGCGCTTCTCCTACACAGCAGCATGGGAATGCGCGTACATGATACACATTCTTTACTAGTCCTGGAAGAAGGTAAGTGCAAATGAACTAACAAAACTGTTGAGATATGACCACACATTTGGTTCTCATTATTGAGATATATCTGGACTCTTGGCTTTTGTCGGTGAATTCTGAAATTACCTTAAAGGGTTACGGGTATAAATATAACACCCCTTTGTTCAAGTGAATTAGTCTCTATAGGATCTACAATTAATAAAGAGAAAAAAGAGTTAATCTTCCTATATCCTGTATTCATCTGTTTGCAATTATTCTTCATCTATTATTGATTGGCATTGGGATTAATCTATGGCAATCGTCATCATTTTACAACACATTATTAGCACGAAGCTCTCTAAGGCCGAACAATATTTTTCTGCTTGCATCAATCTACATTCCATCGAATTTTGACCAGCATCAAGCGATTAATCTTCTACAAGCCATACGTAAGTCCAAAGCACATAAGTTAATCACATCTGAATAGTTTTTAATTATGCAAATTAATTACCTAGATAAGTTGTTTCTAATTATTGATTAGAGACTAGATTAATCTAATTGGACAATTACGGTTCTTGGTATTGTTCATCAAATCGATCTGAAAAAAAAAGAGAAGAGGTAGCGCCCAAACTCACTAGACACCGACCGCGATGCTCCACTGCTCCACACTCATGGCCCATAGGCCAAATGGCTCAGTTGAATTTCAGTCAGAAACAAAAAAAACGAAAAATAGCAAATTTGCGTTTAACCCCTGAAGTTTGTTTAATATTGTAATTTTTTGCAGCTATAAAATTTTACTTTTTGGACCTGAAGTTTCCAGTAATCCTAAAAAATAGTTAATAAATTCTAAAAATTTATATTAAATTACAGAAACTAAAGTTTTATGTATATAGGGTTTCATAAATTTGTTGAACCTTAGACTTAGTACATATTGGAAGCTTTATATCTATAGGTTTATTTTTTATGGCATAATTCTATGTTTATTCATGCTAAATTTATTTGTCTATTATTTGTTTATTCTAAAAATTACTCGATAATTAGCAAAAAATTATACAAAATACTAGAAAAATTCTAGAAAATTTTAGATAACTATCTACTAAATAGATATAGACCAAGCCTTACTGATTCAAGAGTGAGCATACAATATTTTGATTTTACCAATAGTAAAATTCATTTTCTCATGAATATAATAGGACTAGCTATCTGCCCGTGCGTTGCAACGGAAACTCAATTTACGACAAAAAATTTATTTGCAAAGAACATTAATCTTATCTGAATAATATTGTTCACTCTGAATGTGTAATGGTTGAATTTTTAAATTAATTCATCGAAGCATACAAATTCTAAACACCTATTTACAAACTCGAGCTTACAATTATCTTTAATTTCATAATCTTAAATAACAATATCACAACACTCGGGATTGTAAATTTATAACGCCATAATTCAAGATTGATCGATCGACCGAGAGAGGCATCACCTGCTGCCCCATGGGTATAAAGGCATTGAAGGGGTAGGCATCATCCATCCAATACTAAAGATCTCTGATCCACAAGGACCTGATCTTCTCGCCTACAGGCGCGAGCCCGCCCAACACCTGCTCCCCATGCTACGACGGTGGCGGCCCATATTGCTGCGGCGGAGGCACTTACTCGTGAGGAGATAGAGGCGCGTACTGCTGAAAGGACAGGGGATGTCGCCTAGAGGGGGGATGAATAGGCGAATTTAAAAATTTAAAACTAAATCGCAGCGGAATAAAACAATCCCGAGGATATTAGCCCGGACTATCCGAGCTTTGATCCGGACACTCCGGTATTTCCGGACTATCCGGGGTTAGTGGTGCGGATACTCCGGATTGGTCACCCTGAAATGCCGAGGGGGTCAGCCCGGACTCTCCGAGCTTTTACTCCGGATACTCCGGTATATCCGGATTATCCGGGGTCAAGTATGCGGAATGTCCGGGTTGGGTACCTCGAGATGAGATTTCAAATCTCTTCGACTTTTAAGCAATCTACTTGAATACATGGAATCTAAACACTATCAGGTACCTGGAACAAGTAGAGATCTAGCGGAAAACTTAATAGAAAAGTAGATCGGGCAATTTCAAGATTCAAAATCAAATACTTTAGTAAGAATAAAAGTAAGCAATAAGACAATGATTTTTCACCTAAAGTTCGGATCCTTGAGGGGATCCTACGTCTCCGTTGAGGCGGCTTGGTCACACTTGAGCCGGGGTCTCTTTCAACCCTCTTCCTCCCGGTGTTGCACAAATGCACTCGCCGGTCATCACTCCTTTGATTCCTTCCCTTACGGAGGCGGAACCGACCTTCACAAACTTCCCACGGCCAACCACACAAAGCTCCGGTGGCTCGTAGGCGACCTCCTAGCCGTCTAGGAGTCCTCAACCTGCAAGAGTAACAAATGCTCACGAAGAACAAGCTTGGAGATGAAATCAAGTGCTCAAAGATCAAATCTTGCTCAACACATACCTCTTCCAACTCTTCTCAACCCTTCTCACAAAGGGGATCACTTAGATCTAAAAATAGAGAGGGATTTTGGGTTCAAGAATGAAGGGGAACCTCGGTTCTCACTTTTTCTACCAACCCTAACACCTCACTTCTCAAACTCTTCCCAACCCTTCTCTCCAAGGGGATCACTTAGATCTAAGGGTAAAGAGGTGTTTTGGGGCTCAAGAACAAGGAGATAGCACCTCAAATCCACAGGGTAACGGCCTCTTTGAAGATGGGAAGGAGGGGGCTTTAAATAGAGGTCCCCAAAAAACTAGCCGTTTGAACTGCGCCAAATCCGGATACTCCGGACTTAACCCCGGATACTCTGGACAACCCGGATACTCCGGATTGGACTGAGCAGCCCGACGAAAACGAGCATAACTTTTGACTCTGGACTCCGATTTCAGAGATTTTGGACTCTACGGAAAGCTAAGAACGAGGGCTACACAACTAACAAGGTCTCACTACCCAAATATCAAAGGATAAATTCATATTTCACAAAGAATCCAAGAGAGATCTACAATTCTCACTTTTCGGCACCACCAACACTTCTCTCCCTCTAAGTTTCACAAGGATGGATCACTTGAGCACTTAGACACATCTAAAAGTCATTCGACGTCTCATCCCTCTTAATAGTACGGCAATCCTTAGACTCAAATTAAATCAAAGATAATACAAGTCTAGAAATAGTCACTTGCCGTCTTCTTTCTTAATGCCAGTGCATGAAGACCTTCTCCATATAATTGATGACATCTTCGCCTTGTCCAACTTGACTCGATTCACCTCATGAGACTCTCGTCCTATCAACCTTGACTTGATCATCCTCTCTGACGATCTCCACGCCAAGTCGATCTTTGACTTAGTCCTCAACTCTTGGTTACACCGTCGTCTTGTTGACCTCGGCTTAACGGTCATCCTCCAAGATACCTTAGTCATCATACACACTCGGGACCTAATTCTTTCCAAACCACTCATGAAAGACATTAGTCCCAAAAGCTCAATAGATATAAACAAGTTGATATTTGTGAGCAATTGATTACCACAAGTGTTTCATATAAAGAAGCACAACATAAATGGAAACACTTGACATAAGAAATGTTCTCTACTAAGTGCATCATGATGAATATGTAATTGTTCTATATGCACTAGAGAGATAATTGCCAATATGATGAATCAATTAAATCATGGCAAGGATCACAGTCTTTACTTAAATGAAGCACATGATAGAATATACACGAATTGTACATGTGCAACTAATATTTGGAGTAAGAGTAAATATGTGATCCAACACTAGATTAAACTTCACTAAGGGAGGTGCATGAGAAGATACACAACTAAAACATTCATGCACCAAGTCAATCTATTGCAATGTGAAGTTTAACTCTAGTTAATACATGCATACTAAAAACAAAGCACATAATGAACTCAAATGAATATATATCCACAAATAAATATGACATGAACCAATGTGCATATATATAATCAACATGTTACTTGGAGTTTACTATGCATTTGCACAAAAGGAATGCAATAACAAATATAGAAGAGATACCAAAATTGCATACCTTATCTTTGCTTAACCATCCCACTTGATTTTCCTCTAAATAGATGAGACTAATACTCAACTAGGCAATAACATGTTAGTCTCATAGCAATATAATCATATTAGAGGTTTGTCATTTGTTAAGCACTAAGTTAAGCATTTACTCAATTACATAGATTGTCATTATATGCGTTTGTCATTAATCACCAAAATAACATAAGTGCCTAGATGCACTTTCAACTGCTCCAGTGGCAAGGGCGCATATTGTGGAGAAAGCTACCATTACGGCTGGCCCAACATCGCCGGCGGAGGAGCGTGCAGGGGACCTGACTTGTAGTACTGTGATGGCGCCTAGTAGTACTACGGTGGGGGACTTGCTGCTGCTGAGGCGACACCCTGGAGACCTACAGCGTTGAGGCGTGCAGCCCATTCATTGGTGGCTGCATCGCGCCTCATCTCTAGTGAGGCAATTGCCACCGCGAATCCTTAAAATATAGGAGAGATGAGATGAGATAGGATTTGAGGTTTCAACAACTCGATACGTGGAGACTACAAAGAGTGGTGGTGGAAAGAGTGAAACGGGTTAAATCCCCTTTTATCTCAACCATGCATATCAGATCTAACGAATCAAGTACTCTGGAGAAGAACGGACGACCGCCAGAACTCATAATTAGAAGTACTAGAGATATGTCAAATATCACAAAATGAGAATTTACCGAGCTTGCCGTAAATGGTAGCAATTACATGACTTGGGCAATGCATGCCAAGATTATCCTGACAGCTCAATCTTTTGAAGCAGCTATTACCCAATTTGAAGCTGGTGCCCTAGACCTTCCTAAAGTTGCCAAGTGTGTGGCCTATACTTTCTAAGGCACCATCTCCACACGGACCTGAACGCCGAGTATTTTATGGAGGAGGATGGCACTATAGAATTCCTTGAAGGGATGTTAGGACCAGCAAAGATCTATTCTACTACCACAAACATAGCATGAATGGACCCTCCTACACTTCAAGAGTAATGCCTGTAGAATCCTTGATTCATCAGGAGGGTTAGTTTGCAGGATTTCTAGATTTGGGAGAGTCTTTCGTGCTGATTTTTTATTTCTTCTGAAGACTTTCTTCGATGTTTGATTGCTTCTGAGTCCCGTGATATCTCCTTCTGGCATAGAAGACTTGGTCACATTGGTTTTAATCATTTGACTAGAGTTAGCAGTCACGACTTTATTTGTGGCCTATCCAAATTCAAGATGGTCAAAGACTTAGTTTGCTCTCCTTGCCGACATGGCAAGATGGTTACCGCTTCTCATCCTCCAGTCACTGTTGTGATGACTGATGCACTAGGATAGCTTTTACATATGGACACTGTTGGTCCAGCTAGAGTGTAGTCAGCGGGAGAGAAGTGGTATGTTTTCGTCATTGTTGATGATTTTTTGATGTATTCTTAGATATTTTTCATGGCCTCGAAGGATAATACTTTTTCTCACTTCAGGGGATTTATCAGTAGGTTGTCTACTGAGCTCTTAGATACCTTAAGAGCTATACGCAGTGATATTGGCATGGAATTTAAGAATTTCTTCTTTGAGAGTTTCATTTGGAGTATGATTTAGAGCATCAGTTCTCCTCTCTATGACCCTCAACAAAATGGCGTAGTAGAAAGGAAGAATAAGACCCTAGTTGAAATTACCAGGACGATGCTAGACAAGTACAATACTCCTAGGAAGTTTTGGATGAGGCTATAGTTACTGCTTGCCATGTTTCTAATCACGTTTTCTTGATAGCACATTTGCACCGCACTTCTTACGAGTTGAGGTATGGGCGAAAGCCCAGTGTTTCTCATTTCGCAAATTTGGTTGCAAGTGTTTTATCTTGAAGTCTAGTAACCTGGATAAGTTTATGTCTTGTTGTTCTGATGGTATTTTTCTGAGTTACTCGACTTCTTCTGGTAGCTATAGGGTCTAGAGTTATGATGCGAATAGGAACATAGAGATCTGTGACGTGACCTTTGATGAGGCTAGTCCAAGAGCTAGACCTGATATTTCAGACTCTTCTTATCCCTCTGAGACCATCTTCGTAGAGGATGAGGATGATGGAGATGATGGTGTTCCACTTGATCCAGTCCCCTCTACACCTGAGGTGTCTTCTGTTTCTATTTCTGCACCTTAGGGAGATCAGCCCTTACCTTTAGACTCTCCTTCAGTAAGTGGCTCTGTTCGTACCTCTTCTGCTCAAGAGGTAGAGGCCACTTCTGCTTCTAGTCCTCCCTGCCATATTCAAAAAATTTCATCCACCTGATCAGATCATTGATGATCTATTTGAGCAAGTTACTCGCTCAAAATTAGGTTTGTTCAGTTTCTGCCTTCATTCAGCCTTTGTTTCCTCGTTTGAGCCGAAGGATGTTTCTTATGCATTATTTGATAAGTCATGGATTAATGCTATGCATGAGGAACTTGAAAACTTCGAGAGAAACAAGGTATGACAGCTTGTTGATCCTCTATCTGGTTATAATGTCATTAAGACCAAGTGGGTGTTCAAAAACAAGCAGAGTGGAGATGGGGTTATCATTAGGAACAAAGCTAGACTAGTTGCACAGGGTTCACTCTGGTTGAGAGTCTTGACTTTGAGGAGACCTTTATCCCTGTAGCTAGACTAGAGGCTATTTGGATCCTACTTGCATTCTCTACATCCTAAGGCTTCAAGCTCTATCAAATGGATGCCAAGAATACATTCCTCAATGGCCATATTAAGGAAGAGATTTATGTCAAGCAACCTCCAGGATTTGAGAATCCCAAATACCCGAACCACGCCTTCAAGCTTTCCAAAGCTTTATATGAACTTAAGCAAGCCCCAAGAGCATGGTATGAGAGGCTTAAGCCCTATCTTCTCAGTCATGATTTCAAAATGGGTATAGTAGACAAGACTCTGTTTATCAGACACTAGGATTCTCACTTTCTTCTCGTTCAAATTTATGTGGATGATATTATCTTTGGTAGCTTTTCTTATTCTCTTGTGTCTCAGTTTTCTGAGGTGATGAGTACAGGGTTTGAGATAAGTATGATGGGCGCGTTGAACTACTTCCTCAGCTTCCAAATCAAAAAGACTTGGGAGAGTACTTTCCTGCACTAAGGTAAGTACATTCGGGACCTCCTAAGACAGTTTGATATGTCTGATAGGAAGCCTATGATGACTCCTATGGCCACTACCACTGCTGTTCTCGAGTCCGACGACGATGGTGAGCCTGCTGATCAGAAGGAGTTCTGGAGCATGATTGGCTCCCTCTTATATCTCACTGCCTCGCGTAGGGGTGAAAACGGTATCGGTAATTCCCGAAATTCCGAAAACCGTTTTGAAATTTTCAACCGGACGATGTCGGTATCGGTAATTTTCGAATCGAATCGGAATCGGTAATTTTGTCGGAAGCGATAATGGTAACGGTTTTGATCGGTTCCGACCGTTTCTTTGATATCCGGAAAAATCGGTAAATTCCGTCGGTAATTACCGGAATTATTCCAGCCCACAAATCACACTCCTTCGGTCACTAAACGCCCATAACTTTTTACTCCGAACTCCGATTTAGGTGATTTTGGACTCTATCTGAAGCTTATCACGAGGGCTACAATCTCCACCCATTTTCATGATTTAACCAATCATAGATATTTTTAAATATCATAAAAACAAAACTCTAATGTAGTCATTCAAGTCTAAAATTTGATGTGTGTTCATCATAAATTTGTGAATATTTATTAATTACTAATTTCTATGTGGATGTACTATTTGTGTGAATTTTTGAAGTCAATTGGTGGTACATGTCCTTACGACGTTCTGGGTCTCTTTTTGGATTCGATCGTTACCGATATATATTTTGTATCAATTTTCGTTTCCGATATTTTGAATTACCGATGCCGTTTTCGTTTCCGTAGTTATCGATTCCGATATCGTTTCTGAGAAAAAATATGAAAACAAAAATGGTTTTAGTGTTTTCCGACCGTTTTCACCCCTAGCCTCGCGGCTAGATATACACTTTGTCGTATGTATGTGTGCTCAAGCTTCTCCTCATGTCTCTCATCGTCAGGAGGTGAAGCGCATCTTCAGATACCTTCGAGCTACCATTGATTATGGTATTTGATACTCTTCCTCTTCGTGTTCGTCCCTTAGAGTCTTTTCCAATGCATACATTGCTGGATGTCGGATAGATAGGAAGAGCATTTCTGACACCTGCTAATTTATTGGTATTTCTCTTATTTCTTGATCATCTAAGAAGTAGTCCAGAGTTATACAGTCTACTATTGAAGCCGAATATGTTGCTGCAGCCAGACTTGTTGTAGCCAAGTGCTCTAGATGAGATCGACCTTGCAGGACTTTGGGTTAGAGATAGAGAATGTTCCACTTTTCTGTGATAACACCTCTGCTATCTGCATTGCTAAAAACCTAGTGTAGTATTCCAAGATCAAGCATATTGATGTTAGATATCACTTCCTTAGAGACCATGTGGAGAAAGAAAATATAGTGCTTCAGTTTGTAAAGAGTGACCACTAGTTGGCCGATATCTTTACCAAGCCTTTGGATAGCTCTAGATTTGTTGTCTTGAGGAGTGAGCTTGGAGTGGTATGCCCTTACGGCCTATTGTGAGGGGGAGCTGGTCTGTATATATTGTATTATATATTTACTTTCAGTTTTTCCTTTCTTTTGTTTTGCTTTGGGTGTTTATTGGGTTTATTCTCTAGAGTTATAAGTTCACTTTACTTAGACTTCTAACATGCTTTGCATAGACCTCTTATCTTGTGTTTTAGGTTGCTATCATGCTTAATTAGCTGTTCTCTTTTCTCTCTAAGTTGAGTTCCCTCGCAGTCTTATAAGTCTAGTAGGTGTTGGGCCCCCTAGGTAGACAGGGTCTGTGTGCACTCCTTAGCTTGGGATCTAGAAGCAGCTTCCCTATGTCAATCATTGGAGAAGATGAGAGCGAGACTGAGCCGTAGTGTTCTCTACTATCTTTTTTATACTCTATAGCCACCCAGTTCGCAATTTCTCAACTTTTTCTCTCCATTCTATGTTTCTGGTCTTAAGTGAGTTATTTTGGATCATTCTTGAGCTTAATCTTGCTAATAACTCAACTTGAACTAGATTTGTGTTTAAAATTGAATCACGTGTTAAGAGAAAGTTTAAGAATCTGCTTCAAGCATTGCATATAGACTTTGTTTTCTGTTTTATGGGCTCTGTCTATTATGCAAATGATCTAGTCTCATACTATACACCATGTTGCATCATGTGAAGAAAAGCACTAACTTAGATATGTCCAATTTTATTTATCTTGCTAAGTGTGCTCAAAATTCAAAAATGCACTTTAAAATAATAGGTAAACCATGTTGCTTTTACTTGCTGAGTTTATTGACTAGAGGTATTTACCAAGATTTGTGAAATAATGGAGTTCTCTAGAGTCCCTATAACAACTTGGCTGAAACTAGGTTGGTTCATACTTGAACCCTTCACTTACTCATCAATCAATGTGCTAAAATAAAAATTAAGCAAAATTGACTCTATTTATGTGCCTTAGACTCAACACATCGCATTCACAAGACAACTTCTCATTGCACTTGGGATGAACATGGAATGTGTTTTGTATGACCAAGACCATCCTCTTGAGAGCTCCCGCGCACGACGCTCTACGCCGTCTAGGAGTCGGCAACCTCCAAGAGTAACAAGCCGAGTCCTTCGCTTGAACTTCACCGAGCACAACACATGCGCTCCCGGTGATCACCTAGTGCAACACATGCACCTAGGACTCCCTCAAGTGCAACACATGCACAAGAGGCTCTCAATCCACTTCCTAATTGCAACACATGCAATTAGGGCTCACTCTTAGCTCAAGAAGCAAATGGAAGAGGGCAACACATGCATACAACTCCTACACACTCACCAATAACACCAGCTACTGCCCAAGCTCCCCCAAGGCCTCCTTTTATAGCCTCCAAACCAAAACT
Organism: Guadua angustifolia; assembly: GCA_036346375.1. Taxonomy (NCBI): domain Eukaryota; kingdom Viridiplantae; phylum Streptophyta; class Magnoliopsida; order Poales; family Poaceae; genus Guadua; species Guadua angustifolia. Next base: position 68,261,885 of record CM070500.1, on the reverse strand, counting down.
AGCCGTTGGGGTCGAGATGGGCAAAACTCCAGGAAACCCGGTGCTACCGCCCTATTAGAACCGGTAGCACCGGCCTACAGGCCAACGGCTAGAAAACTAGCCGTTATCAGGAAATCCGGTAGCACCGGCCAACTGAGAGCGGTGTTACCGCTCGCCAGTAGCACCGGCCATCAGCCCAGTAGCATCGGACCCAAGCCAGACCTCAAAAACATACACCTCTGGAAAAATCACACCGGGGGTTCGACCGGTGCTACTGCTCCTCCGGTAGCACCGAGCTACTATGGGCGGTAGCACCGGACTACCTGACCGCCCAAAAACCTCTCGGGTTTTCTTACATCGCCCTGGGGCTCGGTGCTACCGTCGGCCGGTAGCACCAACCTACCATCGCCGATAGCACCAGACTATCAGGAAAAACATGATTTTCAACCCTTAAAATCATTTCTCCAAAACCAAACACTATTCTTTGAGCCAATAGATGATCAACACATGATCATACACTTATGCCAAACACATTTGCACCAACTTAGCTCATGCTCAAAAAATCTCAACCAAATTGCGAAAATACATTTCACAAATAAACCACGAAACTATGAGATCAACCCTCTAGCCATGTAAGGATCAACACATGACCCCGACACTTTGCAAAACATATTCGCAAATGCCAACACATACTCTAGGATTGAAACACAAAACTTCTAAGCTCATTTGCAAAACACATTTGCAAACATCAACTCCAATTTGCGAAAACACATTTCGCAATCAACTCAAAATCTATTTGCAAAACGTATTAAGCAAATCAAACCCGAGTCTATAAGATTAATCCCCCTAGCCATGTGAAGGTCAACACAAGACCCAGTCAACTTGCAAACACCCGTTGCAAGCCCTACTCACAAGCTCTCGGGATTCCAGACTCATAGAACTCAGTTTATTCGCACAACGAACTTGCAAATAACACATTAAACCAATTTCATGCTTGACCACTACTCTTTGCAACATATGCAAAAGTCTAGCTCCAAGCAATACCAAATCAAGGTGCATGAACTCTCTAATTGCAACACATGCAATTCTCTAGTTCCATGCAACCACACTAAAACCAAATCAAGCGTATGAGCTCTCTACTTGCACACATGCAATTCTCTAGCTCCATACATACACATAAACACCAAATCATGCTTGAGTTCTCTCCTTTTGCAACACATACAAAACTTAGCTCCAAGCAACCACTTTGATTTGAGAAAGATTTGTTTTACAAACAAAAACAGAATATGAAGCTTCAACAATTGCAACACATGCAAAAGTGAACTTCACGTAAAAGCTAACGCATTAGCTTATCCTATTTGCAACACATGCAAATCAAAGCTTTATGCGAAAACCAAATGCATATGCTTTTCTTCTTTGCAACACATGCAAATCCGAGCATAATGCAACAACAACCAAGCATAAGCTTAACACATTCGCAATACATGCACTACAAGAAAAGTGATTTTTAATGACGGTCCAAACTCGTCATCGTTAGTCCCGAAATCGTCATTGTAGGTTTTTTATGACGAATTTATGACGAAATTCAACTTGTCATAGAAAGTGCGTCATAGAAAGTTTTCAATGACGAATTGCTTATTTTTGTCATAAAAAATCAACTTTTCTATGACGAATTACATTTTTGTCAGCAAAGAGGTCACTTCTATGACGAATATAACCGTCATTAATTATACCTAAAACGTCACGAAAAATGTTAAATTCGTCATAAAAAAACACTCCGATCGGCTAAAAATGAGCGTTGACCGTTTTATTTATGACAAAATTGTTTGTCATAGATTATTGCCACGTGGATATGCATTTTCGTCATTGAACACTCGCACATCTCAATTAAAACAGATTTCACATTCGCACAGATCAACAACCCATTTAAACTATAGTGTAATCAAATCCATTCAATTACATCTAAAATTTATAAAAGATGGGAATCAAATCATAAACTTTGATACAAACTAACAAAACATCAAGATCTGCATAACCTCAAACCTCTCAAAAATCTCTATCCTCAGATCTCATACAACACAAACAAATTCTCAAAAAATTGCAAAAGAAATAGACTCTAATCATCATCCAAACCAAAAGATAGTAGGTCGGCCATGCAAGCTTAGTCATGGCGAATTATCTGTGACGGGTTTGTGCATGTTGAGGAGGTTCGTCTCCAAGAATGCCCAATCCAGCTTTTCCAGCAGATGTTCTTCCTTTTGATCTCTTGCTTCGGATGTTTTGCTCGATTCCTAATGTGTACATCAGTCGCTTGCCCTTGCCTTCATCGAGGATCTGCCGGTTTCTTTCTGCTTTGCTTCTAGAGTAATGTTAACCGATTCAGGATCATCTTTAAAACTGAATGGACGCTTTCTTTGGATCCATTTTTCGAAGGTAATGGATATCCTGTGTTTTAATGATAAGTTGTGCATCGAATTCAATGTCGATAGGTGAGCGAATTGAACTCGAAAAACAACAAAACAGACTAAAAAATCATCGATGATTGTCCATCATTTCGATTACACTTTCACTACGCTATAAAGCATACTTGCATCTGTTACACTCATGTGGAAGGCTTGCTAAAACGGCTTGATCAATTCCAATTCTATATATATTATCTAACTTAAAAATGAAGGATGAAGGTAATAAATTTCTATGCTCTTCGACCCTATATTTAGCTAGCACAATTGTAACTAAGGGAATGATATATGTTTCATGATTACTCTACCAAATCAGAAGCTCTTCAACACATAAAGAACTAACACCTTGCACTAGGACTACATTTACAAGGTTCAGTTATCACTTGCAAAGACATAAAAGTCTACCGGGCATCTGGTTATCATACCTTTTGCATGAACCCAACATGGGAGGCTCAAAGTTCTCAAGGTTCATTCCAAGTTCTTGATTATGACCTGAACCATAAAGATGCAGAGCTCAATGCATGCAATTTTCAATTTAAAAGAAAAATGTTTAGTGATTCATTTCCTCTGAAACTAACGAGAAGCGACTTTTCATATCTGAAAAAACTAGTTGTGAATGAAGATAACAGAACCCAATTGAGCAATGAGAATTACTCTGGTAATTGCCACGATTTGAGCTCAAGAGTCAGCACCCCCAATCTACACATAAGTTCTGAAACTCGACTCAAGGAATGAAGTAATGTGCATTCAGCGAGAAGGGTTGGAAAGCACATAGCATTTTTTACTCAAAGGAACTCAAGGCATTCATGCTCGCTCTCTAACCCCCCTCCCCCTCCCCCACCATAAAACAGCAAGCATCAAATATTACTTTAGTGTCAAATATATATATATATACACACACACACCCTACCAATCTCCTTATGCCTTACAATAAGAATGTGCGAACCCAAATTCAAGTACAACTTGCTAATCTGAAAATTCATGATATTCAATATACATAAATGAAATTCCTAGAACTTGAATCATTTAAGCATAGAAAGATACATAGCCTGATTATTTATGTGCTCTTTCAGCAAAACAGTGCACTATATTCTCGAGACCCTATTGCTTGGAAGGCATAAACATCACTGTGAAGCACATAAGATGTCCTCCGTGCAGCCTACTTAAATTGGGATCACATACGAGAAGGAGTTAACTATGTCATAAATAGCCTTAGCGTCTTTTCTATGCCTTAAGCATGTATATGCAAATCTTCAAATACATGCATTGCTCTCTGCCTTTAGATTTCAAAACGTCAGTATGAACTTATTATAATCTCAAGGCACAAAGATTTATTTTCAAGACCTTACATCATTTAGTTACAAATGGATACAAAACCAAATGTACATATCTTCCTTTTGGCACATGACAGATAAGTTACACCTTCTAGGCTCCATTTCTGACAATCAAACACAAGAAAATAAAATCTGAAAGCTAATTACCTCTAGATTACATTCGGTTAAGACTTAAGCTGCATCAATTAATAACGGCTATCGCTGGCCTAGTCTGAAATAATGAGCATATTTTGCTAATTCACAGCACAAGCACTCAGAATTTATGCATATGAAGTCTAACTCTAAATACTTCTTATTTGTAATTAGAATCTTCAACCACATCTATTCAAATCCAAAAAGTAAAACTAGTATATGTTCACTACAGAAATGAGTAACTTCTACACTACTCACTCAAAAGAAATCCTGCGAATCAAGTATCTTCTCTGTTTTAACATGAACACTCAAAACCCCAGTGCTCTCATTTCAGAACCCTACATACTAGGAGATAGTAAAACCCAATACTAGCTATATCAAGGATCCAATAATCAATAACACAAGCACATGCAAATACTTGACTCGGGAAGATTAGGATAACACACATGGACACATTCTTGCTTCTAAGAATTTATTTCACACTCATACTAGGCGGTGCATGGTTAATCAAATACATGGCTTGTGTATTTGAAGGAATCGATGAAAGGAAGAGTCGGTTACTTAGCTTGGGGAGTGCGAACCAAAGGGGTGGCCGTAAGGTTTGGCGACAACGAGGGCCCAAGCCATTTTGCAACCGCTAGGGTAAAACCTAGAAAAAGAGAAGAAGAAAATGGGATGAGCCGAGGAGTAAGGAAAACAGGGAAGGAATTGGATTCACTTAACTCGACAGAAAGGAGAGGCCATCAACGCCGGGAGGATGGCGAATCCCATGGATCTAGAGGTGGCGACATAATGAGGGAGACCGAGGGGCACCGATGGAGGCGTCGTGAGTAGAAGAGAAGTAGCGTGAAAGAAGAGAGAGAGGGAAGCCCGAAGCCAAGATCGGCCGGGCCGAGCGCAGATCGACGCGAGGAGGAGGAGGATGGGGAGGAACCGCCATGAGAACAACAGCAAGCGTGACACCAAGAGAAAGGAGGCGTTCTGAGCGTAGAGATATATAAATGAGTAAATAAATAGATAAAAATATAAAATAGGGTAAATCAATGTATACATTAGAATAAATCATGACACAAAAGATCGAGAGGGCAGTAGAAAACTAATCTAAATTTTCTTGTTTTTCTATTTCTAAAATTAAATCAAACTTTAAATTACAAAAACATTTAGAAATAAACTCTGCATGCACATGACTAACCATAGAATGATTTATATCTCAATTTTATAAATCTAAATAATTTTTGCATCTTGAATTCGTAACAAAACACATGCAATCAAGAAACTCTAAAGCAAAATCCCACCTTTTTTGTGTAGTAGATTTCTATTTGAATTTCCACCTAACCTCTTTTTGCCATATTTTCATTAAACTACGTATAGACTCTGACATTCCACAAGGCCAAGTCAGACAACAAGGTCAGTAGGTCACCTCGGACAGGGGGCCCTCTAGATATAGCCTCTCGATAGGCCATGCCTCCGTGATGAAAAAGCATATCGTCACAATACAGACTTATGTTTGGCGTTAGTCTAAGATAAACAACCATTTATTTTCTATGACGATTTGTATTATGGTTTCATGACGAAATTTTATGTTTCGTCACAAAAGTACATAAATGATTTGGCTACCGATACAATTAATGACGAACATAAATAAATTGTCACAGAAAATAGATTTTCCATGACAAAAGTTAACAACGTCACGACGTTTTCGTCACAGATAATCACTTTTCTTGTAGTGATGCCAAATGGTTAACTCTTATGCAAAAACCAAATCCAAGTAAAATTTGAGCTCGAGTGAACATGGGATTGAGATCATCAACACATGATGAAGCTCAAACTAGGACTCAACCCCTCTTAATAGTACGGCGATAAAAACTAGACTCAAAGGACTAGAAAGTCCTTAGCCTATCTAGTTATACCTTTAATCGCCGCATGGAAGCAATCCCCTTTGGGGTCTTTATGATCTGCACTCATACGCTCCCCTGGGATCGTCACCCTTCTTTTCACTTCGGGATCTTCTCTTGAAGCCCATCACCTCATGATGTCGTCCTTGTCCCTTTTTCATCATCTCAATCATCTTTGGACTTAACCTAGCTCAAACACAACTCATTAAAATAGTTAGTCCAAGATGCATGGTTGTCTCAATCATCTTTTGCACTCTATTAACACATAATGGATGTCTTTAGATCGATTGAGCACAACCTAAATCAATTTGAGTGATTTAAATGTGTCTTAAGTACAATAATGAAACACATGCTTCATTATACTTAAGAACTATTCATTTATCCTTAATTAGTCAAGGAACATCATCAACACATGATGAAGTGTTCTTTAATGATTAATAAGACAAATGAACTCAATTTAAATTTTCATTTAAATTGACTCTTCAAGTTAGAGTGTGAACTCCCCCTAAATATGTGCATCCATGTAATATATGGCTTGGGAAACAAGATGCACATTTTGTGGTTAATATAATGGGTACATTCATACTTTAACTTGAATCCTAAGTATGCAATAAGATAATAGAAATGAATATGAGTGCATACCTTGGGTTTTCTATTTTTCATCCATATTTGAGACTAATAAGAATGTAACTCAATAAGCATGTTAGTCTCATATTGATTAGATTTGTCATTAAACAGTGATTGAACATTAATATTAAATCAATCGCCAAAACCAATAGAGCTTGAACTTACAATCTCCCCCTTTTTGGTGATTGATGACAAATCCTATATTAATTCCGTATTTAGATGAAAAACAATGATTAATTAAACACAAGAGCTCTTTATACCATTTGATACCATTTAGTTTGAGAAATTAAGCTCTTATACCATTTGCATTAAATTGTTCTTTTAAACAAAAATTTCAAGCTCTTATACCACTTATACCATTTGTTATATTCTTAAGATTTTTTTTCTTCTTTTTTTAAATGAACATTTCAACAAAGGAATTAATCACATTAATTCTTCCCCTTTTTGGCAAATTACAAATTCTCCCCCTTTTGGTAATTTAGACAAGAAACACAAGGAGGAATTAATATGCCACTAATTCTCCCCTTTTGGCATTAAGCACCAAAAATGGAAAACCAATCCAAAGGAGGTAAATTATGAGAGCTAGGAGAGAATGCATCACTTGGAAGATCATGTGCCAAATAAAAAGCACCATTCGTAATTTAGAGAGTAGAGCTTGCAAGAGAATCAATCGAATGTAGGTCATAAAATGATTTGAAATAAATTCAATATGACTATTGCAAGTTATTTCTATTTCAAAGAATGAAAGCCAAAGATTTTGCAAATATTGAGATATGACCTTAAAAGAATAAACCACTTGTAAAGATAGGTCATATTTAGAGTTTTAGGATACCACTTGTAAAAATAAGCACAAAAATCCAAGGAAGGGTATCACACGGGTTATGATGCGCACTAGGTCGGCCCGATCTTCTGATGAGAATGATACGTCGGTTTGATAGCGCACGAAGTAGATGGATCGGCTATTAACCACGAGATCAGCAACCAAGCAATCGCAACGTCACCACACGAGGCGATCAACCGAATCAAAGACCCGATCGATCCTTGTACCTGCTACAACCGAGAACATGCAAGAACAAGGTAAGAGCAATTCCAATCCAATAATCTCAAAGATACAAGGGTGAGGTTCTGTTTCTCGTCACGGGTAGTCTAGTCGACACACGCGAACACGAGGAGGGACTCACAAGGGGTCTACAAAAACACAACAAAACCTCAGCGTAAAAGAACGGTGGCGGCCACATATATAGTGGCGGCCAGGAGGTGTAGGGCAGCCAAAACAGCGGTGGCCACCAAAACCCTAAGATACATGGGCCATAGGCCCAAAAGTGAGGTGATGCAGCACCCTGAATTTCTGGCCCGTGACATTATTCCGCATTTTTCCATCGTTCTGGAGTGAATTTGTAAGTAGGGCTGGATCCATTGGAAAGCTTATCTCCTAAGCTTTCAAACGGGTGGTCGCACGCTGAAAACGGAGTCCGGGAGCCCGAGTTATGCCCGTTTGAAGTTGGCATGCTGCTGGATGGCCGAACCGGGCTTTTTGGCATCTTGGGCTTCCATATGGGCCTTCCTTGACGCGTGGGCTGTCCTCGGGGTATGTGTTTGAGGCCCTTGTCTGTTGATGTGGGCTTGAATAGCTGAGCTTTTGGATTAAGGCCTCTCAGCGACGAAGATGCCGTAGCGTCGATCGTATGTGACGAAGATGGAGCAGCGTCGGTAGTCATTGGAGCGGCCGGAGAGGAAGGAGGGGCAGCGGTCACACTCATCGTATCCATGCTGGTGATGTCCTCATCAGGTTATTTGAAACAAATTCAAATAACTCACTCCTCATTTTATTAGGCTATGCAATTAATCCATCATGACTCAATTGAAGAGTCCATAGTTTGCCTAATAGGGCTCAAACGAGGAATTTACCCAAAAGAAAGCCTGATACCAAATTAGAATACAAGTGGGACTAGACGAGGAGCGTTAATGGTCCAGACGATTGAAGATCACTAGAAGATGATCGGAGATGGAGTCTGGGCAAGTCAAGAAGACAAGGAATAGATGAAATGCTAGCTAGGCACTGATCGGATTGATGAGGGCCATAGGATTGCAATCTTGTTGATAGGTTAGCAAGTCTAGATAGTATGCTTTGAAAACCATACAAAAAACCCATTATGTGTGTAGGTTTTGGGTTAGCGCTTGCATGGCTGTGTGAGTGGGCTAATCTTAGCCCTTGATGAGTGCTTTAGGGTTGAAGGACTCATCCAAGGATGGTAGGTGGCGCTAGAGTAGTATAAATAGAGGGGAAGGAGTAGCCTTCTCCTCTTAAAGGTTTTAGAGGTTTTGTGCTCCTTTGAGTTTTTGCCCACTTTGTTGTGAGGCTTTGTAAATCTCCCTTTCTTGAAATGCAAATCATTTTCATCCATGTTTGAATTTACATTACACATTTACTTTATATCTTAAATTCAGCATTTAAATTCCGCATTTAAATTCTCATAATTTAATTTCTCACAAATTGGATTTGTCTCCTCTCCTTCTACATGCTTGTGCTTCTTGTGCCGAAGATGGTGATTGATGGTTAAATCTTTTTAGATTATATCCCAATCATCTAGGCAAGTCTTTGTGTTTTTCTTGAGAAAAGTTGATTTTTGTTCTTGAGTGAGTGATTCTTGTGAATCACGTTTCTGTGAGTTTTGACTTGAGTTCTTACTTGCTATGATATGTGGATAGCTATCCAAGATCATCTTGATCATCAAAAACCTACAAGCAAGTCTTAGATCAAGTTCTTAAACTTTTCAGTAAACTTGGTGTGTTCTTCCTTCTAACGGAAAAAGGTTGAAACTTTGACGTCAATCCTTATGATTAAAGGTTGGAACAAGTTCCTGATATCCTTAGGATCACATCTACCAAGTTTCGTAAAATTTTCTCCAACTGATCAAAAGATGCCTCAAAATTTCTTTTTGACTCGGGCTATTTCAGAACTGTTCTTCAGCTGTTCTTGAGCCCAGTGCTACCGGCCGTCTAGCCTAGTGCTACCGGCCTCTAGTGCTACCGAACTTCTAGCGGTAGCACCGGCCTGGCAAAACAAGCTGCCTCTTTTGTTTTGCCTCCTTTTATGGATTTTTGTTGTGGGCTTGTTTGGAGCATTTTTGAGTGGAGAAAAAATTTATTTTAGGATCATTCACCCCCCTCTGATCGCCATCTCGATCCTTCAGTGTGTGTGTGTGTATGCATGCTTGTTGACCCACAAAACAAGGCTAACCGCTTGCATGCATCTGAACGAATATATGGTCATTTCGATTAACTGGCTGCACTCACGCGTATCTCTGTAGTTTTTCACTGCATATTTGGCGTGACGAGTTGCATGTTGTCAACACATATGATTCACTAGCGAATTCAGGATGAAAATAGAGTAAGGGCTCCTATATCAAAGTTCTAACTCAAAATAAATATATTAGTGGTACATCTACCGGTCTATTGCCAACCAAATTCCAAATTTATACATAAATAGAAAGGAAACAAAGTAAATAATCAAAATATAACAAGTGTGGTACCTTGCTAATGGATAGAATGACATAAATATGTGAGGATAGATCATCGATCATTCGACCTGTAGATAAAAACATAAAACTTAATGACGCAATTTCAATTTGTGAATACTTATAAAAATAGAAATAGAAATAAAACTTACGAAGGCACTAGTGCTGACTACTAAGCCATGTTGCTCTCATTGGTTTGTGGGTTATTAATACTTGCACTTCATTGAGAAAAATTATGCAATGTTTGATTCTTTATTTTCACAACTTAGTTTACTGTAATCAAACAAATTGAATTAGAGAGACCCAGCCACTCAGGGAGAGACAAAAAGAATCAATATATTATCAGTATCAAAAAGAGCCAAAGAGAGGCATTGTCGTATTAAGGCAATTTAATTATATACCTAGCGGCCACCGAGCATTAGTATTCAAGCATCACTGCATCAATATTCTTCACTTGTCGATTCGTCCGAGGCTCCTCCAGGCTCCAGTAATCCTCCACGGGACCACGGCTCCCTCCACCTACTAGTACTCGGTGTCGGCTACTCCTTTGGACGACTGGGCTTTGGTGTTTCGTTCATCTCAGGCTCTGGCCTCCGAGCTCTTCCTCTGGCAATTCGTTCGTCCCAGGCTCTGGCCTCCAAGCAGTGCATCGTCTGACGGTCCAAGGCTCCTCCAGCTCCAGTCCGTGGTCCTTCTCTAGCGATTCGACCGACGCCTGATGGTCTGGCATTCCCCACCTAGTCGCCCACGCCATGTGCCGGCGTGACATGCAACCTCCCTCGCCCGCAGCCCCCTGGATGGCACTCGCCTTCTGGGCTGCCCACCTGCCCCGGCACGGTCGGTGCCCCGCCCTCGACTCTAACTCTGTCTTCGGTGGTGCCGCAGCGACCGGCGAGTTGGCCACCCAAGCACGGGCCCGTGCATCTCTCCCATGCGGCGTGGAGCGGAATCAATCGAAAGTCAAAAGTGACTGTTCTGCACTTCTCCTCTCCTATGCAGCGGCGGCGCTACAAAGGAGCACAGCCGAGTACGGCACCACTGTACTCGTGAAATACCTTGAAACTAATCCCGTTGGCCCATATAGTACTAGTATCTCATTAAACCCACCAGCCCAGTTTTGCTTTCTTCTTTCCAACTCCTGCCGCCGACATGTCTTTTGTGCACGGAGGATACGGGCATATGGCCATAGGGGGTCCTAGGGTTTCTGCCAATGGCGGGAGGTGGGGTTAGCACCCTAAGCAGCCCCAACATTGGATTCGCCACTGCATATGACGCCAGCGGCTTACCAAACTAATGTGACGATTTTGACGATATTTTGCTCGGTCATGTGAAAATGTACGATTTTAACACGATAGATCATCTGCGCACCTGGATCGATGTTGCAAACTGTGGAACTTGCTAGTATCTTCAGGAAAAACTAGTGTGTTCAAGTTCTTACATGTATGAAGGAAAAGAATTCTCTTTTTCCCCCTCATGATGCCAAACTTCTATGCCGCGTGAACTACGTGATTTAGATCATTAATTTGTGAATCAAAGCATATCAAGGTTATTCAAAAAGAGACCAAAGGGTCATCACTTAATGTGCAAGACTTGCAAAATCGGAGTGCCCAAAAAAACCTTGATCACAAATAACACGGACGGCACCTCGACCCGTTGGCGTGAGTGAGCGGCGCTCACTCCGCCCAGCCGCGTTCACGCTCAACTCGACACGGCCACGCACGAAGGCGAATGCTGCACGAGAGTGTGCGTGTATGCGTGTGTAGCTCGTCTATTGTTTCTCTCTTCTATAATAAAATGTCCGTGCGGTCAATTTTTTTTAAAAAAAACAAATAACCTGAAGAGTCCACAGCACGAGGTGTGCGTCGCTAGCCAAGGTGAAACGAAGCAAGTGTATTAGGCAGCAGTCTGAGTAGTTTAATTTGGCGAGCTGTCTGAATGAATCACCTAACTCCCAGCGATAGCCATCAGCACCTCACCACGTTCTGTTGCTCGGAAGCCTTTTTAGACCATCTCCAAGGGTGTCCTGCCGAGTCCGTTTCGTCGCGACGAGAAAGCGAGCCCTCCCAAGACAAAAACAATTGCTCCAACGCCATCCCTTCCCGTAGCGCGCAAGCAAGGGATAGGAGCGAGAAACCCTTCCCCGCCGGAACCTCTCTCCTTTCCTCTCCACCTCTCCCGCATCTCGGAGCACCAACGGCCTCCAGTTCGCGCATCGAGTCGGATCCGTGGAGCGGTCGTGCGGCAGAGGAAGACTTCACAGCTCGGAGCAGAAGAAGCGGCGGCGCAGCTCGGAGCACCAACGATGATGAGGTGAGCGGCGTGGACGGCACCAGGTACTCCCCTTTGACCGCCCCCCCTAATAAATTGTGGTATTTGCGCTCGATTTGGTTGTATTAGGGTTTCTCACGATCTGGAGAGGATGGTTGCTTCAGATGGGTCTTGATTTGGGTGCATCTAGAGAAGATAGTTTCATTAGGGTTTTGATTTGGTTGTTCGATTTGTATTAGGGTATCTTCTGCCAACAGTTTAACAATGGTGAGATGCCATGAGATAATAAGGCCAGAACCAAAATCCAAAATGCATGGAATCTGGTATATCCTGCACTGAACCAAAGAATTTTGTATGCCCAAGTTATTAGATTGACAAAATTTTGATGGTGGCTAGCGATATTACAATTAGTTTCGCGACAACATCATTCCAGACTAAATGTATAATTACTCTTTGTAAAGCATGACGCTTTCTCCTCTAAGAGAAACCTAACCCTAAACCCTTAAATTTTAGGCATTCAATAATTATTTTTGTAAAATACTACATGAATTATCGCGGCAAATGTGAATTTATCTTCTTTGTTCCGAGGTTTGTTTTTGCAATGTCAATAAAAATGTATTAATAAAAAAATCCTACCTTGATTGTTTTAAAATTTGGTAGTTAGAAGAGGATGATGAAATAAGTATTTTTAATGTGGGAAGAGAATGGGGAAGTGAATGCTGTTGGAGTGTTTTTCTGGGAAGGGAAGGGATTCCCCTCATGGGTGGGGAAGGGAATGAAATGCTGGGAAATGGTTGGAGATGGTCTTATAGCCCGTCGTTCCTTCTAGGTGCATAGGTAGCGGCAGGATAGCTAGCTAGCTAGCTAGGACGTTGTTAAAAGCCACCAATGATGGAGCTAGACGAATATATACTGGACTAGCTAGGCTGTGTAATAATATTATTGAGACTAGTTAGACCGTGTAATATTATTGAGAGATCACGAAGTGATTTATCTAAATTTGTAATGAGTAATTCACTGTGAATAATCTTGTGGTGCTCAGGTTTGAATTTGATTTGAGTTTATTTTGAATTTGAAGCAATTTGAGCTATTGTCAGTTGTGGGCGGTATTACCGGCCTATAGGGAGCGGTAGTACTAGGTCTAGGTTGACGATAGTTATTTTTAGGAATGTTTGTTTTCTGGTGTTTCAGGCGGTGCTCTGGTCAATCGGTACACGGTCGATGAATCTTTGGTAGTACAAATGGCCGTGATACTCTTGGCCCATGGGGGCGATAGTATCGGGCAAGTGGTACTATCAGCCTCTAGTTGGTGGTAGAATTTTCTAGAGCGAATTTCTATGCATTGTTAAATGTGTTTAAGAGATGTTAATTGCATATCTTTATTGAGCAATGCGATGTAATATTTTTCTTATTTGTAATAATTGCAACACTTCAGAGCTAAATCGTGGTGAGGCAGAGGGGATCGGGACTAGGCTAGTAGAGCTGAGATTCAGACGGTCAAGATGACACCAGAAGATGATTTGAGGCTAGAGAATTGCTGCAAGCCGAAAAGACAAGAAACTAAAGCGTGACTTATTAGTGAAGGATATGGTAGGCAACGACAAGGTGGATTGGGACTAGGCTCAGGGAGGAGACGAGGTCTAGAACGGTCAAGCAAGCCAGAGTCATCATGGTCAAAAGATCAAGAACAAGTGGTGCACGAAATGACTTTGCAAGCGAGCATAATTCGAGAGAGTCTGAACACATGAGAGGCTTGGCGACAAGCCATTGGAGCCACATGAAAGGTGATGAAGTATGGGTGATGCTTCAAGGCAAAGGAAAAAAAATGGTCATGGGGCAAATTGGCAATTTGTCCATTACTAGATATCGAGGCGATTTGAAAAACCACGGCATTGGCCTAAGTGGTTTAGGTCAAGTCAAGGAGGGCATGGACATGAATTCGGGCTCGTGGAATTTTTGGAGCATCGTGGAGAAGATCACTTTGAAAAGTGTGCTATGAGTGAGTAAAACCCGTTACATGTGGGTTAGCAGATTAGCCTATGTGAATGCGAATGTTATCCACTTGTGTAATTATGTTAGGGTTGTCTCCTCTATACAAGGGCTTAAGATATAGAGGGAGGTAAGACTAACAAGAATGGATTAGGGTTTCCACAGGATTTTGGTTTTCTTGTATGTGTGAGTGTTCCTTGGGAGCTTTGCCCTTTTTGTAGAGCTTTGTAATCATCCCTCTTGGCATGAAATGAAAATCAAATTCATGCTCAAATATCCTACTCTTGTTTTGATCTCCTTCTTTCTTGATTTTTATCTCTCTTGTTAGTTTCTTTTTCTCTTGATGTTGTGTTGCCAAGAATGAATTATTAATGGATGAATCCTCTATATATCATATCTCAATCATCTAAGCAAGCTCTCACATGATCATCAAGAGATTTCTTAAGAAACCGATTTTTTACTTGAGAAGGAATGATTCATGGTAGATCGTGTTCTTGGGCTTTTGAAGAGTGTTTCTTTTGAGTTCTTACTTGCTGTGATATATGAGATATCATCTCAATCATCAAATCCCCACAAGTAAGCTCAGGTCAAGTTTTTGTATTTGACTCGATTTTTGTGTAGCATTCGTTAAATTTGAAGAAAGTCAGAACTTTGACATCAATCGATTGAATGTTAGAATAGGTTCCCAACATCCATAAGAAAGTACATACAAAGTTTCACAAATTTTGGATCATCCAATCAAAAGTTATATCAATTCTTGTATTTGAACTCGTGCTGATTTTTCTGTTCACCCTGTTTTCACTATTCATCTGGTACTACCGCTACTATAGCACAATAGTACCATGCCAGAGCTGATTTTATCAAAAATTTATTCTTTCACTCTTATTTGATCCAGTGAGGTTTTGGTTGGTTCTTTATGATGGAAATTTGTTGTTGATCATTCACCCTCTCTGATCGTCATTTTCAGTCATTCAGTTATGGTCCTCCCTCCGTCCAAGTTTATAAGGTATTATTTCTTCTTGGCAAATAGACAAAGAAGATATTAAAAATAACTAGATTGACCATAATTATCATCACTAAGTACTTATTCAATGCATGTATGTAGAAAATACTCCCTGCATTCCTAAATACATGTCATTGTAGCTTTCAAAGTTTGCTTCTAAATTCAAGTTATTCTACATTTTTGATATGATATTTTACCATTTTTTTTGTATACCCCTCCTCTTCAGCTATTCCCAATACCATTTACTTCTATAGACTAGAGTAAGACACAACATCCAAAAGAGGTATTGTAGTCTTTTATACATACCCTCTTGGTGGAAGTGCAATATCCTAGAATGATATCTATTTAGAAATGAAGGTAGTATAAATTAAAGATATATATTTATTAGGGGTATAGAGGGGGACATCACATTAATTTTATATTGGAATATAAAACACGCCCTATACTTATGAACAAGATTATTCAAAAAAATAAGTCTTATAAACTTTGATGGAGGGAGTACAAGCTAGTTGAGCCTGCATTTGGCAAGTGGTAGACATGTGAATCGATCTTGTTACACATGTTGTGGAATATTAGCATTGCCTAATTACTCCCTTGTGTCACAAATACATGTCATTTTGGACTATGACGTAATCAAATTTCTAAAATTCTGACTATCAATATCTTTCCAAAAAATTAAATTACATACATGAAAATCATATGCATAGATTTGTCTCGAAGAGTGCTTTGTTGATATTATAATTTTATTGGGTTTTGTAAATATATCTACTGCCTCCGTTCTTGAATACATGTCATTCTAGCTTTAAAATTTTATTTCTAAATACACATCATTCTACAATTTCAAGACAACTTTTAACTATTTTTTTTGTATACTCCTATCATTCATTATTCACAATGTAATTTATTACTATTGAATAGAGTGACACACACCATTCAAGAGAAATAAATGAGCTAATAAAGGAGGACAATTTAGTTATTTCTACTTGTATCTTGGTTGAAGTACAAAATCTTAAAACATCATTTATTCAGGAATGGAGGGAGTATCTATTATATATTAAAAGCTCATATAGGTCTTTTATAGCCGCTAAGAGAAAAGAGAAATAAGCTAGAAATTCTCACAAAAAAGCATTAAAACATCTTGGCCTTAATCTGAAACCAAAGACAATTGCGGAATGCAAGAACCATTAATATTGTGATAAATTGAAGGAAACAATCGAGAATGAAATGAACTCGCTTAATAAGAGGAAAGCTTTTGGAGCCATGGTCAATACGTCACAAGATGCTATTCCTAGTCAACACAAGTGGGTGTTCATAAGAAAGAATAATGAACATAACAAAGTGGTGAGGTACAAAGTGAGATTAGTAGCATAAAAGTTTATGTAAGTACCTGGCATCAATTTTGATGAAACTTACTTTTGTTTAATGGATGGAATAACGTGTCGTTACTTGATAGCTATGGCACCAGGAATGAATTTGAAAAATGCAATTTATGAGTGCTATGACTGTATATTTGTATGGGTCACTAGATTTTGAAATTTGTATAAAGATTCCATAGAGATTAAAGTTCCACGTATGAGCGAGAATTAGCATTGCAGCATGTATAATGCCAAGTTGCAAAAGTTACAGTACGGATTGAAACAGTTAAGCCAAATATGGTACAACCGACTGAATGAATTCCTTTTGGAAAAGGGATACACAAACAATAAGGTTTATCTATGTGTTTGTTCATAAAGAAATCCAAGAGTGGATTTTGCATCACCTTTGTGTTTGTTGATGAGTTGAATGTAATTGGAAACACACAAAAATTCTCGAAGAATGCTCATATTTCTGCAACTCTTGTCTCAGTTTGCAAATTTAGAATTTGCCTAGAGGTGTATTTGTGCATCAAACCACCCACACCAAGAAAGTGTTGGAGAGATTTTATTTGGATAAGTCTCATCCGCTGAGTACACCCATAATTATTAGGTCACTTAAAGTGGAGAAAAAGATCCACACCTAAACAAGAACAAGAGGACACTTTGAGGCCCAAAACCCTTTTTTAAGTGCTATTGGAGCATTGTTATGCTTTACCAATTATATTAGGCTTAATATTATATTTGTAGTAATTTTTGGCAAGATATAGTTATGAGCCTACAAAGAGGCATTGAAACGAAATTAAGGGAATCGTTAGGTACCTTAGGGGTATAGTTGATCCTGGACTCTATTATCCGAAGGTCAAGGTATAAAGTTGAGAGGTTACTCAAATGATAGATATCTTTGTGATCCCTATAATGCTAAATCACAAACTGGATGCCATTCTAAATGTTCTACAGTTATGTATTGGAGATCTGTTTTTGAGAAACATGCCCATGACATTGGTATGAAAAGACATAATGTGTTGTCTTTGGTGGAAGATATATGATCTTTGTATATGTTCATTATTGGGATGAATAGATATTTTACACTTTTTCCCTTGTTTAAGTTTTGTCCTAATAGGTTTTCACAATTGAAGATTTTTAGTGAGAAAGCATGTGTAATGGCGTAGAACGCAAGCTATGTACTATTTTCTTCTTACCTTTTTTCATTGAGTTTTCGGGATGAGTTTTTAATGAGGCATGATTATGGTGTTGGCCAATTATGTGTGGACACTTTACCTAAACGACACATCGTTAATGGGTTGCCGGCCTATAAGGCCCATGAACTAGTTTAGTCCATATTACTTATCAAATCATGAATGAGGACTTGTATAAGGGGGACATGGAGCTCTCATTGGACACACTTCTATAGACAAAAAGATCAATAAAGAGAGGATAACATGAGCTCGATCGTACAACAATGGCGATACTATTTGTGTAAGAGTAGCTATGAACACCTTTTTCTGATTTGGGTATGGCGATATGCAAGATTTACTAGATCGTACAACAATGATGATACTATTTGTGTAAGAGTAGCTATGAACACCTTTTTCTGATTTGGGTATGGCGATATGCAAGATTTACTAATCTTGATGTATTCCTATCGCACGGGCCAAGGCCTATAGCATTTAGTTGAAGCCGGACTCAACTTGATGGCTTAATTATTATAGTTTTTTTGCCTAGAGATTTGCAGTCGGACAGTAAGTATTTTGTTCAGACTAACAAAATTAAGAAGATATTTGACATTTGTAGGCGATTACCAATAGAAATCCTCACCATTATAATTATATGTGGGAATAAACATGTAAGGAGGATCGAGCTGCGATAGCTCGTTTGGCAAGGGAGCCGGAGTACTCTCGGCCGGTCGGGGGTTCGATCCCTAGGTTGAACCTCCGAGAGCCTCAGTAAGGCAATTAGGTCTTAGAGGGAAAAAAGCAAGATTTTCCATGCAGCCTGGCTCTGGAGATATATAGAAAATGGGCGTATCTCTGGATGCAGCGCATGGTAACCTTGTGTTCTGCGCAAGGGGCCACTGTCAGTCACAATATCAATGCATAGGGTGCCACGTGGATGCGTAAGTTTCTTTTTTCTTTTTGTTTATATCTTTTGATTAGCATCTCCGATTCTGAACCGATTTCAAAAATGGGTTCACGATATTTTCAAACAAAACTAGACCACACTTGCTATATAAATTTTAAAATATTTAAATTTTAAAATACTTACCTACTAAATACTCAACCAAACACCGTCTCTGCATCAGTGCATCCCGTATCCCATCAGCCTGGCTGAGTTGAACAGGCCAGGCTCGCGAGAGAAGCCAACCAAACAGCCCCAGAGTCTCTAATCACTTACTCCCTCTCTTGATAAATATAAGACATATTTTGACTTTACATAAAGATTAAGGTTGTGGTGAAATTAAGAAAGGCATGAGAGGAAATGACTTACATACCCCTCGTAATTGTCTTGAAGATGAGAGATAATACTTTTTGTAAATGGTAATAAATAAATACATATGGTTGAGAGAGAATAAATAGGGGCACAGGTGGAAAGGTTTATTAAATCTACATGAACATCTTATATTTTTAAACAAGATAATTCAAACTATAGGTCTGATATTTATCAATAGAGGGAGTAATTAAGTGTGTGTATCGGATGGGCATGCATGTGTGTGCGTTAGTTGTGTGCATCCTTGTACCCTTAAAAAATATATAAGATTATGTTTCTTTCCATTAATGTAAGAATATCTATCATTTTTATTTTTAAGAATTATTGTAAGAATTTATAGTCATAGGAAGGAGATGACTTTAAATTCACCTATACTCTATATATTTGCGATATATCGGGTGCAAACCATTCTTATCGTGAAAACTATATGTAAAAGTTGTAAAAAAATTCTTAAATTATTACCATACGTAAAGGAGGCTAGCTTCTATAACTCTATAAAATTTGAAGATCAAACTCAATCGTATTTAAAAGATTGAAAATTGACAAACAACGAGTTGCAGTGTGATGAACAGCTAAAATCACTATTTATGTTGAATTTTTTTTCATATCTTTCAAAATATAATTGAGTTTAGTTTTCAAATTTTACAGGATTCTACAAGTTAATCTCTCCTACATATGATAATTTTATGAGAATTTATGAAAAATTTACATATAATTTTTACAAGCTTATACAATAAAAATGGTTTGCATCTGACATATCTCCTGTTACAAATATACATTGTCAGCGTAAGGTAGGTCGTTTCAACAAAGAAAATCTCTACTATATAAAGCAAAAGTTTCTTCCCGCGTCACTTCATCAAAATTACCTACTTTTGCCACTGCTCTCTAATTATTCACATTTGCTACTGCTCTTTAATTACTCGCATTTGTTACTATTAGTGTTCTTTGTAAATAAATTTTTTATCGTAAATTGAGTTTTCGTTGCAGTGCACGGACGTATGGTTAGTTAAATATAACGAGTAGCTGAGACGTCGGTCGACCTCATCAAACAATCTAGCACGGATCACGCACTGGCGTAAGGAGCAGGAGCAGCGGGGCACATCGATCGATGCATCGACCTCCACCAGCTAGCGAATCCACATAAAACATTGCATGGCGCTGGCGCGCTCGCCGGGGCACATCGATGCATCGACCTCCACGAGCTAGCGAAGCGAATCCACATAAAACATTGCATGGCGCTGGCGCGCGCGTGGGTAAAGAATTAGATCACGACATTGCTTCTCCTTGTCCCGTGCCCACATCTATATTCTTCTCCAGAACTTTCCCTGTGCGTGTAAGCCTGACAGACAGACGAGAGTAGAAAAACCCTGTGGACCAGGTTACCTCTCCATGCACATTTATTAACATTGCCTGGTCAGAAGCAAGCTTGCAGTCATTGCAGCAGCTCCAGTCGGAGCTCGGAGGAGATATTTTCTCCTGCGCTCGGGGAAGAAGACAGCCTCTCGAAAGCGTCCTCGCGCCACCGCCGGATCCATCTCGCCCGTCCGTTCCCGGCGCCAAGACCCGCAGCCGCGCGCCGCACCCACTCCCGCAGATAAAAACACGCCGAGCGCAAGCCGACGCGGAGGCGGGGCCCACGCGCGCGGCGACCGGCGAGGCACGTGTCCCCTGGGGCCGGGCCGGGGCCGGAATACCATGTGGATCCCGCTGCCGCCGCTGGTTTTGGGTGGCCCCGCGCTGCTCGTAGATTTGTGGCCAAATCTCTCTTCACTTGGAGATGAGACGGCGCGACGCTTTAATTACCGATGATTAATTTGTGGCGGAGTGGGTGGTCGCGTTCGCCACGTCGCGCGGACAGGGCGGCGTCGCCGGGCTGGAGCCATCCGAGTTGGCCTTTTCCTTCGTCTTGGAATCTGCCCACTGCTACTCCCTACATGATTGGGGATTTGGGTACTAACCGCAGAGCTGAGCTGGGAGTAGATAGGCGTTTTCCGGGGCCGGTCCAAACCGGGGGAGGGAGACGTACCGGAGCGAGATCTGACCCGGGTGATATCATGATGGTTAAGCGGCCTGTGGTTAAGGGCAAATATGATAAAAGACCTTCTTTGTTTACCAGTAGCCAGGTCTGTGCGTTCGGTTTAACCGAAAAATTTGATTTTGGTTTTCGGTTTATTTGGAAATTCGATTATTTCAAAATTGAAACTGAATTGTGTTTGAAAATTTCGGTAACCGACACTTCGGTTAACCGATAGTTTGGTTTCGGTTTCGGTTTCGGTTTCGGTTTTAACCGAATTAACCGTACTTGGCATTGATGATGGCCGTGTCGTCAGCAACTTTGTTGCTCAGGTAGCCACCGTTTGTAACCTCCTCTTTTGACACCTTCCTCTTTTGACACCTTAATTTAAGGACAGCCTAGTTGTTTGTTTCATACTGAAATACTCCTTGTGCAATTATGGTTTCAAACGCTGAGGAAGGAGCCTCTGACTGTCTATGGCGATGGCAAACAGACGAGGAGCTTTCAAAATATCTCCGATTTGGTGAGTCTCTTTACCAAAGTTCGGTTAGTTCGGTTAACCGAGGGTTAAAACCGAATAATTTGGTTTCGGTTTTTTCGGTTTCGGTTCCGGTTTTAACGGTTTCGGTTTTCGATTTCCGGTTTATTTGCCCAGCCCTACCAATAGCATTTACGAGTTAGTTTTATCCTACATAGAATAATAAGAAAATAGAAAAAAAAGAGAATCGGATCTTATTTAGTAGCAAGTATCATACAAAAAAATAAATGTTATCGTCGGCTAAAAGCCAATGTTGGAGCTGTCCCAAACCACTCTTAGTGTTAAAGTTAGCATTTTAACGATAGCCACAAAGATGAAGTTAGTGTTAAATGTCTATATTAAATGTTTTAGTATTTCTCTTGGGACAATCTTTTGAGATAGTTATTGTACCAACTGATTTTATTGCTTATTCTAGATAATATGAATAAAACATGGAGTAAGCAGTAGACTTTATTATTATACTTGCTCTAAGGGCAGTCCCAATGTTAGGACCCGAATTTACCAATTTGAACCCACTGTGTTTACCGCACTAGTCTCTGAATCAATGCTAGTGCACACAGCTCAACGTTGGCAAGTATCACGTCATATACAATGATAAGAATAATAAGACTCCATTTATTGATATAACTAAGAGTATGATTTTATGATCAACTTACATTATTGAGCCACGCAGGGCTAGACTGAAAATAAAGACTAAAACAAATGCAGCGAAAAAAGTAGAAGACGCTAGTGATTCATCAGTTCACCACAGGCTATTAACAAGACTTGGGCCTAGTGACTCGCATCCACCTAGAATTCTTCCTCCAATAAAGGCAATGACTCCTCAACTGTTGATTTGTTGGTGATGGCAAAGATGAGTACAAAAGCACTCAATAATTTAAGCACAGAATGCAATCTAGAATAGCTACATGCAAAGCTTATTCCAAATGAGTGGCTAACATGGTTTATTTGCAGTAAAGCAGCATTTATGAGCAAGTATGGTACATATAGATTGAAAAGATAGTAAAACAAATAACAGTAATAAATAGATTCAACACTTTTCTCAAGTCAACCGAGTTTCCAATCCTAAGACAAGTTTCATCCTTCCACATGGCAACCTGCCATCCCATTCAGTTTTCCATTTTATTAACTAACTCTTGACTGTAATTCTCGAGCTATGCTCAATACCGTGAGTACGGCTATCCGAATAGATTTACGCTATGCAGAGATTATGCACTTTACCCACATGATATAACCATACGCCATACAGGCGAGTGATTATAACAAAATCTTTACAATGCGTTGTTTTAACCCAATACTACCCGTTGAGGTTTCAACACTGAAGGGGCTAAACCACCACAATAGGGCCCCCCTCTTACGCCATGTGAGTTCATCTGTAATCTCGGACTCACACCACCAAAAGCAGTACTAAAGCTAAGACATTGCAAGTTAGTCAGCTAGATTGCCCCATAACAGACATGTGGTTATATGATTGACTTAGGTCAAAGACTTGCAAGGTTAAATCCTTAGGGTGATCAAAGCAAGACTTCTGCATACCCTCTGCACATCGGGCCCACCTTGGCACACTTGCCCCTTGCCACTTGCTTTAATCTAAGTGATTACCAACCCAGTTGATTACCAAGCACCACGTGTTATTCATAAGTCAACATCATTGCTTGACCTCCCTCATCACAACAACTCAATCTCATTGTGTGACCACACATGACACACAAGTTCACATCATTATTCCATATTCCATTATTCAAGATTAATAATCAATGATTCAAGTACATATGATGACGTGACATAGCTAAGCAAGCTAATACGATCTAACCATCCCATGTTGACTTTAATATTGTTCAGTGAATCAATCTAAGGTGACAATTAGATCATGGCATACAAATGACAAGGTAAGGTATACATCAAAGGGTATGATAACTAAGTCCCAATTTAGATTGAAGGCATTTGTACACATGAAATAATATGCGATATGGTAAAACAAAATAGCAACTTTATAAATATGGGTTCAACATGATCAAAACACAACTTGTTTTGGAAAAAGTTCTGGTCTTGTTCTGGAAGTTGATCTTGAGTTACCAAATCTTCCTCCGATGCGTCGCATAACTCAACATTTACGCGAATTGAGAAAGAAAAGCAAATAAATATCTAAAACAGAGAACAAATAAACTCCAAAAATCAAATAAAATTCACCATTAAATAAATATCAATTTTAAAAAATTTTGGAAATTTTAATAACCTCAATCGGAGTTCGTATAAGGGAGAACGAGCTCTTGGAAGATTCAAAAATCATAAAAATCTAAAAATTGGAAAATCAAATAATATCCGAATTATTTTTATAAAGAAATTTTGATTTATTACGTCATGCTGAAGTCAACACCGAATCGATCCTATCAGACGCTGACACGTTGCTCGACACTGTTTCGTGGACTCGGTGCACCATGCGATAGGTTCACTGTAGACCCATGGCACTGTGCTGTGCACCAGATGATGTCACTGCTGATATCACGCACCATGCGTCGACACCTGATTGGCCTGACCCGAGATGCGATCTGATTCATCTACTACGATCCGACAGTCCACAGCGCTATCTAATCTGCGCTGTCCAAATCAAATCTAACAGCTGCGGATCTTGGGCCACGCGGCAAAGCGGCGACCGCCCGATCTAATCCTATGGCTACCTTTTTACCGATGGCATTCTCTGTTGACGTAGCGCGATCCCCACCGTCCCCTTCTGATCCAATCGCTGACAGTTCTCGGTCCTTGCGATGGCAGCACGGGGGTGAGCTTCCACCGGGGCTGGGAAAGACAACCATGGCGATGATGATTCGATGGTGGATCGGCGATGACAAATGACTGGTTCGGTTCGGTTCGGTTCGGTTTGGCTCGGTGTGGTGTTCTCGGATCTAGAACCAACATGACGAACGGCGGCAGGAAGCGGTGAAAACAATGGCGGCGCAGGCTCGGACTTCAGTGAGGTCGTGCGGGCTCTATGGTGCTTCCTCGGCAATGGCGCTTCAAGGGAAAGTCACATCTCTTTTGGCGATTCTCGAGGTGGTTGCGGCACACTTAAATACCCCTCGGTGGACGCACTTGGGCCCGAGAATCTCAACCGACATGGCGGCGGAGTCCGGAGTCATCACAGCGGCGGAGTCCAAATTCATCGTGGGAACGATGACGCTCAGCCGTCCGATGCCGATCGAACGGCCACGGAGCACTCCTTCACCGATATGATCTCAACCACACGAAACAACCAACGGCCGGGATTGACGAGGGTTCCGATCCGGTATGATAAACGATGATTGCTTGATTCAAATCTGATGGTAACAAGGCGCTAGGGTTTCGCTGTGACGTGGCTCAATGAAGACCACCCGATCTTGATCCAACAAATCGGCTCAAAGTTTTTGAAAGCGAAATTTGAACAAGCCGAGATCTGGTTCGGGTTGGGCACGACTGGCCAGGCGGACCGCACAATCTTGGGTTCGGTCGATCTTTGTTCTAACGTTTTTCTCGTGTTTTCAATTTAAAATAATTAAAGAAATTAGTTTGTTTTATTTTAGGCAATAAAAATACCCAGAAAAATCCAAGAAAAATCTCAAAAATACTTTGAGATATTATAGACTCAATTAAAATATTTTTGGTAAATTTTATTTAAATTTTATCTATATTTAATTAGTTTTCAACAAAAGGCCAATGTACTTAATTTAAAATATTTTCAAATAAATTCCATAAAAGTCCAATAAATCCAGAAAATTCTCAAAACTCACAAATTGCAATAAAACAATAGTAACTAATAATAAAGGGCAAATTTTGGGATGTTACACCCAATGGGCCACGTAGGCGATGTCTAAGCAGCGTGTATACTGTGTCACATAGGTAAAAAGATGATATGGATGGTCATTAAAATAAGAAAGAGAAGAAAGTGATGTACGGACCTAAATAATTATTGTAGTACTAGTGCATTGTAGAGCCGGCAGTAAAACTTATGAATATAGTCACGGCAAGTAGAGAATTATTCCGTCTGTTGATAAATATAAGGCACGTTTTGATTTTGCATCGAATTAAGGTGCCAAAGAAATTAGGAAATATATTAGAGAAATAATTTAGGTCCCCATCATAATTATGTTGAAGAGAAGATGAGAGAGAATATTTTATACATCCATCCGTTGATAAATATAAAGTACGTTTTGATTTTGCATCGGAATTAAGGTGCTAGAGAAATTAGGAAATATATCAGAGAAATAATTTAGATCCTCATCATAATTATGTTGAAGAGAAGATGAGAGAGAATATTTTATGCGTCGATGGCAAAGAATAAATACTTATAGTTAAGAGAGAATAAATAGAATTATAATAGAACACACCTAATTAGGTCAGTCACAGTGGAAGTTTCATTATCATTTAATGAGGTGACACATTAGCAAAAATGGTGACATAGCAAAGAAATTATGAGGAGAGAGAGGAGACGAGTTTCATCTGGTTGAAACCGGATGCACATCGTTTCCAACACATTGGAAACCGAATGAAACTGCACTAAAAGCGCATCGTTTCATCCCACACATTCCCAAGTACTGAAACCGAATGAAACTGTACCAAATGGAATATTTGATCACAACACCATTCAATAATTAAATGCTATGACTAGCTTATGAAACTGCGAAATGAAATTGTGTATTAGGAGGCTTTGTTTCATTTATCAATCCAAACCCATTTACATGATGTGGCACTCCTAAAAAATCGTAAAATAAAATTTGCCACTAGAAATAGCCTTAAATCTAATTCGTAAAGCCGTACTAGTACGAGGGCTGCTTAAGGGCATTTTTTTTCTTCTTCTTCTTTTGAGACCGCTTAAATGCAACACATAATGTATGCAGTACGGACAACGCAAGCGGGACCTGGTGTCGTTAACTCGTTTTATTACTGCTGAATAGCGAACACAGCACGCCCGCACGTAAGATACTACTAGTAGTACATGGCTTTGTACTACATGGCTCAATAAGCCGGCTAGACCGACTCTGCATTTACGATTCCATCACATAAACTTTTTCGCAAATGAAAGTCGCAGAGAAATCGCCAATCCTAGTGGGGCCAGCTTTCCTGGTCTACACGGACGGGTAAAATCCCTCCCAAGACTCGGAAGTCGGAACCATCCACACCCCAAGATTTGAATTTCGTTTTGAACAAAATTTCGTCTATGATCAAAATTTCGTCATTTTAGATGAAATCCGTTCAAATTTCAAAAAGAAAAATTCAAATCCGTTTTTTTTGCTATCGAAATTTCGGCCGAAAATCCGAAATTTTAGTCAAAATTTCGGCGAAATTGCACTGACCAAAAATTCGAACAATGCTACTGTCTTGTCGAAAGGTTTATCAACAAATTTGAACGAAATGAAAAATTGTCCAAACCATATTATAAAATTTTGAAAATTTTTGTGGATAGTCCTGATGTATCATTAATGGTTATATAAAAGTTTTAGATGATTATCATTCTTAAATAATTTTTAAAAATTCTGACAGTGCTACGTCCTAATAAAAGCCCGATGATCAATACATATATTTGCTTTAGCAATAAAAAAAGGTTTAAAATTTTTGAAAATTTTATAGAAGATTGATAAGGAAATGCTTAATATCTCATAAAAATTTTGAATCATGATCATCCTCCAGTGAATTTATAAAATTCTTAGAAGACACAATACCATTTATGTTCTTTCTCTGTTTGATTTTTGAAATATAATATAACAAATAAAGTTCAGTGCTTATATAGATTTGATTGAGTAAAAAAAAGTTAAACTTTTTTTAAAAATTTATATAATGATACTGAGGCAATTAGTAATCTCTCATAAAAATTTTAGATTATGATCACACTCAAGAAAATTTATAAAATTCTGACAAGGTAACTATCTCAATTATGTTCATTCTGTTTTTGATTTTTTAAAGATAACAAATGAAATTAAATTATTCTGAAAATTTTTCTGTATGATCCTACCTTCTCAAGATTGTATCATAAAATTTTTAGCTCATTATCAAGCTTGTACAATTTTATAAAAATCTAACAGTGTTTCTATCAAAATTTTAAAATGTCTAAAAAATTCAACAAATTTTTGTAGATCACTTTCTTACGGTTATTGGATCAAATCCGGCCCTAAAAGTTTAAATTTCGGTCAAAATTCAAGAAATTTCGGTGAAATTTACCGAAATTTTGTCAAAGAAACAAAAGTTTGTTTTTTTACTGTAGTAATTTTCAAAAAAAAATCAGCCAGTAGTTTGGATTTTGTAGAGTCCCAAAATCCAAAAATTCAACAAATTTCGGCAAAATTTAATTCCTGTTCACACCAACCAATCAGCGTATCAGGGAAACTCGCACCCAGGCCGTGGGCCACTACACTCGCAGAAACGACGCAAGTCACGCGGTGGTAGTGCCGCTCATTTCCGACGCCTCTTGCCGGCACGGGCGGCGGGCGCGCGGCTTATCAGGCGGACGACGAGCCGGGGGCGGGGGACCGTTGTGCCGCGACCCTTGGACTCGCCCTGGCCAAGTGGCCACACGCGCGAGAGGCCGCCGTTTATCCGGTCCCATCGGGCGGTGGCGCGCGCGCGGGGCCAAAATCACGCGCGCGTCGCTCCGAATTACGGCCGCGGAGCGAGTGGACAGGCCGGGAGGGAGGGCGACGGGGCACGTGCGCACGGTTCGCTGCACCTGATCGCCCCCGCGCGCGTTTAGATACTTCCGACGCGTTTGTACCAGATAAATCCGAAATACTAAGCACTGGTTCGGAAAACGTACTGCGTGGACATGAAATTGTGAGGAGCGGGTAGGCACGCGAAAAAAACTAGCCAATTAATAATATTTCAACTAAAACATCATGTATGTATCAGTGCATTTACATACGACAATATTGCTGGGTGCATGCATGTGCGACTGCATGCGCGCACGTGCGGCACACCGTGTCCAGTTGATTAATTTTGTGAGCAAATGTTTGACGTTAATAGCTCTAACAGAACGTCGGCGAGCTAGCATGAGCAGGCCCTCGAGTTGGCACGACCAAGATTATGTGCCTGGCGCTAGGCTATGTCTTGACGTTCTATATATAATCCCATCGACTAAAGTGGGTCCCTGCAAATCATGAAGAAAAGGAAACGAGAATATTAAAAAAGATTAATTCTCTTAAAAAAATGAATGATGACTGAAAAAAATGATGCCAAGAGCATCGCACAAAAGTCAATTAGCTCAACGCAGGAAATAATCTAAACTTCACCAGCGAGGAGGCAACAATAGCTTCGTGTCACCAATTCCTTTGGTTTAAACGTGGTTTGCGAGTTATGCATCGATCCTCAATGTCTAATTGTCCATCTCTTTAACAACTATATATGATCTTCTCTCTCTCTTTTTTTTTTTTTGCGATGAACAACTATAAATTAGAGCATCTCCAACCACTACAGGGAAAAACAGTAATTTCGACAGCCAAAACCGTCCACCCTAGAGACAAAGCCGTCCACCATACCTAGGGTCGACGGTGGCCGCCCACCCTAAGCCGCCAAAGTAAGTGGTCGACCATAATATTAAGTTCGACGGGAGGATCTGCTCATTCTATTATGGTCGATACCAAATATAGGCCGCCCACCATAATAAATATAAGGTCGATGACCCACGTGACCGCCCACCATAATTCCTTAGGGTCGACGGCCCACGTGGCCGTCCACGATAATCCCTTAGGGTCGACGGTACTTTCCACGTGGCCGTCCACCATAAGCCCTTAGGGTGGACGGTTCGCCGTCGACCCTAATAAAAAAAGCTGTCGACCCTAATTAATGACCATTAAAAAAAAAAGCGTCGCCCGATTGCCAGTGCCGGGAGCATTCACAGAACCGCTGCAACTGAAGCTCCAGCAACTGAAAGTTTGATTTCATATATTTAGGCATGCAATAACAGACCTCAAGAGCATTCTGAGAGATGAACCGCTGCAAAGAATAAGACTATAAGTTAACAGCGGTATTTCATATATTTAGGCATGCAATAACAGAAAGGCCAACTATATAATATGGAAGACTAGCACATTTTATTTTATGCATACAGCATGGTCAGTAAAAATGGCCAAGTTTGATTTTTTTCATTGTGAGCCTTATAGCTTAAGATATCTCACAAATTAATTATATTTATACAGAAAATATAAAGTAGCTTATTCTATAGAACCTTACTATTATGTAACATGTGCTAAGGTAACATCTACAATCACAACTTTGAATTGGACACACAAGGTAAATTAGGAGGATGCACCCAAGTACAATTATGATTCTTTTGATCAGCTGTTGTCACACACAGAGTTTACAATGACATTGAATTTTCTCTTTTGGGGATGATAACACATATGACTAAAACTGTTCCAAAGAACCATAATGACAAAACTTTCGTGGCAAACAGAAGGAAATTATATAATAATATGAAGATCAATGGGCATTTCTTCCCATGAACTATCTTTCACCCCATGACTAATGCAGCATGGCGTTGAGGATATAATGCATCCTACCAAAAGAACGGAGCCAACAGAAACTTCATCTATAAAGAGAATACAGGGTTCAAGAGAGGAGCTAGGAGCAAGATTGCATATCTAGTGCTGAACATGGTTATTAAAACGTCGTTAAAACAAGCAGGTATATCACAATTCACAAGTACTATCCAGATTTGAACAGGTACTCCTAAGATAAGATGCATGAAAATACCGAGAGAGAGAGAGAGATGAGGACTGTAGCTATATCACCTCTTTTATGCTTGGAAAAGAACATTGGACAGCCTGCTCAAAGACCTGAAAACATGTAGAAATACATATATATTTGTATCTTCCTAACGTATATAAAAAAGAAAAGAAAGGAAAGACAAACAATTATCTTCCATAACTGCTAAAAAAAGTTATACAGGCAATAAAAGAAGTACAGTGAACACATTAGACATTTAATGACATATAGTTTTCTCAGAAAGAATGTGCTCAGTTGGCTGCTAACCAGGATGCTTTAGGATATTTTGCAGTTACTAGATGGTAAGAAAATCGCACAAATTAAATCTCCTACCATGTTACCAATTACTATAGTAAAATGAAATCTCCTCAACTTATTATGGGGCTCACAGTACATAACAGTAGCACACCTCTAGTTCTCTGCTGTTGGATCATAAATACCCAAGCATTTAATAGCAATTGCTTCATATTGGCAGTATTTGCCTCCATGCAGCGACTTAACTGCTAATAGAGCTGAACATGAATTGGGTAATGCTAGTCAAATTCAACAACAATGAAACCTAAGATATAGTTCCTTTACGATTTTTAAAACCTGTATGCAAGTAGCACGTAAAGCAAACTCGATGAACACAGAATAATAATAAACTGAATTAATGAACCATGGCGCCAGACTTTGGACGTTTAAGCAGGGCCATGGAAGAAAACTAGTGGAATGAAGTATTTTGAACTCAATACAAAGAAAAATTCAAGGAAAAAATGCACTAGCTACAAAATCTGCTAAAGAAGTCTAAAGTTAAGCGTGCATATAAAAAAAAAGTTCAAGTATGAATTTTCAATAAGTCTAAAGCATTATAACAGATTAACTAGCTTCACCATACCAGAAACTCCTGCAGTTTGTCAGCTTCAGATGCACCCACATTGCTTAGGAGATCACGCACATAAACACCCATAGTAGTCACTTTACCATTGGATTCAGGGAAAACTCCTGAAAGAGAAAGTTATGTGAATGAATTTCTCTCCATAAACACCCATAAACTAGCTAACTCTTGCTAACCAATTGTTTATGTGAATGAATTTCTTTCTGTAAGAAAGTTAAAACTTCATAGACATGAAACAATAAATGAGTCCTAATAAGTTTACCTTAGCAAGCGGTGTCTTCCAGCTCCAGGAGCTCCGGTCAAAAGTATTCCCTACAAAAACAAATTATTAAAAATAACAATTTTCAGCCATTAAATCAACAATAAGTAGTCTTGGGACTACAACTGAATTAAATGCAACTTGAATCTTGATATAGAAAATTACCTTTGGTAGCTTTCCACCAAAGCGAGTAAACTTTGAGGGGTTTTCCGGTGGTAATTCATATCCATACACATTCATATCATACATTCACAACAATTCATATCCATACACATTCACAACTTACAAACTCATCACAATTCATATCCATACAAAATATAAATCACATCCACAAATCAACATATAGTTTACATTCAACAAAAGTTTGATATAGAGTTTTAATTCCAACAAAAGTTCAACGTATATCACATGTCCACAAATCGACAAAGTTCGATCAACAAAAGTATGATACCGAGATTCTAGCTAGGTGGAGGAAAAGTTGGAGGCATCGAAGCATCTCATCGACAAAGTCCGCCAAGGAGGGCTGGTAGTGGGTTGGCGCCACTTCCCACATGTTGAGCTGCACCGGTGATCTTGAAGCCTCCTACAAAGCAAGGAAATAATGTATAACTTAGAACATTATTTCAATGACTTCCGATTATAATTTTTGGCAATAGAAGTACCGTGTCGAGTGTTTTCGCTTGGAAACCGGATCGAATCTTGGAATGGAAACTGAACTAAAGCGCAAAGGTCTTTGCCGAGCCGAGCACCCGATCCGGAAGCGTTCGAGGAGGAAGCTGGAACATATACTGAGGCGGAAGCGCAAAGGGGTGGGGTGTTGGAGCACCGATCCAAGCCTACCAATTCAAACATATGGATTGGAGCATTACATTTGTGACTTGTAGAAAAAAACCATTAGCATCAATATATGGATTGGAGCATTACCCGTCAGGAGTTGGACCAACCAGAACCGAAAGCCTACAAATTCACATAGCATATCATCGATGGATAGACATTAATAAGAAATTAGAAATTACTAGTAATAGACAATACTCCTTGGAAGTGCATCATCGGTAGTGAGGGGTCGAAAAAGCCCGAAATCCTTGTGGTGGAATATGAGTCTACATATAGCTCACATAGCATTAGTAGATTGAATTAATTGAAAGTGATACAAAATTGAACTTACTTGGTGCATATTTTGCTCCATGGACTCGATCTTCTAAGAATAGACTCACGCTTTTTTCTCCCTCTTCTTGCCGTTTCGAAGCTCCGCCTTTGTTCTCTCAAAGCGCGGTTCTCTTCGGGGACGCGCCTCTTGGGCGTAGAGGGAGCACTTGAGCGTCGAAGCGCCTCACCTCGGGCATGTACTCGAGAAGAACACAAGTAGGCGTTCCTTAACGCCAATCTCCCATGCCTCCTCCCACCCATCTGGCTATGGATGACTACAGGATCCAAAGGTTGTCTTTGTAGGAACACACTCGGGCCCGTGCAGTAGTCATTGCATCCACGTATTCATTCTGCATTACAAATAAGTTAACACCGCACAAAACAATGTATCTGAACGATATTGCTTACTAATTTTTCTTGAGCAGCTGGATCCAAATCGCGCCGAGTACCATCTGGGTTCCGCCCTGAATGTGCGTTTGTGTACACATCAATCCAGTCGACTTCCCCCCCTGTCTGAGCCTCCTGCAATTCATTACGAAATGAAAATGTAGTTGCAACGAATGAGAGAACTGGAATTACTTTAAACAAACCTTACCATAAACTTTTTCCGCTATGCCATCGAATGGCTGCCAAGGTGTGTGGCCTTGCGAATCGGCAGATGCATTGCGATTGTTCTTGTTTCTTGTCGATCTCGCCTCCATTCTTACATGCCATACATGTCACACATCCATCTCCAAGCATCTGGGCACTTGTCACACCATGACGGCCGACATGAATTGTACTCATCGGGGTAAGGTATATGTCTCGAGCACCTCCGTCCCTTACGAGATTCCGCCTCGCCGATAATACTCCTCAATGACCTTGACACGAGAAAGTGAGATCATCTCGTTCACAATGTGTCTTGCTTTTCTATCAATAACCTCGTGGGCGTAAGGCGCGTGCTCTTGAAATCGGCGAGCATACCTAGCCTAAAATAGACCACAAACAAAAATATGAGCGTAAATGAAAAATAACGAAGTCAACCTTCTTATAGATGAAGTTGAGCAGGCTCAGCGACTAGTTAAGTCTTGAGAGAGAAAAGGTAGCTTTGTGAATTGTGATTCCAAATAATGTATTACTTACCCAAAACTCGCCGAGGCAACGATCGCAATCGATCCGTCACCATCTGAAACGACCTTGTAGTCATCCCAGAGAGTGCCGCCTATGCACATCACCAATGTCCACCATTCTGGGTAGTTCATCCTCGAATGGTCCCTAGGGTGGACTCGCTCCTTCACATTGTTCGGATTGCCACCAAGTTACTACACAACAACAATGCATCCGAGTTAGAACAATTGATTGCTACACAAATTCAACTTTTAGAACATACGCACCAATCCCCAAAGTATTTAAATACAATCTTCTCATTTGGATCTGTGGGAGCCCTGTGAAGCTTATTAATGCCCTCTTCTTTCGAGCTCGTGCTCACGGCTCGCTCTCACCTTTGAGAGGAAGATGTGCCTCCGTCCTGTCTCGAGCTGCTTTGACGGCTCACGGGATCCGTGCCTCTGGCATGCCCTCGTCCCTGTCTCTGGTCGCTGACGGCTCACGGATCCGTGCCCTCTGGCATGCCCTCTGCCTGCTCTCCGGCTCGTCCTCATTGCTCTGTTATCAACAACGAACCGTCGTGTCCCAAACCCTCCTTGTAGCCATCCTACATTGACATTGTACCAAAAGTTAGTTTGACAAGAGTAAAATATAATTACAATTTACATAACAAAAACTGATAACAAAACTTGCTTATTATTTGTTACATACATTTTCAACTAATCACCCCGGTTCATATCATTTGTCGATCGTTGTCGACTTGGACGAAAAAAGATTGTCAAGTCCTATCCCGATATCTATGGAAAGTTGTCCCGCAAACCTTCTTCTTGAAATGGCACATCAATGGTTTGTTCAAGTACATCCTCGTTATCATCATCGAGGAGAATGGTAATGTCGGAGGTCTTACTTTGTAAACAACCCACCAAGACTTGTACTTAGGGCACGCATAAGATAAGTAGTACACTTGCTCGACACGGTTAGGGAGAATAAACTCTTCACTCCTCAGTATACGTTTCATATGGTTAATTTCGACTAAGCCAAGTTTCGAGTTAAATCGCACCCCATAGATAGGATGAAACCATTTGCAACGAAAAAGAACCATCGAGAGATCGTTACTTCCATCAAAGACAACCTCTATTATCTCTTCAATAATCCCATAATATTCTATATCGTTGCCATTCTTTGTCTCGAACATAACTCACGACCCCACTATTTTTATCGTCAAATTTGGACGTGCCAACTCCGCCATTTCTAAAAAACGATACCCATGCACATCATAACACCGTGCACTTTGACCGTGCGGTTGCATGCTTTTGACATCTGTCGAAGATCATTGTGCACACTAGCATGCTTGTGACATCGCGAATTGGTTTAACTCAAGTTAAGAATAACATATTATACGCATGTCGTTAATCAATGAAATTTATGATAGGTTCAGATATTTACGTGATAGAAGAACCAAGTTAAGAAATTTGGATGGCTCAGTCCACGACCCTTTCTTCAAAGTTATCGATTTGTTTTTGAGTAGGTTCGCCTTGCCTTTTCCATTCTGTTGGATAAATTGCCTACAAAGAGAATGATTTAAGTTTGACATATATAGTATACAATGCTATACAACGATAACGTGTTTGACAAATAAACTTACTCGATGTACCCATCCATTTCCTCCAT